>CM075852.1:93439940-94639940 GCA_037975125.1 Latrodectus hesperus | reverse complement strand
GGATATATCTCAATTTTCCTCTAATTACTATTTGTGGCACATGACGAAATATTGTTTTAATCTTATACTCCAGAATACAAAAAAGTATATTGTATCATACGAAAGGAAAAATTGAATATCACATATTCTTTAAACGAGAATATGATGATTATTAGTGTTAAATTCAATTTAGAATTAATGTAATAAAAAACTACGTTCCTCTGACCTTCATAAACTTAAAATTACTTTAGTGCAGAAACAAATTTCGTTTCATGTGACAGCCAGAAATGACTTTTCAATTTATTAAAACATAGCTGCTTTAAGCATTTTATCTTAAACGAAACTTTTTCCTTCAACAAAATCATCATTTTTGTTTGAATACTACATTCATGCCATAGTTCATAGTGGTGCATTATTTTTTTGTGTATACTAATGATTTTTATTACAAATTAAAACAAGCTTAATTCATTAAGTGCTGAAGCACACAATTCGTGTTTCTATTCTATTCTAATCATTCTTCTATGTTCATATTATTGTTGATAAAAATATAAATTTAGAAAAATAAATAAAACAGGACCAGTAGAGTCCACACATTATTGTGCATTTAAAGGTTTGTCTGAGGCATTATGCAAGACATCTTACATCCTTAGATGATTTAAAGCCCCCTTTTCAACATTTACAAATAAAAATTTCTTAGAGTTTTAATGAATATTTTATACTACCATTACAGAACATGATATATCTTACATGTATTAATGTCTGATTTAAAACTTTTTAGAACTGCCAATTAATTCATGTATTTTTTAAAGAATAAACGTTCAATTTAGTCGTATATCTTACAATATGAATTTAGAAAATATGCGTAAGTGATTAAACAATTATTAAGAATGATCGAATTCATTGGCCAAAACAAACATAGCAACCTCTTCATAATCATCAAAATGCTCACCATGTCTAAAGCATTAAGAATGTGGCATGGCTGATTGAGACATATTATAAACTGATAGAATTGAACTTTAAATCAAGATGTTATCATCCTCTTAAATTCATATTTAAGAAATAAACTTTTTGTAATATAATCAATGAAATTAAGCCTAGATCCAGATGTAAACAAGCTAGTACACTGGTGCCAATTCTTTTATATATTTGATCTTTCTTATGCATTATTATATCTTTCTTATACATTTGATTTTTAAATGGAAAAATAGAAAAAGTTACAATTACCTCTTTTTATATGAATGGCAATGGCATTTTAGCTAGATCAATAAACTCAGAAAATGATTAGATAAACTGCAGACCAAAATAGGCAAAGTATAATAATTAGAAGTTTAAACTTAGTGCTGAAAAATTTCACTTTCTAAAAAAATAAAGAAAATTAATTTTCCTATAAATGATAACTTTCTTGTATTTGGAATGGAATATGTATTGTTAATTATAAAAATATAATTTGGGGCAAAACATGTTAATAATAAGCTTAATTAGACACAAAGACATTAACAAAAATATTAAAAAGAAATTCATGTTTTTATCAAGCATTCAGATCTTTTATTTCAGGAACTTCAAAATTATTTAATCATTTAAAAAAGGCTAATATAAATAGCTTATATTCATTACTTATTAATTTATTTATTTCATGTGCGAATAAGATTGATGAATAACAGAAATTTTGCACTTCAGTCTTTTGAAAGTAAAATTTTAAGATTTATTTTGAATGCACCATATTTCATATGGAATAAAAAAATTACGAATGATTTAAAACTGGATGGTATTATAACTTAATATTTTTAATGCATACAAACTAATTGCTCAATTTTATTCTAGAGCACAAAACTGTGCAGGTGCATTTCAATGAGAATTAGAATCTTAAAATTTGAAAGAAGGTACTAGCAATAGACATAAAGAGAAATTTTCTTATCGAATGTGGTAGTAATATCTAAAACATATCTGAAAAAATAATATATATAAGTTGCTTATAGCTCATCTATTATTCAAAATATCAATTATTCAAAAATTATCATATTGTCATTATATTTGTTAGGTTCGCATTTGCAGTAAATATATAAATCCAAATCTCAACTCCTTTGCCATGCAGAACTCTCATTCCATCTCAAAAGCTTGTCTTTGTTAGCCGTTTGATGCAATCTGTAGTACTTCAAGAAAAAAAATTGCTCATCCCTTACTTTTGTTTTTTATTACATTACATATATTCAGACTTGTATGCTTGAGTCTTGAGATCCGCTTGTAAGTCTTTGTCGATAATAGGACAAATAGCACAATGACAGATGTACAACCACAGAAGATAACGAAGAAAACACCCAGGGCCATGGTGGGAATCGAACCCACACTCCTACGCTCTCAAGCGATTAGCGGATCATCCCTTACGAGCATGTGAAAAATAAAAGTTCAATAGAGACTCTTTCATCTCTATTGAGTCACAATAGAGATGAGGGAGTAAGGACTTGCTCTGCAAACTAACCCTCTGAAGGACAGTTAAGTACCAAAATTAAAGAAATTCTCCTTTATTTCACTGGTACCAACACTCAACATAAAATTTCACTTTGTTCTTGCATCTTTTTCTTGGCATTGTTTTCTCAATATTGAGCTGTATATGTTGGAATATTAAATATTTTATTATTTAATTTAAGTTATAATTCACTTTAACTTCAAAATGTTTTCTTTTAAGTACAAAAAACAAAAATAGATTTTCTAGAAAAATCAATGAATATTCGATACATTTTTAAATTGTAGAATATAAGGAGTGAAAATTTTTTTTATTATTATCTTTCTTAGTAAGTAAGTAGAAATTCTTTCATTTTTTTCTTTCGGCAGCTATAATATCACTTGACTATCGAAATTTTAATCGTAATTTAATTTTTTTTGTTCGTGATTCATATTTTGCTACGAAAAGCAAAACTTTATTCAATAGATATTTTTTTTAAATTTTTAATAATAAAAATTCTTGAAAGCATTTCAACAACTATCAACTTTTCTGATTTTTCACATATTATAATTACATTATTTAAGTACGTTGTGTGTGAAACCCTTAAAAACAAATTATTAGTCTTATTAATGTTTATTTATATTTTATTTGATAATATTAACTCTAGAGATCTTATTATTACATCATTTTTCCGAATTTTAATACTGCTAATTCAAAGATAAAGTTTAAATGAAATTTGTGTGTAAAGCAATTTAGTATTTATTTACACAAGTACTTTTTATAGTAAATTATTAAAATCTTACTTCATCAATCAATAATATTTCTGTTTCCATTAATAAGATATTTTTATGAAAAAATAGAATCATAAATAAAAAATAAAAACAAATTATTTCACATTGTATTATAGATAAAAATTAAGAGAACAAAATGTATGATAAAAGCTCTGTCCAGTCAGAAAAATGAACATTTCAATAAATCAAATGGGATGATCACTTTCCTTTTATAATCCTCTTCCATATCCTTTATTCTGATGAATGGGGCATTCCGAGATGTAATGGAAAGACCCACACCATAACAGTTATTTAGGTGGGAACATACACAAAGGGAAAGCGATGAGATGTGCTGACCTCTCAATATCTGAAGAAGGAAATGAGACGTCTCACGCTATAAGCGTTTGACGTATGGGGATATTGATGAAGAGAAAGAATGTAATAGATTGCATACAAAGACAATAGTATGAAAAACTTCACATTAGATGGAATTCGCAAAAGCATTTGTTTTCTGTTGATATGTTTACATGTTATTAAAGCTTTATAATGAATGTTTGATTGTGTTTAGCCTTTATAAAAAGATAAATGTTTTATTTTAGTGAACATACAAAACATACAGTTAATTTTTCTATTGATAAATGTTTGATTCCTTTTTCTTTTTATTTGTGCATAAATATACCATAATCTATTATTTTTCATAATAACTTAATATAAATATAGCGAGTTGAAAGGAATTAATAGAAAATAAAAATTAAATAAACGCTTGTGTTTATCACAGAGAAAAGAGAGTAATTTCTTTCAATATAAATACTCTTATGAGTGTAATTTATGTAAACAAAAAGGCAATGTCAAATTCTCATATTTTGAGTTTCCGTTTCTGAAAAAAAAGTCCTTTTTATTTATACTGAATTTCCAATATGATGTATTTTATATTTTAAACTTGATGGGAACAATAAAATTCCTGGCTCCTTACCACGAGCTGTTGGTGTCGCTGGTTCCGGGTGACAACTGGACATGACTATCTACAAAGGCATCTGCATCGAATAGGTGTAATGGACTTTGCTCGTTGTCCATTGTGCAATCATGGTGATATGAATGCTGTTCACCTCAAGAACTGCCCTGAAGTTTTAAAGTTTATGACTGACAACTCTTTTGAGGCTACTAAAGGAAATTATTCTTGTTTTTATACTTTTTCTTCTTTTTACTAGACTGCTCATCAATTAATGACAGGGATGCCGAGGATGGGGGTAGGATAAAAAATATTTTAAACCATATTTATTTAGCATTGTCCATGTTAAAAACGAGTCTTGTTAAATTTGAAAATCAGACAACACAACAGTTAATAATTGTCATATAATTCAAGTTAACTAATCTTTGAATCTCAGACTAAAAAAAAGTAGCTTATTTAAATATTTATGCTTACAATTGTTGAAAATATTAGCAATAACTTCTAATCCTTTTGTATATATACATAATAGAGTTAAATGGATATCTATACATAATAGAGCTAAATGGATAATAATTCAAAAATCAATTGCCTTAAAAATAATAAATAGTTTTGTACGATTTCTTTTGAGGTTCTTCTTGCGTATTGGCTAAAATAATTCACATTCTTTTTAAGATTCAAGAAAAATCAGAAATGTATCGTTAGGAGAAACTGAGTTTTCGTGAAGATATTGAATAAGAATTTTTTCCAAAGCACTAGTTATATCCTGAGAAACAAGTTTTAGTCAGAAATAAAAATACTGATAACTAATGGCAGGCAAATAAATAACAGTACTGGTCATGCCTTTATAATTTACCATAACGGCCTCATTGTAAGAAAACATAAAATGCATCCGATATACTTAAGTAACCAAGGATAAGCAGCATTTGCTGTTCTGTGAGCTTTAAGTCAGATTTTACCTAGTAATTATTTGTACTTTAAAAAAACTTTTTATATACTGATAGAAAAGTACTGTTCATAAAATTAAGTATGGAAAATGATAAAAGGAAATAATTGAAGAAATTTATCTTTTATTCTGAAGAATATCATCATAAAATTTTAAGTAATTATTAAGGAGATCAAAGGTTCTTCAGACGATTTCAGTAATGAAAGGTCTATGCATTAACAAAATCTAAAGATAAAGGAGATTTTTTTTTTAATTTTTAGATTCCCAATATTTTCCGTAAAAAGAAATAAAGCAAAAATTTGTCTATAGCAAAATAACAGTATTGTATAAATGAAAGTAATGTAAATAAAAAATTCATTCCATCAGTGCAAGAAAAGTTCATTAAAAATTTGAATAATACATTTAAACTAACCCGAATTTTCTTTGTGTACACTAGACAGAACAAATAAATATTTATTCAGATTTAAGCATGTTGTGTTATTTCTGTGCAAATATGATTACTCTCAATACAATTTAATTTTTCATAGAAAGGAATTATACAAATATGAAATTTAATTATACAAATATTGATTTTCATAACTCCTACACATCGAAATTTTGTTTTTAACTATTTGCTTTCTTTTGTTGATTTCACTCGCCAGTGATATTTCTTTCTTGAATTGTAAAACGAGAATTTTTGAAATTTGAAATTAGGAAATTTTAATGCTATATTAACTTCTAATTATGAGCTTTTAAAAGTTTTAAATTTTTTAAGTTTTAAATTTGAAGAACTAAATTTTTTATGAAATATAAACTCTTGAAATTAAGCATTTGCATTTTAAATCATTTATTTTATATTTTTTACTTTTGTAACTATAATTTAAATACATATTCTCTTTGGATTTTCCTGAACGTGGTATGACTAATTATGTTGAAGCATGCTTTTTAATAAATGTTTAAGCACATAATTCATACATTTACATGTGTAGATAGCAAGACAGATTGATGAAACTACTAACTGAATTAACATATCATTTAGACAAGGAAGCTCTAAACGTCAAAGACTTCGAAATTCGCTACATTTTCTCGTCTCGCTGAAATCTTGGTTGTCATAGCTTCAATAAAAAGTGTACTAGCCAAATCTTCCAACAGATTTTAGTAAAATAATTCCGTTTTCTACCGCAGAAAATCTTCTAGAGTATTAAAAACCTAATTTGAGCAAGGAAAAAAATTTTATTGCTTATCAAACTAAGAAACCTAAAAATGCATCCAATATTGTCTTTGTTCAAATTCTTAGAATATGGAGTCTAAGATGACAAAATAGCTCACTTTGTAAACCTATTCAAATTTTCAATGATGAAAGATACTTATGAAATAAAAGTAACTTATTTGTTGTTATTATTTGTCTATTCAAAATTTTAAAGCAATCTAAGAGGAAATTAGAAGAAAATCAAAGGAAAATATTCTATCAAAAGCGAAAACACTTAAATGAAAGTAAGTTACCGTCAATAATAGTAAGTAACCAAGAAGTGAAAATTTAATTTACACATTAAGAAAATTGAAATTCAGTATATAAGTATTTTAATTCATATATTTTTAAAAAAATCACACTTCAGGGGAAAAATTAAGGTGTTATGATACATAGAGTGGGATTTTTGAATTGTTAAAGAGTTCCGGATACATAATTTTTAATTCTAACTTAATTTTTAATTCTGATATGAAATTCTTAAAAATATTTTTGTTGATAAATATAGATTTGAATTATTTAGAATAGTGATGTTTAACTTTTCATTATGTTCAGAATAATGTTCATTTTTCAAATAACATGTTTAATTTTTTAGTCATTCAATCATAACGCTCTAGGCTTTACACACGATCTCTTCAGGAAAATAATTAAAGAGAGAAAGAGGAATGTGAACTTATTAAACTAAGTTAAGTTATATATATATATATATATATATATATATATATATATATATATATATATATATATATATATATATATATATATATATATATATATATATATATATATATATATATATATATATATATATATATATATATATATATATATATATATATATATATATATATATATATATATATATATAGTTAATGACAAATACAAAAAAATGATATTTATTTGCTTAATTTAACACCCAGATAGTTAAACTCATCTATTCAAAGCTTTGCATCTATTGCTACCTCAATGATTCGTAAAATCAACTTACAGCAAAACCATCAACAGGAAATTAGAATCATAAATATTAATTAGATTTGCTTTCAAGTCTAGAATTTTAACAAATAAAATTAACTCGAAAAAGAAAAATTTAAAGCCACTGTATGTATAGTAAAATTAACATGTTAAATATGTCTGAAATATTTAATAATAAATTTACACTCTAAATTAAAATATCTTGTAACATCTAGATAATTTTTTAAAAAAAAGAATTGATTTTCAATTTCATACATGTCTACTTTTTACTAAGGCCGAAGTCCTACAATCCAAATTGTGATTAGATTTAATGAGGATTTTATAAGTATTTAACTCTTTTATACAAATGTAGTTTGAATTCATATGCTATTTGTTAACTGAACATACTTCTTTAAAGATTAAATTGATAAATAAAAATAAATAACAAAGTTAAAATCATTATTGTGTCTTATTAAAGAAGCAATCAACTTCCTGTTGTCTTTTAATTAAACGTAAGAGCTCATAAAGCAACATCTTCTGCTGACACTATAGTTTTTTACAGTACATAAAATTCACTGTTCTCTGTGATGCAAAAATAGCTTCGATAGAGCAAATTAGAGGCTGTAAGCATTTATCAATATGGCTCTTATAGGAAATGCCTAACGTGACCGAATTCTGTAAATTCACAGAAACGTATTCAGAGAATGTCCTTTTTTAAGAGGACATTCTACTAATTGTGATTGAATCAACACGGGAAGCAAATAAAAACACAAGAATAATGGTTTCTATTTTAAATTATTTTAAAATTTTCCAAGCATTAAATTAGATGTAAAGATTAATATACAACCTTATATTAAGCAATAATTGAAAATTTTTCTTATAGAACCTCAATGTGAGTAACGTCTGTAACAATTAAAAGGATAAATCTTTTCAATTATATGAAAAATATTTTTTATTTCGTATCTTAAGAACTTAATTCAGGATATCACATTAAATTTTATTTAACAAATCTAATTGAATTATTTCTTCACATATAACAAAAGAAAAAAAGTCTCCAAAACTGCGCACGCTATTTTAACAATGAAGATAAGACACCAGAATCAAAATTAATTATCTAGATCACCATTCTAAATATTATTTTAAAATGTGTTAACTCATTTTTATAGCACAGTATTTCTTTTAATTATAAAGAAAACTTAAGAAAGTGATCTACTTAAATGCTCAAAAACTAGAACGGGGCATATAAAAGAGACTAGTCTTAACAACCCCTTATTCCATATAGCTACATACATCGCCGACCCCTCTTACTGTCATTCGTCCAGCCTTATGTCCAGAAGAAATAGAGTATGTCATTCTTCAACCGAGACAGAAAACTGCTTTTCGCTGCCCCCTACTCATCATACTTGTTTCATCCGGGCACTTAATCTCAGCCACCCACCAACTGAGAGGGGAAGGAGAACATGGAGAGGACGAGAGAAAATCGCCAACTTATTGGGGAAGTGGGGCAAATAATTTAGAGTTATGATGCCAGGTCTATGGCTGAAAGTTATGAAGTCGAGAGATATAAATAATCGCTTAAGACGAAAGTGTCGATTCGAGAAGATGGTCCTGCACAATAGATGAATGGTGCTTTCGAAGTGGATGAGAATTCGATTTACCCCGGGATGCATTTAACGAATAAAAGAGAAGGGAAACGAATCTGGGTATCTATTCTAGATTCACCGCCATACTTTCGAAAGTGATTTTCTTTCAAAAATATTTTGTCGACTATATCCAATTGATATTTGTTTATTGTTTTTGAATGTCAGACGCACACATCTATTTGATTTATAAATATCAGTATTGGTTAAAAACTTAGAATGAAAAATAATTATTTTAAGAAATTTTATTCATTAAAGAATAAAGACAAGGAAAATCTTAATTTTTCCCGAATTAAACATTGAATAGGATAGCTTAATATCTGAACTCTATTATAAGGATTTTATAACATCTATCATGCTTTGCTTAAAGCACAGCATTGATGGATGTCCAAGATAGTCCAAATCTTTTCACAGATAGAATTGAAGCATATTTACGAGCCAAAATTAAGGAAATCAGGAAAACTTAGAAGCATTTTCCGACAGACTTGTATACAAAGACTAAAAATGTGTAATTTTTGTTCAGTTATGAAACTAATGTCATTCAAAGTTAAAAAATATGAATATTTGCAATAAATTCCGGTCCGCGATTGTATTGAATTACGGAAAAAATTTTCGTGGTAAAAATGTTACCCAATAGTCTTGCCACAATGGAATGGTAAACCTTGATTGTGCTAGCTTTTTTGTCATCGCGTTCAAAGAAAATGAGTTGATAGTCAAACAAATTGGTGAAATTGGATTTTTAATGAAAAATAAGAGGTAAAAACTTTTTCATTCGTAAGCAAAAATATCATTGTAAGAAGGTGGCATTTTAAAATCATAACAGTTTTTCTGTCTTATAATGAAAAATTACTTTAATTAAATTCATTTTGAATGTTAAAGAGAAAGAGTATTAAAATTCCCATATAACTTTGGAAAACATTTATTATGTTGAAGTTTTCTAGTAACCAACTTCTATTCTAATAAATGTATCTAGATTTTAAAACTTCTGATAACATTTAAGTAGGTTAGATGATGTCTTAAAATGATTCATGAGTAAGTTTGGTTTCTCGATCAACGTTTATATTTTGCACTCGAGAGCCAATTAGTCGCGAGCCTATAGGCAAAATAAGATTCCAAACCAAAAAGAACATACATACCAGCGGTGGGATTTGAACCAATACACTGTTAACCGAAGGCAAGAGTGGAAAACATTTATCTACCAGCAATAGTAAAATGCTTGTGAGATAAAATTTCTAGTATTTTTCACTACAATAAGATTTTTAGATTGCCTTTTACAATAAGTCCTATTTACAAATTGTGAACCAGAAACCAATTAAGTCATCTGTATAATTGCTCAATTATTAATAATTTCGATGAATTTCATATTTAATCAAAATGTAGTTTTCCTGTTTTGAGATGGACTGGTGATTTTGATTTGGCTATATTTTGTGATTTATTCTGAAACAAATAAATATCCTTACTTAAAAAAGTTCAATTTTTAAATGCTTTTTTTCCAGATAACTTGACAAAATAATTATCAATTTAGAAATTTATTTATAAATACTTTCCAAAAGAAATTCATTTCATGTGGATTTGTTCTCCACTTCAAACATTCTCTTATTTATTTATTCTAATTTTCTTCTCTAATGATTGTATTACTTATTTAACATTGCTGGTGGCTCAAAACGCAACTCCCTGAAGGAAATATGCAAATTATGCGAAGTTTACTTCATGCGTTCGGGGCGATGAGATTTAAAAATCATTAGCATGCAGATCATAGGTGATTGCTGTGCCACCTAAAAGTGTTGTATATAGAAGATGGCCGATTTGTGAAGTTCAGAAATAGTTTTTTCTTTCTTTTTTTTCTACTTTTGCATAAATTGTTTAACTTTGCCTCGTGGAAGACAAAGACATCTTTCAAGCAAGATTCTAATTTCGATCGAAGAAATATGATAGCATAAAAAGCCTGAAGATAATCATTAAGAGAAATCGGTGGTGGTGGACGAAAGCAACTATGGCGTGGATAGTAACCACTAGACGGGGGAGAAAATGGCTGATTGGTGGTCGAGCCCACACCATTTTACAACTACACGCAATGATAGTAATGTATTGAGCATGACAATGATGGATCACTCAGACGCATCCTATACCATAGCATAAAAGATTCAGTCTGTTATGCATCATTAGACATGTTCTCATATTTGTTGCTAATGAATGATAGACATGGGCATTGGAATCGAATAAACTTCATTTGGGACGAAACTTTATTTTGCTTACAACGCTGTGATGGTCAAATTTTAGTCTGGAGACACTGTGGTGAGAGACTGTTATACATTGCTCCATCCGTCCTGCACCCAGTATAATAGCTAATGATGGTATTGGATTTCACTCCAGCATCGTACTACGTCTTATCTGTACATTGAAAAACAAATTATACATGTCTGAGGTGCTGAAGGCTCTGAGATTCATCGCTAGACGACCACATATGGTACGCAATTTAAAGAGTTTTTCTTTATTCATCAGACTGAATTGCTTCCCAAGCCAGTTTATCATTTCAGTCTATCACCGATCAAAAATATATGGTCCATGGTTGCGCAACAACTAGACTGTAATGGACTTTACTACACCAAATCCAAAATGGCAATATGTGGGGATCGCATGAATTGCAGTTACATCCAAAATTTCTTAAATCTTGCTACATGGGAGCGATGATTATAGCCAACAATGGCGGCTGCACTAAAATACTGAATTTATCATCATCCACGCTTTCGAAGAGACTGTAATCTCAATTATTTCATTTTTTATTATAACGTGATATCTTTTAAATAAATCTTGCTGTGATATTTCTGATATTTCTTGATGTTAAGTTTTGAGGGGCAAACTACGTATTTCTCTCTTAATTTCTTGATAATTAACAATCACCCTCCACTAATGCTGGCAAGGTTATTTAAATAATACTTAAAATATATCCAAAGTGCTTGCATTCTTGTTAAATATTAGTGATATGGTGTTAATTCTCCTCATCGAAAGGTAATGCGCTGGAATCCCAGTCCAACCGAAGAACCATCGTGTTGATTAATAGTGGCTGTGTCACGTTAAATATGTCGTGGTTGTAATGTCTTCCATGTGAAATGATACATCTAGGAGTGACAGCCTATGTCTAAGAGTCTTCTGTTTGGTCACTGCTTTTAAATAACGAAAACCCACCCATTTTCTTTTTCCGAAATAATATAACCACTGTCTATCCCACTAAATAAAGTGCCATCACTTCAACTCATTATAGTGTTGTAAAAGTGGCATATCTATCTATCTATCTATCTATCTATCTATCTATCTAATCTATCTATCTATCTATCTATCTATCTATATATATATATATATATATATATATATATATATATATATATATATATATATATATATATATATATATATATATATATATATAATATATATATATATTCTATTAGTTGAAATATTATCTACTCAGAGAGTATAAATAATTGCTTCTAATTATTCTCTTGGAGTTAAAAATGTTTATTCTTTCTTAAATTACTGTATTCACTATGCATTCAAATGTGATTTTCATTTATGATAAACTCAATGGTTTCTAGTAATCTTAAAGATAAATATTTAAAAATCCATCCTTAACACCAAAAATAATAATTCCTATAGATGAAATTATTAAGGGATTTTTATTTAAAAATAATTCCAAATGCACATTTAAAGCATCACAGCTATCTTTGGTAAACTTTATTAATAAAAATGGAGTCAATTCACAAAAAAAGATTTTAAACTTCTTTCATAAAAGAAAAATCTAGTTCAATAATTTATTACATTTATTCATTTTAATAATGGTAAGGAAATTATTAATCCTTCTAATAATTAATGAAACATTGATTATTTTCTCTTATTTAGTTAGTTTTTAGGGTTATTTGAAAATTTATAATAAATCAATCTATCTATCTATCTATCTATCTATCTATCTATCTATCTATATATATATATATATATATATATATATATATATATATATATATATATATATATATATATATATATATATATATATATATATATATATATATATATATATATATATATATATATATATATATATATATATATATATTTTATGGATTGAGTTAACTTTCAGGAATTTATAAATTAATTTAATATTTATGTTCATTTGCATGCATATCATTGCGCATTTTCATAAAAAAAATCAATATCTATGATTGAATTTATGATCAAACTATTAATAGTAAATTTTGTGAAAATAACTCATAAAATAAATAATTCCTGTCATGAATTTGGCATTTTAATTTAGTTATGAATGTGGGTGTGTGGTTGTAATTTATCCAAATTTGAAGTCCAGTGGCTCAGCGGTAGCGCTGGGCATTTCTAAGACACATGTCTGAGGATTTGATTCTCAGACTCAACAAGGTCGTCTCATCTCTTCAATGGGTCGATAAATTGAATATCAAGCATGCTTGGGATCTAAACACTGGGGATTTTGAGCTAGGCTGACTTCCTATCAGTAACATATGCTTCTCACCTCACGGCTCTCGAGCAGGAAAACAGACATGGGCACGTAAGCCTTGGCTCACACATAGGCTGCCATGCCACAGGTTTAGGTTTTATATTGAACTATTTAAATATTTTAATTCCATATGTAGTCCTCTTATTTTTATAACTACAGTGAACTCTAAAATTGACTGTCCTTATCATTTAATTTCATAGTAAAATGAATTATCATAAGAAGTATAATAGTTCTCAAGTCTACTATAGTTAAAAAATATTTCTACAAATAAAATTCATTAGAAGCACAGTAATTCTATATTGAAATGTCGATGCTACTTTCAATAAAAAATAATTCATTCTTTATTGCTTTTTTATTTTTTAGTGAAAAATAAAGCTTAATTTTTGTGACAATGCACTTTTTATATAAAAAAGCACAAAATGCATCTCATTCATTAAATTGATTAAAAAAGATTTAAAACATCGTTCAGGAAATGGAATTTCATTGTATGTATAAAAAATTCGACAAAACAAAAGATCATTGAAAAAAAAAGAATGAAAATGCTAAAAAAAATTATTTTTCACGCCGTACGAAACTGAAAACATTCATTTTTAATGACTGATCTAAACTCATGAAAAAGAGAAGAAAAAAAAAGTTTTTTTTTTGAACCGAAAAGTTTTGCCTTCATTTAACATAAGATCAAACCATATCGTTAATGTCTCCGGAATATATAATTTTTTTTTTCGATCCAGAACGTTTCTTTATTTTTCAGGATTCCAAGAGGAAGATACCTTTTACCCGCCCCCTTTCCTTATTATCTGAGATTGCGGGTGTCAAACTCAGCACGGCACCTCCATTTAATGTTCTTTTGTTTTCTATTACTGAGGCTTTTGTTTCATCGCTTTCTTTCCCCCACCTACGCCTCTTCCTCTCCACAATTTCCTGATCTTTTTGCTATGGGTCCGATACTTATCGGGTATACCCAAAGAAAATTAAAATTACACAGCTTGACGAAGGAGTAAGAAACAGGCACGATATAAAGAAAAAATGCAAAAACTTATGTTGCCAAAACGATGGAAAAAATATCATTAATTAATTATGAGTCATTGATCTAACGAAGGGAGAGTATGCTGCGACAATCTTTAATTGAGTGAATCTCGTTCCAAAAGAGAGCGAATTGGAATCTTTTTTCATCCCCTTTCCTCTAAGGTTTTTCATCACCCTATCTACTTCTTTCAGATGATGATTTTTTCTTCTTTCTTATCTTTTAGTTATTTTCCCTTTTATCTGCATTGTTTCTCGGTCCGTGATTAATTAATATGTAGGAAGACGATATATAAGGGTGGGGAGATGCTCTACCTCAAATTCTATGTCGTCTTCGTTCGAAAATCTTACAGATGGTTTGTTCGTTCTCGGAGCTATCGCTGAATCATCCTCAGGATTAAAAGGATATAAAAAATTTTCTCGTATTCTTTTTTTTTATCACCAAAATAGATTTTTTTGGCGAGTTTTTTATTTTTGTTTCTTTTGTAATCTGTCTAAATGGCTCCACTGAGCTTTTATGAAGCGTACGCCTTGGCGACTTAATCCGTTATGGGAAACCACCGCCTGCTAAATAAAGTTCAAGCGTTTGGAAATTGTTGCAGCAGATAAAAATTGTGAGTCTTGTACTTTTCCTGCAATTAGTCCCCAAGGAGGAGGTTGTGTGTGGGGGTGTTTCTTCTCAAACGCGCGGTTATGGCCTGTTTTATTTGCTTTTTCCCAGATCTTTTAATTATACTTTAGTGGAAAATATTGTACTGTTGATTGCTTTGTGCCCAATCCAATCTTCTCTCTGAAATGTTTTCTTTATAATGTATTTCGATCTCATTTCCCGCTAGCGGTTAAAACTGTTTAAATTTACCCCATAAATTCAAAATAAACGTATAAATAAAATGTTTTTCGCTTCTTTCATTAATTGGATTTGTAAATTTTTTTCTAAATTCTTCTCACATTGTTGAATAGTTTTTAAAAATGTTAATTAATTTTTATTCAATCTGAATCAGTATGTTCATAAAAGATTTAAGCATAAGCAATCATGAGAATTTTTAATATTTGCTTTGATTGAAATACTAATTTTTGATTGAAAAAATCTAAGAAACTATTGCAGAGAGTGAGAGAGAGCGAAAAAAGAAAATATTAAGGATCAAATATATAAAAATGTACTGGAAATAAAATTTAATAAACAGTTCCTGTAAAATATAATTAAATTATGGTCTTACTATTTTATGCATTATTAAAAATTGATAATAAAATGTAAAAAAATTAAAATTCACATAACTGTGCTAAAATATACATTAAAGTATATTTCTATAAAATTTATGTTAGTTAAAAAGCAATTTATTTCGACGTAATGAATGCTATTGGTCTTGGTAGGAACATTTTTTGGAAGAAAAGAGTATTTTTTTTGTCATTAATAAATATTTGAATATTTAAAATATTTTATCACTAAACATATTAGACAAATATAGGCTTTCTTAAAATTATTTTAATTACTTTATGTGTCAAGAAAACTACTTACTCAAGGAATCTATCTTTCAAAACAAATTAAATAAAATCACTCTCATAATTATAATATTTAACATGATTATTAAAAATGTTTATAGGTGTTTTGTATTTATAGAAGTAAATAAATATTCTTAAGAATATGCATCTTTTAATACTAACGATTTAGTTCCAAGAGAATGAATATAATTTAGATTTTATTTATCTATTAATTATATTTTATTATTTATCTAATCAGTAATTATTTTGTATTAGTTATTATTTTATGTTAACTAATGAATATTAGCAATATATTATTAAAATTTTTTATTTAGGAAAAGTTGTTAAAAATTGAGAAATTATCCTGAGTAATTCATAAATATCATTCTTAATATAATTTTAAAAAATTACGGTTTGTTCCATTTTTAAGCAGAAATATTATTTATACAAGTTTTTTTCTTTCCCAATAAACTGAAAACAAAAATGAAATGCAAATAATGCGCACCTAATATTTCCAAAAAAAGGGAGAGAGAGAGAGAGAGAGAGAGAGATGCTCTTTGACTAGAACTCGATTTGCCCTTTCCGCAATACACGGAAAATTGGGGGGGGGAGACAATAAGATCACTCCGCTGTTGCAGTCGTCGACTCCAGGAGCTTTTAACTTGAAGTTTATCCTTTTAAAATAACCATTCCTTTCCTAAAAGAATTAAATTACAATGAAGTTTTGAACGTGCGGTCTGCGGAAAAGCAAAATCCTTTCTTGGAAAGAAACGGATTTAATTCTTTAAAACTTTTACTCCGTGTGTAAACAAGGTACTTGTCTGACTGCAGAAGGCAACGATTGAGTAATCGCGTCTTCTTTAAGTTGATAAATTTAAAAAGACGGTGAGCACGTTTTCGGAAGAAACGATGTGAATAACTGTTGCGGTTGTGAATTTGAAACTATTTTCAAATCAATTTCTTTTTGGATGCCTACCAAGCAAGATTTTTTTCGGCAGTTTGTCTTCAGGTGCTCTTTGGTATAAACTGCTGAAAAAAAGCCTGTAATTTTAAAGAATTTCTTCAAAGACTTAATTTTATTTTTTTGTTTTGAAGAAATCGGAATTATATCGAAAGTAGCACTAAAAAGATGCTAAGAATACATTAATTTGTATTGCATATTTAATTAAAAGACAACATCACATAAATCATAATAAAAGAAATCTTATGAATTCTTATATTTTGCCAAATAGTTTTTTTTAAAGAAACGAAATAAAAAGCTTATATCGTTTGTTATTGTCTAATTATTTCAGGTATTTATGAACTTTTTGGCATTGGCTAGTGGGTGTTTTATTCTTATTCCAAAAAGAAGTCATTGTAATTTAGAACTAAGGATCATGCAGAAAAAAATCCAAAATTTATTAAATCATCTTCAGAAGAATAATTTAATTTAAAGAACTACAATCTATTTTGCATCCTCCAATTTGATTAGTAAACAAGAAAGGAAACCTTATTTAAAATATGATATGTTTAATAATTAGTTTTATAATTTCCATATGTTTAAATATGCCATTATTTTGAAAAATAATATTTACGTTTATAAACTTTACAAAATATTTTTAGTCACTGGGGTTCTGAAAAACTAATGAAACATTAAAATCTTTCTTAGTAGAATTCATTTATTGATATGTAGTGTTTTATCAATCATTTTAAAGAGTAATAAGCTAAATGTTCTTTTGATTTACATGAAAGTCATTGAATAACTAAACTGTATAAATATGAATTAAAAATTGTGATTAAGAAGAAATATAAAAATGGAGTTAATTACTGTTTCATTTTAAAATGAATTTAACTATTTAATAATTTGCTTTAGAATATTTTCTCTTTCGATACATTGAAAACATTAATCATTTATCATTATTTAATAAGTATAAAATTTTTATTCAATTAAACATCTATACAACATGCAAATTTTATATTATTTATCTCCCCATTATAGGAATAAAGCAAACCAGTTCTTATTATCAGATTTTCTATTTATTTGATATTTTGAATATAGAATTAAATTGAAATGATCGATGAATTTCATTTGCAGTTAGGATACTTTTTTCAACGATTCGATTTAGAAAATGAATTTATTCTATTTTAAAATAATCGTAAATCTTTATTTAAATTCTTTTAAATTATTTTGAAATTTTGAGTGATATGAATACTAATTAATGCAAATTTAATTTACTTTTTATTTCAATGTGAACAAGAAATATTACAAAAATTAAATATTCAAAGTATGCAAAATTGTAATTCTTAAAGACCTGATTATAAAATACGTTGTCAATTACAAATAAAAATACTAATCTTAAGGAATATTTTTAGATATCTTTTGAAATTTTAATTGTTTTCAAGAAATTACTTTTCTAAATATTTATTATTTTACATTTAACTGTAAGAAATCTACCTTTACTTAAATTCATATGCACTGATTTTTTTTAATTTACAGAACTTGGGAAAGATTTTCTTCTAAAATTGTAATTATTTATAGTTTCTTTCAAAATAATTTTTTGTCTTATAATTAATTGACAGTCTCATTAATTAAAAATCGTGTAAGTAATATCATGTCAAGGATTATTAAAACATTCTCACTTTCATGTGACATTCTTAAATTTGAAAGTGGGATTCTTTTGACAAAAGTACCTAAAAATGTTTTTACAAAGCAACACAATTTTCTGCAGTTTTTTTTTTTTTTTTTTTTTGTCAATAAACTAGTTTTATGAATTTCTTAAATATATTGTTTAAAATAATTAATCAGATCAATTCAAATTAAAATAAGTTCCACAGAAAACTACATATCGTAACTTCGAGTTTTGATTTTGATTCATTAATTTCTTTTAGTCTGTTATGACTCCACTGAAGATTTAAAAGTGCATTCCATAGCTTTTTACTTGCCTATTTTTAATGCAAACTATACGCAAAATATTCATATATTTTATATAAACTTTCTCTTTACCCGAAAATTTCTTAAAAAAAATATTTAATTTCATTTCATGTTATTTAAATAATCAGATTTTACAGGGAAATATGTATATTAAATTTTTAAAAAAATGCATATTAAATTATATTTATTAATAACAGTGCTTATGGTAAAACAGATTAACATTCTTTTTCGTGTGACTTCATTCCTGCACACACTGTCTCATTCTAGAAACGCCTTTATTCTGCAATATAGATGATAAAAAAAATTCTCACAAAACAACTCAACTTGAAATCTCTCGAACCAAACACCCTTTAAAGAACAGAAATCGCCCCGGGGCCTATTTAATTATTTTCACCTCCGTTCTTTTCTCCGATAAAGACAAAAACTGGAAAAAATTCTCTTCTGCGAGATGTGAAAGGGTGAGGACGAGTGGGAAGCCGAAATTTCCCGGAAAGAGGGGTCTTAATGCAGACCGTCGCAACAAATTACGGACTGCGGTTTGACGAATAAAATCGAATTATCCTTCACTGTTATTAAATTTGAAGTAGCCTCAGCCTAGGAATCGGTTAAGGGACTAGAGTGGAAGGGGACTAGGGAGTGACACTCCTTGTAACAAGAACGGATGCAGAAAGATGAAATTGTTTTTATTTTTTCACTCTGGGTAATGTGCATTTTCTATAGTGTATAACTACTGCTGCATTGAAGGGAATATTAATTTTTAAAAAGAGTAGAAGTATAAAAAAAACTCGGATTTTTCAAGTGATGTATTTTTCAAGTGTATATTTAAATACTATAAACATTAAATCATAATTTTATTCCAATTTTAAGTTCAAATTTGTATTTAAGTAAAAAGAAATTTCCCTCGTTGATGAAAACATTAATATTACTCGCTATTTTATCTAATAACATATTAAATAAATGTACTGCTTTTTCCCATCAGAAGAACTAATTTGAGTTTTAAAATCATAGTTGAAAATTTATAGTATACTTGAAAAGCTAATGCAATGGAAAGGGGATGGAGAAGCATATTTTATGATAGTTCTAAAGAAAATGTAATTTATATATTATTTAATATATCGATCAAAAATTTCAATATATTAAAAACTGAATGAATTAGTTATTATTACTAGCAGAAGTGCTAAAACTGAAAACTAATTTTTGAGGCAAACTTTGTTTCAAATATTATAGGAACATATTTATTAAAGAAAATTATAGTGTTATTTTTATGTAACTATGCAAATATAAATTCAGCTTTATTAAAATGTAGGGAAATCCTTTTCAATAAAACGAGTTTCTGACTCATTTACTTACTTATTTTTTGTAATTAAATTAAAATGAAATAAATTCATTTATTGAGATGAAAAATGATTAAAATAAACTCATAAAATAAATTAAAATCGAAGATATAAGTTAAAAGTTAATATAAAGTTATTCGTGAACTCAAAATCTAAGCAAAAATATATTGATAAATTTCCTCATCTTTTCTTAAACAAATTGTTCCTTCATTTAGGAAATACATTCAATTTTTTAAATCTTTTTAAATATTCGCATTTTAATTGAATCGTTCGTAAATTAAGGAAATTTACATTGAACTTTTTCCCCCGAATAAATTTAATTTAAAGTAATTTTTAAAAACAAAACAGAGTTTACTTGAATACTGTTTTTATAAATTATAATTATTTGCATTCCTAAAGCAATTAAATTTATTAAATCACATTTATGCTTTAAAGAAATGCAATTAGTAAAAAAAATCTTCATTTATTATTAAGGTAAAAGCAAAAATCAAAACAAACTGTAAAAAAATATTTAATTTTTTTTCTTTACCTCAGTCAAGCTTTTCGAATAAAGCCATCATTCACATGATTTGCAAGAATTTACTGTTTGAAAGAAAAAAATAAAAGAGTAAAAACCATTTATTTTACATCCAATTACAAACCAAGACGCAATGAATATAACTGAATAAAAAAAAATGAAAGGCAGAAAATAAGCAACGTTTGTTAAAGTACTCATATTTAATCTTATCAAAATGTTCTTTTCTGGTTATTTTTAATGCATCTTTTAGCATTTCCAATTCCACAAAGCTCTTCCTAATGGAATAAAGAATGTTTGATAATCTTTCTTATTCAAGATGCATTTTTTTCTTGTCACTTCCTGGACAAACAGCATAAAAATCAAAAGGACTTCTGTACCATTTGTTATGACTTGTTTTGACAAGACTGAAAAAGTCTTTTCGACGATTATTTTTTATTTATACACATATCTGCACCGTTGGTAATTATTTCCACAAATCTTGTCATTTGGAAAAGAAACAAAAAAGAAATATATTTTAAAACTCGTGTTGACACGTCGCAAAAGGCGCGTCGCCGTATTTCCCACCCCCCTTCCATTTCAGCCTTGGCGAATAAATATGAACAAATTGTCTTTGGCGAAGAAGCCGTTTATATTTATTCTCAATTTCGACTTTCGATTCGTCTCTGTCTGCAACTCTTTTAGTGAAATAGTCGTTCTGGTGTTATTTATTTATCAAATTACGCCGCTTGAAACATTTTCCTTTTATTAAATTGACTCCAAAGGGAGAGACTGTTTTTTCCCACTAGCTTTCCTCATTTTTTTTATTTCTTTTTGTAAAGGAAAGGTCTTGACGTTTCGGTTTGACTTTTATTTGATGTCTTTTCTGAAAGAGTTAAAAATAAAAATTTAAATGCGAATGTGAAATATTTTTTAAGTTCATGCGAAATAGCGACGACGGAACTTGTTATTTATTATCCTATCGTTATATCCATTAGTTCATATTTACTTATCGATTGTATATTTCAAAGTAACTGTTATTCAGGCGATATTCATTACAATTTGAGAAATTTAAATTTTGAATTATAATTCTGAAATATCTAATATACTTGAAATTTTATTTATTTAATTAATTCATGTTTGAGAAAATTTTATTGGAAAACTGTTTAAACATCCATTTTAGATCAATTTAAATCTAATTTATAGACTTACTTTTTTGTTCTTTCTACAGTTTTACTGAGTTTCAACACAATTTCAATTCATTTCTAACCATTTTTTGAGAAAACAGCTGGTGTGGACAAAATAAATATTTTATTATGAATTACTTCCCGATACGTTTTTGACTTCCGGTTTCTCTCTCTCTCTCTCTCTTCGAAGATAAATATGTTTAAGATAAACTGTACAGTAATTCTTTCAGAAATTTTTTTTCAAAATTATATGTTTCAAAATTATGATTACCAGCACAGTTTCAGAATTATTCTGATTAATAGTGTATAGTTTGTTACTGTTGATATTTTAATTTTTTTCTGTACCAAAGCATTCTCATTTAAGACATTATATCCAATGTTTAGTTAAGAACATATTATCCTGGTAAATATATCTTATTCGTAATTTAGATAAAATTTTTAGAAAAATATTTTTTCAGTGATTTGAAAAATTTATATAATTTTGCAATAATTAAAGTTGTTTTTGATAAAAATTCGAGTATATTTTATAGAAACATATTTCATTAAAATAAGTAAATAAAATTTGTTTTAGAATTAATTAGTTTAAATTTTCAATTTTTTAAATATTTTATTCATGAGAATAATTTGAATTATTTTATTTATATTTTTATTTGCTAATTTTCTTTATTATTTATGTCATATTTATTAATATAAAGATTTAGTAATTTCCTTTATCCATTTGTTATCTGTAACAAAGCAGCTGAAATAAAAAGCGAATAAGGAAACAGTTCAATATATAACCGAAACCATCAGAAAGAATTTTGAGACCCAAAGAAACTTTCTATGTGTATAAAAATTTTAATGTAACCAAATTTTTGATTGAAATCATTGTGTTAGTTGGAACTTTTATTTTAAATAGCTTTTATTACATTTAAGCAAATTTAATATATGAAAATATTATAATTATGAAACTAAACTTAATATGATTTTCCTTAACAGCAGAGAGTGAAGGATGAAAGAAATATTATGTAATAGCTTTTCTTAGATAAACGAAAAGAAAACAAACGCTTTCATTATAATATTTAATATTATTAATCTTGGAATATTTGCTTTTTATGTGTTATTTATTTATTTAATTTTACAATGATGAATGCAGGATGAATGTTAGATTGTGTGTGTGTTGTGTGTGATTTTTTACGTTTATTTTCCATTACATAAATATTATTTCCTGGAATCTGCCAGTTTTAATATTCTTTATATTATTTGAATTGCATTTTATAATTTTATAATTCTTTGATATTATATGGTATTGCTTTTTATAGAGAATTTACGTTGAACTTTACAAACTATTTTTTATTTCAAACTAATAAAGTTTTTTCTTCATTTTTTTTGTTTTTATAAGAGTATTTTTATTTTAAGTATAATTCTAAAAACTGAAATCTTCAGTCAATTATAGTAGTAGCAAAAAATTATTTGGTACTATTGTGAACATTTTTGATACCATACATTTTTAATGTCTTGAAAAAAGAATAGCTTTCTTTCCGTAACTTATCAAGATAATATATCTTGATTTCCTTAGATTTTAAAATTTATGCGTCCCAGTGCTTGATTTTAAATCACTAAATG
Organism: Latrodectus hesperus; assembly: GCA_037975125.1. Taxonomy (NCBI): domain Eukaryota; kingdom Metazoa; phylum Arthropoda; class Arachnida; order Araneae; family Theridiidae; genus Latrodectus; species Latrodectus hesperus. Next base: position 94,616,489 of record CM075852.1, on the reverse strand, counting down.
ATTTCATTCTTGCAATTACTACTTATTCTGTATCATTTAGTATAAAATTGATTTTATTCTATTTACTGATGTAGAGTAATGAATACGCAAAAAGATTACTGAAAACGCTGTTGATAAAATGATAAAGATAACTTAAACATTTATAAAAGCCAAAGATTATGAAAAATATTTGAGCATCAGTCATTTATAGTTGAATTTCTATAAAATTAAATTGAATAAAAAGTAGTTTTGATGAACTATGTAATTTAAGAGAAAATTCATTATTTAATAACACAGCTATGAGTTTTTAATGTCATGTAAAATTTCTCTAAAATTTGATTTCAAAAATATAAATAAATTCATTACATATATTTTTGTATGCTATAAGGATACTTTTTTTTCCTTTTTGTATTTATTTACTTTATTTATTTATTTTTATTTAACTTTTTGCTTAATTCAACACCGATAAAAACTAAACTTTAAAAGTTTATATAAATGTTTTCACTAGTTTCAATATAAATGCTTATATAAATATTCATAAAGTTGATATATTTGTTTTGCTTAACGGTTGCATTTCTAAAAATTTTCATTCATTCTCAATCCATTTTTTTCTCGATGCAGAATTTGTAAGTAATCCCTTCATTTTTAAATCTTCACATTTAAATCTGTATTACTTCATTTAACAATGATATAAAAAATTATAATAAATACCATGAAATATCATTATTTCTAACAAATTGTTACCAAGTTTGTTAATATTTAGTTAATCTATATTTCTCCTGTCATAAAATGACAACTAAATCTAGTGGTCATAATAGTCTGCAGTATAATAGTTATAATGATCATAAAAAAATAAATATGATATACTTAGACTTCTTTTTGTTACTATTTCAAAATAGAATTTTAGCTATAAGGACTCTGTGTTTGCAAAATAATTTCTCAGAGATATCCTGTATTGCAAGAGAAAGAAAATTCAAAATTTCATCAATTCACATAGCTACTATATATTCGTAGCTATTTTTCAAAATCCATAACTTATAAAAATAATTCATTATTCGAGCATTTTATCTTTATTCTAAATATTAAGACTTGAAGTAAAATCTATTTTTTTTAATTTCTATTCTCAAATTTTAAGAAAATGCAGTATTTTTTTTAAAAATTATTAATTTTAATTATTCCGAAAAAGTATAGTAATAAAAGTATTAATAAAACTCTAAAAAGTATTAAACTAATAAAAAACTATTTATTTTAATTTTTTCCAAAGTAAGATAATATTAGAAATTCAGTTTTTCAATTAAACTCATTTTTTATTGAGAACAGTTCCTTTTTTATAATTATGAATTTCTTTTTGAAGGACTTTTTTATTTTTCAGCGAGCAATCATATATTTAGCAATATTGAAATGATGAGAAATTTAACGTATTATCTCTTAGGTATTTAAAAAATTTAAAACTCTACGCATTCATAAATTTCTTAAATTTAACTTAACTTTTTTAATTTTTTAACATTTCATTTTATGTAGGACACTTTATATCCTAAATACATCCAAGATTAGGTGAAATATAATTTTATATTTATAAGTAGCTAGAACATTAACACATTTAAAATCCGACCTTTGTAACCAGATTTATTTTATCTTATTCTTCTATAGTATTAACCACAGTTATTAATAAAATAAATTAACTATATTTTCGATCAATTTTATCGTTTATCTTTCGAATGTTAAATGCAAGTTGATTGCGTTGACGTCAGAGATAATTTTATCATTTCAGTTCACTTAATATCACCACTTATCACTTGCACCAAGTAAGAAAATTTATCAAAAAGAAAATAAAACTAAAAGAACTAAGTGCTACCACAGTAATTAATGCTCGAAATAATTTGAAATGCGTCATTTTAATAAATCAGCGACATTTTACGAAATGAATGCGACGAGTAATAAAACGTCTTTTCCGTCCCATAATTTCTCTAGACGTGTAAAAATGGTGCGAGCAGTGAGGCGTTATACGTCCAGAGATAGAGTGAGACAGATAAGTTTATATTACAGTGGTTAATTACTTTTCTCTTCACCCTTCTACCACAGCTTAGGTCATCACGTGATCACTTCTCGTCATCACATTTATCGTCATTGGAACGGGTCGCTTTAATTTAGCCACAGATAGTGCCCCCGATAAAGGGATACGCGACAGAACGATTTAGACGACTCGTAAAAACGTGTGTAATTGCACCCTCTGAGTTTGCTTTGTGTTTTATTACGCGAATGTAATTTAACAGTCTAGCGGAATCAACAAGCCTTTCGGATGGTAACCATTTCCTCTGCTGGGACTGAGGTCTTACTCTCCTTACGACTTAAGGGACTGTATAGTAGTTCAAGATCAATTATCCGAAGGAACTTCTTTTGTCAATTGATAAGTGCTATGAACAATTTCAAAATTAAGTTGAAATTGTTCATAGCATTTATCATTGGGAAACCTTGGAGTATACCAATTAACAGCTTAAGCTCAGTTAACAGCTTAAGTTTAGTTAACAGTACAGTTAACAGCTTAAGCTCTGGCAACAGTACCAATTAACAGCTTATATTCAAGGTAACAATACCTATTAACAGCTAAAGCTCAGGTAACAATATCAGTTAACAGCTTAAGTCCCATCTTATATATTTGTGCACTAATTAAGAGAAAAGGTTGACATATATTAGCAAAGGAACACTGAATTGCATAATATTTAATCTACATATATTTTCTTAGCATAGTAATTTTCTATTTAGTTAAAAAATTACGAAGGTTTTTCTTCCACCCCTAAACTTTCAACAAAATTCAGAATGAATAATAGACACCTTTCCCAAATACTGCTTCAACTAGCATTGCACAAATTTAGTGTTCAAATGAGAACTACTGTCAATAAGCGATGCTACGTGGCATTTAAAACTAGGAAATCATTAGAATCAAAGAATGTTGTTAAAATTGGATTCATGTTTCTTCATCATATTAGGTACTATAGTATCAGTATGGGCTGGCTCAAAATTCTTTCTGTGTTGCATTACAAGATAATATTCTGTAATTTGGAAACCATAATCAGACGAAGAGATCATCAGCTTTGTTTAAATTAAAAACTTCTTACGATAGCAGGGGAAGAAAATATAGTTCTACAATTTAGAAGTTATAGTTTTTATCAGACAAATTATCTCTTTCTAATATCTGGATGTGAATCAACTTCAAATCAAAAAAGAAGTTGTTACTCTTTTATTATGTTACTTAACATTTTTTCAATATGGATAAATATTTGAATAAGCTGATTCGTTAAAAGAACTATAAATCTGTTTACCAAGATTTTCAAATATTCATTCTCTGTTTAAGAAAATATTATAAATTTTCAAAGAGATGTTGTCACATAAAAAGCTGCATTCACTTCACATACAAGATTCGTTCGATAGAAATAATTCTTTACTATAATGTTTAAAAAGAAGTTATATGCCTATGTGATGAGTTGCACAGTAATTGCCTATCGTCGGTCTCGAACTACTAGTAGCTCACATGGGCATTTTGATGGATAGAGTTAATGATCCGATTGGCTAACTTTTATTTTTCCATACGTTGAAAGAGTATTTGAGAATTAAATCCAATAAATCTTTCTGAGATTTCACAGTTCTTGAAATATTTTGTTGAAGATTTATTTGTTTGGCACTCAACGGTCATTTTTTGCACACGAGTTATAGTTAGACCGGTACTTACAATTTAAAGCGGATTTTGAACCATTAACAATATCCAAACTCAACCCATGCTAATATTGTTAAAATCGTTTTCCTAGATTTCTCAAATTTAATAACAAGTCGATGAAATTCTAAAATTGGATGTTTATTGTACTATATGTGAATCTAGAATCAAAGGTATCTAATTTATGTTTTCAAAAGTAAATTATTTTTAAAATAAATATGGTGAAAAGAAATTATTCAAAAACTATAAAGTGCCTACTCAAATCTAAGATTTAATATCCTTAAGCTGAAAAACTTATACAAATAGCACTGAAAATGTGTATGTTCAGACTCTTTGGAAAATATTTTTAGCTATCCTATAGTTAAAATGAACTTATATAACTTTCATACTTTGATAATTTATTTTTTAGTTTCCTTTCTAGAGGATTTTGTATTTGAAAATGAATTATTCTTCCTTTATCTGTTATATTTTCAGTAAAAAAATCTCATTTTTAATAATAAAAAATGATAACTAATCAAATCTAAAGTTTGATATTATTCTCGCACTGAATTTAAATAGAAAAATAGCATTTTGTTCTGTATAATTTTTTTCTTATTTGATAAATCAGTGTTTATTACTACATTCCAGTTTTTTAATTGTCGTATTTCTTAAATTCTTACAATCATAATTATTATGCCCTATATCTTGATTTGGTCCAAAGAACATAGAAAAGTTAAGTGTAATACGTGAACTATTCAATGACACATCTCCAATTAATACCCCATACTTTTTGTCAACGCCCCCTCAAGAGTTAGTCCCTGGCCACAAACAAGGCAAGCGCTCAGTAGATACAAAACCCCATAATCGACTCCAGTCGTATATCCATTCCCCTTTCTTACAATAAAGATTGCTTCTTTAGTCATTAGAACTGTCGCGAAGCTCGTAAATTCATCGCCAATCTCATCTATAGCAAGGGTTCGAAGCTAGTGTTTTGGAATGAATTGCTACTCATCGGAACTTCAAATCTAGTGACAATAAAAGCGAGGGAAATGGGTTTAAACTGAGAAGGACACACAAATTCAAATGAAGTCGTCGTAACTTGTCTTCTTTCCAAGCCATTCCACATGATTAGAAGGATGAAGCAACAATGGCATTGGCGCTTTTGCTGATCCCAATGTATTAGACGGGAGTAAATTAACTGCAATTTTCGAGCCAACAAGTGAAAACTACTGTTTTATTGTAATTGTATTAAACTAATCCAATTTTTCCCTACCATTTGCTTAATGTTTCAGCAAATATTCACAAATGCCGAAGTTCAAAAAAACAATTGTGATGTCAATAGCAAATTCTTAAATAGTTAAAATAATTATATTGGTACACGAAAAACAATTTTTTATAAAATATTTTTAAAAACAATTTATTTGAAGTTTATGTTGCATTTCTGCGATTTATATTTAAATGACTAACTTATTAATATAATCTTACTTATATCTAATTATTAATAATGAATGTTAAATTTATTATAATGTAAATTGTACTTTAAAAAAGTTTAAATTCATCATTAATGATGATATTACATTTATTTAAATAGAAATAAACATTTTCAAACATTGATTTAATTTCTTCAATATATATTGCAGAAGACTTCAACATACTTAAAGTCAAGAAGTGGAGGTCGATTTCTAGAAAAGGGGCGGAATGGCAGAGACTTCTGAAGAAGGCCAATACCCACAAAGGGCTGTCGTGCCAATGCTGATGAATCTATATGTTTAGCTAATTGATTACAAGTTAAAAGTAGATATCCTTGAATATAGAAATTGTGCTGCATGGTATATTCAAAAGTCGTATAGCAGGAAGGCTTTATAGAAATTATGGCAGGTTTTCTAACAGTAATAGGAAAAATAAATAACTATTTATTTTCTCAAATTGTGTCAATTAAGGAGAATTTTTAAGATGAAAATTAGATTACTCTTATTTTTACCTGTAACAGATCCATATTAACTCTACTGACAATAGATGGCGTTACTGCCCAATCCAAAATATTCAATATCCAATAGAGCTAGAAGATTAGAATAGAAGTGTGAGGAATGGAAGTTGAACCATCCGGTTCGTAAATAATTTTGTTTATAATTTGTACTGTACCAGTAGTATGTAACCTTGTTAATAATTATTAAGTATTTTCTTTGTAACTAATTTTTAATCATGTGTAATGTCGTAATAAATGTAATGTTTTGCCTAATTCTAACTTCTATTTTCTTACGTCGCTACAATGGCGCTCCAACTAGTGGTCCTTCCCACTGTTTTCCATTTAATTGGTTTTTGAGTTTTAGCTCTATTGAGTTGTAAGTTATAATTCCACGTCGGAATTTTCCTGATTATGTGTTCATCCTGAATACATTCCATTTTTGAATTTCCCCGAGTCGTTCGTTTTCACACAGAAACGGAACAGATGCTCTTCATATCGGAATTTCGCCGAGCTATTTCGTTTTCATCCAGAAAACTGGTAAGTTTTATTATGTGTTCTAGGAAATTTCATTATCATCCTGATAATGTTGGCATGTTGTAATAATAGTATGTTTTGTATTAAAACTAATCCGAATATATCATAACTTTTGTTTTGTAGTATTAGTCGTTTTAACTTCTGTTTTGATTAATTTTGTTAAAACATTTGCATGAATGTGAAAAGTTTGTCTACTAATACTGCATTATTTGGTATATATTTTCCTGCACGTCAATTTGCATTGAAATGTCAATTTTCAGTAAAATTCTTGAATTTAAATTGTTTATATTGTAAAACCGAAGTGGCTCAAAACGCTGTTCTATAATGTTCGTGAAAGGTTAAAATCGAAAGGAAACGATTGATTTTGTTTCTGTTTAAAATTAGAATAAGTTGTTCATATTGCATATTTAAATTAAAAAATTGATAATCTTTGATTATTTTCATTGAAAGAATAAAGTTAGAATAATTTCTGTGTATAAAAATAGTCAATGTTTTGTTTAGACAAAAGTATGGAAGTTGAAGTAACGGCTCCATGAATGTTGGTTTTGACAAAAATATGTAAATATTTTATTTATTTTTAAAAGACAGTGTTTTATATTCGAAAGAAAATTTATATTTTTTCTATCTATGAGGAATCTATTAAGTTTTGAAAACGGAAGCAAAACAAAATATAAGAATAATATTTCTGTTGGGTAGTGATATTATTATTTTTTTTTACTCTTGATATCTCCTAAGTTTATTTATTTCTTTTGAAAGAAAATAATACTTTGTAGAATTTTGTATTTTATGACATTGCTAAAATAAGATATTAGAAATAAATGTTTTATATTTATTTGCTTATCTTGAATATTTTCTATGAGTATATTATAATTTAAAAATTTTTACAAGATATGGTTTTATTAAATAAAGTATAAGAACATTAAATGTTTTTACATTGAAAATAATTTGCTTATAAGTTAGTAGTTATTCAATTAATGATGTGAAATTGATTGTCAAATGAAATGCAGAAATTAATTTTTGAATTTATTTAAAAATTTGTAAAAATAAAAATGTCCTTATTTTTAGAAATAATTTTGTTTTTACTCAGAAATAATTGTGTATTATTTGTTTAATTATTATGGAAGTTATTTATTGAATGAATACTAGTTGAAGTTGTTAGAAGAAATTGTTTATTATTCGTATTTCTTTCTTTAAAAAAAAAAAAAAAAAAACCCTTCAGATATTATCACAACTTTTGGTTTGTAATTTAATTTGAATTATAATTTCAACATATTTTTACTATTTTTCCGTACTGTTTCTGCTCTTAGAATGTGATAAATAGGAAAAATATTTTCAAATTATAATATTGCTGAAAAGTAATTAAAAAACATGTGTTTGATTAATTCAATAATTAGTATTTAATTAATATTGCATAACAAGTGTTTAACAAAACTTGTTTAATTGATTAACTTAATTTAAATAATAAGTTTTAAAATAAGAACTTTTGAGATCAAGAATGACCTTCCTTTAGCGTGCCAGAAAAGTAGATTTAAGGACGTTAGCCGACGAGCTTGGTTTGGTTGTGGGAGATAATTTAAAAATAGTCCAATTAACAGATCTCATTAGCAAAGCACCTAATTATGATGAAACTGTGGTCAAAAGTATGGTTCAAGCAATTACTGAAGAGCAAATTGCGAACGAAACCACAGCTTTAAGAGAATCCGAAATAGCTGATGAGAAGGAAAATTTGAGAAACAGCAAAAGTATGAGCTGGAGAAGAAACTCTAGCTTCAAATTGCATCTCAGCGTTTGGCAAGCATAGATCCTCTATCGTCAACTGGTCCCTCGGTAGCACACCAGAAGCTGAATTTTAGTAATTTCAGCACTCTTTTACCAAAATTCGACCCGAAAAAAGAAGAATTAGGTACATTCTTCACAGTTTTCAAGTTAAATTTATGAAATTACCTGAATCTTCATGGGTCCCTTACTTACTTACTAGGCACCCTGCCATCTGACATTGCAGCTCTCATCGTTCGAGAACCTGAAGAAACACAAGAATACGTGAAAGTAAAGGAACTACTTCTGAAAAGATTGAAATTGTCTGGAGATTGATTCAGACAACTCTTCGCTCAACACAAAAATTATCCAGAGAAAACATGGAGAGACTTCTTCTTTGATCTGTATAGCTATCTTCAGTCCAGAGGGGATAGCAACCCCATTTATTGAACATTACATTGATACGCAGAACCATTCTCCAATTTCTTTTCCTCTGTATCGGATGTCTCCAGCAAGGAAAGAAATCATACAAAATGAAATTGATAGACTCTTAAATGAAGGAATTATTGAGCCCTGTGAATCTCCGTACACAGCGCCTGTTGTGCTTATCCCGAAACCAAATGGTGCTTATAGATTCTGTGTGGATTACAGAAAATTGTATTCCGTCACGAAAACAGGCTCTTACCCTCTTCCACGCATAGATGATTTACTCCAAGAAGCTAAACAAACTCGTTATATGTCGACCATCGACCTTAAAGCTGGTTATCACGGGGTAAATGTGGCTGCTGTGGATAGAGACAAAACTGCATTTACTTGTTCTTTCGGTACATATCGTTTCATACGAATGCCATTTGGATTAAAAAATGCCCCAGCGACCTTCCAAAGACTGATAGACAAATTCCGAAGTGGTCTTGGTGACATTTTTCTTCGTTCCCATCTTGACGACATTATAGTACTATCAGAATCATTTCAGGAACATTTAGAAAATTTAAGAGACATTTTCCAACGACTTGAGTTATTCAAATTGACAGCTAACCGTGAAAAATACAATTTTGCATGTTCAAAGATTAAATATCTTGGGCATTATATTACCCCTGAAGATCTAGAGTTTGATCCTGCCAAAACTGCTGCTATCTTTTACATGCCTGATCCCAAAACTGTTAAGCAAGTTCAGTATTTTCTGCAAACTTGTTCTTGGTACAGGAGGTTCATTCCGAACTTCTCTGAAATAGCCAGACCTCTCAGTAATCTAACCAAGAAATCCTCCTCTTGGTGCTGGAAAGAGCAAGAAAAAGCTTCGTTCCAAAAATTAAAGACATTACTTACTTCACCACCAGTTCTTAAGCAATGTGACCCGAGTAAACCGTACATCTTGCGCACTGATGCTAGTGGGTATGCCTTAGGTGCTGTCCTCCTCCAAGGAAAAGCCCTGGAAGATTAACATCTCATTGATTATGCAAGCCGACTACTAACAAGTGCTGAGCGAAACTACACGAGTACAGAGCGTGAAGCCCTTGCAGTTGTTTGGGCTTTAGGAAAATTCAGATGCTATATTGAGGGACAAGAAGTCACAGTTGCCACGGACCATCAGGCGTTACGATGGCTCATGTCTTTAAAGTCCCCGTCAGGACGACTTGCTCGTTGGGCTCTACAACTCCAAGAGTTCAACCTCCATATCGAGTACGTTTCTGGAAAAAGCAATGTGGTAGCTGATATGTTATCTCGCCCTCCCTCTCACCAAGGAGATAACCCATGCGAGATATGTTCTGTGACTGTTAATCAACCCATTGTTGTTTCAGTTGATTTTCCTACCAAAAGTCCTAAAGAAATCAGAGACAGCCAACTTCAAGATGAAAATCTAAAGAAAATAATAAAAGCTTTGGAAGCAGTCGACTTGACTGAGGAATATAGAATCTGGACGGATAAAGGTTTTTTGATGAACAGAGGTGTCCTATACAAATATGCACCTGATTCAGGATCTGATGAGGCTCAGATTGTCATTCCAGAAGATGCAAGAGAGCAAATTCTTAAAATTCATCACGATGATCCCGCTGCAGGTCATTACGGTGCTGCTAAAGGCAATTTTGATAGAATTTCTAGAAGTTTCTACTGGACTGGCATGCGGAAATACATCACCAATTATGTAAAAGATTGTATAGAATGTATGCGATACAAGACCTCCAACCAAAAGCCTGCTGGTCTGCTGCAGACTCCAGTACCATCCCAAAGGTTTGAGACGTTATCCATTGATTTGTTCGGCCCTCTTCCAGTTAGCCATAGGAAAAATGGATATTTATAATAGAAGATGCTACTACGAAATGGATCAAGCTATTTGCATTGGAAAATGCAACAGCAAAAGAGTGTGCTGGCACTCTCATAGAAGAAATCTTTATGAGATACGGAATACCACGCAGATTTATCAGTGATAATGGACCACAATTTGTTTCTACTGTGATGCAGCAACTATGTTATCTCATGAAAATTTATCAATGTTTAACCCCAGTTTACCACCCTCAAGCAAATCCAGTTGAAAGGAAGAACCGTGATTTGAAACCTCGTCTTGCCATATTAGTTAAAAATCAGCATGATAGATGGTCCGAGAAACTCCCTGCAATTCGATTCGCACTGAACACTTCAAAGAACAGTTCAACTGGAAAAACTGCAGCTTTTCTCAATTTTAGACGAGAGCTCCGTACCCTTGATGATGTTACGAACGACTTTCGTGGTATCATCGAGAACGATAACTTGGTCGTTGAAATGACCCCGTATCTAAAAAAACTGGAAAGATTCACATCTGAAGACAAAGAGATCTTTATTGAACAGCAAAATAAAAGCAAGCATTTTGCGGATCAGAGAAGGAGGCCAGCTCCTACATATAAATCAAGAGATTTAGTTTTGGTTAGCAAACCAAACTTAAGTAATAAAAGTGCTGGTGTTACAGCAAAATTTTCGCCTCGCCGCGATGGACCATTTATTGTCGTTACTCAAAAATCTCCTGTATCTTATTCTGTAGCAAACACAGATTCTCCAAATATACCAATAGGAGTATACCACATTTCGGCATTGACTCCTTTTCAACGAAAGAAAACTTCTTCTATCAAAGCTTTGCGCAGAAGAAGTAGGCCAACAAAAATGAACTGTCATAAATCTCCCACTCCTGCCACAGCTCATGCTCAAGAGCATAACCATTCCAGGAAAATTCATGTTGACCCCTGGTCGGGACGTCTTTGGGGGCAGAGGAAGAGGTTGTAACAGATCCATATTAACTCTACTGACAATAGATGGCGTTACTGCCCAATCCAAAATATTCAATATCCAATAGAGCTAGAAGATTAGAATAGAGGTGTGAGGAATGGAAGTCGAACCATCCGGTTCGTAAATAATTTTGTTTATAATTTGTACTGTACAAGTACTATGTAACCTTGTTAATAATTATTAAGTATATTTTTGTATTTTTAATCATGTGTAATGTCGTAATAAATGTAATGTTTTGCCTAATTCTAACTTCTATTTTCTTACGTCGCTACAATGGCGCTCCAACTAGTGGCACTTCCCACTGTTTTCCATTTAATTGGTTTTTGAGTTTTAGCTCTATTGAGTTGTAAGTTATAATTCCACATACTTAGTAATATTTTTTTAAAAATTGTAGTTTGAAAATGTAAACACATATTTTAAAAATTTTTAAGCATTATCAGTATTTTTAACTGAAAAATAAATATACTAATTATATTTATTAAGAGTTTTACAATGATAGACGTATGTAATGGAAGAAATTTTTTCTGGTGTAAGTAATTTACTATTGTCATATCACATTTTAAGGAACAGCGTTAGGAAAGCAAAAATATAACTATTTACAAGAGGAATTTTTTGGGGAAGTCAACATATTTTCATCTTTATGAGTTTAATCAACAAATCATAGTTAGTGCACAAAATGAGCTTGCGTAATATAAAAAAGACTTATAAATAGTGCTAAATAGTGCGAATTACTTAATGTTTTTTACTTTTTGCACCCTCTTTATATATCATATTTCTTCCAAATTCCTTTATTCAAAGAATTTTTCAGTGCGTTCATGATTATGAATGACGCAATTTATATGGTATCATTTTATATTTAAAAATAAATTTCATCGCAATGTGGAAGACAAAACACTGGCATGAATAACATAATAGTTAAAGCACGAGAGAAAACTAAAGCTTCACTGCTTTTATCAAAGGAAAATAATACTTTTTTCTTAAGTACACATCAAATAACAAGAAAAAGATCGTCACTTCTAGGAAAAAAAGAAAACAAAACAACTACGGTAATGCATTAATTTATCTATAGTTAATTTTGATATTTTTAACTATACCTATATACATATTTGAAATACTTATATATTTGAAGGAGAATGACTATATACCAAAATGACATCAACCATGAAATCAGAAAAGGGATCATTGCTGCAAATTGTTGTTTTTTTGGCTTAAGGCCTCTCCTAAAATCCTATTTATTCAAAAGAAGGATAAAAATTATTTTATACAAGACATTGATTAAACCATTTTCAACCTATTCCTCAGAGACATGGACCTTGATGATGAAGGAAGAGAGAGCATTGGCAATTTTTGAGAGAAAGGTCCTGAGAGCTATTTGTGGTGCTGTTCTGGAAAATAACACCTGAAGAAAAAGGTATAACTTTGAGCTAGTAAAATCTATTGAGAGGGGGACATTATCAAATCAATAAAGCTGTCTAGAATGAGATGGGCAGGACATCTTCTGTAAATGAGTGCAAAGAGATTACCTTTTAAGTTCTTCAATGCCACCCCTTTCTGTATAAGACCAAAAGGAAGACCAAAGAAAAGATGGAAGGACTGGAAGACTTTTGCCATACTTAAAGTCAAAATCTTGAGGTCGATTTCTGGAAATAGAGCAGAATGGCAGAGACTTCTGAAGAAGGCCAAGCCCCACAAAAGCCTGTCTTGCCTATGCTGCTGATGATGATATATTTGAAGAATATATAAATTTCGAAATGTTTTTAAGTTCTGAAAAACATTTAATATAAAAGGCATGTGAAATAAAAATCTTTTACGAAAAACTTCTCTTAGAAAAGTATACAGTTGTCATTAACTCGCATAATTCTAACTGAAAAATATGTGTTATAATTAAAAATAATAAATTATTAATGTCTCAGAAAGGTGATAGCACAAATTCTGCTTCCGTTGCAATGCCTAGGAAACACATCACAATCAAAAGCGTAAACAATTGGAAAGTGCGCAAGTTGCTTTACATGAGAAACAATTAGCATTGAGGAATAGAAAAATTCTTATAGCCCCCAAAAGAATCCAAAATCATTGTAAAAGGGCTTCTTAATACAATTTCTGTCATAGAATTTGAAATTTCTCCTCACTTTTATTACCGCCAGGTATAAATTATAGGTATAAATATTATGACATACAGACTACATGGTTTTATATCAATGTAAAGATCAAAGAAGAATATTTCAGTTATCTGCTACTAAAATCAAAAAATTTTAATAGCAAATATGAGTGTGCATTAAACTGGAAGAAGATATTCTCATGTAACAATGATAAATTCGAAGAACAAAGTTTGTTTAACCATGCTAATTCTGAGTTTATAATCTTTACTAAAAATGTGTTACAATTTTTCTGATTGCCTAATGCAATTGACTTTATCTTATTTAGCCACTCCATGAACATATAAGTGAAGAAATATGCTTGCATTTTATAAATCACGTAACTTTTCAAAAGCAAATTTTTTAATAATGTGTGGAATCTCAAAAGTCAGAAGTTTTTGAATTTCAAGAATTTAGTTTATGAACTACTGCATTAACACAAATACTTTTTGTAATTTTTTCGCCAGATTAAAAGTGAGATTTTTCCTTGATATCCTAACATCTGGCAATTAAGAATAAATATCAATGTTTTCTCATGTTACTTAATTATATAGGAAATAGAGAAAAAGAAAGGAGAATGCTACACACACACACAACACATTAATGAATTACAATATCTGTAGTTATCAACCTTTTGACATTCTATTCAGCTTTTTACTTTGATTTATTTTTATTTCGAAATTCCAAACCATATGTGTCCTTAGGAAGACAAATAATTCGTTGGCTAATCAACGATTAATGAAAATAACAACTAATGCGATGAACTGGCATTTAAATATGTCTTTAGTACTAATTTACGATAGTAATTGCAATCACTATCAACTTTTTTAAAACAATAGTAAATTTGAAAAATAATGTTTTTCAATGATTTTTATCAAAGAATTATTATTTATGATAATAGTAGAAATTTAATTAATTATTCCAAAATCGTTATTCAAATAAATATTTATACTATGCAAATAACTTTGTAAAGAATATGTAAGGAAACTTAAAATAATGGATGAAATTTATTAAAATATTATTACATAGTTAAAAATAAGTCTTATAAGATTTTTTGCTTAAATCTAGTGATATAATTATCTATATGAATTTTATATATAATTGTATCACCAGGTTCAAGATTATATCACCAGATTCAATATATTGTCTATAATTATCTCTGAATAGAATTTATTCAGTCCTTCCTTGATAAAAAGATTTTAACATTATTAGTATCATTGCAAATTGATTCTAACCTAAAAGTTGAAATGAAACAAGATGTTGAATTGGGAAGCGATCAGAAATTAAAGTATTCAACGTCCCACCCCATCCCTTTTCTTTAAAAACCATCCATAAAAGACATCCCTCTCTCTTTGCCTTTTCCATTAACATTGTCTCTTTACGATGCGAAATATTTCCCAATGCTTCTTTACATTCGTAACTGCCTTTTCTTTTGGAGAGCCCCTGTTGTCGTTAAAACGTTGTTTTAATGTCAGCCCATTTCCGACCCGCAGCATTCCGTATTTATAGCACTCGTAAGGCATTCGTCCTCAACCTAAAACACCGTTTCCCTCCCTTCCAAATAAAGATCGTTCTCCCTTTTATTGTTTTCAATTATATATTAGCACATTTAAAGGGGAATAGGCTGAGGGAACGTAAATTTTAAGGTGTTGAAACAACGAGGCGATGATGACTTAAAAAGAAATAGTTCGTCCCTTTTTGGCATGATGACCATCTTTTGCATTGTTTTTGGCGACGCAGAAACGTGATGATATGGTGATACATTTGTTGTTTATCGTTCTGTTTTATGGATTACTTAGAGGAGAGAATCTCTAATTTATCACCGGGGGTTAATTTTAACGACAAAGCGATTTTTGTGGATGGTGATAAATGTAGCTTTTCATTGACATGCGTGATATTTTCCATGTGCTTAGCATGCAAATGCTACTTCTTGACGCCAAATAGGGATGAAAAAGCAATGCAAATATCGTGCAGACCATTTGCATATTTACCTTTCAGTTATATATTTTGCTTCTGCCTAAAATATAATGCATCCGCATTGTAGCAAAATTTACACAAATGGAAATATGCATGTATGAAATGTACAACATTAAAAATCCTAAAAGTATCGAATTTATGAGTTAAGAAGTTGCTGTGAAGAATGACTTTTTACTATCCATGGTTAATCCAGCCAATCTAAGGAATATCATTTGTTTAAATCTAAAATCGTGTCACAAGCATAAAATGTACAAATGTGTAGCATTCTCAAAAATATTCCATCTATTACATTTTGAAAAATGCATTAAATAGTGAAAATATTAAAGAAATTATTAATCTTTAAATCAAGCAAAGTCTTATAATTCCTTACTAACTTTTCAACATAAACCTTAACTCATTCCCTAAAAAAATTTGTTAACTAGCTACAATTCACTGGATATGAATCTTTGTTTATTAAAACTAGAGAAAAATGTTTATTCAATAGTATTGGCTGAATTTTTCTATTATAATTAAATTAATCTTACAAAATTACGACAATATTTTAGAAAATATTTATGATTAATCCTGAAGATGCTTCAGTTGTCACCTTTGTAGTGAAGCATAAAATATTTTATGGAGCAATATGAAATGAAAATAAAATATTTAAATTGAATGTAATTCAAATGAAATCAGTTTGGAGGAAAGGAATTCTGATTTATATTATTTATGCTAACTGCCCTAATTTTTTAATGAAGTATAGAATATATTAATGATGAACATATACCGGGTGATCCAAAAGTCAGGACGAACTTTAAAAATGAATAATTCGAAAACGAATCACGATACAAAGATGCGGTTTGCACCAAACGGATAGAAAAGAAACCGGGTTTTGTGTGGCAATGAAAAAAAAATAGTTCTGTTCGCGACCAACAGATGGCGCTATAGTGTTTTTTGCAACAAAAGATGTTTCACAAATGAAACAATGATTAATGAAGTCAGATTAATTACAGTTAATTAGTACTTACTACAGTAAATGTTCAATTTGCTGTCCATCATTCAAAAGTAAAGCTGTGAGACGAGTCACCACACCATTCACAAAATTTAGTAGCATTTCTTGCGTTATGGCAGACACATTTTGGCGGATGGCATCTTTCAGTGCCGCTAGTGATGCCGGTTGGTCGCTGTACACTTTTGACTTCAAGAAGCCCCACAGCCAAAAGTCACAGGGTGTGAGATCGGGAGATCTTGGAGGACATGCGTGATTAAAGTAGCGACTGATAATACGATCCTCCCCAAATGTTGAGCGTAGCAGGGGTTGCACAGGCAGAGCAATATGAGGTGGTGCTCCATCTTGCATAAAGGTGACTGTTTGGAGTGCCTGTTGCGCTTGCAGTTCAGGAATAATGCTATTCTGTAACATTGCTAGATATCGCTTACCGGTGACAGAAACTGTTTGGAAACCTGTCTGTGTGACTTCCTCGGAAAAAATGGACTAATTATGAAATCAGCAGTGAAGCCACACCAGACTGTCACTTTAGGCTGTTGCAAGGGTACCTCAACAAATGCATGTGGATTTTCTGTGGTCCACACTCGACAATCGTGGGTGTTAACAGCGCCAGAGAGTGTGAAATGTGCTTCATCTGTCCAAAGCACAGTGTGAAGCCAGTAGTGCTACTCTTCCCTCTTATTGAAGACCAAATTCGCAAAATGTCGGCGAATGTCAAAGTCAGGAGGTTTCAGTTTTTAGTTATGTTGCAACTTGTAGGGATACCTTTGCAAAGTTAATCGCAGCGCTCTCCAGACACTTCCGTAAGACACTTCTGTCTGCCTCGAAACTTCTCGAGCACTGCACTCCCCATGTGCAGCAACCGCGGACATGGCTTGCACCGTCTGCTCCACTGTCATGGTAACAGCAGCTGCAGTTGAGGAACGTCCACTTCTTTGACGTGATGCCAAAGAACCTGTAGCTTCAATTTTTTTCACAATTTTGTTCAATGCAGAAGACGTTATTGGTCCTTTGCTATCTCGCATACCCTTCATGTAGCGATATGCTCGCAATGCCGCAATGGCACTTTCCAAATTCTTATAAAACAGTTTAACTAAGAGGGCTTTCTCAACTATGGACAGCATTGCAATGCATACCAGCGTCGACTACCATTACCTGCTGCAGTTGCTTCTTTTTATATCGTTTGTTGCTTTTCATAATCCTACATCAGAAATCCGACAGCGCCATCTGTTGGTCGCCAACAGAACTATTTTTTTTTTACATTGCCACACAAAACCCGGTTTCTTTTCCATCCGTTTGGTGAAAACCGCATCTTTGTATTGTGATTCGTTTTCAAATTATTCATTTTTAAAGTTCGTCCTGACTTTTGGATCACCCTGTATATGAACATAGTAGTTTACTTCCAAAACATCTAAGTAAGGTTTCGAGCTCTATATGTAAACCCTACGATTGAATGTGATATAATACCTTTATATACATTCCTTTTATTGTGCGTACTTGATGACTAACACAAAGTAGAAGTGAATATTTTTCGCCCACATTCAGCAGATGATCTCAATACAAACCTTAGATATAGGGCATGGATCTAGCTATATTATATAAGGTATATATATATGAATCCTAGAGGTAAGATAAGGTTAAATATAAATCATTATTGTGGTGTGGAAAGAAGAAACTTATTTCTGATTTCTTCACTTGACATTGGTTCAAATTTATGATACTATTGTAAACAAGGGATTTAACTCACTAACCAGTTATCATAGTCTGGAATTATATTATATAGGTATCTTATTAGTTTAATATTATTCCTTTTTATTGTTAACGAAAATTTTCACATTGATTTTATACACAGGGATAAGTACAGGGAAGTATGCTGCTACAACAACATTGATTTCATTTTATATGATTTTCATCTAGCTCATCTAAAAAGTTTAAAGTTAAATAGCAATTAACGAAGAAATTACATGTATTTGTTAAAAGTTCACCTTTAAAATTTATTACTATGTGTGTACTTATGCTTGTAATAAATCATTTTCCAATTGCATTTGGCACTTTAAACAACACTAGAATTTCATAACTTATTTTTTTGATTTTTAAAATAAAATTCTAAGGCTATGTCTTGATTAATTTTTAAATATGACCAAAAATACCAATCAACATTTAAAACTTTCACTCCATTTTGGGTTAAAATGATAAGCCATCAGAGGGCTTAACCTTGTCCCTATAATCTATCTGAATCTACTGATGTTCATAAGAATTAATTTTACTGAATTTTCTTTCAACTCATTAAATAAATTAAGGGAAATCATTCCTTATTTATATAAATGCAGCGATATCGAAAATTTTCTTGTGGTTTGAGCCTGCTGTTCTGAAAGCAGAGAGCAATAATTATTCTTGTAGATGAAATTACTTAATTTTACTAATCCATTTGAATGTAGATAAAATTTATAAACATGCCCATTACTTCCGAGGGATTTTGTATCACTTAAAAATAATACAAAAGTTGCAAATTTGCAAAATTGATGTCTGTTTTATAATACAAAAAATCTATAACTGTGTTTCATCAAAGATAAAAAGCCTATTACATAAAATGTACATTTTTCAAATAAAGTAATTACGAAAAAATCTTTATTTTAAGTTAGGTAGTTATATTTTAATAAGACTTGTCTATATTAAACGAGAAAAATATGCTACATAATTTTCAAATTATTTTTTGTAAAGCATATTTTTATCAATTTTTATGGATTGAAGAGTGTTAGAATAAGATCTAATAATTTCTTTTCTAAGAATTTTCTCAGAATGATGATTTTCTACTTGATTGAATTAAACAGAACTCATGAAATACTTGTTTTTAAAGATTCTCAAAGTCACAACTTGAATCATGAAAAACGAACGAAACGTATGACGAATATTATATAACACAGCATATTCATTTTAATTACAATGAGGTTGAGCAAAAGTATGATATAGAATTTGTTAACCAACTCTCTTCGGTTGATGGTATCAATGGATAATGTAATTTCATAATCTAATATTTATTCTGCAAAAAAAAAAAAAAATCACTTGCAGGTGTTAGGATTTATTTCAAATTGATATTGTGCATTTCACTATTACAACAACACAGTTTGTTATCCTAAAAGTTTACTTAAATTTGATGTCTTTACATGGGAAATTATCTAAGATTACACATAATTAGTTTGTACACCTTAATTAATAAAAAAGCGACATGAAACATTTTCATATTTTAAATGAGGGGTTGTTAGTGAAATTCGATTTAACTGAAATGTATAAGAAACGAACCATCTGGGGTAGCTAAATATTATGGAAATAAAAAACTTTTTCACAACCTAAAATTTCAGATAAAGTTTGCAATAGTGAAAAGTCTGAACTAATGTTTTCATTGGTTATTGCGTATATGATTAAGGGATTTAACTGTTAAATATTAGTTAAAGTAATGTTTTCATAATCGAAATGCACTGCCCAACATTGAAAATGCCACACCAAGAAGGAGTAGTCAAAAAATTATGTAAATTTCAGGGTAGACGCACCTTACCGATTCGTGCAAATGTTGTGAAATGCGCAGCTCTCCAGCGCACGTACGATAAGATATAAGGTGAAAAACTGGCAGAGTGAGCAATACTCGCGCCGTTATTTCTGCTTGGAAAATATTCGTTGAAAGTTTGTTCTTGTCGCAAAGCACGCCTTTAATTGCAAAGAATGCCAGGCCATCGACGACGATGTCATTCCAGCAGACAGTCTAGTTTACGAGGAGCATGGTAATCGGACTGAGAAGGGCAGGTTGGTCCTTGCGGCAAATTGCAACTGACAAACACCTGGAAGCGTCCACAGTGCACCGGCTGTGGCGAAGATGGTTGGGAACAAGGAATCGTTTGCGGGGTGTCTGTGCAGCCAGAGTTATGTCAGCACGCGTGGATCGACGTGTCCGACGGGAGGTGGTGGAGGTCCAGAAAAGCACGTATCGAGTATTCTCATATCGAGTAGAACCATTTGACGTCGATTGGTTGCAAGTGGCCGGCGCTCATGACGTATTTTAAGAAAACTGCCATTGACCCCACAGCATTGTCGTCGACTTCTGGAACAGACCCAGATTTGAGCGATGTGGATGACGGATAGGTACAGAGTTGACTTCTTAAAGCAGTTACACTTCTTCAGTGATAGTCACCGCGTACGAGTATGGCGTCGACGTGGAGTCAGGACAAATCATGCAGCAATTAGGGAACCCCCAAACACTTGACAACGTGACATCATGGTTTGGGGCATCATTGCCTACGATTTCATGTCACTTCAAGATTCATTTTCACGGCACTATGACAGCCCAACGTTAAGTGGTTGATGTGTTGCAGCTGGTGACACTCCCTACCTTCAGGTAGTGAACAATGCCTTTTATCAGCAGGATAACGCAAAACAGCATGTTGCTCGTAATAGCTAATATGCCCTGAAAGGTGTACAGCTGCTTCCCCAACCATCGTGCTCAACAGATCTCTCACCAAACAAACATATTTGGGATATGATTGGACGGCATTTGCAGACCCTGCCATTATCTCCTTCAGCAGACGCTCTTTGGCGAAGGGTTGACTGGGAATAAGGAGCCATTTCTAGAACGCCATCCGTACTCTCATTGATTCTTTGCTTAGACGTCTACGGTGGTCCTACAATCTAAAGGCCTGACCCTGTTCTCGCTCTGCATTATGCATTTCATTTCGAAATACAAATCACTAAATGTTCGTAGCTGTCTCTGTCTGTTTGTTGATTTTCCTCACTTTCTGGCAGCTCTTTTCAATGTCTGATAGTGTCAGTACTATTTAGTAAAAATATATTTTTTAAAAATATTCATTCATTTCTTATAAGAATTTTTGGTTCTCTTTTAAATATTTGATTCATAAATATTTCATTAATGAGTTTTAAATAATTTGAGAGAAAGGAAGTTCTATCAACCTGTACTATATAAAGGTGTCCATAGATGAACAATTCCCAAGTAAATTTTTGTGAAAGTTTTAATCAGAATAATCAATTTATTTATACAATATAACCTATATATATTGAATATAACCTAAGTGCTAGAGTCATTAAAAATGTTATTGTGAGTGTGAGAGAGAGAGAGTAGCTCTGAAACATCAAAAACTGAAATCTTTTTTTGTCTATATATATATATATATATATATATATATATATATATATATATATATATATATATATATATATATATATAATTGGTGTTGAAGAAAATGGGTCCTGTTTTAAGCAAAGATTTATGATATATTAACGTTAAAAGAGATTTCATCGTTTTTGCAAAATTTTTGATAGCAAAATTTTAATTTCATTTTTTGATGATAATTTAACACATTTTATTTGTTTATACCTTATTAAAATTATTTGAAGACTTTCTGTACACATGTAAAGTGATTAAAGTAAAATTTGTATCGGTGATTTTATTTTTACTGTCATTTACTTTCTGAAAAAATTAATTTTTTGTGATAGCTTGAAGTACGGAAATACTCTTAAATTTGATAATCAAAGTGGCGCCATCTAATGACTTTATTCTATACTGATTTCTTTCAATGATATTCAACTGTTTAACGAAGTAAATACATGAATGGATTCGTAATACCAGTAAATTTCTTAAATGTTGTATTTAAGTAAAAATTATATTCTCGTCTTTGCAATAAAGTATACAGAAGTCATTAAAAGAAAGTTTATATAATACGTTAAAAATAATGTCAAAATTATTACACTAAGTCATACCCTGCCAATGAAATTCGTAATATATTTCTTAAGAATACTTTATGTAAGTTAAACCCGGTTAACAAAAGTAAAATATTTGGCCTTTGACAATTCTGATCATTCATGATATATTTAGGAATTATAAAAATTTAACTTCTTTAATTTAGAATGCTGCACTAAAAATAAATAATTTTAGCAATATGAAAGCACAATATTTTTTTATCAAAGAAACTAAATTTAGAAAAGGCTCACAGTGAAAAAATACAAATTATCAAATTATTTTTGACAGTCAAATTATTCAGTATCCTTACAAAAATATTACAATTATTTTATAAAATCATGCTAAATAATAGTCATTAGCATTTTAAATCAGAAAATTTAGAGATTTAGATTTTTGAATGAAAACAAGCAGTAAGTAAATGTGTGTGTGAATACATATATACATATATATATATATATATATATATATATATATATATATATATATATATATATATATATATATATATATATATATATATATATATATCACACATATATATATATGTACTCTTTGTATTAACTACCTACCTATTAGCTGCTATTCTTATTTTTTTGTGTGTGTTTCAGTTGTGTGTTCAAATAAAACTTCGCTATTATTTTAAATATTAAGATCCCGATATTTTGATTGATACATAAAAACAACAACAACAGAAAATAACATTATATTTCTCTTTTTTGTTCAATTTAAAAAACGACTCCCTTAGATATATTTAAATATTTTGTAAGGAGCAGTTTCTTAAATTAATTGCCATTAATTATTTCCTGCTGATTTTATTTGTGTTATTTAATACGATGCCTTTACAGTCAACATCTTTTTATATAATTTTTCGTACGTCGTATGTTTATAGATAAATTAGCTGTTTTAATTTATTTTAAAACTCTTTTAGTTTAGCTAAACCTTCTTAAAAGGTTAATAAAAAATGTTGCAAAAACTTTCAAATGTATTCAATTATCACTTATATAGTGGTATTTTAGCACAATTTTTCAATACTCTTATAAATAATTTTTACTTATAAATATTTTTATCAGTACTCACAACCAATGTATGCATTTAAGGAGGCAGCGAAATTAGAGCTCTATCTGTTCCCTCATTTATTTCAGAATACCATGATGCTATAACAGTCTGGAAGTAAACCACTGAGACAACCGATCATCTTATTGTAGGGCTATAAGATACATTGACTGCTCTCAAGTACATTCACGTCATTTTGCATCCTTTGAATTGCTTATCCCCTCAAGTTCAGAAGCTGACAGCATCAACAAGATAATTTTAGGATACGAACTGCATAAATAAACTATTTTTGTTGCTGTTAGATAACAAAATAATAAAAAAATTCTCTAGATGTGTAATATATGTTTACTTAAATATCATGCAAACTCCGAATTTCGATTTCGTGAGAAATGCTAAATTATTTTTGGATGTACATATTGTTTGCCACAGATTGAATAAACCTGCTTGTCGTTTTGCGCATAACAGAAAAACTTGTTTCTTTTATTTCTGAATTGTAATCGTGTGTATAAATTTTATATTTAAACTATCTGCTTAGTATTTTTTAGTATTCATTTAATTTCTTAATATCAATTGTTTTTAATAATATGCGTGATCACGTTCAAGACCAATTATATTTGAAAAAATGATGGTTAAAATTATTCTAATCTCTGATTTTTAGCATTTCAGTAAAATTTTAATCTGCTAGTTAAAAAAAATATCGATTCAAAAAGTAAACCCGCCTTGCAAAAAAAGTGTAAGAAAAATTTAAATTCGTTATTGAACTGATAAATAGTAAATGCAGAACTCATTTTTCTAGTTTTTCGCAATACATGGAAGTTATAATGAAATTAATTTCCTTTATTTGATTACATTTATATTTTTTGTCTTTATTTCATAGTCTTTTTAATTTATTAATTACTAAATAATTATTTTTAATTCATATAAGAACCTCATAATGATATTATATATTTGTCTCTAAAACCACTTAAATTTAATTGTTTCATTTAAGACTTGCAGTTCATGCTAGGACAATTTCTCTCATCAGTTCTTATGAATGCCTTCTTATTACCATACATGTAATAAAATTAAAAAGTAAGGAAATAATATTATTCTTCATTTTCTTTTTTCTTCTTTTTCAAATATTTCTGTTTAAATGTGTTTGAATTTTGAATGAAATCGATGGAAGTTTTCCAGTGCAACTTGCATCTATAAGTGTACCTAGCAAATTTTTCTCCAAATTTTTTCATAGAATAAAGCTTTAGTATTGTATTAAAAAGCAAGTATAATACTTTAAATTTCTTATTTAATAAGTGTAATCTCGCTTCTCGATTTTAATGATTAAAAAAATTTATTATATGTAAATGGTTTATTCCAAATTTTTGAACTGATAAATTTATGAACTGATATAGAGGCAGTCCATAAATGTAGAACGAATCTTTCCAAATTTAAGAACCACTTTAATAATTTTGGAAATTCAAATAAGCAGTTTCCACAATTATTAGTTCTTCTTTCAAAATTTTCTATAAACTATATAAAAAAGTGCATACAATTGTAGAGTAAAGAGGAATTGAAATTATTTTGTTATTTATGAGGAACTCACAATGTAGCGTGGATGAGAAAGAAGTTTGAAACTATCTGAGTTCCAAGCTTGAAAAATTTCGTTTCATAATGTTCTTGAAAATTGAAAAGGGGAAATAAAGAGACTCATAAGAGTTCTAAAACTGCTATTCATAATGCTTGTAAATAAATAATGAAGTAAAAATTATTTTTCTGGAAAATGCAAAAGACGTGTTAGAAAAAATAAATTATCGACTCGAAGCAATAGATAAGTTTTCCCGATTGTATTAAAATAGAAATTATCTATTCACAAAATAAGTTTCTTGAAAATTAAAATTATCTCACTTGCAACATTCTGTCGTACTTGAAAATGGAATTCACTATTGGTGCTTTGTCGAAATTAATACATCATAAAAATAATTGGCTATAAGATTTTGAGTACAAATAGGAAGTACTATCATGGATACATGGGATAAAATACTCAAAACCTTATAAACCTGATTAATTTAATGAAAAATCATGTAATTATTGATGAAATACTCAGAAAATTTAACTATCTTTTAAAATATTATGTATATATTTTATATTCTTTTACTTATACGTATTTCAAATTAATTTAATTTAAAAAAAAATGTATTATTCATAGTAAAATCACTAAATTCGCAGTAAACATTTAATTTTGTAACACACTAAATAAATATATTTATTAAATTAGAAAAAGTAATAAATAACATATTTTAGTTTAAAAAATTGCAAAATAATTTTATATGCTATAAATAATCAATGGATTAATTAAATGAATTTGTACAGTAAGAATTTGAACTAAAATGTGAAAAGGTATTTATCAAAAAAATTAAATCCTAAATATAATATATACATATATAAATCAAAAAGTCCTATGTTAGTTAGTTATACATTCAGATTCTAGATATAAAAGTATGTTTGAAGAGACACAATTCAAAAACTAAAAGATAATAATTAAAATGAAATTTATCAAAAATCTATCTTAAAATTTTAAGATGAAATATCAATAAAAAATGATTAATTGTAAACTAATAAAGTTTTTTGAAGAATATTTTTATAAATATTATAGAAGATTAAAATAAGAGTACAAAATATATGAGTGTTTGAAAGAATGATTACAAATTTAAAGTATATATATATATATATATATATATATATATATATATATATATATATATATATATATATATATATATATATATATATATATATATATATATATATATGCAATACTTTGAAAATGTTTTAAAAAATGAAATCATTTTGAAAAAAATAACAGCATAAATTCAAGATCATAATACCAATGGAATTATTAATGAAGTAATAAGAGAATTAACTGAGAAGGAAGGCTTTTATATCATAAAAGCTTATCGTAGACTGAATAATTATTTTTGATTATGAGTAAATGTCATGGGTATATATAACTATATATTTCATTTTTAATTGTTATAAATGTTTTGTTATGTTTGGGAACATTTTTAAAACATTTCCTGTACTCGTGATCATTTTCATCATAAAAATTATTTAAATTGTCATATCGGCAATATATTTCTTAAGTTCTAAATATGCTAACTAGTTTTTAACGTTTTAATTTTTCACTATTATTATATGAATTTGTAATAAAAAAATTAAAAAAAACATGATATGATAGGATTTTCTTCTACCAGAAAATTATTTGATTTTGATAACATTAATAAAGTCTTAATATTTCATGGACATAATATAAGGGTTTTTCTGTCTAAAAAAGTGCTGTACTAATTATTTTATAAAATACCTGTTTTAGTCTCAAAAACTTAAAAATTTATGAGGCTGAAGATGAATAAGGGATAAATTTTGAATCAATTTGCTTAAAAAATAATACCTATTCTATTTATTAAGTCATGTTTGACTTATTTTCCTGCCTTCTCAATTTTGTATCATTAGATTTTTTTTAAGTAAAACGCAGTATCATCCTTTTACTTACAATATATTAATATCTCATAATTTATGGATTATTTTAATAAAAAATATTTTGTTTTTTTTTAAACTGTAAACAAGCATTTCACATTCCTAAATTTTTTGAGCGTTCATTTAATTGCATACTTTTAGTAATATATATTTATTGAATATTTTTAAAAATAAAATTCAATGGTTGAAATTTTTTATTTTATTTCAAATCCAAATTTGTCTTATGACCTGACGATTTTTCTTCAACACAAATAATCAATGATCATTTTTAGTTTGCTGTGTTCCACCAATTTTAAATTATGCATATCATAAAATATAAGCTAGTTCTAGATTTTAGAAAGCATGTTTATGTAAAACACACTTTCTTATAAAAATTTTTCTCATGTGTTTATAAATTCATGTTTCCAAAATATAATTTTTATTGTTTTTGAAATTTTCTGCAAAATAAGCTCTTTTTAATTTTCGTATTTTTTACATTACATTTTGTGTAAAAAAATGCAAAATATAAAATATTCAGATCATAAAATACGTAGTACACTGAAATGTTAATTATTTAATGTACAACTATATCTAGTTTTTAACATTTTTTAGGGTATAACGAGTAAATTTTCAACTTTAATATAAAGTACTATAGAATTTAAATAAAGGTTCTTTACAAGTCGACCGATGGTGGAGAGGTTAGTGTCCCTAACTGCGAAGCAGTAGGTCCCGGACTAGAATCCTGGTTCGAGCATGTATGTTTCTTTCTCTCATTGTTTGTCTTTTTTTATCTTTTCATTTTCGGGGGAAGATGGCACACTCATTAGGTATTTCACTGTATAATATGGCACCACCTTCGCACATTATAGTGCTGAATAGGTATATCTTAAAAGGGCAGCGGGACATTAGAAAAAAACATTCTTAATTATATTAATTTAATAATTTTCTTGGGAAAATAAAAAAGCATCCAAGAAAATCTGACTAATGAACATTTAAATTGGAATTTAAAAGTCTGAACTTCAGACTTTTATTGAAATCTAAAATTGGGAATTTAAACCTTTCTCCTAACTTTTAATGAAAACTATTCAAATTTATTTATATATTTATCTTAATATTTCTTTTTATTCAAATGATTTGAATCTGGGATAAAATATTGTTTTTGTCTTAGTACAAAATTCAAATAAGATTAATTTTATAACCCTCATTCAAATTGTTCTGCAGAGCTAGGATTCATTGCTCCTAATAATAATAAAGCGTTTATTTATAATTAATAATCATTAAACTTCAGTTAATATTATATTCATTACGCATGCATTTAAATTCACATTTTCTTTTACTTTAGAGTGATTAAATACAAAATGCTTTCTAAAAATAAATTTGAAATGCACAAAAATATTTACTTAGGTTGTGTGTTTCATAATGTTAGCATAAAATTTTACGATCATTTATTATTAATCATTGCTCATAGTCACACAAAAATCTTTTAAACCAAGTTTTGGAGTCATTTATATTAAAATAAAACTAATTTTGTAACAAAAATGCAATGCTATTAGCATTACTAACTATTAAAATTTTTTTATCTAAATTAATAAGTTTTTCATCTAAATTTTTTTTTGTTAGAGGAAGAAAAATTATCATTAGCAAATGTATGTTTTCTCTTTGTTTATGTTCATATCAATTTACTATAGGGTAAGTTCTTAAAACAAACGTCCATTTTCGTTTTGGATCAGCATCAATAATGAAAATGGCAAAATATTATGGTTCGTTGGCTTGGTATAAGCATAACAATTTTATTTCAAATGTAAACTGTTGTTCAAAGTATCATGGTAGCAATTGGTTGTCATGGTAATTATTCAAAATGAATAAAACTAAATTATAAACCTTCGAGAAAATAAGAGTCCTCTGCTATCATGCTATAAAATACTTCAAGATTTAATGTGAGAAATACAATGATTAATTAAAATCAAATTCATACTTAAATTCAATAAGCTTCGAAATATTACATGCGATGAATGCCATTCGCAATAGGCCAATCCTTAATCAAAAGCAGGGCAAAAATCATAAGATTTTCTTAAAGATGAATGATATAACTTATTTTATCTAGAACACACAACCACAAAAACAAAAGCTATTTTTCTTCTGTAATTCCCAACATTTCAACTATAACCAACCAACATCATCAATATCAACTAATTACCATACAATACTGCAAAATTTGGTGAATGGGAAGACAAAAGTGATTTTCGCACAACAGGAAGCCAAAATTAAACAAAACTTATAAAGTTCTAGGTGATTTTAGTGCCAAAATTTTTAATGTAAAATCCTTTTGTTTAATCCATGAAGGGCTTACAATGGACTGAAGATTAGACAAACTGAAGACTTCGGAGTGTAAAGTCTAGAATTCGATCTCAGATAATATTAAAAAAGTGAAAGTTAATGTCGTACTCATGCTTTCTGCATACATGCTTTTTAAGCTGAGTGTTTGGGTGACTAAATCCAGGCGAGTCCTTGAAAGTTAAAGGAAGTATAAAAAGGATATTTAATATTTGATAAAATCTGTTAGGCTTCAATGATAAATTTTTTGCTAGAAAGTTTGATGAGTAATTTTTGAGATTTTATTCCTGCTTTTATTGTTTTAAACATGTGATGGTGGCCCACAATCTGCATAGTCTTACTGGTAAATAAGATATATACCGAATGTTTGAATCTCTCACTGCAGCTTTCGACTCCGCTAGCTTCGCAGGCTTTCCAATACATCATACCCTTTAAATTAAGGATACTCAACTAAATCCAGTGAGTCCTTGAAAATTAATAGAGTTTGAAAAGAATATATAATATTTGATAAAATTTGTTATTCATCAATGATAAATTTTTTGCTAGAAAGTTTGATAAGTAATTTTTGAGATTTTTTTCCTGCTTTTATTGTTTTAAACATGTGATGATGGCCCACTATCTGCATAGTCTTACCGGTAAATAAGATGTACCGAATGTTTGAATCTCTCACTGCAGCTTTCGACTCCGCTAGCTTCGTAGGCTTTCCAATACATCATACCCTTTAAATTAAGGATACTCAACTAAATCCAGTGAGTCCTTGAAAATTAATAGAGTTTGAAAAGAATATATAATATTTGATAAAATTTGTTATTCATCAATGATAAATTTTTTGCTAGAAAATTTTATAAGTAATTTTTGAGATTTTATTATAATATAATATCCATTTCAATATTTATAATTAAAGATTTATATTAAACGGAACGACACATGCCTCCAAAGTTAAATGTTAAAACTCTTTTTAATTCATGCCCAATGGCACTTCGCCTTTTAATTTGTGCACCAACTCTTGGCAGAAGTGCGAAATATCACAAGACATTAACAACATAATGGTCCTTTTAATGTAAAAAAACAGAATTAATTTTGTTTTTCTCTTTAACAATATTTTTTTCGAATTTTTGTATGCTAAGTTATTTTTGCTTATTTGGCAAACGTAGGAAATCTCTCTCATGTAGAATTCAAAAGATCTTTTATAGAGTCACTTGCAATCTGTATTTTTGAAATAATGTTTATATTTAAAGAATTAAAAATAAAACGTTAAAGAACATACGTTAAAAAACGCATTTAAAAGAGAGAACAAAAATATGATGATCTATTTTTTTCTGATTTTTTCTTCATGTTTTTATTCAAATTGTTTCCTTTAAGTGTTCTAACCGCAATCATTAGCATTATAAGTATAATTACTTTGTATTATCGGAAAAAAGTGATAGACGATCTAAAAGAAAAACTATAAACAGGTTTATTTAAGAAAAAGTTTGCGAACTCCTATTCTAGATCACAGAATTAGCTAAAAGTCACAGAATAACTAAAGATCACAGAATAGTAAAAAGTTTAATTTACAGATGCGAAATCAAACACATCTCAAAAATAGTTCAATATTAATTTTTTCTTGTTCTATTATGTTTCTAGAATGGTCACCGTACTACATAACAAACTAACTGCATAGAAGTGATTTTAAAATATGGAGTATGTGTTAAGTCTCACAATTTGAATCCATGAAATAATCATTTTATTAAAAGTCGAAAGAACTTCGGTAAAAAAAAAATCTACGGTATAAATTACTGAACATTTTTAGAGATGCTAAAATTTTATGTATCACATCTAATAGAAGTAATTTTAAAAGAAATTGTATTTACTATTATCTGAATTTTTTTTTCATATTGCTTACTTAGGAATTTTCTGAGATAATAAATTAAATGTAATTAATTCCTATAATAATATCGCACTTCGTAGACTTTTTTTCAGGAATTTAGGAAGCGCTTTTTTTAAAAATAAAATCATTAAATATTTGTTTTAGTTATTTCTCAAATTTTTTTAGACTTACAATGTTATTGCTTATATTGTCACTAAACTTATTAAAAACATTTGACAAGTTTATAATAAAAAAAGAACATTTACAAATTCTTTGTAAGTTTGAAAATAATTTGTTTCCCTTTGCAAAATTTTGTAACTCAACTCTTCACATTTCGCTAAAAAGCTATATATTAATTATTCAGTTCAGCTTGTATCACAACGTTTGCACTTTCCATGTTTGTACATTAACATATCGATTTTTACTTTAATTATTCTTTCAAATTAACACAAGATAACTGAACGGCAGATAAACTGTTCAATTATAATCTGTATAAGGTAATTGGTAGCCTCTCGGTTGGTAAATGATATCTTTTGATGTTACCCACTGAATAAAAAATGGAGAGACTAATAAAAATTTTATTATAAATTCTTATGAATGACATTCTCACGCTTCATTTAATACGATAGTCTCTGCTTAAGAAAAGCCGTTAAAAGTAAATTTCACTACCAGAACTGAACTCTCCTAAATCAACAGACTCTTCAAGCAGTTATCTCTTGTTTGTTGTTAACTGGGGCATTAAAATAGTGTTCCTTAAAGACAGGGAAGAATAAAAATATTCTGAGAACGATTTGGCGAATGCAATTATATAACGCCATATCTGTTGGAAGAAATAACGATTTATATCCCGCAGCCAGCAATCCGGGTGATTAGTTCAGCAGCAGCAACACGTTTGGGCACGCGAAATATCCAAACTTAATGCCTCGCTACACTGGGAAAGGAGGTAGTAGCCGAGAAATTAACTTAAGGAAGGCTAATTCGTAAAGAGACTCGATCTGGGTGAGATGTAATCCCTTTTTATCTGTCTTCCCGGGAAAAGGTGGGATGTTTTGGTGCAAAAGAAGAAAGAAATTGATGGACACCCGAGCATCCCGGGTAGCATCCGAGATCGTAAAAAATGAATGGTATTCGGGCAGGGGGCTGAAAATTCCTGCCCGATATCCATTTAAGCAAATTTCCAATTAAAAACTTGACTAATGAAAAGGAGTTTATTTCTGAGGGGGTTAGGGGTGAGAAGGGGTCCGTCTTTTAATCGTTCTTTGGAACGGGATTTCGAAGCCTCCAAGAAAAGACCTAAATAATTTACGAGTTCGCCTAATTACAAGTGAAAACAAAATCTTAAGAGCGCATTCCGTGAGAGAAGAGGGGATAAAGTGAGCTTTTCTGTTTTAACCCTCAAAGCAAAGAGAATATTTATAAAGTGGCGACATGCGAAAACTTTGTTTCCCCTGTTCTTAAGACAGAGGGCTGCTAATCGATCCCTTTTAGTTAGGAATTCCCAGAATTCCACTGATCGTAACGTTCTCGGGATGATATCTCTTTAAATATTTTCCATTCGATATTTTATAGTTTTAATTATACCTGGACGTTGATTATCTACATAAATATTCCTCCTGTAAAACTGTGTGGAAAGGAAAAGAGTTTTCGCCTTCATTATCAACAAGGAAAAGTGGGAAGGGTCTTAAAAGAAGAGGAGGGATTTTCTCTGTGCCATCGTTTTAACTCCTCTTTTCCATTCCCTTTTATTATCTGTTAGTCCCGTATGTTCTTCCTTTATAGCTGTGATAATATATTTAACAACGAAGACGCCGACGTCGCCAAGGCCTTCAAGTTAGGGTGAATAATTAGCGGGAGCAATTAGCGAATGCAAAGTCAGACGTGGAACCGGTGCGAGAAACATAAAACATTTAATTAATATCGTAAAATCACATTTATAGCTCTGTTCGCTTGGAACGGTCGAAACTCGGGGAATAGTTGAGTTTCGCTTCTCCCGCCATCTATCGGGCTGCATCGTAAATTTTGTCCCTTCCATTTTAGCACTTTTACCTACACTACATTACGATTGGGTTTTGTAGGGGGAAAGGGTTATTACCGAAAGTGGGTGGGGGATTTATTTGTGGGGGAATACGATTATTCATAGTCTCGTTCAACAGCTTGCATAAATCAAGGAGAAGTTTGTGGGTGTCCACATAAAACAAAGGTAATGTCTGTCTTTTATTAGCGGAATGGCTGTAACGCGAACCAGAGCTCTGCTGGTTACTTTTAAACCTGATCATTTCAGTTATGACCTTATGCCGGGCACCCCTCTCAAAGTTTGTTCACGAGCTGGAAAGAATAAAATGACCGTATTAGACATCCAATTTATTTATGATTGTTGTCTCACTCGCTTCGAACCATTTCCTTCTCATGCTAATTAAAATAATGCAAATCATGAGTCGTTTGTAGCCTTTACGCTGAGCGACAGGAAAAAAGTTGAAAGCTACTTTTGGACATTTTTTTATTTTGAAAAAATGTATAGATTACGTTGTCAATCGTGGAATGTAATTAATAAATTAATTTGAGATTCATATCACACTGAATGCTCTTTTCAGGCCTTTGTCATATTTTATCATCTATTGAAAAACTTCAATTTAATCTACTTTAAAATCAAATTCTAATTCAAAGACCATTCTAATAAGCCTGGCTTAGAATCCTTAAAATATATTGCTTAATATTCGTTTCAAATTGAGTTAATTATAAATTATGTTAAAAAATTTTTGATTAAAATCAAACCACTCGAAATCTAAATTTATACATGATATCACAAACACTGAACTATATATTTTTCAATAAATTTTGTTAAACATTTATTTTTATTGACAACTACGGAATAAATTTCGGACTCCAGTTACATTTTCAAACATGTGCAAACAAAAATCTATCGAGAGAATAAAAATGTATCACGAAAAACTTAAAGAAATTAATTAATATTAACTGTCCAAATCAAGCTGAGATTTAACTTCTTACATAACAGAGTAATTAAATTTAAAGAATTAAGTATAGTAATTAATTTTGATTGGAAAAAATCATACAATATTCTATGCAGTATATAAACTGTGTATATATAAAAAAAGGGAAAAAGAACAATCAAATCATTGCAATCACAAAAAGGAATTTCATTCTGCTATTTTCAATGCTTATTCAAAAATAATCTTTCGCAAATTTCTTTCATTATTCAAATAAGAACATTCCATGCTCAAAACAATTTATTAATAAAGAAAAGACACAAATCTTTATTTTTTTATCCATTGAAAATTTTATATTTTTGTGTATAACACAGGTGAAAATCGGAAAAGGAAAGCAAATAAAAAAATGACTCCTTTATCATTAAAAATTAATATTGTATTGATATTCTAGTAAAACACAAATATATTATTTTGAGGAAAAATTATTTCATATACAAATTTTGTATTATTTTTTCAAACATTTCATCCTTTCTTTAGAGTAACAAAATATGATTGATAAGTTAACATTCTAATATATTAATATATTTTTCATTATGTTATATTTTCACTCGAATAACAACTCTTTTTGAGAAAAAAATTACAAAACAAATTTAAAAGTTATACATATATATATACACTTGCCAGAAAAAGTCTGCGTACAAATGCAGAGTAAACATTCTACAAAGAATAAATGTTCTTTTATTTAACAATTCCTTAAATATCAGTAAAAAAATTTCAAAGAGATAACACACATTGTTTAAAAGTAATAATAATTAAAAATTACCCAAAAGTTATCAGAAAAAGTTTACATACAGGTACAAATTACAAAGATATTTGCAAATTAATCTTAATTTTTTTAGCCTCCTTGAGCTTGTATGAAATGAAATATTGTCTGCATTTACTTTTTACAACTTATTCATTTTAACTCTAGTGGCAATGCAACAAACAGAATGAAAAACATTGTTGATATAATACATTAGTACTTGCAAACAATTAAATTCAAAATGGATTCTAAAGAAAAACAGATTGTTCCGGACTAGAAGAAAATCACCTTAAGACAAAGGAATGAAGTTGAAATTCTTCGAGCAATTGGATAGATAGTTAGAAAAACTCATTCTTTAATCCAAAGAGTAATCAATAATTATAAGTCATCGAAATCTGTTATTTTAAAGGCTCGGAGTAACCGATCATCTACACTGACTTTATGAAAAAAGATATGCATCTTGAAATCCGTATATTTAAATCCAAAGATTACTGCATCTCAAATTTCACTTAATATTGGAGAAAGGTTTAAAAAATCTCGTAGAAAGCCATGTATTTAAACTATCAATAAGCAATAACGTTTAAATTTTGCCAGTAAGTATGTCAATAAACCTTCTGAGTTTTTCGAAAAAGTAATATCTGATGAAAGCAAGTTTTGTATCTTTGGCATTAAAGGGCGCAAACTGGTGTGGAGAAAACAAGGTACGGCTTTTAGAAACAAAATTCTTGTTTCTACAGTTAAGCGTGGTGGAGGTGTTGTAATGATTTGGGGATGCATGGCAGCAAGTGGAGTTAATCGACTGATTTTTATAGACTCCTCATTAGATCATATGGGATATTTAAATATATTAAAAGAAAATTTAAAGTCGAGAGCATAAGATTTAAACCTTGGCGATGACTTTTGGTTTCAATAAGACAATGATCCAAAACACACTGCCCAAAAAGTAAGGCTCTGGCTGTTGTACAATATCAAATATCAGTTGCATACTCCTCCACAATCGCCAGACTTAAACTCAATCGAGCATTTATGGAACTTATTGGAACGCAATATTAGAAAACATAAAATATCGATAGATATGCTAAAAAGAGTAATTATGATGGAATGGATTAATGTTTCATCTTCAGAAACCGCCAAGCTAATTCATTCTATACTTAAACGATTGGAAAAGTTTCTTAGGCATAAAAGTTTTCCAACCAGACATTGAAGTTTAATTGACAGTCCATGGAAGCTATCTTTTAAAGGCTTTTCTCATCTGTATGCAAACTTTTTCTGACTGCTTTATATATGTAATTTTTAATTATTATTATAATTACTTTGAAATAATGTGTGTTATCTTTCTGAAATCGTTACTGATATTTAAGGAATTGTTAAAGAAAATCATTATATAAACTTTTATTATATACGAGCAATTTCATGCAATTTTGTATATAAATATAAATGTAAATATATATATAAACATACATCAACTTTTATTCCCTGTGGATTGTTCACTGATTTATATTTATATATATATATATATATATATATATATATATATATATATATATATATATATATATATATATGTGTGTGTGTGTGTGTGTGTGTGTGTGTGTGTGTGTGTGTGTGTGTGTGTGTGTGTGTGTGTGTGTGTGTGTGTGTGTGCATGTACCAGTTTTTTGTATTAGAAAAATGCTAATTGCACATATTCGCCAGTAGCTAATACTTGTGATTTTTCCACTTATGATATGTAAATAAAACACATTACTATATGTCTTAACCAAAGTCTTTGAATTATTTTGAGTCGTGTAATTATAAAATGCATTTTATATGCTAAGCATTTTATTGAAACACAATGGCTGGTTTCATGCAATACCTCCATTTGAATGAAGTATATATATTTATAAAATATGAACAATGCTTGCATAAGAAAAATATTCTAAGCGTTTCACACATTTAAATTTTATATTCATATTAATATTTTATAATCAATATCAGTTCAAATTGTAATTCACATTACAATATTAACTTAAGAATTTATTTGTATGTTGCATATAGCTTCTTTTAAAATAATATATCCATTAATATTGATAAACTTTAATGATTAAACACTTTTTTATATTTTCATTGATGAAAATAATTATGTACCTGTATCTTAGATTCTCACTGAAATCCTACTGGATAATTAATGTAATGTCTAAATGCACAAAATCTCTAATAATTGATCAAAAAAATTATCATTCATTAGGAAATAAATTATAAGACTTTGCGTTTACTTTCTCAATGTGCCACATTTACTTCAATTTTATTCCTCATTAATGCATAAAAAGAAGAGAAACGTCCTGCATACCGCAAAATTTTGTATTACTTTATATTGCTTAATGTATCCCGTGGTTCATTACAATTATAAGTTTTATCATACTTCTCCTTTTAATTAACATGGTAATTGTAAAATTCTTTAAACTTCTTTTAATTGTGTACAGTACTCAATTGGGAAATCATTTTCTTGCCTTATTCTTCAAATCACTATATACTTCAATCATATAAAATTACACGTAAATATTTCAAAATTATTTAGTTTTTTCTGTTAAAAGAAGACATTATTTCTTTCTGTAAAAATTGCAGGTTCTGTTTTAAATAGCTGATTCATACATATCATGCTGCATATTTCTTCTACGACTTGTATAGCATCTATGAGACATAGATACAATGTTATGTAAGATACAGTTTGTATCATTTTCTTAAAATTTCAGCTACAGTTTTGCGTCCAAACCTTGATAATGAGGGTAAATTTTCAATCTGAATGTAAACATTTTCACCCAGT
This sequence comes from Latrodectus hesperus, assembly GCA_037975125.1. NCBI lineage: Eukaryota > Metazoa > Arthropoda > Arachnida > Araneae > Theridiidae > Latrodectus > Latrodectus hesperus. Next base: position 94,579,200 of record CM075852.1, on the reverse strand, counting down.
TTCAATGAAGTTTCATGTGAAAATAAACGATCCCCTATCCCCATTTAATAAGCTAACGTTCATTATAGTTAAAATTCCTGTGAGTTCTATCCCATCCACTGTTCTACAATAGAAGTAATGTGTTATGCTCTTGTCCTTTCTCATCCCCGTGATCAGCAGTGCTAAATCAGGCCCATGAGTTTATTCACCCTGAAGAAATCCAGTACTAATAGGGGATCTTGAACGAAGTTTTGCTTGGTAAGTTCCAGACAAGATGAAATGTGACCAGGGAAGGCTTGTGCAGATTTTGAAGTGCTTATTGCCTCCAACAAAAGTCATTGATGACCACTAATGAAACGGGTAAGAGTTTCTGTTATGTTTTTGCATCTGTCTGCCGGGGTACGTGCTCGGGAATTTTCCGGGTTTCTTCCCTTCCATTAGATGAATCCCACTATCTAAGAAAAGTTCTTCTAAATGCCAGTATGCAGAGGATGTTGAATAAAAAAAATCCTTCTAAAAGCCAGTATGCAGAGGATGTTCAATAAAAAAGTTCCTTCTAAAAGGCAGTATGCAGGTGATATTCAATAAAGAAAGTCCTTCTAAAGCCAGTATGCAGAGGATGTTCAAATAGTACAGAACGGATTTCGTCTGTAAAACTATTATATTCATTTTTGTCTATTTTTTTCCAATTTTTTTTTTTTAAATATAGAAATCTTTACTGAAAAAGGGAACTTGAAATTGATGCAGCAGGTGCTTTAATAGTTTATCATATCCAAAGAATTTCGAAAGTTTTCAATGAAGTAATTGAAAAAAAATGTATAACTTTTCAGATAAATTTGATAGAATTTTGAATATGATTGCAATTTCATGAAAATGAAGAAAAGAAATTGTTAATTAAAACTTTATTGATACACTGGGATTTTCAAAAGAATCAACTTTAACAAATGAAAAAATTAGATTGACTGTATTTTACATTTTAATGAATTACAATAAGACAATAAGGGTAAGAATTGTAATTATTTCAGTAATATTATCTGTTATTTTATAATGATTGAAAGTCATTATGAATAAAAGATCTTGAAAACAATAATTGGAAAAAATAAACTACAGTCTTTTCCATTTTTATTACTCTGGCTTTCTTGATTGAGTAATAAAATTATAATATAGTATTAAAATATAATAGAATAATATTCTCAAATATTTTTCTGCGGGATTCACCATTTAAGAGAGAACAGCACCTCCGTTGTAGTTCCAAAAATAAGAATTAAATTTTGAAGTGAAATATAAAAGCTTCAGTTAATTCTGATATTATTTTTCAGTTTATTAAATATATTTCTGGTTACCGTTATTGTGAAGTATTAAAATCGATTGGCAGAGTCTTGACATCCGATAACGGATCGACTAATAATAACTCAAAGCTATAATAAAGATCATCTGAATATTCAACGCATAAGTCTCCGAAAAGGACATTTCATTAGAACTTCATACATAGCTAAAAAAGTAATACTCTCAAATATTAATTTCGGCAATTACGTATTTCAAAATGTATAATACATCTCTTTATGTTAAGCTGGAATCGAGTCTTAAACCTTAAACTTAAAAAATATAGTTTTACAACTAAATCGTGATAAAATATATTTGTGTTGTGTCTCTGAAACATCTGTTTCAACAGGTATCGGAAATTAGTGATTCCTTTTTTTGAGATATGAAAATATCATCTTTTATGAAAGAAAAGTAAAACCAACAGGAAACATGTCACAAATACCCAATAGCAGAAGAGCAATATTTATTTCTCTTTGCTCAACAGAGATCAAAACTGAGATTTTCCACCTAAAATGTTAATCTTTCCACTAAACAAGGTTTCTATTTGTAATACTGGCCTACTTTGAAAGGTTACTATCTTTTCTTTGTGAATATGTATACACAAAATTCAGAAACTGCCAATTTGTATAAGAAAAAGAAGAAAATTTTGCATTTAAATGTTCTAAATTAGAATCTTAATACAATTCTTACATGTAAAAAGAATAAACATGATTACCTTTATATATGTTCATGCACTAAATCGTTATTTGCCTTTTTCAATAATATATTTTACAAAGAATTTAACATTAATATATTTTCCTTTATAAATTCAAGTTCAACAACATTAAAAATGTCTTTCGAAAAAGAAATAAACTTCTCTAGGTGTACTTCAGACCAAATAAATTTTCATTTATTCTGTAAGACCTAAAGTAGAGTTATAAAACTGAATAATCTTCAATTTTCGAGCAACTCTTTAAGAGCTTCAACTCAAAAAAGGCACCTTCAAAAATTTCTTCGTGAAATACACCAGGAAGAGTGAAATATTTCACCTGTTCATTTTATTACCAGGAGAAAAAAGTTTCCAATCATAAGTGCTCCCTCTCCACCTTTCAATATTTTTCTCAGTACCTTTTGATGCTCAGTAATTCAGATTTTCTTAGCCAATCCCGAGGGTCCTTACAACTAAATATAACTTATAACAATCTTATCTCTCCTCTCATTGGAGCATTTCTCACAACCGCCAGGGACTGAGCTTTTCAAAACAGCCTCGTTCTTATCACGTCCAGGCATGCACATTACATATCACATACGTAACCCATTACAAAACCTAGGGATAAAAAGCAAGAGATGGGGAAAAAATTAAAGCAACCGGGAAAAAATCATCGTAAAACACCAGTCTGATAATCAAATGACTTCTGAGCCAGTAGGGGGTCCTTGTGGTTGAAGTGTTATCGTTGCACAGCCAACGTCCACTGCTAGACGGTGGAAAATGCAATCTGCTAATAACTTGAGTTGGAGTGTTGAGGGGCTATTCACCAAATGAAAAATACATCTTTTTTTATTCATAGCAGTCAAATTTTAAAATATTTTTAATAAGATTAATTTTTCTTGAAGGTGCTTTTGAATTTTTTTTGAAGTCAATACATTTGAAAATAATTAAAAAATTGATAAAATAATACAATATGTTACAGAAAAATATAATATTAAAAATAAAAACTGATTTTCTCTCATATTTATTTTTAATAATATATATGCTTTTTTTATAAACATGAGTTCTAATAAATGGTAACATTTAATTGAAAATTTATGTATATTTAATTACTTCAAATAAGCACTCATATAACAAACAAAATATTTGAAGGGCAATTTTAATTTAGAAATAAACACTGAAGGGAATGATTTAGGAATAAATTAGAAAAAGTGTTCTTTTAATTGAAAAAAACTGGATATGATGTTTTTTTTTTCATTGAAGTTTAACGAAATGACTTTTCTTCCTGGCATGAGCTAATTAGATAGTGAGAATGTCTTTATAACTTTAGAGCCTTGTTCATTTTCACCTGATATAATTTTTTTGAGTACCTTTATTAATTCAACATAACAAAATAGTGAGATCGAGACTTTTTTTAAAATAAAGTTACAATATTAAATTCAAATGTTCTTATTTGTTCTAAGCCTTCATTTGCGATGTTGCCTAACATTTCAACAATTAATGAGTTAGAAATTATAGAAATCTTATTAGATAGATTATAAGATGCTTTTATTAGAAGAATAAAGATAATTTTTGTGTGTGGAAATTAATATTGCACTATAGCAACATACGTCATATTGGTCATACCAAAATTTTCCGTTAAAAAAAGAGTTAAATTCAGTTGATAACAAAATTATATATATATATATATATATATATATATATATATATATATATATATATATATATATATATATATATATATATATATATATATATATATATATATATATATATATTATGTCACCAACAGAAAACTATTATTTTGTAAATAAATTGAATATATGTATGAAAAGTTAAAGAAAATTATATAGAAATATGTTCATTATCATTAACAAATTTTAATTTATATGTAATTAAAATAATAAAAATTGATATCTGTGTTAAAATAAGTAAATAATGATTTTCAAAAGAAATATTCAATTTTGTATACTAGTTTTATCTCTTTTATTGCATGTACGTATTATTCTTTTAAATATACCTGCATAATTTATATTTATTGCAGATAAGGATATGTTTTGGATTATTTTAATGCCTTTAGTGGAATGATTTTTAGTTGCACTCTGATCCACAAATAATAATATATTTGTTTCAGAATAACACATTATTAATATTTTGTTTCAAAAAATTTCCTACAAAATAAATTGGACATTATTCCACAAAAGTTTTTTTTATTTCATATTAAATTATTTTCTTTTATACTTACTTCAGCATTGGAACAAATTAAAATGTTTTTTGAAATATAAAAAGATATTTTTGTTTAAAGAACTTCGATTTTTATAATCGAATCAATCATAACTATGAACTTAATCCATCAAATACAATAAATTTTAAAAATGACATGATCTTTTAAAAGGAATATCATTTAAAATCAATTTCTATTTCGCATTTAATAATTGTAGTGGTAAAATATATCATTATTTTCTGCTTCAACAATCGGAATATTGATTAAAAGTCCGCGTGATCATTGTTCTGATTAAGCAAGATTCATGACCACTGAGCTAATGGAATTTCCGGGCTGTCTCACTCCCTCGAAATGCGCAAAACCTGAAAATAAGCTGGAGCATTTGTTCTAGAAGATCCCCCAATTTCTCCCGGAACGAAGACCAAGAAGGCAATAACGGTTTTTTGTTCAACTGCGCGAACAACATCGCTCCTTTAAATCATCAACTGCAACGGTGAACCTTTTCCCAGTTAACTCACCGTTCCACAACAATGCCAATGAGGTGCTCTTCTCCTCTCCTCAGGCACCTCCTCCATCCCGTGGATCTCCTTCCACCCTCCTAATAAATAGATCTCCAACTTTTGGAGAGCATGTAAATGAAGAAGCCAGCCGGCCGGAACTAATAAGCTCCAACGGGATAGTCTCTGTGACAATGCACGAAGGCAACCGGCTTTTCCACGTTATGATGGACGCCCGTCATTAAAAGGTGGACCAGTCCGTGGCGCTCATTAAGGAATCGATAAGCTAATGTTTATGACGGCTTGGGTGTTTCAAAATATAAAATAATAAGCTCGTTTATAACTTCAGAGGTAAGTATATTCCAAGCGGTACTAATGCGTTTCGCGCACTTCCCTACTAAAAAGAACTGTAATCACATATTCCAGTGTGATTTATAACTGGGTTTGTGGATGGGCTTCTTTTCTCTTTCCCTTTTTTAATTCTTAGCGGGCATTATCGCTTCTCAGGTGAGGGTTCATCAAAACGACTCTTCTTTTTAGGGCGCGAAAAAAATGGCCGGAATTAGAACACCAGGGGACACTCTGGAGTGCGGTGTGAACAATGCCAGATAAAGTCGCAAATGTATTAGGGCCAATCCTTCTTCGTCCTCTTGGGTCAATTTAAGCTATCTTCCATGCTCGAAAGATTTTTCCATTGGAGTTTTACCCGACTTTTCACGGGAGGAAATGGGAAAATGCCATCTTTTAACGAATGAGTTAATAGCCCAGCTTTCCGGAAATTTATGGCATTGGAAAGTTTTTGTTTTGGAGTACCTTCCGATATTTATTCATAAGTTCGAAGAAATAAAGTTTTAAGTCTTCTTTATCATTATCAGTGAGGAGAAGAGGGATTTACATCTAAGGCTCTAATTGACGACCTGTTAAACAAAAAGACATTAATCGCGATTGTTTTATTATCAAAGAAAGACTCTCGTGCAGAAGAACATATATAAATTGCAAGGAAGAAAATTACTCAATATTAAAGATTTATTATTGAGTAATTTTCTCAATATTAAAGATTTAATATTTTATTACAATTAATAAAATAAATTAAAGATCTTTTCTTTCTGATGTCTTTATTTTCACTCAGAAATGAATTCCTTTTATATACTATCATGGGCTCTTAAATATTTTGAATGATTAAAATGCCTCATTATTTAAAAAATTAATTTTAAGAATCGAGAAATACTAAGGTAAACATCTTTCTCATAGAAAGGGCAGTTACGGGCTGAAAAAAACCACTGTAAGTTTTTTTAATATTCCCAGAGTATTGGTTTCAAAAGGACTTTTTATAAAAAAATAAATAATATACAACTGCCGAAATGCAGAAACCCAAAATTTGCTATCATTAATTGAATCATCATTTACGGAATCAATTCATTTCACTTTCTGAATTTAATTAAATTTTAATATCAAAGTTATGTATATTAGGTAATTGTATATATTTAGAACAGATATTTGCAATAATAAATTTTAACATCACCAAATATAAGTAATATTAATTTAAAAAAGAACAATAAGTACGATTTTATCATATTTCTCAACATCTTGTTCTATGGATTTAATCGGTTTGACAATTAGAACATTATTTAATACATTAACTAGAGCACAATGATAACGCACAATAAATACAGAAAGTAGATCTACAGCCAAGTAAAGATCCTTCCTCGTACTAAGAATGTATTAGTTTTAATACTTCACACAGAAATAAAGATCGCGCTGATGAAACCTAAGCTCATTAATAGCTTTGTAAAGTCCAATTCATTATTGACCTAAAAAATAAATCGTTTTCTCAATAATAAAACCTTAAAATGGTTTATTTTTGAGAAAAATACCCGCTCAGGAGGAAACCTCGTCTCTAGCAAATTTGTCTACAGAAATGAGCAAACTGAAATAAACTACATAAAACACTACTTATTTTCCTTGTTCAAGACGGCCTTGCATTGATAGGACTGAAAATTTTCATGCTAAAGAGCATAATTCTGCCTCTAGAATACATTTATTAGAATGTTTCAAAAGTAGTCACTTTTGTGAGGATTCTATTAAAATCTATTTATAATATTGTAATCGAATGAAGTGTCAATCTTTGCCGAATTTGTAACTTCATGATAGAAATTTGTATTCAAAATCCTGCTGCAGGAATAATTTCTGTAAATTATTTCTAAGTTTCCACATTATTCTTATGAATTTGAATAAAAACATATGAACCTGTTCTGAATCATGAAGAGAGCGCATTTAAAAAGCTGCTTGTCCCGACTAAGGATGAGAAACTCAAATAGAAAATGTTTAAGGTAAGTAATCTGAAACCCATCAATTGAGAGATATAGTCATAAAATTTTTTTCCCAAGTTCATTGAATTCATTTGTTATATCAGTTGAATCATCTTTAAGGATAAAAGAAAAATAAACTCGGAAATTAAATATAATTATTAGAAATTTTGTGAATTTTGAAATTTTGGTTGTGATATAAATGAATTTAAATATGACAATTTTGAATGAATTTAGGAAAACAATAATTGTCAGATGTCAGTTAGAGTGAAATTTTCGCCTTAATTAATAAATCTCGCAATCCAAGGATCCGGCTTCTACAATGAGAGATGAATAGAAGAATGAGTGATTTTTTTAATAAAACATAAAATATTAACCATACATTCTATTTATAATGTATTAGTTTGCAATTTATTATAGCAATATAGTTCGTTCTACTGTCCTTTAAAGATAAAGATTTGGTTTGCAATGTGTATCACACAAAAAAAGTATAATTATACAGTTTAAAAATATTACACAACATAATTGTTCAGCAAATTAATTTACATAAAAAAGAATTATTTGAAAAAGTAACACTAACATAATTCTAACAGTTTTTCTTGAAATTGACTTAATCATTGTTAAAAGTAGAAAAATATTCTATATTTAATTGCCCATTAAAAATATTCATACGAATTTTCTTGTGGCCTAAATCCTAAAATGGGGATACTCTTGATGCAGTTATTTTTATTTTAATACATTCAGAATGTAAACGATTCTCAACATAAATTAAAATTTGTGATTTTCTTAAATATTATTCGCTTAGTACTAAAAGAGTTTAGCATCACATTATATATCAAGGAATTTTATTTAAATTTTTATGTTTTCATGTGCATAAAAAATTGGAAATTTATATAGTTCTTTCTACATTAATAGTCATATATTAACATTATTGTTGTTGTGGAATAAACCCATCACAGCGCTGAGAGCGCCATCTGTAAACAAGAGATACTTAGTTGATGATTTGTATCAAATGTGAAAATACGATCATTCGATTTTTTTACAGTTGTCAAAAATTAAATTTCATGATAAATAATTGAGTTATTATGGAATATTAAAATATAATTAAAAAGCAAATGAAAATTTTGATTTAGAAATCTTGGTTTAATTACTTTCAATGAATTTTATTTACTGTTAAAATTATTTACAAAGATATTTACTCATTTAAGCTTATTCTAAATTTCACTGTCATAAGATATAGTTTGGCAACATGGAAAATTTAGAACGCGTGAATAATATCAAAAATATTAGTAGACTTAGATTCTAATTTTTTCTCGTCTTTGTATTTCCAAGTGGCCTAATTTCTCCTTCTTTTGTCAATCAAACGCCGTGCTTTTTCTTTTCGTTTCAATTGTCATTTTTTTTTCAAAATCATCAATCCATCAATTTTTGTTTAGGTTTCAAATAAAAACTCAATCTTACTCAATGCGAGCTATAAGCCTATGAGCATAAAGCTCCAAAACAGTTTTTTTGCCATAACCTAACCTAACATTAGTAGATCTAGTATTAATTAAGCCGATCAATGGCTGAGCGGTTAGCGTTCCTGACTCTTGAGTTGTGGATCCCGGGTTCGAATCCCGGTTCGGGCATGAATGTTACTATCTCTCTGTGTTTCTCTGTCCTTTCTTGTGTGTTGATGTATTAATGTGGCCCGCCCTATAAACGGTATGACGCGGGTAATGCTACTCGCCTCCGTGACTTGGTTCACAGATGCCCGCTGGGTAACGACAAATGAGTAGCAGTTTCTGGCCTTGTTGTGGCGAAGGGTTAGTCATCCAAGTGTCCGCCGTTATTAAAAAAAAAGTATTAATTAAATAAAAGTTTTAACTTATAGAATCTTCTCTTTTACAGAAACCCTATACAAGATACATTAATTATCATACTACTAATGTTTAAATAAAAGCTATTACTCAAAATATTATAATTAGACACGTAAAAGACCGCAATTACCTCCAATAAATTAAAGCCTCATCAAATTTAAATTATCTGACTTATTTTGAATTAAAACTTGAAAAGATTTTGTGCAATATAAACTATTTTTCTCATTAGTATATCTATAGCAATATGCTTCCTAAATTATATTTCTATAATGTCATTTTGGCCGACCGATTGGCTGAGTGGTTAGCGTTCCTGACTCGTGAGCTGTGGGTCCCGGGTTCGAATCCCGGTTCGGGCATGGATCTTTCTGTCCTATCTTCTGAGTTATTTTATAAATGTGGCCCGCCCTATAAACGAGTTTGTGGCGGTATGGCGCGGGTAACGCTACTCGCCTCCGTGACTTGGTTCACAGGTGCCCGTTGGGTAACGACAAATGAGTAGCAGTCTCTGGCCTTGTTGTGGCATAGGGTTCAACCCTCTTGTGCCCGCCATTGGAACAAAAAAAAATAATAATGTCATTTTGAAAATGAGCAAGTAAAATCATTTTTGAAACAAGAGAATTTTTAGTGTTATTAGAGCAAGTGGTTAAGAAAAGACTAACATGGCACTCAAAAACAGTAGGTTAAAATTGGCCAATTTTTTTAACTGTCTTTATCAATTCTGGAGCCATTATAAAACAAGAGAATAGTCTAGATATGTTAAAAACAAAAAAATAAGAATAATATATTCACTTTTTTATTTCAATTAGTTCAGTTAAAAAATTAGTAGCGACTGCAAATTTTAAAAAATAAAATAAAAATAAAAAACTCTTATGTCAAATTAATTTGATTTAAGAAAAGAAGCTCTAAATTTTTATCTTTGGCTTTGTTTGAGTCTTTTAGTCTAATGTCATTCGATATTTTTGAGAAATAAATATCTTTTGATATTGATTTTGAAAGAATTAACCTGCATTTTCTTTACCATGTTAATTTCTTACAATTTAATTTATATTTTTTATATTATGTTAATTTAAAGATTTCAGTTAATAAATCTTCTTATTTGTGATAAAAAAATCTGTGGAAATAAATGAACTAAATAGTTTATGAAATTTCTGTAATGTTTGGGATAAATTACATAAATTTGAATCGATTGAACATGTTAAATTTTATGAGTGCTTAAGCCAAAATATATTCCTGGAAGAAATTAAAATAAGATCAATTAAATAAAAATATATTACATAGATTTAAAATACATAAGCAAACTCAGATTAATTTTGTCTATGACTTCAAAAAATGCAGCATTAAAATTGCTTTTGATTTATCTACCTCTTACTTAGATACTTACAGAGTAAAAGTTTTTCAAAATAATTTTCATGTCTTGAAGCATTGATTTTAAAAGAGACTGATATGTTATTTTGCAACAAATATTTTAATCATTATTTTAAATTTCTTTTACATAGAAAAATCTTGAATTTCAATATTGCTTTGGTTGTAATAGCTATAAAAAATACTCTCAAAAGTAAAAATTTTGAAAAAAAGATGTTTTATGCATCTACTTTAAATTTATAATTTTGAAAATAAATATGTGTTTTGATTTAAGAAATCTGGACTTGTAATTAGAATTTGCATTCAGTTATGATGAAAATAATACACAAAAGATTTTGTGGCATGTGAAATGTAATGCATTTGAGGTTAGTTATGTCAAAAAGATATTTTTTAATTACAGATATTGTTATATAAAATTAGAGTATCTTCTTTGTGAAAACAACTTAGCCAAAAATTAAGAAAATGCATAATTATTTACTAAAATAAAGTTCTAATCTATATGAATTTGACAGTTATTAACGAAATGTATACAATCGTATTTTTATTTCTTTAGAAAATTTTCCTTTTGATTGACAACTTTGAATTACTTTGTTATGCACACAAAATATAAAAAAGTTCATTTTCCATCACTTCTTATTTTCACTATAAAAGAATTAACTTTTATAATTAAACAGGATAACTTTATAAAAGGGTTAATTTAAAATGATTTTTCACATAAATTTACAATGAAAATAAATTATTTATTTGCGTAAGCCAATGAGTTCAGTTTCTATTAAAAATCAGTTGTGTAAAGATAAAACAAATAGACAACTAATTCCTTAATTCTTTATTTATTCTCTTTAGTAAATAATCAAACAATTAATATGCAACTACTTCAATTACATTATCAGCAGAGGAGATTTTCTACCAACCTCATAATGATTGATAATTAGTCACACAAATCTGCAAAGTATCCATAAATGCTTCAATTTTATGAGTCAAAAAGAATATTTTAAGCTGCGTAAGTTTTTGGGAAATATTGTAAACCAAGAAACATGTTAAAAATTCACTATTTACATCCTGATTGAGATTACTACATTCACAAAAATAGATTATTTATATTGCTTACACATTTTTTCAAAAGAAATTAGTAAATTGATAAAAATAGAAAAAGAAATTGACTACATGGAAGAAAATAATTTTGATGAAGATAAATAAAGAGTATCTATTTCTTCGCAAGTGCATGTGCAAGCTATTGTCAAATCTTGAAAGAGTTATACAAAACATTTCAGTTTCCTTTCAAAAATATTATTGAGACTGCCAAATGAGAAAAATATAATAAAAAAGAAGAACAATAAATAAAAAATATTTCAAACGTTGAAATCGTAAGAATTCTTCATTTTTCCAATGAAGTAATTGGAAATCACACAAATTTTCAATCATTTCATATAAGTAATATTTTAAATAACAGTAGAAAAGTAATATTTCAAATAACAATTCTATATTTACGTTATAAATTTGAAGTCATTTAATCACGATATCATGTAAAATTGCCTTTGAATTTGAACTTATTTGACATCTCCATCTAGTATCTATTGTATGCATTGATGGTCCACTTCCACTTTGAAATGAATAATATTTTACCTATTGTATATAAGTCAATTGAAATTTAAATGTTTTGCTGTATTCCTCGGTCTAAAGTCATTTAGTAGGACAAAATCAAATCATTAAAGGCTTTTTTTTAATGGAGTTAATATATAATCTGAACTGTTAACTCATGTATATTTTCATTTCTTTATCAACCCCTCATTAAATAATTTGATTAAATCTTGTATACAATTTTTTACCAAAATGTCTCCATATGTGATTTGGCTAATATTCAAAATATTTTTCGGAATTTTAAATTTTTATCATCGACATATTCTGCTGTTGATTATATAATCGATAATTTTACTTCGAGGCTCTATCTTACTTGATGCTAATCCTCAGTTGGCTTGATTTTAATTAGTTAACATATCATTTATCAACGTTTTTTGTACAAACATTTTTAACTAAGCTTATTTTATCTTATCCTTATCAGTTTTGAATTTATTTGATTCTGGTTCGTACATTATAGTAAAGTACATGATTATCCTAGTTTGATGCTACTTTTCTCATCAAGTTAAGTCATGATGATGAATGGAATAAATTTGTGATAAATATCATTACATATTACTTTTATTGGAATTGAAAATATTTATTGTATATTAAACGTAAATATAACTAATTAAAGTTATATAATATAAATATTGTTGAAATTGAAGAAAGAAAGAAAATAGTTTTAAATGTTATGGAGCAAAATTTAAAAGAAAATAACAGAACCTTTCTCTTGAATTAAAAATAAGTTGTTTTAAAAATACCCAAAATATTTCTTCATTTTAATGAGTTGTTGCTCATTTTACTCGATGTTATTGTTGTCTTGTGCCAGCTAGGCTGGCATCATGGGATGCGCTGCTCCACTTTTTTCAACTGTACCGTAATTAGGCGTGGAGTCCGCCTTCCTCAGTACACACATGCCATAGGAACCCGTTCATAGGATAGGCAATTCATACAAGGAAAGGGCAAAGGCAGGATAGATATACAGAAAGTACATCCATGCCCGAACTGAGATTCGAACCCAGAACCTCCATATCCACAATCAGGCACTCTGACCACTAGACAGGGTAGGCAGCATTTTACTCAATAGTAATGCAATATATAATTATTTTCCTTTTGCTCTAAAAATTACGTTATTAATACCAATTATTATGTAGTAATAATTTTAAATAGAATAAATCGTATAAAAAAATTCGTAATCAATATGTTAATTGATGCAGTTTATTATTTGCAAAGCATATTTTCATTTTATATGATTTATATTCAAGAGAAAGATAGTTGATTCAAGTTTTTGAAGTTTTTATGGGATTATTTAAAAAAATTTCAATAATAAATGTTATTTGCATTTTAAATTAATTTTATTACTCGTAAACTTCATAAATGAAGTTATTATTCATTCCATAAATTTATCAAAGTGAGAAACTAATGAGGAATAGTTTATTGATTGATTTAGGAGCAGGAAGTACACAAACGCACTTTATCTAATTAGTAAACGAACCGCATAAACCAAAATAAATGATCTAGACGAACAGAATTAGCTTCTCAATGTCTTATAGAAATTGACAAAAATTTTCGTTAATAACTAATGTTGTAAATATATACCGTACATGTTGAATACACATACTGGGATCGTTTTAATAATAATCGCGCATTTTTACAAAAGTTATCTTTGATGTAAAGGTATATTTATATTTCAATCAAGAATCTATGCAAGTACGAATAAAATATTCATACATTATAGAAATGAATGATCATTAAACCAGTTTACTGAGGAAGAACTTATATATTGCGGTTGTCTGTATGATATAAATTAAACAGCTTTTGTAGTTATTTTAAATAATATCAAGAATTTATATTAATTTCTGTGTAATGAATTATGAGTGTTCTGATAAGCAACAAAAATGTTACGATTTTTCTGAAATAAATAAATTATCATTTTGTAAAATTTAAATTATTATATACTGAATTTCTGCCAATGTTTCTTTGGAATAGATAGTATTCTTGACTTTTTTTACATATGATATATATTTTAAATTAACGTAGTTTCTAGAAAAAAGCCCGCATCGATTTAGACTCACCATTCAAATAAATATGGCGTAAAATAATTAAAAATTGCATTATATGCTTCTTCAGTACTTAATAAAGCTTCACCGTGCTTAATAAATTATGATTGGTACCGCTATCAGCAACATTGTCAAAAAATTTCGATTCTGAAATAAAGTTTGACATTTCAATTTAAAAAATTAATGAAATGAAAACATTATTCAAAAATAAATTATAAATTATAAATTTGAATAATACATTTCCATTCAAGTATTTATTCATATTTACTAAATTATAAAATTGGTTTGCTTAATAATCATACTATGTGGAACATCAAGCTATTAAATTGAATGAATGAAGGAAATTAAAATTTTTACTTATTATCACTAAAAAGCAGATTTTGCAGGCTTCCCATGATTTATAGTTTGCTGTAATTATTTTGACTTACAAAAATAATGAAAGCGTACAAAATCTGATCCTTTACTACCTAAATTAAAAAGATTTAGCCAATCTTTAGTTAAATTAGAATTGAAATAGCCTAAATCTGCCAGACTCTCTAATACATTTTCTTATTTTCAATTTCTTTATCCGAATGTATAATTTTAGCCTCTCGGAATCCTATGATAAATAACGATGTTTTCAACAATTCTCCCATACTTATGTTGAATTGATGCACGTTTTCATCAACTTTCACAAACTACTGTGCACGCCCATTTTACAATAGAATATTATCAGTAGAATATTTTTAAATTTTTTAAGTGCTCCATTTGTGAGAAGTGGGATTTTTCTCAGGAATTTTTATAAACTTATCTGTGTTACTAAAGCAATAGTGCCACTCTTGTTATCAATAATTAGATAATACCAAAAGTTTGCTAGTAAAAAAATTTATTTTTTATTAGTATAATATTCCCTTTTTATTAATATAATACATTTCATATTTAATTCACTTCTAAATTTATATCTGTTTCCAGAGATTGCAAAATGTTTTGAGAAAAAGAATTTATATGGACCCAAACATCCTTAATAGAACATTAGCAAAATTTTAATTAACCTTGATAATTATATAAAATTGTTGATAAGAAATCCCATGTATTTAAAACAATATTTTCAATTTATATTGTGACATCATTATCATTTGCGGTAATTTCAATTTTTTAAAATTAGATTCGGAAATTAATTTCTTAAATATATTTTTCCCCGTTATGCGACTTTTAAAGCCATTTAATACCATTTCTTAATCATGGATAACTAACAGTATAAACATCTTTAATTCCATAATTTCAAACGTTAGGGATATTAAATAAAATGTATATGCAATATATGTGCATGTATTTTTTTAAACTTTTATAATGGCTTAACCTTTCTTTATAGTTCTACTCTATTTCCTGTATAATGATTAAAATTTTTAATTATATTTTTTGAAATTCAAGAAAATTTTCAGATATTACTTCGAACATATTTTTACAATCAAGGAAAATCTTTCTTGATTTTCTTTTTTGAATCTTCAGAGAAGATCTCAAAAATTTCGTCATAAATATTTTAATGTCTTCAAACATTATTTATACATTTCGTCCACTTTCTTGAAGTTTTTTATTCAAATCATTGAAATGTGATGAGTGATAGTACATAAGAACATTAAATCATTTAACCAACCCAAATTTGAGAATTACTCTTATCTATAAATTTTTCCTTCAAAAAGTAGCTTTTTTCCCTCAAATAAACTGATAAATGAATTAAAAACATGAGCACAAATCAGTTACCGAACATTGCTGTTTGACAAAACCTCAGAATATTGCCCCCTCAGTTTCCTCTAATGGAGAAATTCTCTTTCTTGAATTTATAAAATTAATGATTTTATTACAACTAGCATTACAGTGCAAAATGTTTTTAAGCCTTGCTTTACATATAAAACTTCCTGTATATTATAAGAATTCAAACACTTATTGCCCGATATTTTGCCAAAACTGCTGAATAAAATCATCATTTATGCACATCATATTAGATGCATCTTTGTTATAATAATTTTTGTACAATATTGAATTTTTAAATAAATTATCAAATTCTTCAAAAATATCAAAATTGATACATCTTTATTTCATGGAGGCTCCAGTAGCCTGGCTGGTCCTCATTGACCGAAAGCTGTAAATTCGAATCACAACTTAACCGAAGATGCGTCGTGTTCACTAAAGGCGATTCGGGCTCATTAAATAATTCGTGTTTGAAATGTCCTCCAAATGAAGTGATACCTCGGGGGGAGGCAAGCCAAATGTTGGAGTCTTTTACTTGGTTCCCGCTTCTGAAATACGAAGACTTCCACCTGTCTGGTAGACCTCAATCCTGGACTACTTACCGCGAAGTATATGGTTGCAACAACTCTCCCTTCCAATGGTATTAGTTTTATAGCTTATTAGTTCACGCTATATTTCCTGCCATATATCGAACAAAAATTGCCAGTTATGTGAATTCCTTGACATCATTATTCTTATCTGAATTAATTGAATACATTTTTGCATACTTTAAATTGTTATATATTTACAAAAAATATATATGTTTCGAATTTTGCTATTCAATCTCTAATTATATTACTACCTATTGACAATTGTATTATTACGATTATTTACATACTTTATAACAGACTTTTTCTTTAAAATAAAATAGCACAGCATTCTAAAAGTGTTTATACTACAAACTGGTTTTCATAAAGAGGATTCCCATGCCTGGTAATAGAATGGGATACTTAAAATAATAATATAACTTTTTTGTGATGAAAAAATTTTAAACTCTGGTTTGTGAATTGTTTTGTTATATTTTATGCAAAAAAATGTTATCTTCATCTGTTGAGAAACTGAATTTTGGATGCAATTTGCCTTTTTACATAGCATATACCTGGAGTTACTTTTTCATTACAAATTAAGAAGTCATGTTTTGACATCGTGTTGTGGATGGCCTAAAGCTATTGTACCACATGAATTTCTTTTCAAAAGGATAAATATTCATAGGCAGTGTCGCAAAGGAGAAAACTCACAAACACTCCTCCCGATAGAGGTGCATCCAGACGGCATACATATATTGCTGTGAAGGCGGGTCCCTGACTGTACCTTAAGGTTACTGGGCTTAGAATAAATGCCCACCACCAAGTATCTCGTAATTTTAAACAAATGTCAGGTGACAAGGTCACACCTGAGCGGTCACCTCACCTGAGCTGTCACGGCGACTCTCCGTCGCCGTCACACTAACGGAATTTGGACATCGCCGTCACACTAACGGAAGGAATTTGGATGTTACAAATTAATGTGTGGACATGTTTCTAAACCATGGAGTTCCAGCAACAGAGTGAAGGAGAATATGTGGTTACCCTCCCAATCGCTGTTCGTGGCAAATGAAGCTTCACTTTGCTGATCTTAAATAGAGCATCCAGAATGCCGCAGTGCAATATCCATCCCACATTGTTCAATAGTGACTGGCTCAAGCCTCTCTTTTTTAATGTGTTAAAAGATTCCTCTCCCGCATCTTTTCTAATATGCATTGCCGTATTTAAGGTACACGGAACAAATAGCGCTACATTTCTAAGATGCCGGGGCTTGTGGTCCTCCTATACCTTCAGCACTTACCATCAGCCATGTATTCCAATATGATAATGCATGACCGTAAATGACATGCAATGCTCGAAAATTCCGTCTTACCCATCAGACTGAATTGCTTTCTTAGCTTGCTTGTCCTGTCAGTCAGTCACCAATCTAAAACGTATTATTCATGCTTGCATACAACTGACAAAGAATACATCATTCGCTGCTACACCAGATCAATATTTACAGTATAATGTAAAACTGTAAATTTTGCTTACGTGAAGTTATAACAGTCTATGGGCTTAGATAAAAATACTGTTAGACGGATACATCCAAAGCTTCTTTGATTGTAAGATGACTCGAGGTGACAGTAATTATAGCCAACAATGGCGGCTACACTAACTACTCATTTTGTCAGCATCCACACATCATACGAGACTAATTTCAGTCATTTGATCTTTGTATAACCTTTTATTTGCTAAATAATTTTGAGATATATCTTTTTGAAATACACCTGGTCTTTTTTGGGGTTGCTTTCTATATGTTAGTTTATAATTTGCTACAATACGCCCCATTTAAATGGGGACATTAATAACCCTAAATCAAATTTAATAAATTTGTGACTGGTATTGAAACAAATAAATGATTGAATTTGTAAAGCAAGAAAATAATAGTAAGGCCTGAAATTAGTATTTTATCTTACTTTCACGTGTTGCAATAAGTGTTTCTATATGAAATGGAATGTACTCAAATAAATTTTGGATGTCTACTGCAGAAGGGTGATAGATGTTGTTTGTATCCTAAAATTCGTTTGCAGAAGTTGTAGGATGAGGATATAATAGGAAAGTTGAACAACGAAATCTTATTCGTGTTCAGTAGATGATAAATACGATGAATAATCTGACCAAAAAAGAATACATTTCTGCGTAAAAGACGTCTCGATTATTCCTTACAACATGTGAATGGGCCCTATACTTTTGAAAGATAACTCCAGGAATAATTTCAAGGAAAGGAATTACTTCGAAATCCAGCTAAACACTGATATACCTGTTACTAAATCCGGAGTACCAGAAATCATTTATAAAACACATTCATACCCCAAATACTTACCACGACCATTTCTCGTATATGGCATTCGATAACACATTTCTGAAGATCGCATTCATTGGCACCAGTTTCAATGTTCTTGAATCTATAGTAGTTAAAGGTATCCATAGTTTTGCATCAGAGGGATTCTGTGAAAGGGACTACTTTTATGCAATCCACGATATAATATACATCTACAAATTTACGAAGCAAACAATGGTACATGTTTAAAAATAAAAATATCTGTTGTCCTCTAATTAAGTGAAGTTGTATGGTCTGTCAGGGAAATGCGGACCATATCTGTCATCATGTCATGACATTTTCGGTCTCCCTCTCTATTTTCCGAGTTATTTTGTTTCCTTCAAGCCCCTGTTCACTCAAATAACTTCAAACTAAACTTGCATTACTATGATGTTGTGTGTTACTAGTGTTGTAAAAAGGAAAGAGAAAAATCATGTTTATTTCTGGGAAGAAGCATGGTTTATTCCCTTAAGAATTTCGAAATATTTTGAATGCTTTGGAATTTTCAAGATGATTTAGAATGATTTTTTTTGATTATGATTATTATTTATGATTATTTTTTCAATTAGAAATTTTTTTAAATAAATAAAAAACCTCTTATTTTATGATTTCTCTAACTAATTACTATAGCAGAAAATTTTCTATGAAAAAGCAATTTTGTGTTAATGACTACAGTTTAGAATAACATCAAAAATTAATGTAGTGGACATTTATTTTCTTCATGATTTCATCTTCATATGGATGGAGTTTTCAATGTAAACAAAAACTAACCTCAGTTGACCGGAAGCCATCTCAAATACTTCCGGCTTTCTCTATTCCCATTGAAAATCAATGCAATCGCAAAAATATTTATTTAAATATTTTTAGGTATTTATTTCGGTTTTCGAAAATGTTTTTATTTTATTCATTAAAATCATATTTTTTGATAAGAGTGCAATCAGTGGTGATTCCGTAAATTTTTAAATTTTTTTAAATTTTTACTTAATAATCCTGATGGATTATCATATTCCTCGGGGAATTGCTCTTATTGGCAATATTAGGATCAATTGTTGATGAATGATATATTGTAACCAGCATTCTAACTCTTGCTATTATTTATATCAATTGTAAATCATTTTCTTCTTTAACTGATTTTTAATTTTATGCATATATTCCAAAATTTCAGGAAATATATTTTGCGCTCGATTGAACTATAAATCATTTCAAATATTTAGCAAGGTATTATTTATGCTTTCATTTATAGTATTATAATTTTTATTAAAACTTTCTTGATCATGCTAGAATATATGAATTGGTATCAATAATTAGCAGAACAAAATTGTTATTATGTGTTTATTTACTTGTTGTTTATTAATATTTTAAACAAATCTAGGTTTTTATTGCAATTAAAATTGAAGTCTTATTTTTAAGAGTTGATTTAACATATATCTAATTAAATTAAGGATTGTAAATCGGGTTTTCATTGGAAATTTTAACATTTTCACTTGCGAAAGTAAATTTGTTCTAGCACGCATATTGCAATCAAATTCTACGCAACAACTACAGCCTTTATTTGCTTTCTGCATTTCAAAAATTTTTATAGGATAATTACTTTTAAATGAATATTTCTCAAAAGCAATGGAAACTATAGAAAACAAGCACAATGGTATAAGAGAATAATGGAATAGCAAGCCGGAAGTTTCGTGCCGGAAGTTTTCTAGATCTCCACGGTAGTAGCGCCTTCTATTCTACGCTTTACAGAAACTTCCATCCATACATAAATTCAGCATGAATTTATGAATTTATATCGAAAGAAACATGCAAACATCAATATTTAGTATCACAGTCATGAGAAATATATTTTGAATTTTTTATTAAATATTAATTCATTATTTTTATTATATTAATAAGTATTTTTTTCTAATTACAAAACTGATTTCGTACTAAAAGACATCACAAACTTTTTCATATTTACGTAGTTTACTTCACTTCTTTTCAGGTATATGTAAGTCGAAACAATCCATTGATTGAAAGATTATTGGTTGATTTTATTCACTCAAAATTTCCAATAATCCCTAAAATTTCCATTTCATTCCCAAAATTCCAGTGGTTTAAAATTCCCGGGAATTTTACATCTTTAGTCATGATGATTTTTGATTATAGAAAGATTAGAGCGTCAATTATTTCATCATAATAGTTTGATATTGGCTTATAAAAATATAATAAGCGTCTGGAACGAGGATAAAAATAAACATTCCAAGCAATCAGTTGTAATTAATTTCATGTTAAGTGGAGTAACTTCAAACTTTATTTATAGTTTAAGCCAATAAGTAATTATTCTATTTTATAAGCATGCTTTTAGCCTTTGCTTGTGAAAACAGAAACTATAAACAACAGCTGCATTTCAGGGAAAGTGTTTCGCTTGTAATTTTGCTAATCAAAATAATGTAAATTTTAGTTTATTTTTCGAGATGTCTAATTTAGCAAAAAATGTTCTGAAGAGTAAACTTCCTCCTCTTTATTCAGGAAGTACTGGGTATGATGAATTTATTTATTTAATGTCTTATTTTTCATGGATAATTTTAGATCACAGAATATTTATTTAATTTCCATTATTTAAATGCAATCTTAAGTATTTAACTATCGTAAAATTGTGCATTATTGGATCAGTTTTACTGTACGGTCACCCTTGGCGCGTTTTTTTTGGCTCCAAATTTGGCAAACATTTTTACTGGAAACCCGACAAACTAGTATTTTGGCAACCCTATTTGTCATTAATTTCTCATGAATATTTACTGATTTAAATTCATTAAAATAAAATTTAATCAAAAAATTTATGGATAATTTAACATGTCAACTTTATTATTTTACCATTGATGTTTAAAATCTATAAATCTTCGTTTTTTGTTAATTTTGTAAAATTAGTTGACCACATTGTTAGATACCAACAATGTATGAAATATTTGTCACTATTTCAGCCATATTCCTCCCGCTGTTTTTTCTGATCGGAAATTCGCCGTTGTCACCCTTGGCGACTTTTTGAAAATTTCGCCAAGGGTGACCGTACGGTAAATTTTTACCGCGTTATTTAACGTGGTAGTTAAGATTAAATTTGATTTGAATTATTTATTTATTTTGATTTGTTATGCTATGGGTAAAAAGTATGCTTTACAAAATTATTAACGACAGTTCAAGTTTTGCTGTGGCGTATTGTCAACAACAGTAGCATTCAATAAAAATAAAGGTATTGTTATGGTGTAGCCAATAACAGCTGAAATCCGCTGTAAGACATTTTACGCATTCATCAGATATTTTCTAGGGAGCTTTTCTTAGACTGGTTATTCCTATTTACGTACTGCAAAAGAGAAAATTCTTAAGCATCCACTCAATAAACATGCTTTCAGAAAGCAGAAGCACAACATCCATCTCCTGTTGTTCAACTGTGGCTGAGAACAAGCATTTGAGTTGAACTTTGAAGAGCACTATCTTAAAACTAGATCATGATGATAAAATTTACAATTGTGAGTTTCATATAAAGAACAAAACTCGTATATATAAACAGGAATATTATTTGCTGCGCATATGTTGTTGTATAATCCAGCCTGCCAAATTCTGAGTTTGGTGATTTTTTTGGTGGATTTTCTTGTTTATCTGGCAAGCTGGTTTCTGTTATATCATAGAGATAGATACCTATAAAAATTATGTAGAAAATTATATTTCAGAAAGCATAGCAACCCTCATATTTATGTCTCCGCGAGACATCACAATGTGTTATCTTGGTAACATTTCTTCATCACCAAAAAAATTCAGAATTTCATATGCTGGATTATACGGCAGCTGTGCCTGATTTGCTATGTCTATATATCAGGACAAGGTTCCTAATTGAATGTTTTTCAAAAATTGTTAAGATGTTCAGATGTTGTTGCTATTTTTCTTCATTAAAGTTATGTTTAACAATGATTTCACTAAAATATTTGGCTGTTAAAACTAAAAAACAGATGCCATATAATCCAGGATGCCAAATTCTGAATTTGGTGATTTTTTTATCTATCTGGCAACCTGGTTTTTTATTATGTCATAGATATGGAGAGTTATGCAAATAATTACACAAAACTCTGTTTTGGCAACCCTAATATTTACATTATTGCTTATGTCACAATGCATCATCTTGACAACATTTCTTCATTGTTAAAAAAATTCAGAATTTGGAATCCTGGATTATACGGCATCTGTGTCAAATATTTATTGTACACATGAACATATAAATATTTTGACATTTATTTTAATGGTTCATATTTTCTTCAAATACTGAGGATTTGGCATTATTTGAATCTGGTTTTTAGTACAGAAAAGAAACAAATCTTCTTTCTTATGTGACTATAAATGTATTTTGATTATGTCCATAAAATGTATTCTAGACCAGTGTTTCTCAACCGCCGGTCCGCGAAATATCCAGCTTTTATAGGCCGACCACCGATACAGTACCTACATTACAATAATAATAGTTTACTAGTTTAAAAAATAATGTAATCTTTGATGAAAAATACAACAAACTGGCAACTATGTACCTAAACGCGTTTCATAAATTGCCGTACCACCAGCGTTGCCAGACTATTATAATTATAGACCAGCAGCAATCTCATTAATTTTAGTTTTTATATATCCTTTATTTTGGTAAATTATTTTTTGCTTATTTGGTATCTACTTACGTTGTTCACATTTCGACTCATTGTTGTTTTGGCTAATATATTAATTAAAAAAAATAAATATATCATTCACGTTGGAATTTTCTTGGAGTTTTAATTAAGTTTTGGTGCTTTTATTCTCGATGCAATATTATATAAGTAAGTTGAATATACAAATGTAAATTATAACAAACAAAATGCTTTAAAAATTATGCATGTCTTCATGATTTATCTTTGTGAAAAATTGTGCATTGGGTCAAATTATTAATATTACCGGTCCGCGCGAACGTGCCGAAATATTTTACCGGTCCTTGGAGTAAATTCAGTTGAGAAACACTGTTCTAGACAATTGCTAATATCTAAAATTTTGATTAACATAAATATTGTGATCAGTATAGAAAGTCATCTAAAAGGAAGTCATTTATTTGTGATGTAGAAAAATAGCTGCAAATTGTTTTCTTGTACATGATAATCGCTATAATTGGCAATTATGCAAAATTTAATATCTAATGTCAGAATTTCTATAAAATAAACAAGTATTTGAATTTTATATTTTGATAAACATGTTTATAAAAATTAATACAAGTTTTTAACTTAGAATTGTTAAATAAAAGTTAGGAAAAAGATATTTTTACTACAACCAAAATGAAAGGATATGTTGAAACAAAACAATAATAATTATTCTAAGAAATTATGCTTTGATAAAATGTAAAAAATTTAGCCACTTGTACAGTTAGATTTACACCCAATTAACTCGATGTTACATAAATATTTGCTATTGCATCAATTATATCAGTTTCTGCATTTTCTGATCAATTAATCAAATATTTTAAATAGATATAATTTTATTATCATATAGTTTTGTATATTTAATATATAGCTATAATTTTATTACCATCATTTGTAAATAATCCATTTACTTGGTATAATCAAATTTTGCTCTCACTGGAATTCATCATAAAATCAGATAATATATGCATGTCATAATTCATTTTACAAAAGAAATTCATTTTGATGCATTAATCTACAGATTTGGCACTGGTATGTGGTGGTAGAATTCAGCACAAAATTTTTATTTTTTAATTTGTATTGGCATTGTTCTTTTCACAGTAATTTTCATAATTTTACTGTAGATAGTTTTTTGTGTAGATTTATATTATATTTTAATATAATGTTATTGTTAATCTTTTTAAAGAAATTTCCTTATATAATTAATTCTAAATATTTTTCAATCTTATTTTTAGACTTGCTGCAAGAAAAATAAATAGACGACGAGACTATACACCAGTGTCTTGGGATAATTACTTTGATACTTATCGAGATGTTAAAATTTCTGATGGAAGTGTATCTTTTTATGATTATTAAGATTACTTTTGTATGTAAATAGTAATATAATTTCTAATTTATGAACTCAACTAGTGAAGGATTCAATTATACAGTATATATAAGTTTGCAAATTGCTATATTTTAACATTTAAATGAAATTTTATTATTATTAAGTTTATAAAATGGAAGTTTTCTGTATGACTATTTCACTAACAATTTATTTTCATAAGCTTTAATTAACAGAGAGATATATAGAAATAGCATTTTCATGATGGTTTTAGTGAACATTACTGTAAACAGTTTCTTCAAATAATATGTGTAGATATTTTGTAAATGTGTTTTTATGTTAAAGTTTCTTTGAACTCTAAATTTTTATTATTTTTTATTTTGTTAAATATTTATATATTTTTTTATTTTCAACATATGAATATGATAAGAAGAATATTGGTTGTGGTAAAATTATAAACCAACTTGTTTACAAAATATTGCAATAAAATAACACCTGTGCATATTCTTTTTAATTGATATTTATTTTATATAATTAACTGGTGAAGTTTTCCATTGTATTTTCTTAGTTTTAATGATATTCAAATATATGTTATTTAAGATGACAATACGCAAAAATGTTTTAATTAAATTTTACTTTACTGAAAAAAGCATATTCTCCTTTCTTGGATATAAATAGTTAAGAATATTATATTTAATTTCCTAATTTAGTTGAGACAGTTACCTTCATTAATAATTTTTTTTTCAATTTTTAAATGTCTTTCTTTAACCTAATTTTATATAATATAACCTAATTTTAAAAGTATTATTTTCTTTACTTAGATAACTTTTTTAATTAAATTTACAAATGTTGTTTTTTTAATTTATCAAAAATATTATCTGGTCTTTCTAATAAAAATTCATATGTAATTTTCATTTTGTAAATTTACAGCTTTGGTATAACTGTTAAAATTTTTGAAACAAATATTATGCTAGAATTTTTTTCATTGTTATCCTGAAAAATTTTATTTTATTTTTTACTTGGCTTCTTAGATTTAGATGAATCAAATTCTGAGAAGCAAATTTGAAATCAATTTATTGTTTCAAATTACTTATAATGAACTCTTTTATTTGCTTTTGTTTAAATGTTAAAATTGTAAAAATTAAATTTTTCTACTTTTAGTTAAATATATCAGATTTTGGCTGAAAACAATTTTCCATTGAGAATATTGTGTAATATTTTCAATGATCATTTTTTTTCATTGAGGATTTTGTATAGTATTTGCAATGATAATGTTTTCATAAAGAACATTGTATAATATTTGCAAGGAGCATTTTTTCATTACAATCAATAAGAAGTTTTTTTTTTTATCTCTCTGTATAATACATAAAAATAAAACAAAAAAAGGTGATCTTTTTTTTCAAGTTATAATTAAATAATGAATCCATTTTTTGTCTTATTTATTATTTTATTGTATTTAGTATTCATTTTTTTAATTGGAAAAGTCTACCCTATGTATTTGCATCAGTTATAATTATCTTATGCTTTCAAGAGCTTATATGATAAAACATTACATTTTTGGGAATTTTCTATTGTAAAATCTAAATTGTAAAAGAATAATCTTATCATGAAATTCTGCAATAGTCCCTCAGTTTGACTTATTAAGTTATTAAATGCAGTGAGTAAAATTTCTTGACTGGGTGAATAATATATATGTATCTATTTCAATCATTGTATTTAAATCTATTTTAAATTTTTTGACATTATTTTAGATTTGCTATGACTTTCTTTCCTCTAGTATACATAAAATGTATAAATTTTGTAACAGATAATTGTTTTCTTAATTGATCTTATAGTCTTTTCGAGTGTATTTGAAAGGTAGCTCAGGTCCACTCCTTTTATTCTTACATGGAGGAGGTTACAGTGGTCTTTCCTGGTCTTTATTATCGGTAAAGTTTATGCTTATGTTCTTATTAAAGAGCCACATAAAAAATGCTATATTTATTAACACTTACATAATTTTAATATTTTCCTCTAGGCAAATATTAGCCAATTTGTTGAATGTCAGATTGCAGCTTTGGATTGTAGAGGACATGGTAATACATTTTTTGTATTTCTTTTCATTTAATCAGTGCAATTGGTTTTAATCTGTAAAATAGTGTTTTGAATTAATGTAATTCAAATGAAATTTTTCATTTCATTTCCTAAAGCTGCATTTGAAGTTTTTTTTAAATTCTTGTTTCTTTAAAATTTTACATTTGAGTTTGACTTCTTAAATAATGGTTTGAAATTACTTTTTTCATAATTGTTTCTTTTAATCTCAGGAGAGACAGTTTCCATTGATGAAGATGATCTATCTGCTGAAAGGTTATCCAGGTGATTAATATTTAAATGTTTGCTATTAAAGGAAGAAGATTATTTTCTATTGTAAATAATTTCTGATTATATTTTTAGTGATGTGGGAGAAGTATTTAATACTCTTTATGGCGATGAAGAACAACCATCTGTCATTTTAATAGGGCATAGGTAAATATTTGCATATGGAGTTTTAAAATTTTGTATCACGTGTTGATGCTCTTTTGTATTATATAATTTAATTGACATATGCATTAGTGATGTATCATGTAAAGATTCTTTTGTGTTTAAAAAATTGCTTTGTTAAATGTCTCAGTTATAAGTTTCAAAATCATAGTTTCAACTTAAGAATAAATTAAATGAAGAGAACTTTTAAAATTAAAATTTTTGTCACTTGTTATTTTGTAATAAAATGTAAGTTTTTAAATTAGCTTTTTACTAAGTATTTGATATGAATGACTGTAAATTGAAAATACCTCATTAACTAGGGCTACTGATATTAAAATTCAAATTTATTTCAAATATTACACACCATATAATGTTAATTGCTTGAAAATATAACTTTTTGTGATATGACAAATATCATAAAATCACTAGTGAATTCACTTGATATAAATGGAAGTAATTACTACCATATGCTGTGTTAAAAAAATTCTTTAATTTGTTGAATACTAATAGTCTATGCTTTATCGCTTTGTGTCCCAGATTGATATCCTGTAGGTATGAAAACTGTAATACATGGCTAAGTGTTCTCTAATTATTAGTTAGATATGTTTTGTTGGAGATATGTTTCAGGCTAGTCAAGGAAGCAATGCAATTTAATGGAATAAATAAGAAATTTCCATTTTGTGTGATGCATGATGGTATGATTTTTTTAAAAATATGATTCCAAATGATTCCATTCTATGAAAATATGATTCCATTCTTTTTATAACTGAAGATAAAAAGGAGTATAGATTGGAAAATCTCAGAGATATAACACTGAATGGTAAATATTACTATGGAGATATTGAAGCAGATTCTAATACTATGCAAAACCATTATACTAAGTGTAAAACAGTATAGATAGGTATAAAATAGTAATTTTTTGCTTTTCTCTGTGTGTTGCTTCCAAATTAATCTATCATAGTATTGTATCCAGTTTAATTTGTCTGGAAATCAATAGAATATATCCTACTATTTTTATTTCTATTGTTATTATTCATGGGAAATGCAAATGTCTGTAATGTAAAATCAAGGACAGTTAAAAAAAAACTTTCACCTGGTAGACATTCGATTGTGGTGTGATAGCAAATAGTTTGTGGGTGCACTGATTGTTATGCAGTAAATGTATTCATTATATTAAAATGCTTTAGCCATACATTGTATTCAATGTATATATCTAGTGTTGCTCTGAAATAGACACAATTCTTTCTGTTAATCATTTGTTCCTTTCTTCCTCTACTTATGTGTGCTTGACTGTTTCTAATTTATGTGCTATACAATGACCAATATTTCAAAAGAATAATTTGGAATTTTCGTTGGCAAAAATTATTTCTCATTCAAGTTCAAAAATATACGTAAATAGCACTCATTTTATTTTATAAGACATATTAAAGCTGTAAATACAAAAAAAATTCATGAAAAAAAAAACAATTCTAGTTTTTTAAAATACCAATTTTTCTCCATTTTATATACAATTTTTAAATGATACTGCAGTTACCCATTTTTGATTGCATTAAAATTATAACCATTTGCATTATTATTGTTTGAACATAGTATTAATTTTCTGTAATTTGAATTATTCCTTTTGAAGCCTACATTTTCCATTGTCAGCTGTGTTATTTATTTGTTTTTTGAAATCAAAATTCCAATCACCTGCTCATGAAATTGTTGTAATTATTATTTTGAAATTATTCTAATTGTTATTTATATCAAAAATGTTACTAAATAAACATGAATTGCATATTTATTTTTTTTTATTATAATGCATGTAAGACTGCTGGATGTCCATATAAATTTAAACATTTATTTTCATAAATAATGTTATGTATTATTAGAAATGTTATTTGCTTACATTATATACAAAATAAGGAAAATTAACTAATTTTAAAATAATAGTTATTAAAAATAACTATTAATTGCTTTTTATTTCTTTAAGCAATGATTATTTATTGTTGAATAATGTGGAAGATAAAATCAATCATAAAAGAAATAAAAATGTGGGCTTCAATAAGTAATACTTTTAATGTATTTTTAGCATGGGTGGTGCAATTGCAGTTCATGCTGTTTTTAGGAATTTAATTCCTACTGCCATTGGTTTAGTTGTTATTGATGTTGTTGAAGGTAAGTTTGTTTCTGGAGTTATTGTATATATTTTTTAATTTGATGTATTTGTTTACTTTTAAAGATTTATATCTTAGTGATATATTTTATTTGTACATCATATTTTAAATTACAATTTTTTATAATGCAATAAAATATTTCAATGATTTCTTTAATTTGAAATTATTTATTTTTTCATTAACTATTGTATAAATTAAATGATTTCTAAGTTTTAATGAAACTTTAAACTAAAATATATTTTCTTAGAATTTACATCATATTTTAATTTCAATGTAATTATTATCGGGAATCTTTATATACTATCTAAAATAAAATTTAAAAAATGTTAAGAATGCAAATCTTGTTGCAGTTATTTTGAGAACTTGAAAGAAATTATCATTACGTTTCCTCTTAAAATAACATCACTTTATAACCGAAATTTAAATGCAGCAGTACATTAACTCATTCCTTATTGTTTACACTTATAGATAATAATATCACATAAAATTAAGTAATTTACGTAAATATAAATATTGGAAACAAAAATAAGAATACACAATAAAAATGCTGCATATTCCGGTTAAAGAAACTATGCTGAAAAGAAATTTTTTCCACTTTTATTAATAAAACTCATTTACAACATCGATAATAAGAAAATTTAAGTATGTTAAAGTCCAATATTGCAATTTTTATCCTTTTAATAAATGCAAAATTTGCTCACTTACTTTAGCGTTAAAGTTACATGACAAGTAGATCTTGACATAAATGCTTAAATAAATTTTGGACATGAATTTGAAGAATGTGTTACCTATGGTAGTCTATGCTAGAACTGTGCTAATCTGAATAGACGGTTTCAGGTTCGATTCCAATCACTGTTAAACAACAAGAAATGGGTGCTACATCCCTGCATTTTACATGCAGATCTGTTTGTAGGAGTTGTCTGATTTTCCTTACATTTGATATTGAATATATAGAATTGCTTGAAGAAGTATAAATATTGAACTGTGTATTTATTATTGAATGTAGCATTGTAATAAATAAAAATTCAGTCGCTAGATAAAGTTGAATTGGCTACTTTTACAAGATTCAAATATACAAAAATATGAAATTTTAACAATTTAAGCTTGGTGCTTGTCACATGATTAGCATCAAATATTAAAGATTCATCTGGTAATGAATTGAGCCTATTACTACATATTTGTAATTCTTGGATTTAGGAATTTGTTAAAAAATGCTTGATTTGATTTTCTATTATATATATTTTCACCAAAAAGTTTTTAGCATACCATATTTCTCAAAAAATTAAATTAGCATTTGTATACTTAATCCTATGTAAGAGTTAATAGATATTTTAATATTTAATGATCTGAAATCTCTACATTTTATTATATTTTTCCTTAGTATATTCTATTAAAAAAAACTAACTCTAATTACATCAAAATTAAAGGATTTTTTTATTAGTAGAAGACCAAAAAACTAGAATTTTCACAAAAATTTTATCATACTATACATTGAAAGTCTTTAGTCATGTTTTTTGTAAAATAAACATCTGAATGGTCAATTAAGTTTAAATCTTGAATTTCAGAATAATTTAATATGGTAGCATGATTTAATTGTGATTTAATATACATGAAACTTCCTTTA
This sequence comes from Latrodectus hesperus, assembly GCA_037975125.1. Lineage (NCBI taxonomy): Eukaryota > Metazoa > Arthropoda > Arachnida > Araneae > Theridiidae > Latrodectus > Latrodectus hesperus. The sequence continues at coordinate 94,548,353 of CM075852.1, read as the reverse complement.
ATCACAGACAGATGCAATTATTAAAAGCAGAATTGTCAGTGTAGACTCTCACATCATGCCAATAAACACATAAAATAACACAATCCTGGTACTAACACATTAAAGAAAAATATTCGATATAATAAATTATAGATTTGATGACTAATACACTATGCAAATAATGAATTCAGAAACAAAATTAGATAGGTGATATGTCATTTAGTAATTTCTTTTACAAACAAAAATATATGTTAACAACAGAAAAAATCTATATTTATAACAGTTGATGTGGAACTCTCCTTTTCTTTTGAATTAGTATTAACTCATTCTAAAGTGAATAATTGGTGATGTGTAAAACAGTATTTATATTTTGAAAATTATTTATTCAAACAATCTTTATTGATTTTCTGAAAAAAGATAATTTTCTGTGTCACATATTCCATTGCACCGACAAAAGAAAAAGATTGGAGAAATTAGTGATTTAACATCGATATGAGAAAATTAATTAGAATGCTATGTACACAAAATTATATAGCATTTAAATTTTTTATAATGTTGCATAGGTATTATGAATAATTTAAATGCTAATGTAGTTATTATGTATAATTAGTAAGTTTTAAAAAAGCATTGTTGTAATTATTTATAAGACACAGAAAAAGTGATCATTTCATCTCTTCTTATTTAAGTTTGCTAGAATGACTTAGATTATTTCATCTAAGTCATTCTAGCAAACTTAAATAAGCATTTTAAAAATCGTTAATGAAAATTTGATACCCTTTTATACTTAATAACTATTGTAGTAGAATTTTGTAATCGTAATACTCTTTTTAAGATAGCAGAATTGTAGCGATCGTAATGCTCCCTTTAATGCATAAAATTGTCGCAAAGCCATATTTTGCACCTACTTGATTTAGTTTGTTTAGCTTTTTATCACTCTACAGTCAATATTTATACAAATAATAAGAAAAAATATTTAATTGGAATATATTTAATTTAGAGTGAAATTTTGAGCCATTAAAATCATCGTGTCTACATTATTATTTTTGCTTCTCCTTAAAAAACATGCTATTCCTTTAGGATAAGCGGGGGTACAATGAAAAAGTACTGCTTACTTCTCTACCAAGATTCAAATTTCCATTACTTTAAATTGTCTCTAGTTTAGTACTGGTCTATATAATTTTTCTTATCTATATTTAGTTAGATTTCATTTAAAATGTTTATATTTTCATTATGTTAATTTTATGTTTAACTTCACAACCATCTTGAACTGAATCTTCTTTTTATACTGCTGATATAACTAAAATATTGATGTTTTGTGGATCTGGTGTTGCTATGTAATAATCAAATTGTTAATTTGTTGGATTAAAACAGATATGGTCTTACTATATTATAATCAAATTATTTATCAATTACATTAAAATTTAATCGAGTTATTGATTGTGCATACATTTTCGTTCATCAAAGTGGGTGTATTGCAAATGTTTAAAAGCTGTACATTTTGAGAACTGTGCTGCAGTTTTGGTTTTTGTTTTGAGCCCACAATGATTATAAAAGTATTATACCTCCGATGTTTGTTAATGTAGATTTGGTACATTTATTTTCATTACTTAAATTGTTATAGTGTAAAGCTATTTTCTGTCACCAATAAAATTAATTCGTTTTTAAGTAATTACAGTAAATTTTATTTTTAATTGGAGTATTTTATTATTTTATTTACCTGTTATTGAAACTTAAGCTAAGTTTATATCGTAATTATTTTGATTCTGTTTGTTGTTAATAAATTAAACTTTTTATTTTTATTTGCATCTGATTATTGAATCACAGTAAGTAATGAGTAGTAGTGTAATCAACAGTAGTGAATCACAAGTTTTGATTTATTAGGTTCTATCAGTTAAATGAAATATATTTTGTCACACAAACTGACAATGAATATTTTTTATGGTAATACATATTTAATTGTTGTAACTCTGCTTATTCTAATAACTCTTCAGCAGTTTGCCTTATATTGGAATTTAATAATAGGACTATTGCTCACATATTATTAAGCATTTCATACCAAATAGCATGAGTCTTTATTGGTTCCAGCGTACTCAGATGTTGCAGTCTAAAGATAAGTAACTCTATGTAGTAACTCTATCTTCACTTATTTTTCCTCATCAGATATCATGAAGATAACAAATGGTTATGTAAATATTGTAGGTGGATGAGGCCTACTTTAATTGTAAACATCAACATCATATGCATTTATTTGGCTGGGAAAAAAAACCTCTCAATGTGGCACGAGTGTACATGTGTGAAGTCTTGTTTAATCTCAATTGTTTGGTATAAATCAATGTTGTAGAATTATGTTATTTCTGATTTGTCTCAACTAAAGGCTTTTGGAAACATTGTTTGAGGCAAGATAGAATTTTATCACAGATACCGAATGTGTTTTATCAATGCTGTAACAACATTTTGGTGATAATCATCTCCTGTAACTTAGCAGTTTCATGTTCACCACAATCCTGTAATCTCATTCCTCTGGATTTCTAATTTTGGGGTTACTTGTGTATATAAACAAGTCCATCAGATATGTTGGATTTGAAAGATGCCATAAAACATGAAATTATGCAGATTCTTACTGTTGTGTTATATTTGTCTTTGATGTCATCACAATTTCCCACATGCACTACCTTGTCGGCTGGAAGCCTGGACTTGTTGAAAATTTGTAATTCCAATAAAAGATTTTTGCTCTTTCCTTACTTGTGTTGCCATTCATTCTTTATAATACTCTTATTTTTAAATGCTTTGCATTACATGCAAGTTGTTCTAATGATCTTTTGTGGTTAATTTTTAGTTTGGTTTTATGTTAATAAAATTAGACCAAAATTATTGATTAGCAATAGCAATTCTGTTATGGATTACAGTAAATATATTGTGTGTTCTAATTTGAGAACCTGAAAAAATAAATTCCTTTACAACCTCAAATCTATAACTGCCTATTTGTAGGAAGCGAATGTTTTTCTGATTTTAAACAATGCAAATATTTTTTTTTTTTTGGTTTCATTAATGTTTAGATTTTTTGTTGGCTTCAATTTCCAGGGAAATGAATGTCTGTTTTAATATTTCAGGTGGTCTGGCTATTATATTGATATCAGCATGTGCAATTATCTAAAGATTTATTGAAAAAGGCTTCTCTTTTAAGCTTAAATTTGTATCTTTGATTACTTTTTCCTGTCCAAAGTTAAAGAGAAAACAGGCCAGGGCATATCTTTGTTTTATACGATTTATGATAATAAATTCTGATAAAGTACTTAACACCTTAACTTTTTTTTTGTTCTGTTAAATTTAAAGCAGCCAGATTAACAATCTTCAGGAATGTAAAATTTTCTCATAACATTTAAAAGCGGTTTTCTGTTTATTGTATCATTCTGCTTTGAAATTGATGGTGAGGGTCAATTCCAAATTTCTGGGATTTTTATATCAATTGTCTGATTTAGAGATTTGTTCAATTGTTGCTCTGTTTGTAAGGAATTCAGACTGGTAGTTTCCAATTATATTATCTGCATAAGTGGCCGGCTTGTTGTAGTGAATGTTAAAACACTTTTTATGATATGCAAAGTGAGTTTATTCCACTATCGTTTGCACATTCCAGGATATCCTCTTTTATGTGAATTAGACAGGTGGTACTCTGTTTCCATTTATTTGGCAATATATCTGTATTCCAAATACATTCAAACAGATTATGCTTATTCAACATTATGCTCAGGCTACTTGGTTCAACATAAGATTTGATGTTATTAAATCTGTATCTATATAGTAATTTGATGTTTTTCAACCTTTTTAGTACTTTCACAACTTCCAATTAAGATGATAGAACTAGATCTTCATTTGTATTATTATTATAATCTTCTGTAACTTTGATTCTTAGTGTTTAGTAAATCTTCAAAATATTCAACCCATCTTTAGAGTATAGCATTTACATTATTTGGTATCACCTTATTTTTATTTCGTGCTGTTCTCTGCTTAAAGCTTTTTCTTCATCCTGGGCTCTCAATTAAGAAAACAGGTAAGAGCACTGTAAGCCTTGACCCTATGGGATATGTCATGCCACTGAGTTTCGTTTAGTAGTATTTTGTTTTCTCTCTTGTCTTCTAGCTTTTTTGTACAATTCAATAGCATATATTTCTTTTGAATCATATTTTGATGACTTTTATTTTATGTTTAATAGTCAATCTACTTTCATGATCAAGCTTATCATTATGTTTAAATTCTTCTTATCCAAATACACAGTTACCTATGTTCTCAATAGCATTCATTAGTGCTCTTCATTTACCATCTACGTATATTTTCTATACTTTCAACTTCATCCAGATGTAGATTATCATTGAAAGTTTAATGGTATTTCTGATTAATATCTTTATTTTTAAGTTTTTTTCAGTTCTATCTCTTGTTTTTCTCCTCTTATCTTTTAGGCATTAGTTAATTTGGTAGTAGTTTTAGCCATGATGAGGAAGTGATCTGTTTCAAAAACAGCTCTTTGAAAAGTTCTGATCACACATGTTTGAAGCATACCTTGAGTCAATAAGAATGAGGTCAATTTGATTTTGATTCTCTCCATTAGGGGGTTACCACGTAACTTTGTGGGTTTTTTTGTATTTAAAGTAGGTGCTAGAAATTGTTAATACCATCTCCAGCTGCAAAATAAATTAGTCTTTGACTGTTTCTATTGGGTTATCTTGCAAGCTATTTCTTCCAACTGTTAGTCTGTATTCTTGTTCTTTACTAATCTTTGCATTCATACCCACAAATATGATGTTTATGTCATATCTGTGGCATGATCTAACTACATTTTGTAATTTTTCATAGAACTGTTCTTTTATCACTTCATCTTTATATTCTGTTGGTGCATGAATGTTAATAAAGCTATAATTAATTGCCTTTAAGACTAATTTTATGTATTCTGGAAAATTTTGCAATGAAGTCTATGACTAAATGGCCGTATGTTCTTGTCCACTGTAAATCCTGCACCAAAAATATTTTTATCTTTATCATAGCTGTAATGTACTGAATTATTCCTTTTCTTAATTATCCCTTCGCCAATCCATATATATCATATATGGCCAGAATATCAATGTTTTATCCATCTCATTGCTCAGAAAAGACTAGAACTATGTAGGGAAATATAGGATTTTATGGATTTTATTTTAATTAATATTTATATTTTTTAAAGTTTTTGTTAAAACAGAATTATAATTATCAATGCTGCAGAGATGTCTATTGTTAATATCATTTTGTGAAAAATTATAGAACTTTTTTTCATTTTAGACTTATTTAATTGATTATTTATAGGCACAGCTATGGATGCTTTGCAAAGCATGCAAAGTTTTTTACGAAGTCGACCACCATCTTTTGCTAATTTACAAACAGCCATTGAATGGTGGTATGTATTTTTTAATTAAATATTCTGATTTTCTTTGTATATATATATTAAAAATGTTCTTTTGTGTTGTGAGTAGATATTTTTATTAAATGAAATTTAATTAATTTTTAAATGGAACCTCTTGTTCTTACTTAAAGTTGATTATTCTTATTTGCATTCTTAAATATACAGAAGCATAAGTAGATAATAAATTCTCATGTAATGGGACCCATTAAAAGAAGTAACCAAAATATCATTTAAATATTGAATATGAGGCACACTCAACATTATAATTAAAAGAATTTTATCCTTGAAGAGTAAGTATAGAATATTAATATTAAATATTCAATATTTCATTAATAAAATATTAGAAAAATTTTGTTTCTAAATTATCCTTTTATGTTTGAAGTTATCATGAAGCAGTATAAAAGGTTTGTACAATAAGCTTTGATTTATTCTGTGACTTAAAACTCACAGCATATTTTTATAATAAGAAATCATTTCTTAACAATTGATCAGAACATATTAATATAGAACTGTTGCTTATGATCTTTGATTAAAAATGAAATTCATAGAGTTGAGAAGTGCTTTGATAGAAACATGTAAAGTATTTAACTGAAATATGCTAAGTAATATTTTGTTAACAATAAAATATACAAAGCATTGCACTATTGGTTTATTCAGAAATCCAACTTTTTTATGGAAATACATTAATCTATTTTTCATTGTCATTAAAAAAAGGGATATGAATTTCGATATAATTCATTTCTGGTGGTGCCATCTATTGGAAGATTTAAAAAAGAGCAAAAACATACTTTCACCTTTGTGGTGCTCTGATTAAAACGAAAGATGCTCCCTATGGACTTAAATTCGGATAACCAAGGCATAGTGAGCTTGGCTATGCCCAAGTGTCATAAGCAACAACAACAACACAATTCTATGTATGTACTATTTTTTAAAAAAATTAAATTCATATTTTTCATGTATTTAAATATCATATTTTTAAACTATATTTACGTGCATTTATTATATTTTTATCTAATTTATTTGTTGAAATCAAATATAAAAAGGTAATTTGATTTCATATTTTTATTATCATCATGGCCAATGCAATTTGGATTATATTTATTATTTGTAAGTGCTGTAAGAAATTTACCTCCTTTTATACTTAACACTTCACAATTGCATTGATGTTTGAATTTGATCCTTGATTCATATATTAATGATCTTAATATATTTGATATTACTGATTTTGATTTTTCCTAGAAAAAATTTTTTTTTTAAATTATTGGATTATTAAATTAATTAAGTTGATTGCTAAATTTTAATTATTTAAACTAATTTTTATTTTTCATGTACAGTGTTCGAAGTGGTCAAGTGAGGAATGTAGAATCTGCTAAAGTTTCTATGCCTGGGCAGTTGAAAAAGTATGTATGTTATGTTTAAGTATAAATATTCACAATGTATTAATTTCATAAATTATGATTTTAAGCTTAATTCAAGCATGCCCAGGATTCTCAAAATTGTTTGCTTAGGGTAATCAACAGATTTTAATTTTCAGGTTGTACACTTTCAATTACAAAATCTTCTTTGGTGTACCTTTTCTAATATAAATTTAATAGTATATGCTAATGAGCAACTTTTTGTGTTTAGTTTTTTCTTTTTATTTACAAAAAATATTGTGCTTTGAAGCAGGGTATTCACAATGTCAAAGTTGTTGAAGGTACAATACTAAAAGTTTTAGTTCTTTATTACTTCTTAGTACAAATCTATGTTGATATTATCATGTTTGTCAGTTTTCCTGATTTTGCTGAAAGATTCCATGTGCAAATGAATTAAACTATTTTTGCAGGAAATTGACAAAATTTGTGTTTTAATATACATTTATTTATTAATTATATAGTTTATGTATAAGAAAATAATTTTCCCCACCAATTTCCATTTTTTAGCTAATTTGTAAATTATTATTTATTAAGTGTTATCTCTTTATGAAATTATGTTAGTTTTCATTTTTTGTGTATATAGTCTTCTTACTGTCATATTTATTTAAATTTTTTTGGTGTTTCAGTTATTTGTTCTTATATGTAATATTACATTCAGAAAGACTTAAAATTGTTTAAATATTCATGATTTTATTTCATAAGTTATATATTTATTTATTAAGTTCTCATTCAATTTGCATAATTCATAGTTATTCTACTTGTACTTTTTATTTACTTTTATTCTTATGTCTGCTTTATTAATATTTTGCCTTTAAGATATGTAAATAGAGTGCTTTTCTTATAGAATTCTGTTTATAATGGTACGTGAAAATGATGGAATATTGATTACTGAACGAAATGTTTTCATTTTAATCATAAAAATTTTTCAGCATTTGGAAGAATAATTTGTAACCACTCATTTTTAAATTATTTATTATGAATAATTTGTACAATATCTGCTACAAAATTTTCAAATTTAAAATTTTGACTACAGTTACAATTCATAAAACTTATGAAATCTAATAATACTTATTTTAAAGAACTTTTGAAATTGTAGTACTTTTAAAAACATGTGTTCTAAAAAGTGGATCAATAAGAATGGTGTATTTGATTTTATTTATATGCAATTTGCTTTTCATTCTGGCCAATTAGTTCATTTACATTTGATTCTTCAAACCTTATATTTATAAAACTGACATTGATTCAAATATTGAAAATTTGGATTTGAATCTAACATTGATTCAAATATTGAACTTTATAATAATAATTTAAAATAATAAATTTTTAGATAATAAAATCTTAATGTTACTGAATGTGGACGTTTGAAAGACATTTTAGTCTAACTTTTAAAAATAGATAATGTTTGTTTATGAAATGTATATTTTTACAACATTACATGTTTATATTTTACAACAATAACATCATTTTGAATAATTGGTAATTGATAGTGCTGTAGATACTTGTTTTTATAACCTCTTAAAGAATTGTCAAGTAGTTCTTTAAAACAAAAATTTACTAAATAAAATAATTTATTTCTTACAAACTACTGCCTTTTTCTAAATAAAGTATTACTTGATATCCTTATTTGCTATACACTTTATAAAAACAACCTACAAAATAAAATAAATCCTTAAAAAAGAATTCTTGCTTTCATTTTATTGATGAAAAATCAATAAGTTATCACTTTTTTTAAGCCATATAGTAGTAGTTCCTTTCATTCCAGTTCCACTCATGACTATGCCACTTTATTACAATTCTCGTTGGTTTAAAGTTTCTTTTGTTTATGTCACACATAATTACTTATGACATTATATTGAGATGGCGTCATAAATCTGATTTTCGACGAATTTGCTGCCTGACTCAAATTTCATTCTTCTAGTGGCAGCAAACAAGGTGAAGTTCACAATCGAATGTCTGAGAATACTGTCAAAGTTCATTTTGTTAATAAAACGAATCCTTATATAAAGACAAAAGCATTGGTTTCCATTGATTCAAGCCATTAACACTTTGACAATGGAACAAAAAAAGCATAATGAAAAAGACAATGCATCCTGTTTATAGTTTGTTTAAATTGGCGAGAACGATTTAAATTTTTAAAATTTTCATTACTCAGTAGATTTCAAAATTAATAATTGTAATATTTGTAAACAATCTGTTTAAAATCTTAAGAATAATGGCTTGCTTATGATAACATTAAAAAAGTTCTTTTTTTCACATTTCAAAACTACATTTTTTAAAACATTTCTTAATATTTTCTATGTAAAAACGATTTGTTATTTTTCTCCAAAAAAGTATTAGGTTTATGAGTTACTCAACTACTTGTTTTGCAGATGATCATTAAATAACTCTTTTTTTTGTTTGATAGCTAAAGTTCTTTTTTATTCTCATTCATTTTACTAGGACTGGGCTTTTTTGTTGGAGTTCATCATAATTCATTTATATTCTTAGTTTATTCCTGTACAGTGTTACTTATTAGAAAACCTTCTTGTTGAAATGCTTCAGATGTTGTCTTACTTTAAATTATTGCAAGATTGGATTAATGATTGTATTGCAACTAAAATGTCTATTTTATCAGCCACTTTAGTTCAATGTCTCTCTTTGCAAAAGTACTCTGATATTTTCACTAGGAATTGCTTATGCTGTCATTATTCATGAGCTGTAAAGTGGAAGTTAGATTAGTTGGGAGAAATTCTATACAAATTGCTTTAAAAGATTTAAATTATAGTGTGTGTAGTGGAATTATCCACAGTTTGAAAAAAAATTAATGTGAAAAAGTTTCTCAGTTATAGTATAAAGGAATTGGATAAAAACTTGTCAAAAGCAAATGAAAAAAAATCTCAAATAAAAGATGTATAAAATGAATTTGGAAAAAGGATATTTTTTTAAAGTTTAATTTGTAAAAGGGAATTAAAATTATCTTTGTATCTATAAGATCAGCTTGGGAATTGGCCACTAATCTGTAAATTATGAAATCTTATAAGAATAAGCATCTACAATATTTTGCAATTTTAAATATGAATCAAAATCAACCATTATTGATACTGTCATGTTAATAAACTAAATGAAATAATAAATAGAATTACATCTTTTTCAGCAATTTATTTTTAAACAAATAGTCCAGTAAATCAGAACTATATTAATTCAAAGCCTAAGGAACAAAACCATTTTTCTATTAAGTAGTGATTCTGTAACCTAAAAATGAATTAGATCATCAAAAATATTTTTATTATGTCTTTATAGTCTACAAATTTTAAAAGTAGGGCTTCTTTAATTTTAGAATTTACTAGAACAAAATTGAAATTATTATTAGGATTCATAAAGTTCACTTTGGGTAACTTTGTTACTTAGGGTAACTTTTAAGTATTAATAAATTTTTTTTTAAAATTATCTTCTATGAATTATATCTATAATGATGATTTATTTTATGTGAACAATTCTCTTTTTGAACTGGTTTTGTTCAAAAATGAATAATCCAAACCATTTTTGAACTAGCCAGTCAAACATTTTTTCACTAGATTCTCCAAACCTTTCTTTATAAACCTATTCTATTACATAAAGCTATTTTACTAAAATAAAATAAACCTATTATTGTTTGATAAAATTTGTATTTTTATCCTTTCAACTAAAATCTAATGAGAAACATTTACCATAAATATTACAACTGTACTCAACAGTTATTTTATTATCTGTAATAATAATTCTCTGAGTAGTATTTCATCTTCTGACTAAAATATATTTACAAGTTAAAGAAAATAATTCTGTGTATATTTACACTATTATCAATACAATTATTACTACAGTTATTACAATTGTTATCACATTGACTGTATTGCAAAATTGTTCAGAATTGTTTTATATGCCACATAATTTTTGTTCTAGGAATTAAAAGTAGCTTAACTTAAACCATATCACAAAATATAAGATAAAATCATGATATTATCTGTCACATGAATTTCAGTGTGAAAATAAAACAGTTCGATAAATGTCACTCTCCAGACTTTGCCAAATAATTATATATTTGGCTTTTTGTTTATCACTACTAAGATTTGGATTTATCTCTTCATTGGAAATCTTTCCATTATTTTTTTGTCTTAAGTTGTCATTTTATCATATATTTGAACCATTTATGATTGATTAATTACTTTAAAGCAGTTGTTATTTGACATGATTTGTTACAAACCAAAACTTTTTCTAATTTTTAACGCTTATAAATAGTGTATTATGAATGAAGAAGAAAAATTAAAACATAGTTAATTGTGGAATATTATAAATGATGCATTGGAAAATAGGTTTGTAATAATATGTGTATATTCCTCTGCTGTGCCATTAAAACCAAGTGCAAAAGTTTTTCAATAGATGATACTTTCAGCATATAAAACTAATCAGAATTTTCTTGATATTTCCTTTAAGGAAAGTTTCATAGTATGTTTCTTGCATCAACAGTCTCAGTCTGCCAATTTATTTACTTCACTGAGTCTGAATTGCCACATTATAATTTTCCAATGCAAAATAATCTATTATATAAGAGAAAGGATTATCCAAAATTCCTCAGAAATGTACTGAAATAAACAAGTACATTCTGTTCATCATTATTTTTTCCATTATCCCAAGTTTGTATCTTTTTCGCATATATATTTCAGAATTTGTTTTGGGTTTTAAAGAGCCAGAAAAAATAATGAGGGAGTAACATGGATCGGAGTGTCAGAAATATGGATAAAATGGCCACTCTTATTATTTCACACACTATTTCTTTTATCTACTCCGAGTTATTTGCTTTTATTTACTACAATAACAATTAAGTACATTTTAATCATGTATTTTTTTATAAGTCATGATTACTGATAATTTTACGTTATTTTCTTGAAATGTTTTGTGATTTAATGCTTGATATTATGTGTGTTATAAATATAATTTTAAATGTGAAAATTATTAACATTTTATGCAGAATGTTTGTTTAACATAAGTTTTAGTGATGTAAAACAACTACAGAAAGTCTTATGGATATATTTTTTAAGTATGCTGTTACATGAAAAAACTTAATTAAAAAAAATCAGAATTTAGAGTACTTGAATTTAAAAGAGCAAGCCTTTTTATTAAAGTTAGAAAAAATTTCTCTATTGTGTTTGGAAATTTCTAAGGTAGATAAATCAGATAGATAAAATACATGTTTTAACATTTTGTTTTCATAATGTTTACAATAATTTTATTACAAACTCAAATTTGTGATTATATGAGAATTTGTTCTTATCAGATCAGAAATTTTGTTTTACCTTTAAATTTCCAATTTTATTGACTTGTAAAAGATGAATTTTTATAGGTATTTTTTAGAAGTATATTTAAATAAACTTTTACAATGCTTTCAATAAATGTGAATCAGCAATATTTTATGTATCCTTCCCATACTTTTGTAAAAATTTAAATATTTCACCATGGAACAATTTTTACTATCAACCAAATTTATTATTATTACCAAAAAAAAAAAAAAAAGGACAAAAGTGTAAATTTTATATCATCTCCTGTTATAAATACATGTAAGTATAATTTATATAACATTTAAGTATAATAAAGTATCAGAATATTTTTTTTTTATGTGGTCACTACATAACTTAATTCTAAATTAAGTTTCTGAATTTTCCTCAGATTTAAACCCATTTTTGTATTATTAATAATGCTATTTAACATTATGTGTGAATTTATTATTTTGTGCTCCATGTTTATATTAGTATAGTCTATTATCCTTATTTTTAATATTATTAATATGCTTAATAAAGTGCTTCTACTGGTGAACCTGCTACAAAAGAAATTCATCTTCAAACTTCTACTGAAGAAGCAGCCATTGATATCCTTGCTCCAAGGCAAGTACCTCCCAGTGATAGTATTTTGGAAGAAGCAGAAGAAGACGAAGAGCACAAATCTAACAGCACATCTGCTGCTGCAAATGACGGTTTCAAAATGCCATCACGACCTGTGAGTATTAAAATAATTAAAAAATTTCTTTTTTAAATGCTTTTAAAAATTGCTAATTTAAACTTTTTTATTCATGTTTATTTACTATCAAGTTCATTATAAAGCACCATTTATTTTTGTTTATAAAATGCTTTTTGTATTGGAAGAAATGATTTAAATTATTTTAATTGAAGTTATTTAAGTTATTAAATATTAAAAGAGAGAGAGAGATGAAGATAGAAATTATTTCTTTTTTAAAAACATTTATAACTTTTACTCATATTTTTTAATTTATCTTTTTTTACTTTCAATTGTTTTAAAACCAACATTTTTTCATATTATATTTTATAAGATTTTAAATGATCTTTATTTTATTCCCTTTCTTTCAAGATATTTGATGATATAAAATATGAATCTCTAAGCTTACTATAAATATAAGAAAAAAGTTACTGTAAAATTTTGATATAAGGGTATACTTCCAAACCATGTTGTAATAAAAGTTAAATAAATGCAGCGATTGGTAGAATGTCTTTATGTTTTCTTTCCAGATAATATTTTATTAAACAAATTTAATATTTAGAGTTGCACATATTTAGGGTATATTCATATTTAAAACCTATTTCTAGAATGCAGCTAAAATAATTCACTAAGCTAACTTATTAATTTAAACATAAAATGAAGCGCTTATATGACAATTCTTAAATAGTTAAGAAATTATCAGATTAGATTAGTCTTCAATATTTTTTGACAAGTTTTATTGTTTCTACATTCCAATGTAAACATTCCAATTTCAGAAGAGTTAGAAAATAGTTCTCATCCATTTTTGCATTCAAGAGTAACTATCAAAAAATAATGACAGTTTATGTTTATTCATAGTTGGATCAAAATTATATTATTAAGTCTTATCAGATTGTCAAAATTATGACTTCGCAATTAAAGAAATGTTATTATTAATTAGATCATATATGTTTGTAAGTTTTTTTTAGTATATATGGTTTTTTCATTTGAAATTTTCTCAATAAATATATTTCTTGTTTAAAGATGTTTTATTAAATCTGTTATGAACAGCTTTAGTAAATGCTTTATAAGATTTCTAATAATACACAGTGAACAACGAATTCAACAGCACAAATAATTAAACTGTGTATGTATGTTTGAGATAGAAAAGAAACATGATAAATATCAAATTGTCAATGATCATATATGCTGTGCATCTATAAATGTGAACTGATATTTTTTTTATAAAAATTTGGAATTTAAATGCTTAATTTCCTTCATAAATTAGTTAATTTTATAAAACCTTTTCATAATTTTTAATGAAGCTCATATGGAAATGGTTAGGACTTATTAATTTTTAAACCTTTTAATGAATAATTTTAGTCTTTTTATCTTAAAAAAATTCTCATTACAGAAGTTGGGATATTTTTTGTGAAAATCAAAAAACAAATGTTCTTTAAAAAGAAATGTTAATGTTTTATTATATGGTTACTTACATTTTATAATCTTTTTTTGGCTCTTTGGTATTTATTATTAATAAAATAAGTAAATTTTAAAACTTGACAAACTTTAGCAGTGAATAGTAAAATGTTAATTTTTGAAATGCAATACCTTATAAATTTGAGAGAGGCATGAATATTGGAGCTACATAAAAAAGTATTTCAGTTGTTTGTGTAGACTTACTTTTTAAGTTGTTGCTTTTTGCTGCATAAATGGTGAAAAAAGGATTTAATAGACTGATCCAATGAGACTGAATCAAATAAACTTGACTGCTGCAATTTTATTAGATTGACAGGAATAAGGAATGTATGTAATCTTTATGAACATTCTCCAAATATTGTCAGTGCATGATGAAAATAAATGATTCTTTGTCAAAGGATGTGACAGTGAGCATTTCTTTAAAAATGATCATTGGTATGGGAGCTTATGTAAATACGGTAAGGATTGGTCTAACTTAATGTCTTAATGAAATGTGCTACACTTTGCCTTACATAACACTCCACACAGTAAAAAGTGAGAAAATACTAATTAACATGAAAATTAAGATCAGTATGTTTAGAAATAAAATGTAACAGCATATACTTTTCATTTGGCAATTGTAACAGCATATACTTTTCATTTGGCAATTGTAACAGCATTTGGTTTTCATAGCAGCTAATTTAATGCTTAATTGGACAGACTTTATTTTTGACCCTAAAAAATAACAAGGTATTTTCTTCAAGGAAGAATATAGCAGCTATGGAAACAAAATGATACTTCTACTCACCAAATCACAATAAAAATAAATACTCTCTTTCTTTTATGACAGAATTATTAGTAACCAATGCCATAGAAACCTGGACAAACTTGAAATTTGGTATTGATTAATGCATCAAAAGTAATTAAAAGGTTGTGTTGAAAAACAATATATTTTTTGTTGCAT
This sequence comes from Latrodectus hesperus, assembly GCA_037975125.1. Taxonomy (NCBI): domain Eukaryota; kingdom Metazoa; phylum Arthropoda; class Arachnida; order Araneae; family Theridiidae; genus Latrodectus; species Latrodectus hesperus. The sequence goes on along the minus strand of CM075852.1, from coordinate 94,533,127 downwards.
TCTGTCTGCTAGATTTTAATCACTGCCATATTAATATTTTAACTTAAATAAATAATAAGTGTTGTCATAAATAAATTATTTTTTAATTTTGTAAACTTTATCATTTTCTATCTAATGTATGCGTCTTTGTATATATACAATCATAAAATGCTTTATCTGAGTATGAACAAATAACTAGTTATCTAAAATATTCAGTTATTTAACTAGAAATATTTCTTCATCATCTCCCTTTTTGCAGATCTCTCAGTAAAATTTAAAAGATTTGATGTGTGTAAAATGAACCAAAAAATTATGTATTTAAACTATTAAATTTTTAAACACAATAAGAAAAAATTTTCTGTTTAAAGTATCCATTAATTATAATTTTAAATTAAGAATAATTTGTTAGTAAAGTATTCATTTATCTTAAGAAAAAATAAAAGTTATTCATTAGCAAAAATTATTAGAGCAATAATTTAATTATATACATTTTACTGTAGTTTTATTTTGATTATAAAAAAATTAAGAACTAATAAATTTAGAATAATGTATTACATTATATAAATTCATTTATATAAAATATAATTAATTTATAAGTTATTCTCTCAAGTTCTATTTTTTTAATATTTTTCTTTTTTTACTTAATGATGGAATAAAAATTCACATTTAAAGAAAAAAATAAAATTACATTTCTAACCCTACAATTAATTTCTTAAACAATTTTTTCTATCACGTTTACAAAAGAGAATTTAATAATGTTTATATTAGAAAATATAACAAGTGAAAAAATAGTTTTGATGTAACAAAAAAAAAAAATGAATGTAAATTATTAGTGTTTGTACTAATTTTTTAATTCCTCCTCCATGTATCTTCCTTCAATTCATTTTTATTAAATACTAACTCTGTAATTTATAATCATACATCACTTATACAATGTTTCATTTTATATCATAATTCAGTGTGTATTATGTTCATATTGCATTTTAATTTAATTCTATTAAAGATATTGTGATCATTTTTTAGGCTGCAAGTTCAGCAAAATATGTTTGGCGAATTGAACTGTCAAAAACAGAAAAATTTTGGAATGGTAGGTTAAAACTTAGTATATTTGAACATTTTTTCATACAATAAAGTATGTTGGGTTATTAACATTTAGTTTTTTTTTATTATTATTATTCTGCCACTCAGTTAATTTTACTGTCTTTCTTTAACTTTAAATATCCATTTAAATTTCAAGTTTTCTGATATATATATATATATATATAGTTTTGCAAAAATTACCAAAAAATCATAATCATTAAAATCAACAAATCTTCAAAGAAAATTATTATTATTTTTCAAAAGGTCACATTTATTTCTTTTGAAAAAGTAGAAAAAAATATACCAGCAGATATGACAGATATGTTGAAAGAATTTTTTTTTATAAATGATCTCTTCTACTGGATAATTGAAACTTAAAAAATATTTTTGATATTTTGAAAGGAATTTAATGTTAATATAGGTTATTAAAAATGTAAAAAACTTCTTACTGATCACTACAGCATGTTACAGGTCTAGGCTATCTCACCAAGTTTTCTCCATCTTTCACTTCGTTCTAAATCTTCAATGTCATCTAACCATCTACTTAGCAGATTCTTTTGTTCTATCCTTCTCCATCTTTTCTCACAGAAGTTAGCATTTTTATTTCAAATATATCACTGCATCTAATTGTGTGATATAAAACTACCATATTAGTATAGCTACAGGGCTGGGGAAAGAGAAGGGCTGGCTCAAATGCTCCCCAAAACTGTCACTGGAAATAGCCGTTGATGACGTAGTCAGGCATCAAAGGAGAATAAGCTGCCTGGAGTTTCTAAGGAAAATACTTATTTTTTATTTTTAAGTTCATTTTGTTTCTAATCAGAGTGAAAAAAACTACAAATGATTCTCAAATATTTAGTAAATTTGCAATTATTATTTAATAAAGCCAAAAAAGTTATTATTAATATTGAAATTAACTTAAAATTCTATAACCAATATAAAAATATATTTACCTATTAGCTTCAGTTTATCTTTATTTTATTTACGATTGACTCATTTATTGTTTTTTGTTGAGCTTTATTATGAGATACTATCACTGCATTTCTATTTAAATACCTAATTCGTATAAATGTTCTCAAGGGACAAAAAAATTTAATTGCCTTTTGATTTACAGTAGGAAAAGAAGACTCTGTTTCATTTATTAATGTTGCTTTGACATTTTTCCCTTTAGAAAATTGTTGCCATGAAATTCGCGAAACATTATTTATATTTGTTTTATAGTTTCCATCCATGCTTTTGTTGGAACAGTAAGTCCCCCATCAGAAATTAAATTAATCCACTCGGAATGATTGAGCACATCGACTGAATTTCTTGATATAGTTCCAATGTGATATAGTTCCAGTGAATTATCTTTAATTTTATAAGCAATATAGCCTGCCACATAAACCATAGCTTCTTTTTCAAATGGAGATATATCACAATTTGGATTGGAAGAGGCAAGTTCATTTTCCCAAGATAAAGGTAAGGGATTAATTAAGAATTCACGATTTAATTCACACACTGAAACATTCACTCACACACTCAATTCTTTCAATAGCTTCTACTAATCTTCTTCTTTTCATTTGTCTCTGTTCTCTTGGAGTATTTTGAATTATGTTTAAAGCCGGTAACTTATGATTAGGCAGAGCCATCGGTTTTAACATTTTTCTCTCTGGCAAACCAAGTAGTCGATTTTGCATGTCGTCCATATATTCATTCAAATCAAAATGCTCATTGCACACTCTAGCATTCTTGCTGTTGGTTTTGTCACTTCTTCGACATCTTTGCACCCATTCCTTCGAAAGCATTTGATTTTCTTTTGGAAATCGATGAAATATTATGTGTTTTCCTTTTGTATTTTAATCCTATTTGAACACGTAGCAACAGCACACGATGTCATGTTTTCCTCTTTAAGAAATACTCTTTCTTAAAATGAAAACATTAACATTAAACAAGCCAAAATGAATGAGAAAGCTGCGATCAGACACAAGCTAGCATAGAGAATGCCAGCCAGTCGATGCCCAGTGACATTACGCTCTTCCCCTTTCCGGTGACAAGGCGGCATGCGATACATCAAAGCAATGAGCCAGCCCTTCTGTTTTCCCTAGCCCTGGTATAGCTATCTATTATGGTAGCTTTTGGATCTATCTGTGATGTCAGGTTTGCCATTTTTTTCTTAGATTTTTTAATTATGCAAAATTTTTAGGCATCAACTTATTTTATCAATCTACAAATATTTATTAGAAATTTTTTTCAAAGATCAACATATACTTTTATGTTTTATTTAGTGTTCACTTCCTTAGAGAACAGTACCAAAGTATTGTATAAGTTTATCTTGGATTTTATGCTTATTAATTTTTTAAATTTAAATTAATTTCTTAAACTGTATAAATATTTATTAGTTGTTTACATTATTTTAATCATTAGATTTATTAGTAGTACAAATACTTTAATCTTTATATCAATCTTTAAAAGCTGTTGCTTTTTATTTTAATATTTATATCACGTATGTACATCTTAATATTATATGCTGCTACTATATATTGTAATCTTCATATCAATGCTATTTGAAATCAGCATCAAAAATATAAATATTCATCTTGAGAGAAGACACATTTAATTTTATTTGTTATAATCATATTTGTTATTTTGTCCTCATTAAAGTTTAGACCTTCATCATTTGTTGGATCCTCAAATGAGACAAAAGCTTTAACACCAGTCTATTTAATATACTCAATAATATCTGGGTCATTTGCAAAATACAATAGTTAGTCTGTTTTCTGCATGTACAATTCTGTTTGAATTTAGTTTAGAATCTCTTATAGTATTTTTAAGGACAAACGCTAACATTATGTATAACTATATTCATAAAAGTGTATTTCATTATTATTGATAATTTTTAATCTGAAAAAGGTCTAAAAAGTATGATAAAATATTAATTTTATGTGTTGTCATTGTGAGTCTCATAAATTTAATAGGAAGTTAAATTCCAGTATAGCTGCAGTGATTTTTCTTGAAGCTATAGCAGAATTTAACAGTGTAAAAATGTTATACTGCTATTAAGCAAATAATACTGCTTTAAAATTTATAAACTGATTTTTTATGTTCAAAATTCATTTAATAATATTTTTTGCTGAGAATTAATTATTTTTCTCTGAAAACCACATTGCTAAATACTTTAATGAACTTCTATTACAAAATTAGAAGAATTGTTATAAATTTAACTGTTCAAACTATGATTAACTTATATTATAAGACAATGTTCATAAAATTATGTATGATTTCCACACAAAAATGATTTTCATTTCAGAGTAGTATCCATTTTAGGCAATGTGAAAAATATTAATAAATTATGAACAAAATATTTGATAAATAAATTATGGTTTTTAAAATTTTTGTAACATGAAATTTAAAAGTATGAAAATGGTGCATTTCTATTTTCACTAATTATTGAAATTTAATTTATTGCAGTGTGTTTCTGGTTACTTATATCCTCTATGTCTTGGTAATTTTATTTTCAAAAAATCTTAATCTGACTCAATGTATTAAGTGTTTGGAAAATTAAATATATTGAGCAGGACCAAGGATCCTTATGCATTTTCAATTATCCTCCTTCAAAAAAAGATTTAGAAATTGTATAGTATATTTGTTACTTAAAAGAAAAATATTCAATTAATGCTAGATAAAAAACTTAATTTTACATTTGCAGTCAAATGTGAAAAATGTCAAATATAACATTTATTTTAAAGTAACAACAAATATTATTTTTCCCAAATTTTTGCTGAATCGATCTTTATTTTCTTGATTACATAAAATTAAATATACTCTGTTGTATTTTGTTTATATTATTGTTTATTTTATAAAAATTTTAGGTTGGTTTGAAGGTTTATCAAATATGTTTCTTTCAACAACTGTACCAAAACTGCTCCTTTTAGCTGGTAAGTATTATCCTTAAATTAGGATTTTTCATGTATTTGCTGTTAATTTGAATTTTTAATGTGCCACATTTTTAATAATTATAGATTGTTAGATTATTTGGTCATCTTGTAAATATTGATAGTGTGTTTTTCTTTTAAGCTAATGGTTATTTATTTATGAGAAATAGATTATGAAACAAAATATAAAAATGACATGTTATTAAAGAATAAATCTCAATTTTGTGCTATAATTATACGTGAGTTGTGTTACTTTCGTAAACATATGGCTTGTAAAATGTGATTTGATAACTTTAATGTTATCCATGCATTCTTATAACCGTTTTTTCACCTTTCAATAGAATTTAAAGGTAGTTTATAACTTTATTTTGTTTTGAAAAAGAAAAAAAATTCTATTATGTCAAATGTTCTACTTTGATAAGAATAAAACAGTAAAAAGAGTTATAGCAGTAAAAAAAAGTTTCATAATCTGTAAATAAATTAATTTTTAAAATTAACTAAATTTTTATAAATTTTAAACCAATTAATTTTTACTTCTAAGAAAGAATTTTTTCACATTTTTCTGGTTTCTAAGTTTTTCCAATTTTATTAAATATTTTCTAAAAATACTATTTTTATTCTTATGGGAAATAATTCATACTCCTTAAATCTCTTTGATAATTTTTAATACTTTTTACTTTAAAAATTTTTTTGATTTATATTCATATTTTTAAGAAATATTATTTGTTCTTATTCTAATCTTTGAATTTCGTTTCTCTCATGCTTGAAAGCTTCTATTAAAGCAGAAAATAAATTTATTTTGTCATAAATGTTTGTTTAAATTATTTCATTTCCTTTTTTAATATAATTGTTTTATTTCATTTTTTAATAATACATTTTTTAAAACATTGAAATTATTACTTCTTATCTCAATTTAATAATGAATATTTATCATATTGAAAAATGTCAAATAAAAAAATTATTATTTTGATATATTATATTTACAGATATTTAATTGTGTAATATTTATTCATAGGTGTTGATAGACTTGATAAAGATTTGACTATTGGTCAGATGCAAGGTAAGCAGAATTTACTACAAATTTCTAATGAAATTCAAAACATAATTTAAAATTTAATTTAATTTCTGCATGTTATCGATGTTATGTTACTTTGGTGAACTAAATATTTTATGGATAAAACAGTAAATTGTGTGGCATTGTACTTATGTAACATTCAACATATATTTGTTTCTTTAATTGTATGTGATATTATAAATTTTTAACCTTATTTTCTGTAAGTTAATCTTGAAAAATGCTTATTTAAATAAATTATTCTCCTTATTTAATTTCCTCACATGTTTTATAATTGCATAAAATTATTCTCTGTATGCTGTATTTTGTATGTATTATTTAAGCTCAATCATCCATATTGTATACCAGTTTTTTCATCAAATCAAACTGTATATCAGTTTTTCAATTTTTATTAATTTGTTCTTTACATTTGTTGAAATTGCTATTTGAGAATTACTTTTCCTTTTGTATAAACCTTGAATAATGTATGAGTTTTTTTTCCATGTATAATATGAAATTTTAATTAGATTGAATCTTTCCAACATAAAGTTTAACTTAAATAATTATTCCTTGTTTTTTTATGTATTATTAGCTTGATATGCTTACTTTTAAATGCAATTGAGGTAATTTGTATTTAAGAATCTTTCAAGAATACTGATTTTTTGCTTGAAATTTATTTAAGACACTACTTAAAAATTCACAAAATATAATTTGGGATATTTTACTTAATTTATAGATTAATTTTAATGAAACAATAATCAACTTTGGAATCATGATTTGTACTATTGATATCACTGATTTTGATATATTTTTAATCATAGCAAATATTCTGTTTAAAAAAGCATGTTTTTTATCATATTTTTCTTGAATTAATATGTTATTACAATTGTTTATATGAATTAAATTTTTTTAACATGTTATATAAATATAAGTCCATTTATTTTAACTTTACAAATTTTATGCATAAAATTAATTTGATATTATGATTACAATAATTTAAATTTTCTAATTCCATCAAATTTATAATTTAATGCTTGCTTTAGAGTATTTCATAGATTTAGAAAATTATATATTGGATTTTTTAGAAGTCAGAAATTAGATATTTGTATCTTCCCTGAATATTAAATTATTTACTTATTTTAAGACATGCATTTTTTATAAACAAACATAAATATTTAATAATTATAGGTAAATTTCAAATGCAAGTTTTACCACAGTGTGGGCACGCTGTTCATGAAGATGATCCAGAAAAGGTGAAAATAAATAAAAAATCAATATTAATTATGTATTTAAATTTTTTTGCTTTTTTAAGTCCTATTTGATTATATTAAACTCTTAATTAGAAAACTAGACTAAAAGATATATCTAATTATGTTAATTTTTTAAATTATATAAAACATGAAGAAAAAACAATTCATTCAAAAGTTGTATTGCGGGATAAGTTTAATGAAAAAGCAGTGACAAATATAGAATTGCTGCAGCATTTACTATTATTCCTGCAATGCTGAGTTACTTCTGTATTTTCAATATTTTTATTAAAAAAATATCAATGCTTTAAAAACATCATTTGGTTTTAAATTAACCTAATATAAATATTTTTTCTGAAATTTTCACATTTTTTTTGACACTCAAACTAGAGGTAATTCAAAATTCAAAAATTTGAACAAATAAAATTATAATTTTTAGAAGGTAAATTAACAACAGGTTCATTAAAAATATGAGAAATCATTGAGATAACTGTGTTGCTTAGTTCAATTTTAATGTTTTTGTGATGGTACGTTATAAAGTAAATATTTAGTAACAGAAATCCTAAGTCAGTAGAAAAAATTAAATTGCTTAAACTATCAGTAATTCATTTACAAATTTAGGGAGTAATACTGCGACTTTATTACTCCCTAAGTGTGGAAAGTATTTGTTTTACTTGCATACAGTGTTGTTTCTGTTCCATATAAACAGCTATTTCTCATCATCAGGCTTCTTTTAACAATAGTTTCTGAAATATTTATTGTAATTTTTAATATAAGGAGTCATATTTTATTATATCTCAAGAATTTATTGTAAAAGCTATTGTAAATATTATAAACAAATTAAAGCTGTTTTCTAAACAGAAAAATTGCAAACTGAGACAAGACTTGACAAGGTATCCCAGGTATGGAAAAAAAAGAAAGAAAAGAAAAAAACTCAATTAAAATAATTGCTTTATGTTCTTCATTTGATTCATTATTATCATATAATTATGTTCATCAAAAGGAAAAACTCTGAAATGGTTTATTAAATATGAATTTAGCAATAAAGGATTAAATTTTTTTACTTAGTTTTATTCATTTTTTTTTCTTTGATGGAGTTCAGAGTTATTTTTTAATTTAATCAAATATTCTGCAGTGATTAACAAAGTTGTTAGAAATTTATTTCCAAATAAAAATTCTAAACAATACCTTTTTAAAGGTTATTAATTTATAAAGATTATTAAAAATTCAACCACAAATGTTTAAAGTTATTGATTTTGTAATAAAATTTTTATATTGTGTTGTTTGAAAAGTCATTTCGTTTTTCATGAAATGAAAAATGTGCAACAAATAAATATTGTATTGCATTGCACATTGTTCATTCTAGTCCAATAGCTTTTACCATCTTTCTGGTAGTAGCACGATTCCACAGTCATAAAGTGGTTGGTTTTTACTAGCAAAAAGCTGATCCATGTAGGAAAAATGAAATTACTTTCCAAAAAACCCAATAGAATACTCTTTTATATTATGTTCTACTTTTTATTAATAGAATTTCTATAGTTAAAAAATATAAAAATAATATTCATTGAATTCTAATTCATTCCTTAATAGCAAGTCAATTTATTATAGTTTTATTATCATTGTTATAAAAAAACATTTAAAATAAAATACTTGTCAGAATCATAATTATTTTTTGAATGTTTCATTATATCATTTCTCAGTATTCACTTTGAAACTCAGAATAAAATATTTGTGCATATGTTTCACTGTATATCTCAATTTAAATTTTGTAATTATCTGATAAAAATAGATCATCAATCATAAATATATAATTTGTTTTTATTCCAATAGGTAGCTGAGGCCATCGCTACATTTCTTGTTCGAAACAAATTCACCTCAGCAATCTGTGATTTTCAGAGGTAAATATTTATGCTTTATTTTGTCATCTTATTAAAAATCTCATTTTCTCGCATTTTGCATTTCCGTATTTTTTAGCTATTTTATTTTAAGAGTAACTTAAGAGTAAGAATGTTTTAATTTTAAGAATTATTAAAGTTCATACTTAAAATAAATGTTAAGAAAATTTTGCTACTATTGATAAATCAACTGAATTGCCTATTAAATTAATAAAAGAAGACATGAAAAATATAGGTATTTTAGTAAAATTGTGTAAGACAATAATGGTTTGTAATAGTTCAATAATCAAAATTATAGATTATTGCTTGTTATTGGAGAGACTAATGTTGTATTAGAACGTTTTTCATTTAAATAAAAGTTTATTTTTGTCTGAAAAATTCCTTCTTTATTTAGTTGCCGGTAATGGAAATTTCTTCCCTTATGGGTTCTCCTTCTTCAGGTGAGTACGGTTGTCCCAATCTCAAGGTACCCAGGGATGTATATTCTCTGCTTTTCCTCTCTTCTTCTAATCTTTTCCTCATCCTTTCCATCCCTTAACTGTAAATAAAGCACTTCTCCATGAGTAGCCACTCTATTTGCTTCTTGCTTCTCATGAACTATCAATATCCCCTTTGGATGGGACAGTGTGGTCCCCAGTGTATAAGTCAGCTGGTCTGCTAGGGATCAAGAAAGTGCTTACATCCTTGGACTTGGCATTAAGGGTGGTCATTGTCTCTGGGGGTGACTCCCAGCATATGGGTATCATCTAACACTATGGTAAGCACCAAGGCTGAAAATGTCTAGAGCCGGTGGCTGCCATCCCTTGTAATGCTCCGTGGTTGACTGTACCATCAAGCCTGAACCTTTACAAATATCTTATGCGTTCTAATTCTTGTGTCATTGAAGCCAATTCATCTATTCATCATATAATGAAAAGCACTCCAAGCAATTTTCATGCAGTATCGCTTTTACTTTTTGTAAAATGAAAAAACCAAAATCTCGAGAAAAAATTATTAAAAGAACAATTGATCTCTTGAACAGATATAGAACTGGACTCCTCCTCCACATCTCAAATCATTTCAAAAAGTAGAAAAGGCAAGTACAAAAAGCATTCAAATAAAACCTGCTCTTGATGACATTAATTTTATCAAACTGTTGTTTCCTGGAACTCAGAAAACAATTTTTTTTATTTATATATTTTTCTGGCTTTTATATGAATTTTTTTAATGCCTTTATTCTTCTGAGTCATTAATCTCAACATTCTCAATTAGTTCTTATCCAATTATTTACTCAAGCGTGTAATTTTATCAAAGATTACTTTGTTTTCAGTGCAGCTTATCTCATCTGAAGATCTTCATGAGTAAAATCAAATCAAATCATAGAATTTTCTTTCTTATAATATAAACAAGTAAAATTTTAAAATAAGAATTGTTAAAATTTATTTATGCATTTATTATTTTTCTCTTAAAAAGTTTTAAAAATTACAATAAAAATACAGTTATAAAACTGTTTAAACAAATTAATTAAAGGGAAAGCTAAAAAACGATCAAATACATGATGTTAAATAAAAATTCATTATTACTTAGAATAATAATGCAAAATCAGGGTTGTTTGCAATGGTTATTGCAATAAAATGCATTAATAATATTTTTTAAATATTAAAAAAATGGCAAAAAATTAATGATAGAAAAATTAAATATTTAGCCCAAAAATGCTGAAGTGTTTGAAATATGAAATGTGAACTCAAGTTTGAAAATAATCTTCATATAAATTTTTAAAGCTCTATAATTTTACAGCTTATTAATTTAAACTGTATTGCATTTACTATTATACTTGTCCTTTTAGAATTGAATAATTTAAAATTGAAGACTGATAAATGACTAATTAAATTGTATTTATTGGGTATAAAAAACATTTATAAAGATATTCTTGAAAACATTAGAGCATTTAATTTTTTACAATTTCAGTTTAAAAGGATAATTTCAGTTTTAACTTTATGTGTTACATAAAATTAAAACTAAAATCATCCTTTTAGAGGTTTAAATTACTTTTTTGTTTCATTTTGTAGGTAATTTTACTTTAAAAATGTTGTTGTAATTTATTTTATATTTTTTAAAATTAATTACTTTATATAGTATATTTAATGTAATGTAGATGTAAAATGAAAATATTCCCCATATTATGGTAATTTAATTATTTATTTTTAGTATACTGCTATATTTAATTTTAGTTATCATGGAAGTTATATTATAAATACTGTTAACACAGAGTGAATTAAACTTAACAATTACACATGAGTGTTATTGCAAAGTTATTTTAATTGAAGTTTATACCTTAAATATTCATGAGGATGTGTTGGTTTTTATTCTTCAATTGCCAAAGTGGAGACCCGCAAACTTAGAACATGTCAAATTCAGGCTATTTATATCCGCTAAATTGTACTTTGAAAGAAATTTCTGTAGTCATAGGACTTATTTGCACTGTTTTTTTTACCTAGTATTTTGCTTATTTCTGAATTTTAAAATGTATTGAGAGGAGAGTGAATTTTTCATCGACATAAATTGAGAAGCTGTAAAAGCTCCGCCATTTTAGCGGGCAAATATAGAGATTTGGTTTGGCCGAATGGAAAGCCAATTTACACTTTCTGGAATTACTGTAGATATTACAAAATTCCACCATGTTGTCTCTGCTTTACAGCCTGAAAAATTGGCGATCTCATTTTGAAGCCTCCAACTGAGATGCACTCAGAACCAGACTCTGTTCCCAATATGCTGAATCTAAAGAACAACACCTCTGGTTCTTTAGCTGCATTCCTTATTACTAGAATGCAGCTAGATGATCACAAACCCTCATGTCTTTTGTTGGAGATGAGAAACAAGGCTGGAAACCGCATTTCCAATAGTTTCCTTAAATCCTTTTCCCAACAGTATCTTTCAACTAGTCTGCAGCAGATTTTTGCTGTCTCTGATGACAAAGTGGAAAAGTTAGCTGAAATGGCATACAGAATTATTACAGTTGCTTGTCATTAAAGTTTATAGCTTAAATATTCATGAAGATGTGTTGGTTTTTATTCATCAATTAAAAATATATTAAATAGCTATTTATAATATTATTCGTAACTGATTTTAAAAAGTCATTTTTAGCTTTGTTATCATAATATAATTTGATTGCACACCAATTTATCAAAAATATATTTAAATTTCAGGTTCTTCTAATGATCAGTGTACTTAAACTAATTCTATTGATGTGTCTAATGGAATTTTTTATTTATTTATTTATCATTATAATTTTTTTTTGCTTATTTATAGAATAATGAATTTTTATTGAAAAGTGCCAAAATAATGAACAAGTTTTAGAAAAAAATGGGAACAAAAGCAATAAAATAGAATTTTTGCTACAAAAAATATATAGTTTTTTATTATTATTAAAAAAATAGAGAGTCACTATTTCTAAAACATGCTACTTCTAAATTTTCAAATTTAGAAAAATATTCAATTTAAAATTTTTTATTTATGCAAAATTCTTAATACTCTTAATAATTACAAAATGCTGACTTGAAATATTCTGAAACTAGCGTAATATGCTCATAACATAATTTATATTTGATGTTCAAGGCTATTTGTATCTTGTTAAGTTTTCAATAATATTTCTATATAATAAATAAATCGTTCAAATTTCTATTTCAAATTCTGTACACCTTATTTATTGAAAATGAAACCTGTTTATAGATTTGTCTTGGCTTTGTAAAATATTTAATATATCACAATTAAATTCCTTGTTTTTGCTATTCAATGATGAAAAGCAAAACCTCTTTTTCGTATGCATTCATTATCAATGGATAACTCACATACAGAGAGTTAAATGTTTATAGTAAAATAGACTTTTAAAGGGAAATGATTTTTATTATTACAAAAATATTTTAATGTAGCTGCTGCACAACTCTTAACTGAAAAACTTTCATTTTAATTAATTATGGCTTCATATTAAAAGGGATTATTGACTTCAGATTTATAATTATTTTTTGCTACTTTATTGTCTAACATTTAATGTCTTAGTTTCAAAATATAGACTTTAAATTTTTTTAGCATGAATTATAATACATAAATTTTCTAAACTAGTTGTTACTTAATTTTTCTAAATCATATTTTTTGTTTTGTGATAAAATTTATCATTTTCTAGCCTATAAAAGAATAATTTTTTAAGAGTTAAATTTCATATCTCTTAAAGAGCATTGCTAAAGGCTATTTAAAACATTGCTAAATAAATTTGTTTGTATCAAATTTTCAGACTTACGAAATTTTTTCTGTATTTAAGGTAAATCAAATAATTTATATTATTTAAGTTAAATTTTCTTGTTTTTTCTTCTCATTGGTACCAATTTTTATTTCATATTTTTACTAATTGTGAATTTTTATTGATCCTTGTCACATATTAGGACCTTTATATTCTGAGTTCAAATGTATTCATTTAACGCATTCAATTTTCACGTGATAGCTTCCATTATAACATTTTCTTTCAGAACTTAAGATTTCAGACATTTAGATTTCACAATTTCAGAAATTATCTTGAGATTTCATGCTGTTTTTCTTATATATTTTTTACTTCTAAAATTTAGTTTACTGCTATGGGTTTTTAATGATCAATGGTCTATTATATTTAAATAATTATTTATATTTTCTGATTTATTAGTAGATAAAGGCAATGAGAAAGATTTTTTAAACAAGATTAAGTTTATTTAGGACATTAAAAAAGTACTGCATTACTAAAGAGAATTAGAACGATTATTGAAGATAAAAAGGAGAAATCGAAGTGAGATACATTATTTTTTTACATAAACTTAAATTATTTGTCACATAGTGTTGCTTTACAGCAAAAGCAAATCATAACAGCCGATATGCATGATCACTAAAATTAAATAAATTTATTGAAATACTGTTAGTAGAAAGTTTAATATAAATGATTTATAAGTAAATTAATTGTAATAATATTGGTAAATTGATATTTAATGCTAATGACTAGAAAAAATATTTCACTATAGGTAAATTATTCAGAAACATTTAAATCGAATTTCTAACAAACAAAATTAACAATTTTGAATTGAAGAATGTGGCATTTAATTATCAATAGCAGTGTACCAAGAAATTTTTAAAAATAAATTAACATTTTCTGCAATTAACATTTTTGCCAGATAGTTATAGTTGATATTTTATTATCTGAAGCTCAAAAAGCATTAGCAACTGTCATAAAAAATATTAATTTTGTATGTTATATGTTTTAAAACAAAGAAATACTAATGGCAATAAAAAACTTAATTTCAACAATGATCAATTGCTGAAGAAATGATGCTATTATTAGATATATTAAATAATAATTTATAAAAATAATTTTTCACACTCATGGTGTTGATTAATTACAATTTGTGAATGATATGAAATGCAAGAGATACTGATAATAATTATAAAAATTCTGATGTCTAATTAGTTATAGTATATAGAATCTTAACAGAAAAAAAGTTATACGTAAGAAAACTATTGACTAAAAGCAGTAATAACTGTTATCTTGTGGTATATTAGACATCTACATGTAACTCATCTTTTGTGATATTATGCTGGTGCATAGTTATGTACTTCAAATCTATAAATTTTCTAATATCTCCTAATAAGCCAAAGTTCTTTTTGGGTGATTCTTTATCCCAAAGTTTTGATAATTTGAATTTAAGGAATGGAAAAGACATGGAAATGGTGATAAATACCTGATTTTATGATTTTTTAATGAATTGTCGTACACCTTTTGAAAAAGATGGTCAGTGTGAAGAGGTACTCCATTTTGTGAATTAAGCATTCTTCATATTTAAAATTTAGGAATGAGTAAGTCCTTCAATATATCTTTATAATAATTTGCAGTAAATAAACATGTATTTTATTCTTGCAAATTATTCTTGCAATTTGACAAGAGAGAGTTTAAAACATTAAACCCTTTGTTGTATGCCATGTGTTATTACAGTACATGTACTTTTTTAGTCATTTTTGTAGAATATTTTTAATTGTGGCATTGAGAGAATCTAACATTAAGAATATTATTGAAGAAAAATGATCATACTAGACTTTAAATGTGTTTTTATGGATTATTGTGTCTAAACAACATATAAAAAATTGATATCTCTCTTTTATTTTATTAATGTTACTTGGAAATTTTGTTGATGTTGTTTGGAAATATTAAATTGATGGTTAATTTTACAATATAAATTAATAAATAATATATATTTTATTACAAAGCTATTTTATTAAGTAATGATTTTACTAACGGCTATTCTCAAAGTCATTTCTCTCATAGTTTATTTTTAAAACAAAATTTTTTTTCTGGAAAAAAGTGATATGAGAAAATTAACCATTAAATTTCTTTTCTTTTACATTTACTACTTTCAAATTACAAAACCTCCTGCTTTTCATTTATGTCTTAGAATATATGTATATAATGCTTTTGTAACCATTGATTTTTTTTCTAAATGTATGTAAATAGTTACAGTTAAATAATGATTACAAGATAAATTGTTTTATTGGCTTGGTTGCATAGTTTGAGCTAACAGATTCATATGATTTAAAGTGAGTATTTCGGTGAATAAGAATTACTAGTATTATTGAATTTCTAAAAAGGAAGAAATGTTTTTCTTTACAATTCAGCCCATTTATTTTTGGAATGAATAATATAACAGGTAATATTTTTTCTCACTTGATTACATGAAGGATATATATGAAAAGAAATCATGTGAACACATTTATTTAGGTTTAATCATTTATTTATAGTCTTCAATAGCTCAAAAATCTTTAAATGAGGGATCTACACTTTTCTTTTGATTATGTATGTTTTTCATTTGTTATGTTAAGTTTATATATTAATCATCGTTTTTATTTTCTGTAATAGGAGTCAAATTATTGAATATAATTATAATATTTGTAATTAAATAATTTAGTATCTATTTTGTATCCTATATGATATAGTATTTACATGAATATTTTATGACTGAGAAATTAATTACATTAAAATGTAAGTGATGATTGCATGATTTATAAAAAATGTTCTAATTTTTTAATAAAATTAAATAAAAAGGAATAAGTGATTTAACATTCTAAAAATATTTACTTTTTATTATTGACTTCAAAGATATATCTCTTTATCAGCTATTTAAAATTTTCTTTTTTATTTCTTAGACCCTACTGTGCATGTTAGTCATTATTGATCATCTCGTTTACCAAAACAGCTTTCCATTTTGGACTACATATTGCAGAATTATTGTAATAAAGAAGTTTTTGCTTATAATCATTTTTACATGTATTTTTTATTTTATTAATTATAATATTTTGTAAACAAAACTGGAATAATTTAGTTACATTTTCTTTAATTGAAGTAAATATTTTAGTTAAAAAATTTGTAATTTTTAGCAATATATAAAAATGAATATGAAAAATTAATCAAAATATTATTTAAATATTTACTGGTGTATCTTAAACATTTATTAATAATATACTTCTTTTTATCTCATTTTATTTTTCAAGTAATATTGCACAATCATATATAGCATAAAAAATTATGAGTGTTTAATACAGTGTTCATTTGCAGTGACTGTAAAGGATGACTTCTAATTAAATGCTTTTTTTGGCATGTTCTATTCAGCCGTTTCATTTTTTAACTAAGATAATACTTCTTTTGGTTTTAAAATTGTAAATATAATTTTGTTGTTGTGATAAATGTTCTCATTATTGAAATCGAAGTGTTTTGCATTTCTTACAAAAGAGGAGTTTATCATCATTTTTTATTTTAATTAAAATATTGCATTAATAGATACCATATCTTTACTTTCACCTGTGTTAATTGTGGCACTGATAATTTATATTTTTATATGAGATTTGATATTAAATTGCTTTACTTAGTAGTGGATTTTTGAATAAGTAAGACTGCAACTGCTTATCATAAATATATCAAAGCTTAGAAATTATTGTATCTTATCTGAAACATTGTTGAGAATTTGAAACATTAAATTTATTATTTTCCTTTGTCTATTTTTAAAGTCAAATGTAAATCAGATCTTTAAAATTATGTTTTGTCTCATCATAATTCATCTGTTTAGTATATATACAAATATTTATTATTTTTAATGAGATTAAAGAGTTAAATATCTTTACTTCAAAAATTGAATTCTGTAATATTAGAAAGTACTTTCTTGTAACAAAATTATATTTTTCAAATAATACATTTTTACCTAAAACATTATATGAGAATATTAAAAAAATTATAAATATCTATGTGCTGTTTTAGACTACAAAATTTCAGCCAGTAAAAATTGGGCAAATATTTTTTTAGTTGAAATAGTTCTTTTATTTCAATGATGACAGTAAAAAAGAAGTTGTTTTATTGAACATGTGAATTTAGAATTTTGATTTCTATAATAAATGTCTGGAAGTTACATATATCAAATTAAAAAAAAACCCTAGATTAAAGCTGCGTGAATGGATCTCATGATTTATATTTTTTTATTATAATAATTTCAAATATATCGATATTCTTTTTTTAAAAAATTGGAGAACTTAAGGAAAATTTGAAAGTTAAAATTGAAGATGCAGTAGTAAGGTAAAATATACATTCTGTTTAATTGCTTTTTTTTACTATTTCATTAATCACTGTTTCAAAATAAAATGTTATATGTAATTCTTGATTAAAACATAATTTTAAAAAAATTACTTAAAAAATTTGAATTTAAATTAATGTTTTAAATTTTTACACTTTATTTAGTTTATAAGTAAATATGTTACTTTTTGAATTCATTAACTAAGAACAAAATTTACTGTTGTCTCTTAAATAATAAACAAAAGCTCCATTATCTTCATATTTTTTATTGTCATTATAAGAACATAGCACTTGTATGTATCAATATCAAGTTAATTTTTATAAATCATAATCCTAGAGAGAAAAAATTAAACATTGAAATTTATATTATAAAAACAAGAGTTTTACTGTCTGCTATATTGTAATTAATTTGATTTAAATTTTAAATATATTAAAATTCACCAAGTTTAGATTAAGAATTCTTAAAATATTTTAATTATGTACTATTTACTTAAGTGTTCATGGCTTCCATATAACAACATTGTTGCTAGCATTGACAAAGATGAAAGAAAGTTATTCTAAATAACTGCACATAATTGCAATTGTTTTATGGTAACCTTATCAACAATTTAACCTTGAAACACTTATTGAGTATATGTACATATGCAAATATCAGTATAATTAATTTGTGCAAATATCAAAATTAACATCCTCTTCTAGATTTATTAGTAGTAAGTAATATCAATTTTTGAATGAAGTGTAATCTCTATGAAGAATAAAGATAACATTAAAGATCCCCTTTGTAATCTAACATAAAGTAATTTTTATGCATAATTTTTCCAAGAGAAATCAAGTTTTTACCAATATAACAGATATTTTAGTATTTTGTCTAACAAACTTCTCTATGAGGTAAATGTTACAGAACAATTTATGATGAGATTACCTGTTAATACTGTAAATTATCAAATAGTGAAATCTTAATAAATAGTAAAAGTATTTTGTCAATAGTTTATGAATACTATTTTGTACTATTTCTGAATTCTATAAGTGTTCTGTATAATTACATAAACTTGTTCCTTATAATTTTTTAACATTTCTAATATTATTTTGAAGAGCTGTATTTTATAAATAAAATACCACTACATTTATGAAGCTAATTTTAATATTTTTTCTGTAATTAACATGCTTATATAACTAATTAATATTTTTTTATAATTTAATGCATGCAGCTCTCCTTTGAAGTAAATTTATGTTAAAAAGAATCCCACACTACACAAAGGAATAAATTTGTGATGAAATCATTGTGATAAAGACTCTATTTTTTATGTTGAATATATATTATGAATAATAAATTCCTCCATTTGTAGTTTAACTTGTTAATTATACCATCCACAAGACTAATTTTACTGTTAATATGTTTAATAAACAAGTACACTGTATCATATTTTATAAAGCTAAAATATCTTATGTAATCGAAGTGGTAGCTTTTAAATCAGTATTGTGACTTCAGTGTATGAAAATGTGGCCATACTGTTTTACTTAAATAAACTATTGGAAGAGATGAGTGTTGTGTCTTAATACTAATTTTTTTTAATGTCCTGTTTCAATTATTTAAAACAGATTCACTTTTCCTTCTAAATTTTAAAAATTGAAGCATTTACTTAAAATTTGATTGAAAGCGTCGCTTAAAGTAAACTTTACCTTCACTGTAATCATTTGTTGACAGAATATTGTCTAATTTGTTATTTAAGTGTAAAAAGAATGAAGGTATATGTTTTACTTAAAACTTTCATTTTAACCACAGCTCAATTCATAAATCTTATTACTATTTTGCAGTATAATGGTATTTTGAGTTATATTGTAGACGCTCGTTTTTTACAAACTTTTAAAGGCCGGTAAAACAGTTCGTTAAATAGAAAAATAATTAGAGCCCTAACTAAGGCAGGGGCATAAGAAATAGTTGTATTGGGCCCACACATTAGACCCCAATCGAATAGAAAGATTGTACGTTTCCTTCTTTAGTGAACTTTTTAAACAAATATCTGTACAGTGTAAATTCTGTCAGTTTTATGCTAGCTTCTTCATTTATCTATCGTATGAACACAAAAATTGTATATTTCGTTAACCCATGGCTTTTTTTAGGGTGGAATTTAGTTAAAATTTCTCATTGTGATGGTTAACATATTTGGCCAATCAAAATCCTGTATTATTACATATCGCAAAATGCAATTTTTATAAAGTTATGCATTTCTGATGGGCTTAATTAAGCCATCTTAATTGCGAAAATTTAGCTGAATTTCTTCCTAATGTCAGAAAGGATATAATTTTTTCACAGCTTGGTACAAAGTCAACAATGAGAAAACTGCATTTTGGAAACTTGTGAAAAATTAACATGCTTCAGCAATATGATTGTTAAAAAGGTCATCTTAATCGCAACTGCAAAATATTTAATTTCATTGTCAGGAAATCAATAAAAATGGACAGAACAATATTTCGCCAGACCATTGGAGGGGAGAGACTTTATAACTATTTTAGGTTCGAATCAATTTTCTTGTTACTTATCTATAATACGGTGAAATATTTAAATACCTGCATAAAGTTTAGTTCGTCACTATTGAATATAAAACTGCACTTTTCAATGTATAAAAGTCATTCGCTCTTTTTTTAAGAAATTTTAGTCTTGTTAGCCATTCAGCTGCTGTTTTGTAGGTGGTCTTTGCACTACACCATTTTCTTGTTCAGTATCTGAAAGCATTTTTGTTCATATTCATTTTGTTCAAATAATTTCATCATCCGACATTTCTTCCACGCATATTCCATGTGAGTCTGTTCCAAAAATCATCGAAAGAAATTTCAGACAACAAACTTATTTCGTTTTTGGAGTTCATGCATGAGTGACTGATCTTTACTCAAGTCATCCGGTAAATTAATTTAACTTTCTACTGTTACGGTGGGTTCTTTCATAAAGCCTGAATGTTGAAATGCTCTCAGAATGTCAATTTCATAAGGCCGCTTCAACTCCAAGGCCATCATCACTCTTTGTGAAAGTACCCATACGATATTTGTTCTTGAATGGATACCTATTGGAGGATAGTCAATAGTAAGTTTGATTATCCTTGATCTGTCAAATGTAAGACAAGTTGCATTATGGGGTTCGAACCATACATGAATCGATTCAAGATCCGAGACTTTAACATGAACAATGCAGCTATCTACAATTAGAAGAACTTGACTAATTTTTTTAATTATTGAACAATGAAGTAACATATATTGGCATTCCAGATATTGTGGGAACATACATTTGAAGGGAAAGAACTGTGGGACGAAATTGCATCTTAAGAGACGTACGATTAAGAATATAGAAAGGAAAAAATCTTTCTTTACCCAAGAATATAGAAAAAAGGAAAACTCTAAAAGTTTGAACTCTGCTGTTCTGCAGTTGGCTTCATTTCCTTTGAATAACTTAATTTATGAATTTTCGTTTATCGAGAAGGAGATTGAAACAATTCCACTGAGGATTAGTCGCATGTAAAACGAACGTGTTTATTTGTCTACTTAAAAAAATTTTCATTTTCTATCAAATATCTGCTCCCACAATGCATGCACGTATATAGGGCTAGGTACAGGAAAGCATGCTGTGGTTCAACAACAACAACACCTGCACATGTCGCTTCGTTGTTAAATAAGAAATCAAACTCTCGGGCAGTACATAAAAAAGGAAAGAAAACTTTTGTCTGAAACGAAAGTTCGCAGGGAAGAGAATTTTTTAAATTTTAGTTTGTAAGTGGGAGTTATATAAAATTATCATAATGCTTATAGTGTCAGAATGGGGACTAACCACTATTTCCTAAATTAGAGGTTCGTAAAAACAAACGTCTAATATATATATATATATATATATATATATATATATATATATATATATATATATATATATATATATATATATATATATATATATATATATATATATATATACGATACTTTAAGCCTGAAAAATCTAATGGTTGAATCTTTATTTAATCATCACATTTTTAACTGCGGCCCTCTGGATTAGATTAAAGAGAAAAAATAAATTTATTGTATTTAAACATACAATTTATTATAGTGCAACCTGATTCTTTTCTTATAATGTTATAAAGCTCTTTGTTTCTTCTAATACACAACAATATATTCATTCATTTTTCCAGAGAATCGTTGGTTTCAAAGACTAACAAACGGTCTTGACAACTATTCCATTAGTTTAGAAATGTCACCTTAGTGGGGAAGTGATGGGACCAAAGAAAGAAAAAATTTAGCTACATCTATATTGATTGTCCTGTTTCAAACATCTGACATCACACCAACTTTTAAAATCTTTTATTCGTCTACTTAAAGTTTGAATTCGATTGTAACATTTTTTTATTAATGAATAGATTCATATAGTCCTCAGACACTATCCTAAGTATTGTAATACTTTTGAGAAGTACATAAATCCTAACTAAACCATCACAAATTTACTTGAACATATGGTTAGCACTGGAGACAATTATAATAATTTTTATTAATTATTTCTAAATGTATACTTTTACTGAGACTAAATATTTTCTATGTGCTAATCAGACAAGAAAAGTACCTAATTATTTACATGAATTTTTCAAATGGTTTATTTTGAAATTGCTTCAAGTTTTCACGTTCATAAAGGCGTAAGTATGGGATATCCGAAATATGTCCGGTTAATTCATTTACTGGTTTTGCACATTACTGTTGTGAATGTTGAAAAAAAATGTGCCATTTTACTTTTTTCGTATTATTTCCTTGTACATTAAGAATTAGGCGAAACACATTAAAGCAGCAATTTGCATCTTTTCAATTAAATTTGGCTTTTAATTCTGATTATCAATTCGTTTGTGTGTATCTAAAAGGAAATGCACCAGAAATCTGGATTGATACTCTCGTTAGCCACATAACTGCAGAGAATGTAATTGTAAAACAAATTTTTTTCATAATACTTTTTTCTTATTCGGAAATATATAGACTCTAAAAAATAGCTTATTTATGTGAATTTTTAGGTTACTATTATCAGAAATGTTTTTAGTTATATTTTTAAAATTACTCAGAATATAATTTAATCTTTTATTCTTGCAAAATGAAAAATGTGTCTCCCTTTAAAAAAAAAAAAATCCAAGGTATTTTTCCCCTCAAATTTTCTACTATTTCTAATTATAAAGTCCATTATTTAATCTAAACTTGTAAAAATAAAAAAAAAATTGTTTAAGGAGACATAAACTGGGCAAATCTGCTTTCAAAAAAAAAAAATTGCATTGTATTATAATTTGAATAACATGGTGGTGCCATCTATAATTCAAAATCTAAAACTAATGTTATTTTGAATATAAGGTATTGTTTAATTTATTTTCCTATTTGCATATTTCACGTAGGTTTGAAGTTTTTCAACCGGTGAGATGCCGCACAATTTACCTTACATTTTATTAAAATTTTTGAAAGAGAAAAAATTTAAAAAAGTGGAAGAAAAAATTAGCTGATCTTTATGCATTTATTTTTAAATTCCAAATACAGTCATTATTCCTGAAATTAATAAATTGTAAAAATGGATTATAAAAACTAACTCTTTATTTTAATAGTATTTATGTTTATTACCATATAAATAAGTATTATTTCAATATATTAGAAGTAAGCACACATATGATATTAATGTTCTAGTAATCTTGGATTTGCAACATCTCTAGAATTGAAATACACTATGTCCCTCTTTATACACTATTTAATTCAATCACTATTGTTTATGTAATAGTTATAAAAAGAAAATAATTGTGTTTATTTAAGACAATTTTTTTCATTATCTCAAAAACTAAAAAACAGCTTAGAAAATTAAATAAATGTGTGTGCTTTTTTTTTATTATTATACAGTGTTATTTGTCTTAAAATAACAATTTAAATGTGGCCTCATGAACTTCAACGAAGTATAAAATTATTCATGTCATGGAAATATTGAAAACACGTTGATAAATATTTTGTAGGAAACTCTTTTTTGCTTTTTTTAAAAAAATTTAACAAATGAAATTTTTGAGAATTAATTTCCTGAAAACGCAATTATTAATTTCTATGAAATAGTGATAAAATCTAACTAAATGAACTTGTCTTTGTTAACTATTAATTTTTAAACTGTTTCTAATTCGATTAATCTGATTAAATTGATCCTATTCTCAAAACAGGCCCAACACATTAATGCAGTTTTACACAGGGCTTCGAACCTTAATTTTTTCGTTCAGGTTTTTTCATTCGCGCGCGGGTTTAACTAAAATTAAATATATCGCGGTTCAGTTACAGTTTTCGTTCCTCCAAAAACAATCGGTTTTCGGTTTAGTTCTGAACAAGTAATTTTATTTTATGTATATTCTTATTTGTACTAAAAATATTCTATCATAAAAAATTTAATGCTTTGAATTAGTTTAAAAATTTTGATTATATATAGATAATTAATTAATTAATTTATCTATCTATCTATCTATCTATCTATCTATCTATCTATATATATATATATATATATATATATATATATATATATATATATATATATATATATATATATATATATATATATATATATATATATATATATATATATATATAATACATATAAGCTTTATTTTTTTTTATTGATACACAAGGTGAATTGATACAATTATCCAGCTTGTACTGTGAGCACTGGTAATCCATGAACAAAATCGCATTTGACAACTAGGTTCATAATTATGTCGATTATGTGTACTTCCGTCGCTTAACGCTTGCAGTTCTTAAGTACAACATCCATATTAAAAATATGTTTTTTTTTATATACTTAACATAGGAAAGTTGCATTTGATTATTAAAATATCTTCTGACCTGAGTTCACTGTTGAATAAATTTCAAACACATGAAAACGATCTTTCAACTTGTATAGCTGGAGCTGCAAAAACAACTGTTCAAATCTCTTAATCAAGAAATTTTTTTCTTGTCCCAGAAATGTAAAGTATCATGTTTTGTACCGAACTTTCGTTCATTGTCAAAGTTATTTAAAATGTCAATTCAATGTCAGTCTTGGTTGGAATAGGAAATTTATGTGTTTTATTACATCAATTCTTTGCTTTTAAAAGAATCTCTAAATCGTCTTCATTTTCATTGCTTTCTGTTGAAGACTGCTTACTCGTTAAGAATTGAATGGGAGTTTTTTAAAAATTATAATTTGTTCCAAATATTCTTTAAATGTTGCCAAACCTATTCTTTTTATGACGTGGAAAGCAAGATTTGATAACGAGTGTCCAAATAAACTGCTGCTAAACTACCACTTTCTATTAACAATGTTTCGCTGTGAGATAAATGATTATAATATCTTCAAAGAAATTTTTAAATTTTGTAACTTTATTTTAAAATGCGTCTATATTCCAAAAAATCTAAAATTAATTCTTCACTTTGTTGTTTCAAAGCTTCCGTTCGGGATTATGAGGTATTAAAATTTTAATTGCGTCCATTTATGTCTAGTATAATAATTTAAATTAATTGTTATTTAGAGAACTAAAATCTTTGCATTCCAATGAAGATTTTAGCATATTATATGTAAAGATCTTTATTGGAATGCAACGAACGCAACTGAGTTTTGGATGAAAAACGAAAGAATAGAAATCCAGTTGAGAGTTTTATGAGATTTTTAATTTATTCTCTTTTTACTTGACTATTTACTTCAAGTTAACCATTGCATTGACTTTTCATTAATTGATCTTGACTGTTACTAACCTTTTTACGCCTATTGACCAAGTAGACAGAGCAAGGTATTTTTACACAATTTCTTTCTTTCTAAGGGTGGTTCCACAATGTATACTTCTTGCTGAGCAGCTGCGTTATCTTATCTAAGCAGTCTACACAAACATTAATAGATTTTTTTCTTGCTGAGATGCGAAAAATAAAGCTGAGACTGATATTTTTCTTAAAACTTCATCTATACTTCTAGTTTCTCCAATTAAACCAAATCTGCCATCTACGAGTAGATTCACGTGAAGAGGAAAGAGAAAAATATTAGTGAAGATCGGAACAGGAAATCAAGTAGCAATGTATATGTTACAATAATTTAATGATGAGTTGGTTACAGTAACAAAATTTAAGAGAATTATAGCAGTCTACTACTGGATTTCTAGGTTTAAAATTTTTAATACAGAGATATCAATTGGACATAAATTTTGTAGAATATGACAGATATTATTTTTCAAACGCAGGACATTACATGAAACAAATATCCACTAATCCTGATTTTTAGTTTGGTCGTTAAATATGATTTCCAATGATATTCTAACATTAATTTAAACTCTCAAATAGATATATAGCAAAGGGGCTTATATTTTTTAAAAAAATCTGATTACGCGATGAAAGATGTGCCGGATAATAATCTGATGGTTAAATTGCAAAATTTAGAAGATATTTTAATGATTTGAAGGACATCCATCTGATTCAGCAGAAGTTTAGGTAATTGTGTACTACCTTAACAAAAAAATTAAAAATTCGCAACATTCTAAAGTATGTTATGATTTCAAAAATAAATTTTGCAGCCTTATTTCTTCATGGACTAATTGAATGAGTATAATTGTAGCAATCTATAAGGCAAAAATGTGGTTTTTAAATTCCCTTAAATTTTCTTGGTAATGCACTTATACTTTCTTATTTTCTAGTTTTGCTGTGTTATAAACCTACGTTTGGCTTTTAAAAACTCAGATGTTAGGTTTATTCAATTTTTTTGTATAATAGAAAACCCTTACTATATTGCAGCGCATTCTGTACAAATTTTGGATATTTTTCTACACTTTCAAATTAGAATTTGTTTTGAATTTAACAGCTAATAAAAATATTAACATAACATACTTTCTGCTTGAAACCAATTATCAGAGCAAAGTATTTAAGAATTGTTTGCTCTTATAAATTTGTTGCTTCAAAAGCTCAGAGCATTCAGAATTATGGCATTCTAAAAGTCACCCAGGAAATAAGTGCATATTAAATTCATTCTTTCCTTCTAGCATTTTATTTTTTAACACATATTCCATACATTTCATAATGGTATTAAGCTATCCCTTAAAAAACTAATTTTTAAGCATCTCATTCAAGCTAATAAATGCATTAAGCTCACTCATTAAGAAATAGAAAAATACTGATTTAATTTCTGGACGCATGTGCTGATTTATCTTTGAAATCAAACGCACTTTTAAAGAATGATATAAAAATGAAATATATGATGAAAGTAAATGTGCTTTAATCACGATAATATTTTAAGCCTATTAAGTTTCAAATGGTCTCAAAAGGGAAGGATCAAATGGACATCCTTTCATCTGCAAGTGTCTTTTGTAATTACAAAATCAACTTTTAAGAATAAGATTAAAATTAATTAAAAAATAAATTTAACTCTTAAATTAATTTTTCTCAAAAGTAATTTTTGCGGGTTTATCGTGCCCCAGTGATAGGTCAGCTTTTTTCAGATTGAAAGGTCCTAGTATGTGTAGAATTATAAGGTATAGATGTTGTTTTTCTACTTCTAAAAGGTTATCGGTCGAGGTGGTATTTTGAAGTTTTCAAGTTTCCTTTCTTTTTATGAAAATGAACTGTTACTTGCATCCCCCCCTAATAATATAAAAATAATTTTATTTTTAAAACTTGTAACTGAACACTTCAGTTGAAATAAAATACCAATTATGTACCCTATCATGAAGAAAAATCTAGCTTTTAGTTTTTATCTCGTATTTTAATAACAGAATGGTGAAAAACAGAATAATAGAATTACAGAATTTTAATAACAGAATAGAGAAAACAGGTGACCACTATGTGTGATAAGATACCTATATATTTTCTTTATGACTTCTTTAAATCCAGTGCATAGATTTTACATGGAAAAATATTTTAATTGACTTGCATTATGAGATGGAACAAAGGATAATGATATTTTCTCTGTAGTACTGTTTTTAATTAAGATCTTTGTTATTGCATTCAACAATGGATGGTTCTGTGCTCTAATTATTTAATGATTGATGCTTTTCTATCATCCAATGATTTTTTCTCCACAGGCTATAATACTAATTCTTTTTTATAAAGGTTTAAATGACACTCCTAAAAATATATTTTGCTTTTCACTTGTGAAATTTAATCTTATTTTTCGTTAAGGATTTCTTCATTTTTTTCTATTCAGATGTAAATATTTTGACGATTAAAAAAGGAATCACCAGTATCACAGGAATAAATATTGATTACTCATAACTTTCTTTATTCCATTTATAATATTCCAAACTGCAATTAAAAGTTATCACTAATTGGATCACATGCTTTTGAGCTACCTTATTGGGGAATAGTTACATATTTATAAAATTAAAAATAGTTTTTACTGCATATGTGATCTAACCACACTTTTTTTTAAATAACAAGATATGTATTCAAAAATAAATAAATTCATTTAATTTTAAAGGCTTAAATTATTTGTAAAATTTCGGATGTAAGTTTTTTAACTAAGGATTTCAAAATGATAAAATAAATAAGCCATGGAATAAAGGGTGCTTACTTCATTCATTCTCTTTTTATGCGTTCTCTCTTGCAAAGGGTCTGCCAGTCAGATGCAGAGTCTACAATAAAGTACAGATCGAATAAATATCAGAAGGATCTCGCTGGTAAGATTAAATCTTGACACTCACTGTCCTTTTCATGGTGTGACCCGAAAAATCCTCCATTGCGGTCCATGAAAGAAAGGGGGCACGTGCCAGAAGAGGCCACTGGGTCGGAGGTCAGTTACAGCTGCTCTATTGTACACTGTAGCCGATATTACGACTGAGGTCTGGAATTAAGGAGGCTTACCTCTTATGTATTTTTCCGATACCTGATGGCTAGCTTAACAGTCGATCAGTAGCAGATGCCCTGAGTCTATCAGCAGATGATCTTTCGAGTGGTAAATAAGTAAAGAGCGTGGCTCTGTCACTTTGGAAAGTAAAAGTGAATGATTCTATCGTTTTGTATAAATAAAATATTGAAATTAAGTAGCTTTTCATTTTGATATTGAATGATATTTTAATGTATTTACTTTAAATGAAGCTAGAAGAATTTTATAATTTTATCTTATGGGAGAATTATTTTTTGAAATTTTGAATTGTTAGATTAATTATGTTTTTTTGAATAATTGGGAAAAAATCCTTGAGAGAAGTTATGCTGGTTTTCATGAATACTTACATATCGAACAGAGTGCAAAATGTATCTCTTATAATTAACAATATATATGTATTAATGTTATTGACTTGATTATATATTGTCAATAAAGCTATATAGGAATGTATATATTCTCACTTTGAGATATTAATATTTTACCTTTCTCAATTTTATAAGCATTTCTTATTAAGATTATGTTTTGTGTAAAATTAAGATGTCATATGAAGAACTCAAAACCTACAAATTCGTATTATAGAACTCGCTGGTCAAACCCTTTTCAAAGTTCATCACTATACAAACAATGGAAAAAATTGTTTCTCGAAGGAACAGCAGAAATAGTTTTCTTATTTATGTCACACTAATGAAAACACTTGAGTTTATATTTTAGAAAATTAAGTAATACAAATCATGAAGTATAAATGTTATTTTCTTGTAAATTAAGAGAGATTATTATATTATGGCAGGAAAATATTATTTTGTTACCACAAAATCAAAAACTGCTATTGTCAAAATTCATTTTAAGGAAAAAAATAAGAACGAGAATTCTTTTATC
Source organism: Latrodectus hesperus (assembly GCA_037975125.1). NCBI lineage: Eukaryota > Metazoa > Arthropoda > Arachnida > Araneae > Theridiidae > Latrodectus > Latrodectus hesperus. The sequence continues at coordinate 94,503,625 of CM075852.1, read as the reverse complement.
ATCAAGCAATTTTATTTGAAAAAATGTTAATATTTATTACCTTTTATTTCAGAGGAATGAATACTTCTAACAGTTTGTGTAATAAACTTTAATTAAGTAAAATTTATTATCTTGAAATTTATCTTGAAAAAATTAAAATTACTTTCCGATAAGCAATCAAAAAGCATTTAATAAAATGAAAAGTAATTAATAATATGAAACGATGCAATAATAATATGAAAGGAAGCAATTAATATGAAAAGAGCTCTGTAATATATGCAATCAAGAATGTGGAGAGTCTTTTACGTAATACAAATTTATATTGCGTAAAGTAACAGTTGAAAACCACACACAAATATAATTAATACATTTATTTTATTGATAACATGGAAATTTTATAATCGTAACTTATATTCATGCTTCAAATAGAAAAAGAAATTCTTCCTCTTTCCTTATGAAAACAGAAATGCGATGTCTCTTTTCATTCTTCAGTATTTGCGAGTTCTATACTCTAATCTGGTATTACACCACTCTTGTAATGCGATGCATGTATTGTAATACTCTTGTAATGCGATGCATGAGTGTGTATGAAGAGTATCACAAAAATGTCAAGTGGTTTGCGCAATATCTTAAGCTTTTCGCAAATTTAAATTCAGTTTTCATTTTCTTAATTGCTGACAATTCTGAAGTGAGAAAAAGAAGTATTTTGAAGAAATTTATGTAGGAAAAAAGCATAATCGATATTCAGTGAAAATTCACCGAAATTTTGATATTGAAAAATTGAATAAATTCAGCAAGGCAATTTGTGTGATAAAAATTTTTCTCCTAAATAAATGGTTTCAAACTTAAACATGTTTAATACAATCCTGATGCGGGACATGAAGTTTTTTGCAAATTTAATCACAGACTTAAATTAAATAGGTCTACAAACTTAGAAAAAGTGAAAGGAATATTTTACTTATTCTAAAATTATAGTTGCTAGATAATAGAATTAACTATATTTTTGAATAAAAAAAATAGCGAGAATTGAAAATGTTTTTCTTTTATAAACAAATTTGACCATGAAAATTTTAAATTAATGTCTTGAAATGTTACAATTTGAATACTTTTTTTAGGCGTTTGTTACTTTTAAAGTTTTTTTTACTTAAAAGTTTTTCTTTAGCAACGAATTAGGAAAACAATCTTATAAATTGATTATTTTAGAAGTAAGATAATTTTTTAAAATCTATAAATGCCATATAAATGCTTAAATGATATGTTATTTACTTAATTTCTGAAGAAATTTGAAAACCTACAAGTTAGAATCACGATATTTTTTTAATTTTATAAATCTATAATCTAATACCAAAATTTTTAACATATCAAATTGTATGAATCAACAAAATGCTTGAAAATTATCGCATTCCATTTTGTGGGCTGTAACTCTGAAAATTCTCAAAAAAATACACAAAATGGTATTTCTCAAATGCCTCATTTTCAAAAGAAATGCCTTTAGATTATAACAAAATATTAATTGCTACTTTACAAAAATTGGTTAAATAAACCAAGAGAGATATTAAGATGTTAAGTGTTATGTGTTAAGATGCAGAATGTAAGGACATATATTGATAGTTTTAAGCGTCTAATGTTTATAAGAACTTACCACGCTGCAAAACGTGAAATGATTCATGAAGAATAACTATGATAATAATTGATGTATATGAGAAATTAGTTATTTATATCTATACAGATAATCTTATGAATATTTTGGATATTTGAAGAAATATTAGAAGTTTTTTTTTTTTTCATTCTTTAAATTCAGTTTTTCTTATATTCTAATATATTTTAGTTAATTCTTTTTTTCAAAAAAAATATTGATAAATAAATAAATTAATAAACACATGCATGTACAAAATTAATTTATTTATTTTAATTTCTAAATGAGAACCTTTAAAGTAAAATTGATTTTGGGGATTTTTTAAAGAAAAAAACTATCAAATAAAGAAAATTATTTTTTTTAAAAAAATAAAACGTTAATGTAATAACCTATGAAATTAGTTTAAAAAATAAATGCTTGTGTTGTTTTTTTAAAATTGTAATTCTTACTATAAAATTATATATAATGTGTTACCAAACGTCTTACTATTAGTGAAATAAGAAAATTTGCTTAATACTTATAGAGCATTTAAAAAAAACAAATTTTCAAAAATACTTTCCACATTTCATTGAGAACATAAAATATTTGACACAAATTCTCCATAAATGTAATCCTTTATTACTCAGTAGCTTTTAATATATATATCATAATTAGACAGGTTTTAAATATGTATATTGATAAACCAAAGTTATCTCATCTTAGTGGAATGAATAACATACAACATAAAAATTTTATATTTTATATTTAACTAGAGAATTAAAGGAAAAAGGATTATATGAGAATAAATATTTTTCATATATTAATCGTGTTTCTGCCGTAAAGTTGTGAGGAATTTATTATCTTGCCCCCACATGCTAGTTTTATTCAATTTATACACATTTCTACGTGGTCCTAGGAAGCATGCAAATTTTCAAAATGACTTTTTATTATAAACTTTAGATTAAAAATTTTAATCGTTAAATTTACTTCATATTAAACAATCACAGGCAAACATAATTTTTTTACTGAAAATTAATTTTGATGATTAATTATTTTTAAATATTATAATATTAAAAAATCCTAGTAAAACATACGATCTCAATTTTATTCGTATTGCATAAAAAGTTTTATTATTTATTTAAAATGAAAATGATTTCTTAAAAATTATTTTGGGAAAATTGAATTTAAATTTTCCTTTCTGTAAGTATTAATAGATATTTGTATTCAATATTTAAGGTTAATAATATCTTACTTCATTATTCAGGATTGTGTATGTATTTTTGCTGATGTTTTATTGTTAATTTTTTATTAACTACATGATTTATTTTTACCGATTTTTAAAGGACGATACAATTATTAATTATTCACAGTCGCGTTTGATTTTTTTTTGTCACACATTAGTAAATTATTTTAAATATTTTTCTTTAAGTACTGTGAATTTTATTGTACCATATATTTTATCAGAAATATCTCTTTGATTCTTAGTTTAATTCTGATTAATTTAAGTATTTAGGTTTTTCACAGTTTAAAAGAAAAAATTTCAGACAATGTATTTGGTATACCAAAGAAACTAAATTAAAAAAACTGTAAAGAAAGATATTGATATGAGTTTATCATACATTTAGAGAGTATGCCGAATAACGCACATATACACACACACACAATACAAAAAAGAAATTTTAATATCTGTATTTATGACTTGTTAAACGATGTCTAAAATATATTATATTTAAAAGATATAAAAAAATAAATAAAAAAAGTGACAGTGACTAAAAAAATTAGACACAAAAGAAATATAATATATATTATAAAAATATCGGCCAATGCCTATAGGGATATACCTGATCAATGGAGAGTCAAAAGTAAAGACGATAAAAAGAAACCCTAATGCGTATGCGGTATATAATGAGGGAGTGAATAATGGAACACAATTTTGACAAATTTGCTAATTGGATTTGAGATTTAGTATTGGATAGGAACTTAATACTGATATTTATAACAATAATGTGTTCAAGTAACCGATACTTCAACACACAATTTCACGAATAAACTATTTAAAAAATATTAAAATATTATTTCTTATAAGATTATCGTATAGGCAGTCGAACTTATTGCTGTTTATAAATGGTCTATGATAAAAAAAATGTTTCTTATTACAATGCAAATGAAAACAACAATTAAATTTAAAAAATGATTATCTATTAAATTAGATTAAAATGTGAATAGCCACTTTATTTTATTTCTTGACGAATATCACTTTTTTATTACTACTTTCATAGATTTCTTAAAATATCTCATGCATATTAAGTTCTTTACACGATTGTATTCAATTTTTACTTTTTTTATATATGTTACAGAAATTATGTTTCTTTAAATTACTAGTTTGTGAAAATTTTGTGTAAGCATAATTACATAGAATGAAATAATTCAGAAGATAAATCGATATAAGTAACAAAAATTTGATATCGCCATTTATTAGATTTATAAGTGGCAAGATTTAATTTCAGAATGAAATTCTATATTATAGACACAAATGTTTTTTAAAATATGTTAACTTATCGTGAAATGTGCCAAAAAAATTTTTTAAAGAACAAAACTTTTAATGAATTAGGAAAATATTAATATTAATTAACATATGAAATGTGCTCGTGATGTATTCTTTGAATAATCAAGTTTCTCTTTATATTTAACATATTATAATTAATAAATCTTAACATATTTAATTGTTTAACAAATAAGGATATCGGAAAGTAATTAGAAACCAATTTTTTATCCGTTTGTTATTTTTATTTTTAATTCATCATTAACCGTAACCAAATTTTAAATTTGAAATTCATGACAAAAATGCATTTTTATTTAACATAAATAAATTAAAATAACAAGCATTTACTCATAACACGGTATTATTTACTGTATTTTTTATAAACTGTGAAAATAATATAAATCAAAAATAAAAAATATTAATATTAAAAAATATTATAAATAAATAAAAACAAAAAATATTTCATTTATGAGACTATAATTTGGAAATTTAATATGATGCATTTTTAAAATTTTATATCCATTCAATGATATTTCTTCTTTTAATTTTTTTCAATTTTGCAAAACTTTTTTTAATATTACGAAAGTATTTTATAATTATATTATTATATAGACAAGGTTTTTTTTAAAAATAATTAATTTTAATAGTTAACACATCAGGTAATAAGCATATATATTTTATTACATTAACTTATTTACAAAGAAATTTTTACATTACATTTAAGTCATTTACAACAGTAGAGATGGAAGCAAACATATATTTACTCGGATAATATATCTAGATCTTCATTTTCTTTTAAAACAGTTTCAGTTAGTGATTCTGGTAAATTGTTAATTCAGACCAACTGCATTCCACTCCGTTTATGGTGATACGAATCAAAGATTAAGCAAGATGTAACATAAATTCAATGTAGTTTCATAATAATATTCGCTCATAATAATAGAACTTATGCATCTGAATGGATCTCTTTAATTTTTCTTGAGGAATATACATTGCTTCATAGTTTCATATGAAGGATTTTTCCTCTTTCTTCTTGTTCAAAATTTTGTGTCAATCATCCAAAAATGTTTTTAAATGAAACAAATGCATGTTACCCATAGTGAGGATAATGATTAGGAACGTGACTTGAGTGATGATGAGGTAGCGCATGTGTTGTGGGAATCGTGGCATAAATGCTGCTGCCCTGAGTATTCCAGTAGCTCGTGGATGACTGGAAAAAATTTCCTGATGGAGTTACTCCACCATGGTGAGGTGTAACGCCAAAGCTCAGCTTCGCACCATGGGTGTAGTTAGGGAAGAACAGATCACTTTGATACTTATAAGCAGACGTTGGATCTGATAAGGATGGTTGAGAAGCTTGTTGAGTCAATCCATGGAAATCAAATTTGTAAGCGTACCGCTTACCATGAACTTTAGTCATGATGTTTTTATCATAGTAATATCGCAAAGCCCGACTTAGTTTGTCGTAGTTCATATTTGGCTTACTTTTCCGCTGACCCCATCGCCTGGCTACTTCGTCGGGATCGGTGAGTTTGAATTCTCCATTAGTTCCTTCCCACGTGATGCAGGTAGAGTTGCTGCTGTCCGATAACAGCTCGAGTAAGAACTGCCACAGTTGAATCTGTCCGCTTCCTGTTTTAAGTAAAATAGGTATTAAATTGTGATTTCATTTCTTTTTACTTATGTATACAGCAAAATATTGTGATGGAAACTTTTCTTCAATTTTACATCTACTTTACTTTAACAAACAACGAAACAATTTTACATCTAATTTTCTGTTATTTTTTAAGCGAATATATTATTCAGATTCACCTTTGTTATTTATACACTTGAAAGAAATTCATATTTTCAAGTAGATTTTAAAAATCAAAATTACATTTAGTAAATTATTTGCAAATCATAATAAAAATCATGAGTATACAATCATTGAAAAATAACTTCTTAAGGTGATTCATGTTACTATAAACTGATTCATGTTATTAAAAATCTTTCACATAGAAATAGTTCCGAAAACCAAAAAATTTTGATTAAAAGTTTTCTTAAAACTAATTTATATTTACTTTAAAAAATGTGTAATATTTTATATTTGAAAAATATATTCAATGGAAATTTAACTTATTTTGCCAAATCTAAAAATATGTTAATAAATTAATACCCATTATGTTATTATTTTAGGAAACAATATACCATATAGTATGTTTAATTGAATTTAGGCAAAAACAAATCATAAAATGAACTAAATTCGGTAAGGTTGGAAAATTTCTTTTGTTTAAAATATTTTTTTTATTTACACAGGAGTAGAAATTTTTTTTTATTTTATTTATAATATGATCGATTTCAACTCTTTAAAAATAATTTAAAACATTTAATAAATATGTTTTTAAAAGCAGTTTAACTTTTTATGAATTTAATTTTTCAGTTAAGTAGCAGCTGAGAATTGAAAACTCTTTCCTTGCATCTTTTTTTTCTGTAAAAAGTAAAATTATTTTTCTAAATTATATTTTATTGAGAACTAATTATTTCAGTTGAACATTGAAATTGTTGTAAGGGAATTGAAAAAGTTATTATGCATTATTTTTACTCATTTATATTTCAAAATTCAAAAAAGTACTTTTTTCAGATCAAATTAATGACTTAGAAATTTATTTGTTTAATCAGAGCATAATTGAAAACAAAACATATTTTGCTAGTAATTATTATTTATTTCGTAACATTAGTACATAATATTTTAATATTCTATTGATACAAAAATTATTTATTTCATTATTTGTAAATTAGTATGAATGGTTGTATTTCTATTTATATGACAAAAAATTATTTTGCTTTTTATTACAGTGTACAGGAAACTTATACAAATATCAAACTATTATGCTTATCCAAGAACTTAAGCATGAATAATTTTCTAAATTTCTTATAGCTATAATATTACATAAAATTCTATTCAGTTAAACTTATTCGAAGTTATATTAATATATTTATTGTTTTCAAATGTGTAAATTTTTTTATAGAATTTTAAATATTTCTTCCTTGGTTTTAAAATTCAAGTTTAAACATTACTTTTCAAGTATTTGGAGAAAATACAATGTTATAAGGATAATTTAAACTATTTTATTAATCTTTTGAAAAATCTTTAATAATTAATTGTTAATCTTTTGAATAAAGTAATTTTTAAATTACATAAAAGATGTTCAAGATTTAAAATGTATTAATAAATTTTGGGTTTAGATTTATTTTGAAATTCATTTTGATATTCCGATTGTACTAAAAATACTGGTATTTTTTTCATTATTTTCAACCGTAATTATCAAATAACTCCTAATTATCAAATTTAACCTAAGAACCTAATTTAAGATATTTAAGTATTTTAGAATTTATATATAGGCTATTTGAATAGGAAATAGACTTTATTCCAAGGAATCTACATGAATAACATTAAATATATTTTTAATTTAAAATAAATAAATAATAAAAATATTCAACAATTTCGTAATTTAAATACAAATTAAAATTGAAAAATGTGTATTTTATAATTTTATCTTTGATGACCTTGTAATTACTTAACAAGTTTTATTGTTGTAAAAACATAGCAAATAGAAATTTAAAAAAACTGTATTGCAAAAGGATAAATAGTAGTAAAAATTAAAATATATTGCCAAAGTATTGGGCATATGATAATGGGACATATAAAATTTAAATATTTTAATTTTTCCGGTTATTAACTTTTTAGCTCTAGTTTATTTTACATTACATCATACTGTACAGAGTTTATTCCCTTTTGCGCAACAAACCATTGTCACAGTGGTTCATCTCTGGCTTGTTTACCGTAGGTAGCGAGTTCGAACCCAAACCACGGTTAGTTGACGTAAATTTTAATAGTTTATTTATTAATCTTTAGTAATAATTCTCACAATTCTAGATTTTTCTTTTTATTATGTTTATTAATTAATTATTCAAGAGTATTTTGATTTGATTGGTGCGCATAGTAGACGCATGTGTATTGATTCCTTCGAGAAAGTTGAAGTAAGTTGATGATCATAATTTGATGCACCCTGGAGATGGTTTGAATAAAGTCTCATTCTGAGTTCAACCTTGCTTGTCGTTTTTTCGCAATTGTTCCTATCCCCACTCCCTACTTGAGGTTTCGGTATTTCTACGGGACAATATTATGGATGTTTAATAATGATTACTTTGAGTAATTTATTAGCTCTAAAGAAGGAGATAGAAATTGATAATCTTCATATTTCTCAAATTTTGAAAATTTCGATAATATTCATTCCTTTATTTCCTTCTTAATTATAAAAATCTTTAATTACAAGATATATACAAAAAATCCTAAATATTGCTTAATCCTTAATTAAACGATATTTAAATTTTTTATTTGAAATTTAGATTTTTATTGACAACCTAAGACACATAAAATTGTTGATTGATAAGAAAATATAATACGGTTCATTAAAAATATAATTTATGCATAACTTTCATTCCACGTAATGTCCTAATATTATTATATGGAGTATCCTGAGCTTTTCTTCTTGCACATAAATCTGTTAATATTTGTTATTAATGCATAATTACACTTCAAATATTGTCGAAATGGATATTTGCATTACTCATAATTTTCTGATATATTAATCGAGAAGAATATTTATTATATCTATATATTTATATATAATATATAGCATTATATATTTTTAAATAAAATAATTTATATTTCAAAGTAATTAACAATTATAATTATGTTTGATGTGCGTTTTCTATTTATATATTTAATTTGTACACTTCATTCTATTCCCCTTGCATTCTTAAATTATGTTCTCATTTTGTGTACAATTTTTTAAATTTTTCTTTCAAGTGGAATTTTAATAAGTGTAAATATTTCATTTTTAATACTCTTTGGTCCAGGTATAAGAATAATAGATACTTGAGTCATGTATTGGATTTGAAAACCATTATGACCTCTCGCTCAGATTCGATAAAGTTAAGATTCATTGCGTTTTGATGGAAAAGCATTCAGGAAGTATATAATAATAATAATAATATAATTACACTATAAATTTATTAAAAAAACCTTTTACTCTGAACTTATTTTTATTCAGTTTTTAATATGTTTTTAATAGTTTTAATTTTTAAAACAATACACACACATTGCCTATTGATATTAACCTATTTACGCCGTCAAAATATAGAATTAATTTATACATACATTGACATTTTATATTTATAAATTCCTAAATTTTACATATAAAAGTAAATGGTAATTGAATATTACTTATTTATTATAAATTTCATAATTTATAATTAACTTGCAAGATTATAGGTCTATTATCGATTGATGCTTCCGAGTGTTATTTCAACTCAAATTTGATGCTTTGAGAAGATTGCCAATTACTGAAGTAATCTTTGCTCGAGAACAAAATATAATTTACAGATAATTGAACTGGAAGTTGACTGTCCTAACTTAAAATGATTATGATATTCTGTTTATATAATAACTAAATAAGACATTAATTTTGATAGATATACGCATATTATTTAGCAACCATGTTGTAATCTATCGATTGGCAGATTAATTTTTTCCAGCAATAAATTGATATGTGTGGACTAGTTTATCTAATAATTGGACTTAATATGGCTGAAAAAATCATAATTATTTCATCAATTGCAATAAAAATTATCATCAATGAGTTTTATTAACTCATTCCATAAATGATTAAACCATGATTAAATCTTGTGAAGCAACGAAGAGTTTTACTCAGAAATAATAATTTTCAGGCTATTGAGAATAACTATGTTATGATGGTTACCTGAATTTGCAAGTCTTGAACTAGTTGCGCCAAACATTTGATACGGATCTGAAATAAAAAAATAATGATATTAATCCTTAGTAAAAAGAACAAATCCTTAGTAGAGAAGTAATTTATGTATTACCAAATATTAAATATTTTCTTTTAAACTAATTAGAAGCAAAATTTTTTTAATTAGATTTAAAAATACATTTAGTATTATAATCAAGAAAAAATGTTTAGATTTTTTTATATACATATAAAAACATACTTCCGTGTAATTTTGTGTATGAAATAAAATAAATAAAACTAAAACTGTTTTAATGAGAATTAATAAATAAAACGTTAACATTTTTTTAATCTAGTGGCATTGAAATTATATTTAACAAAGGGATTTTATTTAGTTAGTTGGTGGATTTTAATTAATTTTTAACTGAGTTTTGTGTAAATTTATAATACTTTTCATACTTTGAAATAATAATATTGCTATTAAAATATGAAAGCTTATAATATTTTTAAAGCAGAAACAATTAGGAAGCTTTAATTAATTATATTTCAAAATTATTATTTCTTAATAAATTGTTATGGTAACTTAAATAATTTCTAAAAAATATATTTAAATAGAAGTATATTTTTACTTTCTATATATATTATCTTTATAAAGATCTAATCTGAACTAAAAAAATGCATATAATCATATTGATATCTAAATGTAATCTGATTAAATAAGTAATAGGCTTTTGAAAAAATGCTGCATAATTTTTAGTATTTCAAAGATAAATGAAAGAGCAATTAATTTTCACAAAAATAACAATGATTCATATTATCTGAAATTTATTTGTTAGCATTACTCTCTGAAGTTTTTATTAATTTTCTTCATTTAAATTAGACATTAATAACGAGTGAATCATTAGTTCAAATCCTTTATTTATTATAAAGTTACATATACATAACCTTAACAAGTTTAAAGCACGATTTGTTTTTTGTAAATTTTGGATTAAATGCCTTATTTTATGTTTATTTGATCATCTAGAAATTTTATCAATAAACAGTAACTATAATTTCGAAATTGACAGTTTACTCTATTATCCTGAAATCACCTAGAAAACTAAGATTCTTTTTAAAAAATTTCTCATAAAAAATTAATGCGCTTTTAAATTGACTTTTTACCATTGTCTTATCAATTATCATGCCATATTTTTTGTTCTTATTAATGGAGAAGTACCACAGTTTTCTTTATTTTAATGTGAGATTATCGACAAATAAAAAATGTATCCAAATGATTTGTGGATATTTAAAAAGCATACACAGATACATCAAATAGTAAGTTCTTTTGTTCTTCCAAATGTTTAATGATGCATCAATTCATTTAAACATTACCATGAGCTTCTTCTATACATATATGCTGTTCCATATTCGCTGATTAGCTCTAATCCTCTAAGTCAGTTTTCGATGCAAATATCAAATCTATGTTGGAAAATGCTCGTTGTCCATTGTCCATGATGATATGGATGCTGCTCACTTCAAGAACTGCCCTGAAGTTTTAAAGTTAATGACTGACAACTCTTTTGAAGCTACTAAAAGACTTTACTCTTGTTTTTGTTCTTGTTCATCTTTGTATTGGGCTGCCCATCGCTTAATGGCAGAGATGCCAAAGATGGGCGTAGGATAAAAAAAAAAAGTAATTAAAAAAATGTTGGAAAATTTTGTTGTATATTGTCTGCATTTAATTGATATCTGATTCCATCATAATCACGAGTATAAGCTATGAAACTTCTACATGTTATTAATCTTATTTTGTAGAGAAGGTTCACACAATCTTAATGAATTAACAGTTAAAATATCATGGCTTAAGTTAAAAGCTGTCTTGCATTGAAATAAATCGTGATTATGTGGAATAGTAAACCTAAGTAAAAGAGACTACAAATTGTGTTATCATACTTGGTTCATTTTAAATGATACTTTATTAAATATCAGAATGGACAACAGTTATTGCATTTTAAAGCATACATGTAAAAATGTATTTGAAAAAATAGTTTTAAAAGCTCGTTAATGAATATATTCAAAATATAGTTTTTAAATAAATATATTATGAACTATATAATCTTATCATTCTTGAATTGAATTTAAATATTGATGCTGCAAATCATAAAAATATCGTCATGTTAATAATAACAATAAATGGACATTTCATTTGAATTATTTCATTTCTTGCTCTTCATTTCTCATTAATCTATTAAAGTTTTAATAGATATATTAAATATTTTGTATCATATATAGATATTTAAATGCATATACTGAAATTATAAATATATATTTTTAAAAGGTTAATTTATTAATCACATTTAAATGGCTTTTTAATATCATTATATTTTTAGTGTCTTGATATAAAATTATTTTCATCGAAGTTCAACCAAAAAATTCTTCTAGTTTTATAAGATTTTTTCTTCTATGGACATTTCTTATCTTTCACTCATTGCTTTTAATAATGTTTATTCTTATCAGTAAATATATTTAAAGAAAAGGTTTTACCTTGAGTTTGAGTGTTTGAAGGGGCTGTCCATGCTGTTTTATAGGAACTTTCTGCAATAAGAATAAAAGTTAAATAACAGAAAAAAGTAAAACAAATATAAAAATTTAACTAAGCAAAATTCAAGTTAAAATATATTTTTTTATAGTAAAGGAAACTAGATATTTATCAAATAAAATGTTAAACTATGAATTTAACTTGGAAAATTACCAATAATTTTTCATTAAGTTAAAATATCAAATATTTTTTCTTAAAGAAAAGTGAATAAATATAATTATTGAAACAAGGGAAGCCTTAATTAATAAAATATATTTTAAATGAATTTAGATGTCTTCAAAAATTGTTTCTCCTTTAAGAAAAATAATCTTTGATTTATTAATAAAGTTTACTTCACTCCTAAAATATGCTTTTAATAATGCTGTAAAATATTCCTAAGATATAGTTTCATATCTGGTTAAAGTTAGTTAAATAAACTTTTCATTTACATAAATCTGAATTTTAGAAGCAAACTATTTCTATATGATTAACATTAACATTCAACAAGTTTTATGAACAAACGTTATAAATTTATTTATTTTTTTATGATTTATATTTAAGCTATATTGGAATTTTTTTAAATTATATTACAGTTTATTGTCTTATGATATGAACTAAATGTAAGATGCATACATGAATGTACATTCCCTTTCAAACGCACCAATAATTCTGACAATGTACTTTTTATTCTGCAGATATCATTAGTTTTTATAAAGAATAAACAAATAATTTAATTTTTTCATTAAATCGGAATTAGTCTAAATTTTCTTAATTCGATAAAATTTTAAAACTAATTTTTTAAGGAGTTTACTATATTTGTTCTTATACGATATTCGTAAACGAAATGATTAATTTCCCGCAAAAAATCTCCCAGACGAAGCTAATTTAAGATATGTATTAAAATATCATATCTGTGATGAAAATTATACTTCCCATGTAATAGTGAAATAAAATTTATTTCCTTAATTATGATTTTCCTGTTCTAGAAAAAAATTATTAATTGGTGTAAAATGTATATTAATTTAAAAGTAAGCTTTTCATGTCCTTATTTATAAGTAACAAGACAGATTTTTATTGAAAAATTTACCAAAACACATATTTGTAATGAAAGATATAAAATGCGGCTAGATTCAACAAATTTCGTGCTAATTGACTTTTAGAATTTTGTGATTCGTAATTAATTTTTTAAACTTATGTTAAATGCGTACTTTACAATATCTTAATATTTTAAACTCATTAAGAATCATAATAATAATTAAAAAAGAGTAGAATTATAATATTCCTAATTAAATATAAAATCTCAATAAATATTGACGTTTTAGATTAAATAAATATATTATTTTACAGGAATCATGTGCGATAGTTTACAAAAGAATAGATATAATAAACATTCATTTCAGAGAAAGGTGGAATCTTATACTTTGTCACACTAAAATCCCAAATATTTCTGAATCTTTGATTTTCGGGAATAGTTTTCTTAAGAATAATTGGGTATTCTGTAAGATTAGATTACTTAAGAGTTAGATTAATAGTAGTTTTTCACAACTGAATCATGTTTAACGTAATACAAATATAATTTACATTCAAAGAAAAATATAATTGAATTTACTGAAATGGTACAAACATTTTTTTTTCAAATGAGACAGTTAATTTCATTCAAAAAAATATTGCTAAAATAATTTGAATTATTTTCTCACAGTTAATTTTAGGACATTTCAGTGATTAAATGATAAAGAGACGTGTAAGAAAGGATTATTATTAATGAAAGTAATATAATATTAATTTAAATATACAATAAATGAATAAGCTATTTTTTAAGTTTCAAGAAATTTGTATAGAATACCAAAAAGTTCATTATTATTAAAACTATTACCTAATTAAACAATCGAAAAATTTTTAATTATCAGCTACTGAAAGAGAGACGAATGTATTATTTCAATATAAATTAATTTTATTCTTATGAACGATTCTGTTTAACTTAAGGTCAAAACATTTTCTTATTTAATATAATATTCTGCGTTAATCAGGAATTTTATTTGTATATTTATATACACTATGCGATTTCAATATAAAATCATGCAGTTTATTGTAATCTAAATTACCAAAATCTTCTGCTTAATTTGATAGATAATATATATATATATATACATATACAATATATATATATATATATATATATATATATATATACATACATATATACATATATATGTATATATATATATATATATATATATATATATATATATATATATATATATATATATATATATATATATATATATATATATATATATATATATATATATATATATATATATATATATATATATATATATATATATATATATATATATATATATATATATATATGTATGTATGTATATGTATGTATGTATATATATATTCCGTCAACTGCATTTTTGTAAAAAAAATTTCTCAAAACAATTATTGTAATTTAAAACAAAAATAAATCTGAAGTGATACGAATGAATATGATTTTAAATAAAATGATAAATTAAAAGACTTAGTAAAAATGTTAATTTTTTGAAAGAACTAATTTTTTTCTATTGATTGCTTCAACATGCTGCTACAAAAATTTTAAATGATTAAATAACATGATTTAACAAATTTGAAAGAATTCAATAAATTTATTTTTAAAAGTAATGTTCTGATATCGAAGTGAAATTTTCACTTTTGATATAATAACAAGTTAAAATAAAAAATATTTAAAGGAACTTAAAAAAAATTAGCATAAATTTAAAATTGTATACCCACGAATTTTTGATTTTTAGATTCTCTACCTTGCAGTCTCAAACTAGTCTTCTAATATATATATAATAAAAAATTCTCATTTTAAATCACTTTAAAATGCTTCAAAATTTTAACCATATATATATATATATATATATATATATATATATATATATATATATATATATATATATATATATATATATATATATATATATATATATATAAATAATTCGAATATTTTTATATAAAATTTCATCAAAATAATTATAATGAAAGAATGTGAAAGAATAAATGATAGAGATGTTTTAAAAATGTTATGGCTGAGTTATTAACATGTACTTTATATTACAGTTAAGAGGGACATTTCCCAGTAAATTTATTTTCTCGCAGAATTTTTTTGCAAAGATATATCGGCACAATAATTGTTGCATATATTTGATAGTTCTGGAGATAATTACTTAAAATATTTATTTAACTGTACAAAATATTCTATATGAGTAACTGTTCTTAAAATTATAAAAAATTAATTAATTTTCATTAATTAAAATTTATTAATTAAAATTAATTAGGAGTTTTAGTTTTAATATTAGAAGTGATAATAATAATAAGTAATTAATCGTAAAATAAGTTATCGATATAAACGAGATTTTTTACTAAGAAAATTTATAAATTAATTAATTTTAATAAGGTTAATTAAAAATTATTAAAAATTAATTAGAAGTAGTAGTTTTATCATTAAGTGCAATAGCTTAAATATGGTTTATGAAAAATAAAATTGATTAAAGATAAACGTTTACATGATATTATAAAAAATCATTTTTAAAGATTTTTCATGTATAAAATGTTTTTAGTAATGTTTGTTCAAAAAGAAAATTTGTTATAAAATGTTTAATGAGGGGAATCTAATATTATTCATTTTGTTAATTTATCATGTGGTTGCATTACATAATTGATTTTCTAAAATAAAGCTATCGATAGTTTTAAATAAAATAAATAATTAAATTTATCTTTGTTAATTGTTAATATTGACAATTTAATTAAAAATAGTAAATTAATGCAATATTTTATTTTATCACATATTTACAATATTTTTGTATTTTTAATCCTATTTAATAATATTCTTAAATAAATTAAATTATCAAATTAAACTTAATTAATTTATAACGATTGAAAAATTTAATTAATTAATAAAACTACTATTTGAATCATATTTATGTAAAGATTTTTTGATGATATGATTAATAAAATGAAATGAGTCTCAAAGAATAATATAACATAAATAAAAAATCTCATAAAAATGCAATAATTACTTGTTTATTACATTTACAATAGACTTATTAGAAAACATTAAAAAACTTACCTGCGAATAACATGATGTCAGAAAATGAAATATATTACTTTTCGTCTGTTACTAAAATTTTCTAAATAAATTTGAGCTAGCCATTCTACGAAATACAACACTTTTTTTAAGAAATTAATTAAATAATTTGATATTCTAAGACAAAATTTCATATGAAAAATAGAGCATAAAATTTCAAAAAAATTGTATTCTTTAGATCTAAGATGAAAATATTTTATCAGGTTTCGGAACAAGTAGTTTCCAAATTGTTAATTTCGATTCATGGAAGTTTTAAATGACAACTCAGATTACTTGATCCTTACTGCAACGCAGATTTGGCGGAGCTTTTTGATGGGGGAACCAATTGAAACGTAGTATTTTTGACGTCACTGAAAGGAAGAATCGTAATTGGTTGGGGTTTTTATATAGACCTGAAACTTAGTGTAAAGGGTGGGGAGGTCACGAAGTAGTCAAAATCGATCCTTAACTAGTATATATAAATTATTATAGGGAAATTAAAGAACGAAATTTTTCTTTCGACAAATATGAAGATTAATTTTTTAAATTTTAATTATTAATATTAATTATTTAAAAGTAGGAATCGAAACTAATTATGAAATTAATCACACTTTCATAAGAATGTATATTACCTTATGAGAATATGCGACTTATGAGAATATCCCAGTTTAATTGATCATGATATAATTTAAGTTAACAATGAAATAAAAACTGAAATATCTAATCCCACTTTTATATTTTTAATTACTGTAATTTTTGTTTCTTTCTGTGATAGAGTAATTTTTGAATTCATTGAATATTTCTTAGTATTTATAAATTGAATGAATGAAGGAAAAAGTATGTGAAAGAGGTATACTAAGCATTTATGCAAATAGTATTTTTGTTGACTTAATTAGTAGTAACATGTTGAATCATTCAGTATGTTTTCCTTATTATGCTCCTATTATTAAAAAAAACAATAATTCTTTTTTAAAGAAACATTTGGCTTTTAAAGGCAATAATTTCTCAGTGTAATTTTATTATATTGGTTGATCAAAAAAAAAATTTTTTTTTCCTTAATGGGATTTAATGAAATTTTGGATAAAGTAAAAGTTTTGATAAGCTTTTCACTTATCATTCAAATATCCTTTATTTCGTGATTTTCCGCTAGTGATCAATAAATTAAAAGTGAACAAAGTAAAAATATATCGATTTAAATAATCATGATTTTAACAGAATATATTATTTTTAAGTATCATTGAAGCTTTAGATATTTTGATGAAATAAATACAAAGAAAGAATTAAATGGTCACATATGTTATAATATTTTTCAAATTAACGTAACCTTTGTTTAAAATTCCAGTTGCTTGTGTATGAAATACAAATCACATAACAAATCATTACTCTCCCCATATTTTTCAAATGCTCGAATCTTAAATCTAATTTTCAAATAAAAATAATGATTATACCATTAGTTACAGTTTGTTGCTATTCTTTTTTTACCCAATCATTATGTTATATGTGTGAATCATTAATAAATCACGAATGTAAAGTGTGTTACATTTTAAATTGTTTAAACCAATTAAAGCCTTTTTCGAATAATATTTTTTGAATAATATAATAAAGAATTGCATAATATCATGAAAAAGAATTTATATAATATATATTTTTGCATTTTTCAATTTAAATGATATATATAATGAAAAAAAATCATTTTTGAATCCATGTTCATAATATATTTTCTTACTTCGCCTATTATTTGTTATTAAATGTATTCAAAATATAAGAAATATTAGCCAAGAGAAACCAATATTACACTTTTTCTTTTTCCCAATTATATTACAGAGGTAAGGTGTATATATGCTTATAATAACTTATATTTTTAATATTTCCTTTGCAATTGTATCCTTTATTGATGATATCCAGAGCCATTTCAAAATACGATCAAATAAAGCAACCGATCCGTGTTTTATTGTTATGGATGCGACTGAAGTCTTTGTTCTATTTTGATATCATTAGTACTCTAAAAAACATTATTTTTGCAACAAAGTTAAAAATTGAGTGGTCTCGTATATCATTAAAAGCAAAATATTGTTTGCTACTATAATTTTATATAATAGAATTATTATAAATTTAAAAAAATTAAAACTAATCTGTAATTTCAGAATAATCAGAATTATTTTTTTAAATATGTAATTAGATTTATAAATAATATTTCAGAAAAAAATTAATGATAACTGCAATTATAAAAATTTATAATTCGTTAAATATTATTGTGTGCGATATTTATAAATTTTGTTTTAATATGTTACATCTTAAAGCAAAATTTCTCATATTGTAAATTAATTACTACGAATTAATCTAGATAATGATAATTTATGAATTTTCATAATTGCAATTATGAAAATTCATAAAAATTAATGAAATAATTAAATGATTTTGTTATGTCTTATTCTGCCAACTCGTACAAATAGAAATATTTGTGTGGTAAGTTATTTTCTTATTTTTAAATTTGGTATTTTTTCATTTTTAACAATATTTTCATTCAATAAATCAATATTTGATTAACTTTGAAAGTCCTAAATAGTGTTGCGTTTTCAACCTTACATAATGTTGTTTCTGTGTACACAAAATATTATTTTTGTCTTTTTTCAAGTTTCGCATGCAAGTGAAATATCAAGTAATGCATGTGAAAGTAAGGAAAATGTTATGTATAGTAGCTAGTTAAATATAAAGAGTTCACATGATTCTAGTGAGAAAAAGTTTAATCAAAGTATTTTCATAAATTTGTAAAAAAATAAACTGCTTATATATTTTATAAAAAAATTAGTTTCCATTTGAAATATTAGTTTTTTCCATTTAATAAAAATTTGTCTAGAAATTTCCAAACATTATATAAAGACCAGTCTTGAGATTATGATGGTACTGTTGGTAAAAAATAAAATTAATGGTTTAATGTAGAATTACATTTTATTTAGCGATATTTATTTGAATAACTTTGATCAGAGTGCTTAAGATCAGATGAAGTGGAAAGAAATATTAATATAATTAAAAAAAAAATTGAATATGAAAGTGTTATTAGCAAAGTGAAACATTTTGCTGTTAATAAAAAATATGTTTAGAAAAATACAGAAATCAAAAAAGAAAAGAACAAATTTTATAATTAAAATTAAATTAGAAAATGCATAATCAAAGGCCACAAGAAACAAAAAAAATTTACCGATAATTTATTGTGGCTTTAAAAGGAATAGATTTTGTATAATTTGTGTATAACGGAATTAAAAATGACATAAAAAAAAGTGTAAAATATAAAGGTTAAGTAATTATAATATCGTTATGAAACTACTTTTATTGTTATTTCAATTAATAGCGATTCGCTTACATAAGCTTTACCCATGACTGTACAACGTGCAATTCTTTTGAAAACTTTGATCTACTTTTAACAGAACTGTCATTGTTGTTTACACTTTTAAAGCCATATGTGAATTTGTTGGAGACAAGATAAACAGAATAATTTCTCACGCGTCTCGCACAAAGATGCGCACAAAGCCTTTTGTTGATATACGACGGGCACACAACAGTAAACAGATTCTCACTCCTACACCCACGCATGCGTACTTGTCAACGATCATCAATAGTAAAAAGAAAAATCACAGCATGGGACCGGACACGATCTGTTGACCGGTTAAAAAACTCAGGAAATCACCAAAAGGACTGACGTATATTAAAGAAGTAGTTTCAAATTGGGGGAAAAAAGCCGTTAAATTGAAATACAAATACTGCATTTTCTTCTACGTAGAGCGCACATATTGTGGAATCTGGAATTCGAGACCATATCAGTTATAATGATAATTATTAATCCTACATAATTTATATTACAATTAAGAGAATTTTTTATTCTTTCTCTTAATTACTGTTATACTGAGTTATTTATTTCAAAGATTTATAGTTATTTTCTATTTCTGCATTATAGTTTTACATTTCGCTGAAAATATTAGTAACCTAATAGTTTTTCTTAAGTATTGAAATATTTTTCTAAACTTTGTCTTACTGCATTATTTTGCACTTAATTCAAATATATTACAAGAAAGGGAAATCCTTTACTAAAGAATAATCATGGTTTGTGATAAAATATGTGGCATATGGCCCTACATTTTGTAGTGATAAGAAATCGTATAAATATGGAATTACAATTCTGAAATAACAAAGTAAAAATAATAATAAAGTATGAAAGTAAAGTAAAGTAAAGATAATTACGATATAATGACTAAGTAAAGATAATTTTTTAGACATATTTATCTAGAGAATATTTAAAACTGTCCATCATAAGCATAAATGTGAACATCTCTCTCACCGTAGTTTAAAGTTTTCTGGTTAGAAGTCTTATGCAGAGTATGATACGGGGTTTCTAAAGTACAGTTTATAAAGTACAAAAGGTCACAGATACTTAAAATTTTAGGCCATCATTTGACATAAATGTATAGATAAAATAAAGTACAAAAGGTCACAGATACTTGAAATTTTAGGCCATCATTTGACATAAATGTATAGATAAAAAATGAAGAAGTACTCTTAAATTTAGTATTGTAATAAATATTAAAATATAACAGGCAAATAATTCAATAATTTTAAATTTAATATTACACATATCTATGTATATATATATATTTCCACAGAAAATGGTTTTATATGGAAAATATATCAAATATTTTAAATGTATATGCACTAAACATTTTTTTAGAAATTTTATGATGCCAAGAATATAAGTGAAATTCAGAATAATTAATACAAAGTTATTAACATATTTTTATTTTTAAAAGATAGAATTAGAATAAGAAAATACATATAAAATATGGGAGAATTCGATTAACCAGTTTATTATGAAGTCATTTTGATCTAATTAGAACTCAAAAAATGTTAGTTGTAGGCTATTTATATTACTATTTTAATTAATGTAAGCAAGTTATCAGCAGCCATGATATAATAACGATTTTCAATACTTTTTATAGATTAAATGATGAATATTTTTTTTGCAAGAAGATATTTAAGTAAAAGTCTATTAAAACATAATTCTATCGAACTTTATTCTCCTTCTTGGTTTTATTATTTGAAATTAATTTATTTTAAATTATTTATTTAATAAAGAAAAACATAATATAAAAATTCAGAAAATTTGGAATTAAAATGTTTTAATTAAAATATTTCTTTCATTTTTGAAATTATTTAATTCCATTCAGTAAATTTTTTGTCATTTTCCTGTTTCAAGAATTAATTAATATATTAATTTAAATGATAATTTTCTGTAATATTATTCTACTTTTATGATGCATATGAATTGCATTGCATAATTTCAAACTCACCATTGAAATATAAATTAGAATAGCCACTTGAAAATATTACTTAAAATTTCATTGGGTAAAAATACTTTATTTAATAATTAATTAGAATTTTTTTCAATTATTCTGAATATTAGAATGTTGTAAATATATATGAAAAGTAAATTAATCATATGGTCTGTAAAAAGAGCAATTTTTTACGGAAATTTTAACTTAAACGAGCATTAGGACATTTTGGAAAATCGATAATCAATCATTATATCAGTTCCTTAAACCTTTTAGATTAATCATAGAAACAATAGATCTTATTATTTTTAAGTCTGATATCATTATAATAGATCTAATACACTTGGAACAGCTGTTGGATCTATGGTAAATCATCAGATCAGTAAGTATTCTAGAGGAGATGATTGGGTTACTTATTGTTAGTTATAAAATATGCGGTACCATTTAAAGTTCCATAAGTTCAGAAAGTTCATATTCCATAAAATATCATATCCAAGATGGAATTGAGCTAATGGTGGTTAATGAGAAAATTGATGAAAGGTAACTGATTCGTGAAATGGAAAAACAATTTTAAAATATTTTATGAGGTGTTGGTTGTAATGATACAGCACAACCCAAATCCTAATGTCTCAGCTACCTTTGTTCTCTTGACTAAAATTGTATCCAAGTATTTTACCCAAGAAAGCTTCAACAATTTTTTATTATTATATGTTAAAATGTAATAAATTATATATAAAATATTAAATTTATTGCCCTTACTGGTATAATTAAAAGCAATCATAGATTAAATTTCATATTTCTAAGAATTAAATATTTATAAAATTGTTATTCAGTTTGATTTAATTCGTGAATATTTATCAAACTGAATATCAGTGATTCCCATATTTATATAAAATTACTGTAGAAGTGAAAAGAAAAATATTTCAAAATATCCGTTATCTCTTACTTTAAAAATCAAATTTATAATCACCTTAAAAGTTTCATAAAATAGAAATGTATTTACTTTTAAAAATTTAATCAAGGAATAAGAACAAATTAATCAAGAATAATGAAATACAATTAGACAAAATAAGATTGTTTAATTTGATTATTTCCTGAAGTGTAAAACTCAAAACAAGTCACATATTGACATGATCTTGCTCAATTTAATTAATTTAGACATAAAATCTTTTAAATAGTGTGTTATAATCTTTAAAAAGTGAGATTTTAATCGACAGTCTAATAATATAATCATATATAATTACACTACTGGCCATTAAAATTGCTACACCAAGAAGGAATGCAAATAACAAAACGATATTTATTGGACACATACATTATAGTCGAAAGAACAAGTGATTAGATTTACAGGAAATTAGGATGTATAGATTCTCAGAAATCAGTACCCAGAGCAGCCACCTCTGGCTGCAATAACAGCATTTATCCGCCTAGGCATGGAGTCAAACAGAGATTGTATGGCATGTATGGATTGTATGGATTGATCTCAGTCCATGCAGCTTCAACACTAAGCCACAGTTCATCGACAGTAGTGGATGGTGAGTGATGGCATGCCAATCGCTCGGCAACCATTGACCACACGTTCTCAATTGGTGACAGATCAGGAGAACGTGCTGGCCAGGGTAAAAGTCGAACCTGTTCTGTATCAAGGAAGTTCAGAACAGTACGGGCAACATGCGGTCGTGCATTATCCTGTTGAAACAAAGCATTAGGGAGGCCTCGAAAATAGGGCAGAGCCACGGGCTTCAACACATCGGAAAAGTAACGGTTGTTGTTCAAAGTGCCGGTAATGCGAACAAGAGGTGATCGAGACGTGACGTGTATCCAATGGCACCCCATACCATCACTCCAGCAGATGGGCCAGTATGGCGATGTCCAATGCAAGCTGGCAATGCGCGTTCTCCACGATGCTTCCAAACACGGATGCGGCTATCATGGTCTTGTATACAGAACCGAGATTCATCTATAAAGATGACGTGATGCCATTCACGCATCCAGGTTCGTCGCTGATCACACCATTGAAGGCGCTCCTGTCTGTGACGCAGAGTCAATGGTAGCCGAAGCCAAGGTCGCCGTGCAGACAATCCATGCTGCTGCAAACGTCTTCGAACTGTTTGAGCAGAAACTTGTTGCCTTGCAAATCACTCCATTTCTCGACTCAGGGTTCGTGACGTGGCTGTACGATCCCTTGTGACCATGCGGATAAGATGTCTGTCTTCTCTGTTGTTAGTGATGGGGGTCGCTGAGATCCTGCATGACGTTCCGTATGGTTGTCTTGAACCCATCGATTCCATATTCTGCTAACAGTCATGCGGTCTCGACCGACGCGAGCAGCAATATTGCAGTACAATAAACCGCAATCCCGGTAGGCTATAATCCTTCCTCGATCAAAGTCAGACACGTGCTGATAAGCATTTCTTCTTCTTACACGAGACATTACAACAACTTTCTTTGCCGAAAATAACGTTTAAACGGAAATTGAGTATGAGAAAACTACTATCAAATCTCTGGTTTTATACACATTGTAGATGTCGCTACTGTCGCCTGCTTTGTATGAATGCGCTAAAAATCTAATCATTTGTATATCTACCAGTCAAGTTCTACCTGTCATGCAAATTTCACGTGTGTGGTGTGCCGCTTTCCTGGTGTAGCAATTTTAATGGCCAGTAGGGTATTTGAGCCTTTTTTTATATCTTAGGATATACATAATTTAATTAATGATTGTCAAATATGTATCTTTAGTAAAGCAGTAAAATATGTATATATAAATATTTTATCATGCATATTTATGTGTGTGTGTTTGCATGTATATGTGCATGCGCGCGCGTGCTTCAAAAATTTTCAGAGCTTAAGTTTTTTTTTTTTTTTTTTTTTTTTTTTTTTTTTTTACTTTTCCGATCAGAAATTATTTTTTAGGTTTTTTTCCTTATAACTTTTTTCTGAAATAAATGCTAATTTATAACTTTTCTTTCATATCTTACCATTTTTAACTTAAGAGAATTTTGACTTTAATTTTAAATTTTTATTTCATTATATTTAGGCGAGATTATTATTTTACATTTCCCACAAATCTTTAGTAAATAATAATCTACTTATATTAAATCATAAATTATAAATGTAAATCAAAGTTTTAATCAACAATTTAGTTTAACTAAAATATTTTAAATTATAATTTCTAAAAATTGTATTGAATATAAATTATTTAATTAAATTGAAATATTAACTCGATAAATGTAAACTATTTTATTTCATTAAATTAAATTATTAATGCAGAGCTTAGGTGTTTTGTCTTTTTTCGGTAATGGATGAAATTTCAGATTTTCTATCTCGCTTCTAAAAACGGTTTTATTAAGCCTTCGTATTCATTCACTCCCTCCTCAGCAAAAAAGCATCCTCTCAAGTTTGTTTTTCACCGAAACCCTGCGGAGTAAAAGAGTTTTGCAGTAGGCGAGCGTTGATCTCGGCACATAATAGAAGACTCAGTGACACGTGGTACAGACCGCGATTGGAGGTGAGATAAGGTTTGCATGTATCCGTTAACTTTTTGTGCGTTGGTTAGGTGGGTGAAAAAGAAAGTTGATTTTTACCATAACCAATTGTGAAGAGTGATTTTGTGTTTGACGGATTTGACTCCTGTTTACGCGAGAAATTCTCCCAGCGCCCACGCAAAAACATAATTTGACACCATGCGGTTAGGTGAATGATTGAAAGGGGTTTGTGTCCCTTTTTTTGAACGTGGGTGGGTATTTGCACAATATTACGACTTGGAAATATTGACAGAAGGTGACGTTTGTATTCTGTTTTTAAAAAAATACCTTGAAATCAGAGGAACAATAGTATTATGATTAAAAGTTACAGATTATTGTAATACACATTTTCAATTTAACTTTTCTATAGTTAGTTAAATATATATTAATTAATTTCAAGTTACATTAATAATTTAATCATCATAAACACTTAAAAAATTATTATATTATGCTGAAAAGTTTGTTATGTGTGTGTAAAATACAATATGTCTAATATGAGGACATTAAGAATAATTCACATTTGAATCTATAAATTCTTGAGTCAAGATTTTGAGAAAAAAAATTTTAAATCTATAATCTGAATTTTTATTCCTTTAATTCAATTGATACATCTGTAGATTCTCAATAAAAATTGTTAAATATTTTGACTTAAAATTTTTACATAAGCCTTTTTCGCTAGAACTCAATAGAAATAATCAATAAAAGTATTTTTTTCCTTGTCTCATTCAGCAAATGTTGATTAAATTAATAATTAATCAAATAAAATAGCCGAAAAGCTGGTAAAATGATAATTAATTCACCATTAGCATTAAATCAATCCTTGTGAGCCGAATTATAAGAAATTCCTTAACGAGTAACTTTATTAATTTTATAATTTCATTTTATGTTAATTTAATTCAAAATAATATTTTAATTTAATCTACACTATAAGCACTTTGATGGAAGTTCTGTTTACCATATTTTTTCATATCAATCAGTTAAAAAATTGTAATTAAATAGATATCTACACTGTTTGGGAAATTCTACAACTGAAAGCAAACATTTAAGCTTTTTCTATAACTTTGATTTCAGTAAATAAAAATAACTCTATGATAATACTGAAACATATTCATCTTAAATAATACTTATTTTTTTAAACTTCCTCTTTATATTTTTAATATTTTTGTGATCTTTTATTTAAATTGTATAGGTATGTTTTTTTATTGTGATTATATTTAAATTCGATTTCACTTAAAAACTGAAATATAATTAAGTGAAATATCGATTATATTTTACTTAATGATAAAAAATTACTTAATATAAAATCTCTACTTTAATATAATGTTAAGAAAATTCTGATTTACACAAAAGATTCGAATTACTTGAAAGTTCTATAGGAATAAACTAATTTATTATATTTAAATTGCAGAACCCAGACTCATATTTTTAAAAAATGGGATTAATTTTACTTTAAGTAAATATATAATTAAAAAAATAATTGTACACATATGTACAATAGATTTCTCACAACAAAAATACATCACCAATTTACTTAATTATTTCTTAAAACTCCATATGATTACATTCAAGGAAGTTTACAAAAAAGCTCTTTTGTTAAAAGTAATGCTTTTAGTATTAACATTTTTTATGAAATTATTTATTTTATTATACAGCTATATGCTTACAATAAAATAAAGCAATTTTGGGTGAAGCAAATGTACACTTTATTCAAAATAAAATGAGCAATTTATTTAATTATATGTATCATAAATTAATTTAACATTAATTAATTTAAAATAACATTGGTGTATGTGTCTTAAAAACTCGCTTTTTAAAAAGTATGTCATTATTTAATAAAAAATAAGGACATTTTTTAAAACAGTGAAATAGTTTATTTTGTATATAAATGGGTAAAATATTATCTCAATAACTTTTTCTGGAGACTTTAGCATATAATTCACTTAATTATTACAGTATTTTAAATCTTCTTCCTTTTCGGGCTCTAGTCATTCCTCATTGACAACAGAAGCTATACCATTTCCTGCGTCTATTAAATCACTCTCCAAAATGCTCTATTCAGCAACTTTCTAATTAGTATAAAATACTTTATAGTATAGAAAAGGCAATTATTAAAGAATTGGAGTATCTTCCATCTTTCGTGAGATGCATTTTCAACGGATACCTTCTCCCATTGATGCACACGTAATGAGAGAGCAGATATTTTGGCTATTACGGGTGCTGATGGGCTGTTAGACATACCTGAGTTACTGACTCATTGGGAGATGTTATTAACAGCTAAAAAAGCTATAAATATTTCTTGGATCATCCCACCTGTTCACCAATTGTGCCAGGGAAAGTGCACTAGGGTAACGTTATCAATCAAGTGTTATAGGCGGCCATCACTAGGTTTATCAGTGGAACTTGAGATCTATGTTCTATTTTTATGGAAAAAAGGTTTTATTAGTCTGTTTGAAATGCGCTGAGCATAAGGCCAATCCTGACTATATTCCAGATTGTCTGGGGATTCGCAGAATTCATCTTTTCACAAGCTCAATTTTAGCGTTAGAAAAAAAAAGTTTATAAACTTGACTTAGCGTTGCTAAACATCGGGTATTTCGTTAAGTTTTTAAAATATGTTGTTGCAAGAACAACACATTTTAAATACTTAGCGAAATATTTTTGAAGCATTTTAAAAGTTAAATGAAATATACGTTATATATTATATAAATATATATAAAGTCATAATTAATAATTTAACAATTACTGTGGGTAAGAGTCTACATTTTTTTTCAATGATTTTAGTTTCTAGTTCTATATTTCATATTTTTCGAACTGTTAACAGATATAATTCTTCAATTTATTCACATATTAATTTTAGTTTTAACATTCACATTTACAAAATTCTTAAATGACACCTTTTCTCAACCTATTATTATATCCTTGCATAAGAAAATCAAAATTAAATATATAAATGTTTTTAAAATTTGTTATAATACATATTCAATTCAATTTGGATAAAGAAAAAAATATTTTGAAGCTATAAAATAATTAATTCCCTTTTATTATCACGGAATTTTATATCAGCTCATATATGTCGAACGCTTAATTTTAGATCGGAATTATTCATGAACTAGGGACATCATTTTAGTTCACAATATAACATCTTTCAAGTACTTTGGCATGTTTCCCCCGATTTCTCACAAAAGCAGGAAAAGCCCCGTTTATATTCAAGCCCATTCACTGCCAGGAGTTAACCACGCGATACCAAACAATGGCGTTTCAGAGAGAGAGTAAAAACCTGGGAAACGAACTAGCCGATCGCACGCACATTTTGTTTGTTGACAGATTGACGATTCATGCGATACAGATTCTCCCCCATCTTTTATTATTACGTTTTTTACTACAGTATTCGTTTTAATTAATAGTGAATTTCCGATTTCTCCACTTTGGCGAGTGCCAGCATTTCGGAAATTGAGTTACGTGATGTAAATGATAAAATGCTCTGGTGAGATTTCATGTCTCCGGTGGTTATCAGTTTGAGAAATCTTAAAAATTCCAATTATTAAGATATGTGTTGCATTAAAATTAATTGATAGTATGTTTGGAACAGTTTTGAAGTCAGATAGTTTTTTTTCTGACATTTCACATTTTGTACTGCATGAAATATCCATAATCAAAAATATCTAAGAAAGTAACATTGTAACTAGAGATGTGATTTTTCCAAACTGAGAAATATTAAATATACATATGGTAACATCTTTAAATGCTATATTTCATGTACATTTTCATTATCTATCACTTTTATGAAAATTCAAAAATCCAAGCGTAAAAAAAGTATTCACCGTAATTAAATATACATGTTTAATTACGAACCACATAAATCTCGTATTTATCCAGAATCAATATTTTTGGTGATACAATGTCTTCGGTTTTTTATTACTTGTAACGATATTTGGTGAGATACTTGTAGCAACATTCAGACATTTGAGAGTTTTTAAAGTTCTTTTTGATTGCTTATCCATGATAAGAAAAAAATAGTCCAATTTACGCTATGTCAATTGCATTTCTTTTAATTCATATTATATATTAATAAACCTTTCTTATATGCTGCATTAAAGGATTGCAAAAAATGGGAGTTTGAAAATAGTTATTGATTACATTTATGATATTAGAATTTAAGATTTATAATTATTAAT
Source organism: Latrodectus hesperus (assembly GCA_037975125.1). Lineage (NCBI taxonomy): Eukaryota > Metazoa > Arthropoda > Arachnida > Araneae > Theridiidae > Latrodectus > Latrodectus hesperus. The sequence goes on along the minus strand of CM075852.1, from coordinate 94,474,006 downwards.
AAAGTTTCGAATGATTTTAATTTTTTTCCTAAGTTATTATGAATTACTATGAATTTTACAATAGGTTTCAGTCCTTTTAAGAACATCTTCTCCTACAATAAGTTAAGCAAAAATGCTAATATTGATTTGAGCATGAAAATATTTTTGACAAATTAAATTAAATATTTTCCTTTCTGCAAAATGAAGAAATGGTTCTCAGAAAGGTTCTTTGAAAGAATGTACAGTTTTTTTTTTATCGAATTTGTATCATTAAATTTATTTGTAATGATTAAGATTTTTATAGAGCTATATTAACTGAAATATATTATTTAATATTGAACATATGTTTTTCCTAATGCTGCTTAAAATTCTTGTTCTCATATTCTGTTCATTATCTGAAATTAAAAATTAATTTTCTAATAACATCCTAGACCTCGAAAAAATTAACTATTTGCAAGTTTTGAAATAGTTAATCTTTATTATGTTTTAGAAATTATCTATTTCGATAAAGAACATGATGGAAAGAGAAAAAAATCGGATAGAAAAAATTTATTTACTTGTTTTAAGGGTTGTGAATGCTGTTTAATTTATCAGAAAGTTAGCTTCAAACCTATTGAACAGATCTTCGTAGATTCATTTTTCATCAACGGCTCTTGTGCTGATTGAAATTTTTAGAGAAATCTGTCATTATTTCTGAGCATCATGAATTATATTATACAATTTAATTTATTACCCGAAATGAATGAAATTATAAAAACAACCCGGTAATCTTATCCTTATGTGATAAAACTTTATATCCTCCTAATTAAAATTCTATTATCAGTGATAATACACTGTGGTATGCAAAACTTAAGCAACTTTATTTTTGTCGTAACTTAACGAAAAATCATTTAAAAGACATGAAATTCAGAAAGAAGAAGTGGCATTATGCACTTAAACAATGATAGATGTATAATTTTGCAAAATTTAATACAATACACACAGTATGAAATCAAACAAAAAAACTTTATTGATCTCATGTATCGTTACTCATGATTGCCTTTCTGAGTCGAAAAACAGCAAGCAGATAATCCATAGTACGCAATATGTCCTTTTCATACTGTAATGGTTGCTTCAGTTCATCTTTCCATACTCAATGCCAAACTGTCCAACGGTTCTTGAGGTAAGAGTACTCATTCCTCATTCAACATCTGTTTATGTTGTTGAGTATTCTCCGAAGGATGTAAACATGCTGAAAACCATCTACATATTCTAATAGATTTAAATCAGAAGATTACGTTGACCAATCCATTCGAGTGATAACTCTATTTCCAGTAGCTGTCTAACAGCAGAAGTCCAGTGTGGCCGTGCATTCGTCCTCCATAGAAAGAAAGTCTGCTCCAATGGGGCCTCAGAATAAACGGGCCTGGGTTTATAAAAGTGATCTTCTTATACAGAATTTCTGTCAAAAACATGAAACATTCGTCCATTTATCATATGCCTCGCAAGATGATAATTCCAGGACATCGTAACGGCTTTTTTCATTACATTACTGAGATGAAACTGTGTCTCGAACTCTCTCCAAATTAATTGGCGTTGAGAATCAGTTGTAGCACTCTCATTCGTAAAGAGAACATGACTCCGTTGATTAGATGCCAAGCTTTTGTGTTCCTTGCTCTAGTCGAAACGGTAATTCGATGACCAACATTCAAAGTAATGCAGCTTTCAGGATGGTGGGGAAACGGTGTTTTTGTGAAGGCGACTGGACACAGAAAACCGCGATACTAGTCTCTCCGTTGAGGTAAATAGTTGCTGAGAAATGGCGTTGAATGATTGGTTTTGGGTATTTTTCGCTTAAACAATATATTAATCATCCACTACAGTTGTTTTCCTGGAGCAGACACCACCAACCTTTCTAACAGCTGTATCTATGGTTTAGAAGGCTTACCAAGCGTGCGAAACGATACTTAAGTTGATTTCAAACTCTTCACCTACACTAGTCACACTACACTTCTCCAGCTTTCCATGTGTGATGTCTTCAAGGTAATTTCTTTTCGTCACATTCCACAAAAGAGTTCACTTGTCTTTCAGTGAATATCTGTCTTTTTACGCCATCTTTCTTTTTATTGAAGTCTTGAATATACGCGTACCGAGAGCACGCATTTTGCTTACGCTCACGTTGCCTGTGATGTTTTGTTCCTAACATTTGCTTACATCTACTGAATAACTTGTTCATTTCACTTTTCTTAAGAATTCCTTTTCTATACTTTTATGGCTACTTATTTAAAATTTACATTGTTGCTTAATTTTTGCATACCAATTTATTTTCTTTAGATTTATCGGAACATTTTAGCTCCTTAATTAATTGATTGTTTTTATATTAATATGAAAACCTCATTCTAGCTGACACAATTTATGGAAATAATGAAATTTTAATGAGTTATGTATTATATTATATCTTACATATATATATATATATATATATATATATATATATATATATATATATATATATATATATATATATATATATATATATATATATATATATATATATATATATATATATATATATACACTATTGCGCCAAAATTAAGGACGAAATAGTTTTTCTAATGCAGCGTCGCTCAGCAGTGTTCCAAATCGATAAAAATCGTACCAGAATATCCTCCAAATGTAAAATGTATAAAAAAAGTAAAAAAAAAAAAAAAATTTCAAATGATTAAAAAAGAACTTAATTGAAAAATGAGTATGGAGCAGAATGATAGAGATGGCCGAAACATCTATATAACAGCTCTCTAGCAAAAAAAAATCCAGCTTTTAGTAGGGGATATGATCTCTCCTGACTCAATCTTCCCAATGATTCGACCTCGCGTTAGGTCATCTAGATGTCGTCTACGAGGTTGCCTGTTAAATATTTCGCACTGATTAAGCAGCTCTACTTCGTTTAAACTGTAAAAGCTTTCACAGAAACACTGAGCGCACACCACCAGCCTGCTTTGTACCCCTCCGACATTCCCCCTTTACGTCATGTTGCGTAATTTGAGTATGCCCTTGCGTACCTGACCGTAATCGATCTTCTGATTGGTCTTTCGGTCCGATCTACCTGTTTGTTCCGCTGTTACGCTAATTTTTCCATTTCGTCCTTAATTTTTGCACACCAGAGTATATATATATATATATATATATATATATATATATATATATATATATATATATATACAGGGTGTCCCAAAACAGCCGCATAAACTCTGCACAACTAGACTCCTCGTTGGGAGTACATAAAATCTGCCCAAAGAAGCGTTCCTGTACGATCCAAAGTTTACGAGTAAAATATGAAAAACAAAGTATGACGTCACTTCCGGTGCAAGAACAAACACTTTGTTGGACATATTAACAACAGTATTTGCATATCTTTCCACCGATAATGTTTAAAATGTTCGCCGTGCATATTGCGTCATGCATGCGCGCGCGCCGTGGGATGACGTTAAGCCATCGTTAAACTGGTATTTAAAAGGCTTCATCTTGCAGCTACCGGTATCCTTTGTACGGTGGCCAGGTATTCCATTCGTAACTACTACGACATGTACATCATGTAAGGCTGATGTAATGGAAATGTCTTTGTTCCAGCATGATGGGGCTCCAGCGAATTTCTGTGCTCCTGTACGTGGTTGGCTGGATATGGAATGCACCGGCCGCTGGATCAGACATGAAGGTCTGGTTCTATGTTCACCAGATCTTACACCGTTGGATTTTTTCCTATGAGGCCATCTCAAGGAACTGGTGTATCGAGACGTAGTGCCAACACCAACGGACTTAGTTGCTTGTCTGCTCGCTGTTTATACTTCAGTGGACCCCGCGATGCTGCAACTTGGGATGACAGCCATTGCACGGCGTGCACAACTCTGCCTCGACATTCAAGGCGGACACTTTGAATATCTGCTTTAAATTGTGCATATACTGCTGTTGTTCAATTAAGTGTTTTTTCTTGCACCGGAAATGACGTCATACTTTGTTTTTCGTATTTTTCTCGTAAACTATGGATCGTACAGGAACGCTTCTTTGGGCAGTTATTATGTACTCCCAACTGAAGAATCTAGCTGTGCAGAGTTTATGCGGTCGATTTGGGACAATCTGTATATATATATATATATATATATATATATATATATATATATATATATATATTCACATTTATATTAGACAATGTTTTGTGAATTATCAAAGTTGTTTTGTGACTGTTTTCTTCTATGTTGATTGAAATTGCTTTATTGTTTTGCATGGGTATTAATTTCTTAACACTTAAAATTTTATAATATTCTACCAAGAAATTTAAAGATTGCTTAACAATTCAGAAAAAACTTAAATGACCATTTGTAATCTATCACAACGCAGACATGTGATGTGATGTATTATACATATATATAATATATCATATCACGTATATTATATTACACATTTGGATGATTAAAGTAACTTTCAGAACACTATACTGTTTTCTCCACTGAAGAAGCACGTTTTCAGCTAAATATAATGTAACAATATAATTCAAACAATATAATGTATTTAATTGAAAATAATAATGTAAATTATAAAATTTCATTGCATTCGTAAAATAATTTAAGCAGATTTCTTTATTTCTTGTACAACATAATCACACAGAGTTACGCATGGTATAAATAATCGTATTGAAGATAATGACATGATTTTTCTAGTTTAAAAATTAGAATGCAACAAATTGATATTTTTATGAAATCCAAAGTTTATTAAAAGATACTTTAAATGTATAAGCTGAAATATAGTTACTTATATTACGGGCATCATACGCCTTCAGTTACTTGAAAGGAAGACGCGTCTTCAAATAATGATATAAATAACTATATTGGAGAAAATGAGATATTTTCTTATTTAAAATTTGGTTTGTAGAAAGATTGGTATCTTTATTAAATTAAATAATTAAAACAATATAATGTATTTAAATATATATACTGTTTCAATTAGTAATTACTATGATTATTAGTTTAGTTAATTATTGGATTTAATTAGTAATGACTATGACAAGACTATGATTTAGAAATAACTAAATCCTAGTCTTGTCATAGTCATACTTTAGTAATAACTAAATCCTAGTAAAGGAAGTATAAAAAGCCTCATTATGGAAAATCTGAACCATTTCATTATTTTCTCCAGAACATCTGTATATGATGAATGGTTAAATGACTTACATCTTTCAGCATTTATTCTACGTGGTTTCAAATTTTAGTAGCTATTAATTGTTAACTATCCTTGTACCATTTTCCTAACCCCAAACTTTTTTTAATTTTGATAAAGAAGTTGTTGGTTACAAATCTTAACAACACCAGTTCCCCAGAAATAAGAGAAATGATTGTGAAACAAATATAGTTTAACGTAATTGATTTATGAAAAGTGTTTGCGAAGAACATTAATTTGTATGAGTTCAAGAAAAATATTTTGTAATTAAAATGTGAATGTTTATCAATTGCATGTTATAATTATTAATTTAATGCATAGGGAAGTAAGATATTAATTTTAGGTAATCAAATGTCACATTTCAAAGAGGCATTGTATATGTCTTGATATTTGCGTATAAACCTCTTAAAATCTTTAACGATGTTTCTCCTTCACGTATAAATTATATTTTATTCTATGATGTTTTTCACTCACGTCTTCAACTTTGACCACTACCTGCAGTTTCAAATGAATTCCAAACAACATTACAAGCATCTAACTTCGAGGTGGGAATAAAACTCACTCTGTTTAATTGAATGCCAAACCATTACATAATTGTTTCTTTCTCATTCAAATATCTCACCATATTTAACTTACAAAATAGTCAGCTTGAATGAATATTGAAATGCTAGATGAGAAATAGAACAATGTTGATGCGTCATCAAACAATCTATTGAAGTAATATTGATACGCCATTTTAATTTTAAATCATATAAATAGTTGACATGATATCATGACACAATTCGATCATCTTAAATCTAGTGCCCTTCCTAAAAACAAACTATAACCTGATTTTTTAAAAAAAATATCTTTATACTGTTTCATTGTAACTATATAAATCGACGTAGCATTACATTTTCTCTTCATATTTTTCATGAATATACGCGTTTCTCGTAAAATATGTTTCAGTATGAAATTAATTGGCTTAATTTAATTAATATAACAATATTAGTAACTTAACATTTCATGAAAAATATCATATTTTCTCCTAAATCTTAGGGTCTAAAAATACACATATGTTTCAAGACATAAGATTGAGCTAACTTCAAGAATGCCCAGATGAAGATAAATAATCGAAAACTCTACATGAAACAAGACGATTTTAACATCAAATCAAATGTTTGATAACATTGCTCATTACAGATGATTTGTGTGACGTTAATGTGAAAATTTAATCAAGAAGTAAACTCTCTGTCTACCTTGCCAAAATAATAAATTAGACTGTAAGTTTCAAAGTAAGAAGGTTAAGGCTATAGTTGAATAAATTAGACAAAATATGTTAAGGTTTCTGAAAGGCAAAGTAGACTCGATTTAGTTACTATCCATTTCTATCTTACCAGGACGTATACAAGTCAATTAAAGCACATTAATATTCAATCAGCAAAATGTGTCCAAAATACTAAAAGAAGGAGAAAAATTTGCATCTAGTACTTATAAATTATCCAGATAATTTATAAATTTTATAGAAATAGTCTCCGTTTATGAAGCCCGGTGGTGACTTAGTGGTGGCGTTTCATGCTCCCAAGGCACGGGTCTGAGGTTCGATCCTCGGGCTAGGCAAGGTTGACTTAGCCTTTCACCTCTTCAATGGGTTGATAAACTGAGTACCAAGCATGCTTTAGAACTAAACACTGGGGGTTTCACGTTAAGCTGACCACCTAATCAGGACATATGCTTCGTACCCCAGAGGCTCCCTGTCAGGCAAACAGAAATGGGCACTGTAGGCCTTGGCCCACATGGGCAGTCGTGCTACAGATTTGTAGTTTAGTAGTTAGTGTTCGTTTATGGAAAAAACACTGTAAATTAATTCATATTCCACATTATTTTTCGATATTTTGTTGAAAACGATAGAATATATGAATACAACATCGTTAGTTTTTTTTCCATTTTTATTTAATGAGTTAATAGCATGAGCTCATAATGTTCGACTACACAGAGTAAATAGATTTCAAGACTATTCCAAAAATAAAAATAATATAATACAATAAGTTTACCAATCAAAATATCTATCACTTTTAGTTTTTCAGGAGAATGCTCTTCTTCTCTTCTTTAGGAATCCTAATCAAATTTGTATCATCCTTGTGGAGGAAAAATCATCATTCAATTATATATCGAAAGTAAAATTTTAACTCGAAACTTTTATTTTTGCATGAAATCTATATTATATGTGGAATCTTTACATATCATGTATTATGTAGTAATTAAAGTGTAAAGAAAGTCAACAAAAATTTCTTGTTGATTTATCATATATTTGCTGGTTGTACATTTTATAATAATACTCAATGCAATTATCTCAAAATTTTTAAGATTAACGTTTTACTTCAATTTTATTTTGATAAAATTTTTAACTTCTCAGTACTAACCGAGAATCTAAAAATTATATTTTTATGATTGTTTTTAATAGTATAGAAAATAAATGTTACTAATACTATAGAAATGCATAAATTGTGAATTGAAATCAATAATACAGGGTTGTAGTGATAATTTACTTTAATGCATTAAAATTTTTTTATTTGCTTATGATAAATAATTGTGGAAACGTAAGTTAGAAATTTGTTTTTTAAATTTTATTTTGAGAAGAGTAAATTTGTAACAAGAATCTCATATACATAATTGGCTCTGACATTTATTTTAAACTAATTTATTGTTTTGTTTTATATTCATCTTTAAAATGCCCTTTAAAAATAATTTCAAGAATTTTGAAATCATTTTTTTTTGTAACACAGGAATTTAAATTAGATAGTATTTATACTCGTTTAAATATAATTTAGAAGTATAACAGTTAAGAAGTTATTTGAAATAAAATAATTCACCTTTTATATTGATCGCAATACTTGACGTATCATTTCTTATCAATATTAACACAATACTCATCGGCATAGCCTATATTGTTTGGTCTTGGAATGATAAGATAAAACAGATTCAATGATCATACATTAAACGCCTCTAATAATTTAATTAATTAAATTTGGTAAATATTAAACATAAAAGCTAAATGTTAATTACTAATATTAATTCTAGTATAACAAATGCATTATTAAAACGTTAGGTAACTAATTTGATAACTAATTTAACTAATTTAATAACTAATTTAATAATGAGTTTCTAGTTTTAAACAGAAATTTAATTCAATAAACAAGATTTTAATCCCGATTTCTATCAAAATTTGTTCTCAATATCATATAAATAAACCAAAGCAACTTTTTCAAAAGCGGAATCTTTTTTTTATTGATTTCATCTACCCCTTTCTCCTATGAAAAATGACAGACAATAGACTGTATAATAACCATGACTGTAGCTGGGAAGGCCTCTAGTACACAATCATTCTCTGTCGTTTTCCGTGCGATTTGGCATTCATAACCTCCCCCCATATTTTGGGAGGACGAAGAAGCGTTTTGTTACAACAAAACACTCTGCATAGAGTGGGATCATCGTTCGCGTGACGTTGTCACGTGGACTCTCTATTGTAGGTCATGGTCCCTGGCTCGTGTGGAGGTCTCTGATCACTGCGAAGTACTCAGAATGGTCACGTGTCGTATCATCTACTCAAATGCATCCCTTGAATCTGGAATCGGAATATAAACATGGGATAATTTTTTACCCAGTCATAAAAATTATATTTTAAGCGACTCCAATTTTTTTCTTTTTTAAATGGCAGATTAGTTAATCCTTAAAGAGGGATATAATGCCAACGTTTTAAATTGCCTAATTCACTTCCTTTAAAAAAATAAATAATCTCGTTTTTAGTTTTTTTGACAGTGATCTGATTGATTTTTTTTAGTAGCTGAACATCAAATGCTTATTCTCGTTTCAAAAGAAATTATAAGTAAGCATTTGAAGGAAAAAACAATAAAATATTTGAAACAAATGCCGAATTCCTTAGCGCAAATAAAATATGCATAAATTAGTTATTATTCAAATAAAATTATGGTAATTAATAAATTTATTTTTATGTATTCACATAGTCAATAAAATCTAATGCCAAAACTATTTAGGTTACTCTAAGATCTACTTAAAGCAAGTGCCTTACAATTTTAATTCATGGTTAAGTATCTCAGTATAAATTTAAACTGACATTTTCTCATCAAACTTATTCAATAAGCCAAATAGTATTTAACTATCATGCATAGATCTGATCAATGCAATCATTTTTTTTTTTTTTTTTTTTTGCTTAACCTCAATTACATCTGCTTTTTCTTAACAGCGAAATGAAAATTTCCATCACAGTTCTTATTTATCTTTGCTTGTTGAAATATTTGAGAGAAATGCTTTTAAAAACAGGAGTCCAAGAAGACAATAATTTTTCCATAGTACTTAGTAGCAATGATATTTATAAATTTCAAAAATTCAAACAGAAAATTCAATTTCAAAAATTCAAATAGAAAATTCTTTATAATATCTTTTATAATTTTTTATTTTATATTTTTACAATGTAACTGTGATCGGAAAATGCATACTGAAAAAGAAAAAGATGAAAAAAATGTAGTTAATAAAATATCCATAAAAGATCAGTTTTTAAAAATAAAACCAGACACTAGATCCTCAAAATCAATATCTTTCCAGAAATTTGGTGAAATTTTGAAATTTCAAAATTATTTATCAATTGTCATTTTGAATTTATTACTCTGTGTTTCTGTGAATTTTATTTTATATACAAATTATTATAGCTGTACTGCAGGTTTTAAAAACTCTTTGAAAATCAAATCAAAATGCCATAAAACGAATCTAACTTTTAAATTCAACGAAAGTTGAAATACAAAAATGCATTTAAAATTTATTTAATTTAAGAATAATTTAAAAATTTCCTTCTTTTTATCATTGAAATAAAGTAAAAAAGATCAAATATTAGAATAATCAATACATTTTTACAAAAACTAAGCGGATTTAGTTAGTTATGTATAAGGTAACATACTTCTTTAAATTATGAAAAAATTCTTACAAAATGAAAATAAAGCGAGACTTAAGATTTTATCAAATGCATTTTCCTTCATGTTGAAATATTATAAAAAATGGTCAGAATAATACTGTATTTTTATGAATGCTTAATATGACCCCATTAATTATAATCATAAAAGGTATAGTCTAATGAGAAAATATTAAAATTAATAAATAAAAAAATTAGATAAATCTGAGAGAATCAAATAAGAATAAAATATTTCCAAAATTTAAAATTTAAAAATTTCATGATATAAATTATAAATTATGAAAAATAATTTATTAAAATTCATTTAGTCAGTTATACTAACATTGTTTACTATATTGGAGAGCAGTGTAACATCATAGATTTAGAGTTAATTGAACCTAATTATGAAATTCATTTTTCCCACAAGAACACTAAAATTTTGATTTAATTAATTTTTTAAAATTATTACAACATGCTTTGTGTAATGCATTTGAACCACTTCTATATTTTTATTGAATATTTTGAATTCTATTTCCAAATTCTATTCCATACAAACTGGTCTAATTATTCAAACAAGGGAAATTTCTATTTATTTTATTGCGCAGTTTTAAAATCTTTAAGGAACTATTTATTGTACTAGACTCACTATGTCCTAGTTGTAAGGCAGAGATTACCGATGCTTAAAATGCTCAATAATATTCCAGACAAGAAACTGATATACCTGACGTTGAATAATGTTAGATCGATGCTGTTCTTCTGCCTTTTGCAGGGATACCTATTAGAATGATTCCCGAATATTTTTTGGGTTTCCTCCCTTGCGATCGTGAATACAGCCCTCTATCTATGAAAAGCCTTCTCGGAAGACAAGTTGCGTAATGGATCTAAAAATACTTCACAACAGCCTTAAGCTGTTCATGTTGCATATTGTTGAAACGGTGTTGTAAACAGCATTGTGTAAAATAAGCTGTCCATACAAAACTGAGTAAAAAAAATACTACAGTATTTAATAAAAGAAACACATTTAGAATGTGTTTATAACTATTATTTTTCACTATTTATAATAATCAAAATAGCATGAATAAATTTGATATAAATTCTGCCAAATATTGCGTTTCCCGGCAATAGCAAGTTAAAGTTTTTCCCGGCAACAGCAAGAAATTATATTTTAGTTTATAAACGACTATCACAGATAATGTTTAAATGGATACATGTTTTTCCACCAATTTAAGCGATTTCTCTTTATATTTTCTGGCTAATTCAGCAGATGAAAATAAAAGAAGAAAAAAAAAACCTTATCCCATTCATCTACTGCGGATGTCAGTGTGATCATCTTCTGCGGTGAGATGCAGCAGTTCATGTTCAAAAACCTCTCTAGTTCGGCACGTGTCTGTGCTACGTACTAATTCACCCTAGATGGAGGATCCCAGCATTTTTCTAAAAAAAGAACTTACCATTCTGTGCACAGAGACTATTAAAAAGCTTTTCTCATTTTGCTGTATCGGCTAGCTTAAGTTTGAGTTAATCGTATAATAATCTTTTTTTAAAAATTTCAATGAGTTTCAAGTATTTCGACGCTTGATAATATTTCATAGCCAAAGGATATAAATAGAGGGAATCGATTTTTCCAACAATTTTTTCCATAACTAGAGGATATGAAAGAGAGATTTAATATTGTAACAGTTTAATAAAAGATTTTAAAATTTTAAACTAAGTTTTTATATTTTAAAATATAAGGGTTAATTTTAAAAAATTTGAAACAAATTTCTTGTTAACAGCATTTGCTCTAACGTACTTGATAGTTTCAATCTAAGCACTTAGATAAACGATTAAATATGAGAAAAATAATTTCTCGCAAAATATATGTTAAAAATTGATATATTTTACATAAAAGGAAATGAACTATTTATAGTAAAAATAACAAAATACTTTGAAAATTATGGAAAATAAGAGAGAGAGAGAGAGAGAGTCAGATTAATAGCATAAATAAATGAAATTAAGTTTAAAAATAACAGGTAAAATTTAAAATATAATTTAAAAAAATTATTGAAAAAATATATCAACCCTATTTGAATAAACTAATTGTTTTTCATGTTTTAGAAATTCCTGTTGTTATTCATCAGAAAAATAAGGAATGAAAATTAGTCAATCTATACATATTCTATTGTAAAAATAATTGAAAAAATATTCCAACCCTATTTGAATAAACTAATTTTTTTTTCATGTTTAAGAAATTCCTGTTGTTATTCAGCAGAAAAATAAGGAATGAAAATTAGTCAATCTATACATATTCTATTTGTCTAATGAATTTCTGTTCGGGTTTAAATTGAAAAATACCTGCATAGAACGGAGAGAAATTTATATCAGGTGAGCCTGGGCTGAATTGGCAGCCAAATTAGTTGTCCAAAAATGGTTAGTTTAAGTCTCTAGTTTAACTACTCGTGGGTTCGAAATCCACTTTAAACAGTAGCTCTCAGTCTAAGGAGCATTCTTGAACCTAAAATAACTATTAAATAAAAAAAATCAAATCAGGATATTGGTCTCAATATAACTTAATATAAAATGTATGATTCATTTCAAAATTTTATTTACAACGTTTGTAATTTAATCAATAATTGATGTTGATTTGATTCCTGTATAGTTGCTTATGTCGCGATGCACATCATTCTGGAACTGTACTCACTTTAAGAATGGAAGTTTGTGATTTTTTCTTCACTTTTAATTTTGTCTCAGAAAAGAGTAAAGTTAGTGCTTTCTCTTTTTTTATCTATAAAAATGTAAGACATTTATGGATATCATCGTACTTTTTTAAAAACTAAAATTAATAAGCATTAATTTAAATATATTCATATAGTAAAGACACTTTTTTGATAAAAATGCAAATTTGGAAATATAAAGTTTACGTATAAACTATTTATCTTAAAATTTATCTTATATAAATTATTTTTTAATTTAAATTTACCAAACAATGCATTAAATATTGAGAGAAACAAAATATTATCAATGGAATATTCTAGTTATTGGAATGTTTAGCAGAATATTATTTAAAAGGATATATATATATATATATATATATATATATATATATATATATATATATATATATATATATTATATATATATATATATATATATATATATATATATATATATATATATATATATATATATATATATATATATATATATATATATATATATATATATATATGTATGTAGTATTATTGCGTTACAAATTATTGTTATTAGTATTATTTTCAAACATTTTAAAATCTCAGTTTACTTATACAGAATTAGACGGAAATAAATTACTCTATATACTTAATAATGGTTCTAATTTACTATCTCATGATATCACATTCGTGAACGGTTATAGAATTTCTCATAAATAGTTTTCCAAGCCCATGAAATTTATCAAATTTATTAGCATCAAATCTTTGAAGAAAATAAATTTATTCAATAATTCATTTAAATTATTCTATTTCCTTAATTAGACTGCTGTAAAAATAAAACTATGATTACTATCGAATCTACCAAATGTCTAAATATGTACTGAGAAAGAAAAACGGGAAAATAAAGAAGAAATTTGAATTTGATAAAAAAAATTCTCTAGCTTATAAAAAATGTACGATTTGAAAATATTTAGTGAAAAAGTATTCAGCAATTTACTAAGAAATGGATTCCTCATCATCTTTTTGCCACTTTGAATTCTCTTCCAGACAAAAATATTTATTATACAAGAAATTACTACAAGGATTGAGGAAATATAAGAAGAACTACAAGGATTGAGGAAATAGAATGGAATATTAAAATTGAATGTCCAGTTCATAAATATTTTAGGGTATGAACTAGATATTAAATTATAATATCCCTTTCTTCATTCTATTTCCTTTTATTTCCTCAATTTTTATTTTCAATGAAGAAACATTTTATACATACATTTTATAATTTGGATATAAATTCATATTTGTTGTGATGCTATTAATTCATTTACCTAAAAAAACTCTCACCCTGTTTTCAATTATATGTTTTTTTCTATATATAATGAATGATCCCGCTTTGAAGTTTTTCGATTTTTCAGTTTTCAAAATGAATTTCTGAATAAAAAAATCTTGTATTTTAAACTATTCTCAATGAATTGTAATAATTATTTTAATCAAACGTAAAATAAAGAATTATTAATTCATGTTATGAATGCAGTGAAAATAATTAATACAATAAAATTTATTGTGTTTATAATACAGTATTTAAGAAATATTTTAGGACGAGTTCTGTGATTTATATTATATATATATATATATATATATATATATATATATATATATATATATATATATATATATATATATATATATATATATATATATGTATATAAGTGAAATATGTGATTTCTGTATTGCATTTATACATACTGCATTCTAGAAAAATTTATGATAATAAGAAATTATCAAATGGTACAGATTTGACAAATACTGTCAAAACTTGTTGTTATGATAATCATTACGAAACAGTAACATCATTACTAAACGTTAAATATAATTATCATAACGAATTTAAGTAGGTGCACAGTTTCCTTTCAAGGTTTTCAAACTATTAGGTTAAAAATATTAAATCATCAGAATTAAAATAAATATTATAATAAAGAAAAATATTCTGCGTATATTTACTAGTAAGTTAGGAACAAATAGTACGAGAATAAAAATTTTCTTTTCAGATAGATTGCTTCAAAATAATGTCTTTCGCTTGGAATTCTGAATTTTTAATACTATTTTTTAGGCTAAACTGTGATTACTCAACAAATTCAACCCTTTTTGACATTTGGTGTAAACTTTAAGATAAAAAACATCATCACGAACATTTAAAAGTACATTATAGAATATTTAGTATTAAATTGTTTCATAAATCTCTTTTACATTATTTAAATTTTAGACAATTTGAGTGTTACTCACTGGGATTATTCATAATCATTTAGAGATTACTCATACTCATTGGTTACTCATGCACAATTAGTGAATAAAAGAGTATATTTCTTGCTGGGTTTTTCTTCAGTTAGAGATAAGAAAGGAATTTCATGAGAAAATTGTGACTCTTTGTCTTAGCAGCGTAATCATAAAAAAATTCTTTGATTTGATGACAATTATTTTCATTTAAACTTTGAATTTGAATCCATAGCTGAATTTTTTTTCCTTGAGAGATATATGCAAAAAGCTTTGAAAAAGATGCTGAAAAGCCTAAACATTTATCTAATACATTATAATATGAGAATATAGCATATTACCCTATTGTATCATTTTAGATTATCAATAAAAACTATTTAAAAATTAAATTAATCATGTTAGTTACCCATGGCATTTCCAACAGGATTTTATATAAGGTAAAGTAATCTTAGGAATATATATTTTTTTAAATTCATTATTCTTAATTTAATTTAGAATTCCTTAGCTTTTCTTGGATTTTAATTCATTTCACTCTACAACAATTTTAACTAAATGCAATTTTTTAAAAATTATAAATGCAGCATTGCTTTTTTATTGAAAAAAATAATGAAAGGAGAGAATATATAGTGAATTACTAATACTAAAATAATATTATTAAAAGTTTAATTATTCTTAATCATGCTTATTAAATAGAAAGCAAATAGTTTAGCCAAAAGATACCATTTTTTTATAAAAAGGAAATAATTTTACATAAACTTATCCTTTCTGTTCTATTCTTTAATAAATATGTCAATTTTCATAAATTAAACTTAAACATAAATATTTCATTCGAAAAAAGTTATTACTTCCACAAATCATTTTCATTGTTCAATTTCTTTAATTTAGCACATGATTTTAACTTCCTTTATATCATATTTTTATATACTTGTACAAAATAAAACTTTTAATATAGTTAAATCATGGACAACCTGTATATAATAAAAAAATCAGAAATAAAGACAAAGAAATAGGTGGTACATCTTTTACATTCGAACAATTACTTATGCAGCGTTTTATTTTGTCTAATATTATTCAACATAAAACTAAATAGTACATTATCACAATTTCTTCTTGCGTGTTGCTAATAATATATTCCCAATAGTTTCATGCATAAAATATAAAAGTTATGTAACAAACTATATATATATATATATATATATATACACTTGTATATACATATATGTAGAATTTTAAGCTCATATAGCAATATAAAGTTGTTCAATTGAATCTTTTCTGGAGGCGAAGTAAAAAAAAATTGTGAATTTATAAATAAATATTTTAAATAAAGTTTAAAACTAACTTATCCACAAAAGAATTAGTTATAGGATTTACATTAAACACTGCTCAGATCTAAAAATGAAGTTTGTGTAAAAAGGAAAAATTTTTAAAGTAGTGAAATGGTCATGAAAATAGTAACAGATTAAACAACTTTGTATGCAATTAATTTATAAAATAATCAATAATCAAACAAATTAAAGTATTCGCTAAAAATGCTTGCTCAAAAGTTGAATGAAAATTTTTTACTTATGGCATGAAAAATATTTGCATTTGGCATAAAAATCTTATCTACAATGAAATTTTATAACATACAATACAAGCAATATATCAACTAGATTATTTGAGGCACAAGCGAAATCATTTCTTAATTTTTATTGTACAAAATTCACAAATGTTTTACTAAAATTTAAAAAAATCAAAGGCTTTAAAACTCTATTTGAATGAATATACACTGTACAAATTCAAAGGCTTACTAAATGATGACTATTTTAAATACATTATAGTAAGCAAAATGTCACCAATCGTCACAACTGTGAGGCATCGGAAATGCAGTTTCCGGAACTGGCAGACTTACGCTGTCCGGAAGTATAAGTGGCCGGATAACAGCTTAAGAGGTCAAGCTTTTCCGGATGCATTTCCGCCATCTATAATTGTGACTAGTTTTGCTGTCTCTTGAAATTCAAATAACTTGCTACCGCATTCTCAAAGAAAAGAAAAAAAATAAATCATCTTGAATTTACGTAGCATAAACGTTACTAATGATTTTATGACGTCTCTTTTTCTTAAACAAGAATAATGTTTAAGAAAAATTTTATTTGATTTATAGTTTTAGCAATTTATCTAAAAATTATAGTTTTGCCTCGTAAAAAAATCTATTTTTTTAATAAAATATTTCTTTTAAATAAATATTAACTTGTTAAATTATTAATAGTCCTTAATTTAAATAAATATAGCGTTTATAATGTACATATTATTGTATTGTTACTTTTTTATTCGTATATTGGTGCTTTATATTTGTATGTTAACTAAAATTTAACAAGACTTTAAATACACTACAAAGGTTTTGCCATGTTGAACAGGTAAAAATAAAATAAAATTTTAAATTTCAAATTGAAATTTTTTATAAAAGTGTTTTTTACTTCCTTTGACACGAGGAAAGATTGTTCAAACACAGATCTGAGTAAAAAATAATTTTCAAAAATTACATATTTGCAAGGTGGCATCACTTCCGGCTCTTGTAGTGCTGAAAGATGGAAATCCTAGTGGCTGTGCATTATAGAACAATCCATTACATACACAATGTATAAGCAATGAAAAATCACTCATTTTTCTTAATAAATATAATTATTTAATCGCTTAAGTAATGCCATTTCTACAACTAATTAATGAGATGTAACTCGATTATCATAATATAATACTTAATTTTAAATCTATTTTCTGTTCCTATTTATTAGGCTAAGGAATAAGTTCGTAGCGTTTTTAGCAAAGACTTTTATTTAAACAAAAGAAATAATTATATCAATAAGTTAATGAATTATATATTCGCCGTTGCTGTTTACAACCTCTTCGCACCTCTCGACCAATTTGTTGATGCCGTTCCGCAAAATATCGCCTGGTTTGGTGTCAAAGTAGTTGTTGAGCCAGTTTTTAAGGACTTCTTTGTTATTGAAGGTAACGCCTTTCATATGGTTTGACAAGGAGCGGAAATGATGGTAATCGGTCGGTACAAGGTCTGGAGAATATGGCGGATGCTGAAGGACCTCCCATTCGATCTCTTGGAGTGCGACTTTGACGACTTGTGCAACATGGGGCCTGGCGTTGTCGTGAAGGAGTATGATTCGACCATATTGATCTAGTCTTTTCAGTCGAATAGCCTCATTCACGTAGTGTAGCTGGGCAATGTAGAGCTCCTAGTTGACTGTGGCATTCTTTTCGAGCATTTCCCAGTGCACCAAGAGGTCCTTAAAAACTGGCTCCACAATTTCTTTGACACCAGACCAGGGGATTTTTGGCGAAACGGCATCAAGAAATTGGTCGAGAGGTGGGAAGAGGTTGTAAACAGCAACGGCGAATATATAATTGATTAATTTATTGGTATAATTAGTGTTTTTTGTGTAAATAAAAGTCTTCGGTAAAAACGCTACGAACTTATTCCCCAACCTAATAATTCACAGAAATGACGATAACTATGTTGAAAATGTAAGATCATTTTCTTATGTTTTTATAATGTTCTATTTAGAGTTTAAGCAAATGCTGATCCCTTTTTTTTTTAAAAAAAAAGTGAAAATACATGAACAAAACGTATCTGAGTTAGGGATTATCTATTCAATTTTGTGTATTTATCATAAATAGAGCAAAACTATTAGATACAAATAAAAAGGGTGATTAAATATGATGTTTTAATATATTTCGCAATAGTGATTATAGTACATTTTTGTAAATTTAATTATAAAATCAGGAATTTAATTATTAAATTTCACATGACTATATTTTCTCTCATGCTGGAGGGGAATATTTTTATTTTTTGTCTCATTAAATAAGTCTTAAAATATACCTTTTAGTCTATATTAAAGAATATATTCTTTTAATATTTATATCGATAAGTTTTATATAATAGTGCATATTTTATAAATTCCTTATTAACAAGAAGATTAAGTTTGTTAAGATAAATGATATAGGTAGAAAAATATTTATTTTTCATAGTAAATAAAATCTTATTTTCAATATATTTGGTACATAGAAAATCATTGTCATTTAAATATATAAAGATTTACTGCGAATATTAATGTATAATGATTTTTAAGAAAATTTAAATTAAATTAATATTTCAAAATTATTTTTTGATTAATTAAATAAATACGTTTATTAAAAATTGACAAAACCATTTCTTATGTTTAAAAAATGTTTAAAATAAAAAATTAGACTGCATTTCTGATTTTTTGCATTCTTAACAGTTTAAAATTTTAAATTTTATGAAATTATCAATAAAATTACTATTTCTAACTATTAATTAATATTTATTCCTATAATATATTGATAAATTCACCACAAAATTTCAGAACTATTTAATAATATAAAATTTAATTAAAAAAATATCTCCTATTATATGAAGTTAACCAGCAAATAATTATCTAACACAAATTATGAATTTTTGTTAAAAAATGAATAAGCATGCATTGAATTATTATTGTTTCATTTTAATAATAAATTTAAAGTTAGCATGACATACTTAAAGTTTTCTATAGCATTTCCTTTTAATTGACTTGAGACGCAAAAGTTTTATTTTCTTGTTGTTACATTAAATTACTAATATCGTAAAATTTTATAAAATAGAAAATAAAGTCCTTAATGTTTTGAAATTACTTGAAGTTGAAAACCAGTTTAAATTTCAAGAATATCAAATATATCCCGAATAATTTATGCACGAACAGAAATAATACAGATACTAATTTAAATTTATTTTTTGTATTTTTTAATTTAAAGATTTTAAATTAAATTAAACTTAATTAAAATCATGCTCAAGGTAAAATAAATGAGAAAATACAATTTTTAAGAATACCTGAATCCATCAATAGAACTAGTAGAAAATTTATATCCAACTCAAAGGCATATTTGGATAAACACTATTTTCTGGGAATGAACCCTTTGCATTAAGCAAACATATTTTGAAAAAATATTTATGTTCTATTCAATCTTTGCCTAGATTTTTTTATTCATTGAATAATAAGGTAGTTAATGGGAAATTTGTAATAAAGTGTGAACATTAATTAATAAGAAAATATTATGCAGACATATTAACAATTAAGGTAGTCAATGGCAAATTTGTGATAAAATGGGAATATTTATTAATAAGAACATTTTGCAGACATATTTGCCATGATATTCAACAACACTAATTGAAGTGATACAGATAATATATCAAATTCAAAATTTAACAGTTGATAAATATACAGAAAAACGTACACAGAAGTCTATTATTCACATATTGATTATTATAAGTTAACGATATATTATTTTCACGCTAACCGATAATATGATAACTTTTCATAAAAGAAAATAATAATAAATTCTTTTATATTGGAGTATAAATGTTGAATATTTTTTAGTTTCGAATTTGAAAGAATAAGATTCTTAGATGTAAATTTTCTAATCTTTTCTTGTGGAATCAATGATTATAAAATTTGTGGATGCATGACTTATTTAGCTTATATATTTTTGTTTTTGCACATTTCACATTTTCTTTTGTAGCAGACATACAAAATATTTTCTTGCATCACTTCCTTGAAAGAAACTATCTTAAAAAACAATGTATCTTTGTACTGTGGAAATTAAACAATTCCAGAATTCAGTGATAAAGTGGTGTTGTAATTAATTTTAGTTACATAAATCAAAATGATATTTTGAAAGTAAAACATATTTGTGCAAGATCACTCGATATTTTTTTAAACAAAGCAAAACGGAAATAACTTTTTCCGTTAGTTGATTTGCCAATGAGCGTTCAGGAGACTATAAGCTTCCGTTTTGTGATCAAACTTTTCCGCTTACTTCCTGACTTTACCTGTACTTCAATACATCGATGTACAAAGAAATATTATTTAATTCATAGAAGCAAGACAAATCATAATGATCATAAATAGTCAGATAAACATTAGTCACGTTTCTAATTTCGTAAAATCTTGTGGTATATTTTTAGAAAGGATTCAAAAATTTAAAAAAAGTTTTTGGATAAGCATTAATTTATTAAAAATATTATAACAAATTCATAAATGAATCCATTTTTCCTAGAATTTAATATAACACGACAAATACATTCATTTAGAGGGAAAAAATATTGTAATATCCTGGTATTACGGTGTGCTGAATATATTAATATTTAAACAGATTAATAATTTACTTTAATATTTAAAACTTAGTGCAATAGTAAAATTTTTGATATTTTAGAAGAAATAGTAATCAGATGCTGTATATGATTTGTTTTAATTTCGTTTTATTTTAAGATTAATTATGGAATCAGCGACATTATAATCGAATTTTTAGCATTTAAATGCCTGCAAAAATAATAAATTTATGCATTATATTTATGTTTGAAATTATAAAAGAATTCATAATCGCTCACAAGATTTGCTAAATAAAATAATTTTTAAAAAATTTCATGATTTGAGGGATTTTCATAAAAATAATTTCTTTTAAAAATCGCCGGATTAATTAAAATAAAAAAAACATTTTTCAATTTTTGAAAATAATTTTGAAAATTTAAATGTTTAGTATTTCACTTTATTATAGTATTTTGGTGACACATTTTTACAATGCATTTGAGGATATTTATTTATAAAACGTAATCAAATATTATAACATAAATATTCAAAAGGTTTAAACAAGCAGGTCAAAACACTATTTAAAATTAACTGTCGTCTTTATTGAAACCTTGCATGAGAGACCGTATATATATATCAGCAATTGTAATACAAAAATATTTTAAAGAAAGCAAATCCTTGATCTGAATCAAATTTTTCTGATCAAAATTTTCAAATTTTTAATTTCTAATTAAACTAACTAAAGTTTCAAAACATACTATCAAACAATTTTTTGTATTGTCTGCGGTTCTCAACAAGTGTTTTTCTTTCTTAATCATTTAATCTTCATTATTCCCTTCATCAAAGAGCTCGTGAGTCACAAATAATATACGTCAAAAGTTTTATGAAATTACACATTTAAAAAATACATTTGAATATTTTTTTCCTTGTTTCACATAATATAATGAATTTGTATCTTGACATTTTACTTTTATATTTAATTTACGTACAACATTTAATTCACATACAATAATTAACAACTTATTCTGTATTTTACACGCATTTGAATTCAATTTCTGAGCTTGTGCCAAATAATTGAGTAAAAAGAGGAAACAAAATTTTATTATTCATTGAAGTAAAAATTACGAAATCTATTGGATTCAAATTTAAAGTTAAATTGTTTAGCTTAAGAGATGAATCAAATTTATTTAATAAAGATAATGGAAAACTTAGTATAACGATATAACGTGAAACTTATAGCATAATATAACGGAAAGTTTTAATCATTATATTTAGTTAATAAAAAATGTAAATCTTATATCATGTAAAAAAAATTTGTTATTTTTGAAATACTTAATTTTGAATTATGGTACGATTTATTGCTGAAATTATTGTGTTGACAAAATTAATAATGAAATATATTTAGTTAGAAAACAGTTTCTAACAATTTTTTAATTTAATTTCCCTATTAAAAGTATACCAATTGTAAAAATAAAAACTATTCTTAAATTTTGCTCTACGAAACTGGTTAGAAAAAAATATTTTAGAATTAAAACCTGTTTTTAATTCTGTATAACTGTTATAATTATCATTTTAATTTTTAATTATCATATTAGAAAAAATGAGATTAAAATAATCAAAATTAAATTTGCTTATCACCGCATATGAAAATGTGAACCGTAACTACAAGTTCATTACAAGATAAGTTTTAAAATATATTTTAATTTCAAAGTAAAATTTATTTCAAAACTTTGCTTTTGGTTTTGTTAAGTTAAGGTGATTCTATAGTTAATCTGTTATAACTAAGGACTAATTAATTATTTGTTATTCGGGAAAATTTTCCAAATAGCAAATAATTAGCTAGTTCTTAGCAAAAGAAGATTAATAGTTATTTTAAAGATAAAATTTCCATCGAATAATATAGTTTTATAGTATTCTAACTTTGAAAACATTAGAAAAAATAGCGATAGAGGAAACTTCTTAAATGAAACTCAACTTCATAAAATATATTAACATTTCTTAGCAAATCCCTTTAATTTGATTGTTACAAATTTTTAATATGCATGTGCTTGTTTTTAAAACATTTTTGTACCTAATCTTCTTGAGCACTTATAAAATGAGTTAAAATACTGATAATAATATAAAAATAGCATAATTTAACCTTGAACTAAAGTCCTACATAAATAATAGAATACATATCATGAATACAATTGGAGAAAAGAATGCTTTAATTTTGGGAAATGAATTTTAATTTTTAAATTTAATAGAAATTGAAAGTTATTGTTAGGTAGGAATAATAGAAATTACATTTGCATTAAATTACATTCTCTTAATATTATTCGGACAAATTATTATGTAATTTTTTATTTAAAATAATGTAAAACATTTTATAAAAAATATTTTTCAGTTTAAAAATAAATATTTCTCATAAATTTTTAAATATGCTTCAAAATATGAAATATGCTTAAAATTAAATATCGATTTCCAAAATTCTCTTTAGAATAATGTTATTTATCGGAAATACTTTGAGTTACACTGATTAGTAACGCATTCAAATTTAATATTTTTCTTCAACCAAGACCATTTTATATTTTCTTTAACAACGAAGAATCTTATTCATTTTGATTCATGTAAAATGCTTAGTCATTGATATTTTAATGGACATTTTCAATCATTAAACTGTTATTATGAAATTATTTTTTCCACTCGAAAGAAATGGCTGTATAACATTTAACTAACAAGTGAATTCTTTGTTTTGTAATAATGGCAGAAATGTTTAAAAATAATGGGTCTGTATTATTAGTAATTGCTACAATGGATTAGAGACATTGAACATTTTACAGGAAAGTAAAGATTACTTTATTTTGAACTGAACACCATTACCACAACATTTTTTTAACTAGTACTATAATTTAAAGTTAGAATTTTATTAAATAATGACATAAATAATGTATTGTGAGAAACAACTTTGCACAAAGAACATTTTAATCTATTGCTCTCAGATCCGTAATTATAAAATTAATTGGCTCTGTGTTGCTAGAATGTGTGAGAAACTTGTGAATTTTTTTTTCAAATATGGAATAAATATAGATAATCAAATAAACTGCAGTTTCCTCAAACTAAACAAGGCAAAGTTTCAAAGAAATATTAGTTCATGTATTAATATTTGCAGCTACAAGTTGAACAAAGCTTTAAAATAAAATTAAGCAATCCTTCATGGCTAATTTTAAGCAGAAAATTTCTATTATATATGTATCTTTATAATAAAATATTTTTAAATAGAAATAGTTTATATAAACATCTAATTTGATTATTTTGCAGAAGAGATTTTAAAAAGTTTAAAAATGCCACTTACCATAGGAATATTGTTTGGGATCTGAAAAACCTGATCCAAGAACATTATCTGGCCTCAACTGGGTTGCTACTGGACGATAAATTTCTGAGTTAGACTGGACACAGTGGATTTTTGTACCCTGGTAGCTGAGTCCATCTCCTTGTGAGACCATGAACTCGTTTGGATACTGAAATAGTTGGCTATTGTATCCCAAGTAAGGATCTCTGGTAGATAATATAGAACTGTAGATATTTTTGGATTCTGAGAAATCACCATATTTCAAATCTTGTGTTTGCTGAACTTCTGAAAGTCGAAGATCCGAACTGATGTTTCTATAATCTAAAAGGGACGATAAAAAAATAAACAAATAAAATATTGTTCGGTTCAAAATGATTCAAATATATGTTTATGTTTATCATAATTTTAGGATAACCTTCGTACAGGTTTTGTATCCGTTAGTTCAAATTTCATGTTGTAAATTAAGATTTTCTAATATTAATGGATTTTTATAATGCCATATTAAAAAATGTATTGTTTAGGGAATTTTCAGTACATAAATCATGTTATTTCAAAATTAATATAACTTTTTCAAAAGAAATGTGAAACGAGACATAAGCTCATAATGGTTATGATAACCGTTTATTAAAAAAAACTTATACTGGGAATTTTGGCTTTCAAAATAAGTTACCTTTATTGTTAGAATGAAATATAAAAATCTTGAATGATAATTATATTGTTTTTTATATTCTTACAGTAATTGTATTCCATATTACGAAATGAGTTAAAAAATTTTGATGTTTACTTTTTAAGCATTATAAAAAAGGGATACAAATTATAATCATATTTGGGATCAATCCATTTCAATAAGCATTTATCCTATTTTAGATTCCATTTAGAAATATAATATTCATTCATAAATATCATTTTATTAATTCATTAAGAAAATTCTTTTCGTTTTCAGTTATCAAAATAGTAAATTTTTATTTAATAATTCGATGTAAGACTTGCTTCTCAAAAATAAAAAAACAACATTCCATATTCTCCTTTCTATTCCTTTCAAACCTTTTTCACAGTTTCAATTATTACCATAAATGGTTAATTAATTATAGATACTCTGTTATATTTTAATTTATTATGAATTTCACCATAATACATCTATTTCTCATTATGGAAGAAACGTAGTTATTTTTAGAGTAGTTTTAGTAAACTTAACAACCAATTTTAAAAGAATTCTAAGCTATCAGAATAATGTACGATTGATTTTTATTATATGCTTTAATTGATACACTTGAAATACTTATATCAAAGCGGTGGATTTATGTATAACTTATTAATGAGTATTGTTGGTAAATGTGATTTTTGTTTATAAAAATGCTGAAGATTTAATTTCATTAAATATCTAGGGTTTAATTTTAAGCACTTTGAATGTGAGTACAAATAAAATACTGTAAAACATAATACATTCGGTAAACTTTAAACACCTAATAATATTAATCATAAACAGTCTATGTACTTAATTTTAAAAGAATTTCTTTTTAAATTTAACGATTATATTTTATTTTAAGAAAAAGTAATCATTAAAATTTGCTGTTACTTACTTAATTAAGTAAATAACAGCAAGTTTTAATAATTATTTTTTCATAAAATGAAATATAATCGTTAAATTTAAAAAGAAATTATTAGTTTATTCTGATAAATACATTTTTCATGAACTCTAATACTGTTAATTTGATTAAATTAAGTTTCCATAATCATAATTTTCAATTATAAAGATAAATCATTCAGGGAGAAGATAATCATTCTCTTTAATATTTCAATTATCTTTTCTTATACTTTATTGCAATAGTCTTACTTTATTCCAACAGAAGCGTTTACTATAATTCTGCTGAAGAGAACTCTTGCGTCAAAAAGAAAATAAAACATGACATTCAAAGCATTGAAAATCTTTGATACTCAAATAAAATAATATCTACATTTTTATACTTTTCAATTAATTTTAATACTTTAAGAAATTTTTAATTTATATTATATGATATGCATAATATTTTAAGTAATCAGGAATCTATTAGTCATTTTTATATTATTATTTTTTATTCAATATTAATAACTTTATTATTCAAATAAAAGTAAATATGAGACAGAAAATTTTTAAATAATTATGTTTTACTTAGAAAATGTCGTCATGTATTTCTATTTGGTAAATGGTACAAACATGTTTAAAGAACAAGAGGAAAGAAATTAAATAAAATAGCTTACAAGCGTAAAGAACTCTTTTATATATTTTATTTATAAAAATATTCATAGTTCAATAAGCTATGAATATTTTTGATTTTTAAGACATGCGATAATCTTAAAAATCTAAATACATTTAGATATAACTTTTAAGATATTTAAAAAAATTATTGACTCATTTTATTAACGAATAGTTATACTAATATTTAAATAATATTTTGAAACATTTTCCTCTTTTCCAAGACATTTAGAACTCAATATATTGCAACAAAAATAAATAAAAATATTTCAGCACACACACACAAATGATACATTAATTTAAGTGATATAATAATGAATTATTTTATTAAATATTTTTGATTAGATTAAGTAAAATGAAATGATATATTAATTTAATATATTGTATAATATTGAATTATTTTATTAAAAACTTAAATTCTGACTACAGTATGTGGTTCCATAACAATATTTATTATATAAAAAAAGTTATTTTCAGAATTCAAATCAGAGCAGTCTCTAAATAAATCTTAAATTTTAGTTCAGGCACATATTATTTTAGATGAATTAAAAAACTGCTTAATTTGATTCTCTCTATTTCATCAAATATGTCTCATCGTAAGTTTCCATTAATAAATATTAGTATTTAATCATAAATTTTAATTTTAAAATAAAAATTTATGAAGTATTTAATCATATTACTATAATTTTAAAATATTTACTGAATTTTATGCTTATTTAATAATTTGCTTTATCAGAAATTTATAAAAAGGTAAAAATACTAATAAGAATTTATTTTGATGGGAACGAAGCATATATTTAATATATGATGCTTTATAATAAGATACCATTTTATTTTCTTTAAAATAAAAAATATATTCCCTATTTTATCTTTAAAAAAGTTTATTTACTATGATTTTTTGTTCAGCTGCATACTTATAAAAAAACTTTACTTTTTTTAAATCTTAAATTTGCATAGTTATTAATTTAGTGAATACCTAAGGCTTTTATACTCTTTATGTAAGAATAATAATAAATACGAAAATATGCTTATTTTAGACCCCAGATTATTCATATAAGCAAAATTTGTTAGAAACTAAATGTGAAAATGAATCTTATATTTGTCTTTTATTTAAGCTCTAAAAATATACGGAACGTTTAAAAAATTTTAAGCATTTATTTTATTGATTAGTTCAAAAGTAAATAACTAAATTTCCATAAAAATGAAAAGGTTTGAAATAAAACTTAAAAGAGTCAGAAGTTATATAACAGGCTTAAAATTTTCTTAATTCAATTGCTCATAACTTAAACCAATTAAAAAAGTTTCAACAATTTTCAGGTTTTATTTCAAACATTTTTTGATTTAGTTATAATCAAAACTTAAAGAGTATTCAGGGCTTAACTTTAAAAATATGTGAATTTTAGCAAAAAACATCAACATAATTAAAATTATTTATTGGAGACCGTTGAAATATTTAGGGTTTTTGTGAGAGAAAACTGAATCTAGATAAAACTAATTTTAAAACATTATATTTAATTTAAGAAGGTTAATATAATGTTTATAATAATATTTTTAAAAATAATGAGCTGTATTTTAATTTATCATTTTGTTCCTGCACAAATGAAACTTGTTTAACATTCTGCAATAAACAGTTCATTTTTTAAATTAGGTTCGAAATAATCGAATTAAGAAAAATAGAAAAATACATATTTTTAAATGTCTGGTCTTTTTCAACGTCCAAATCTTCGAGGATACAATGTGTTTAGTTTCATCTTAATATTTATTTAAGAAATCCATTTGTTTATATAAATATTTTTGTAGAAACATGTTATAATGGATTTCCCCAAAAATATTTATAACAACACATGAATTCAGTTTTTGAAGTATGGTATAAAAGTCAAATCATGTGTTTACCAATTTTTTTATTATGTATTTTTGGTACATATCTAAAATACTAATATAATCCCTCACTAATAACACTTAAAAAAAGTTCAAAATCATGCATGAAAACATGATATGATAGTATTACATTATTTTTTTAAATATCTACAAAGAATAAACAAATAAATTTTTATTTTCAGGTATAAAATGGGCAATTTTATTATTTTTGGCACATTATGATCACTTTAACAAATTAAAAGTACTGGAGCATTAGAATTAATAAACGCTATATTTAAATTTTTGAGCCCATTTAATTAGAACGAGAAAAGAGAAAAAACTTTCAAATCTACTAGTAAATTTTTAAATATAGATTTCAGTAAATATAAAATAACAATGCCAGATGAAAAAAAACTTAATAAATTTTATAAAATGTTAATAAATTTTTAACATTTATTAACAAAAAATTTTAATAAATATGTTAATAAAAATGTTAATAATCAACAAAAAATGTTAATAAATTTTTGTATGTATTAATATATTTGTATCTAAATGCTTAATCACAACCGTAACTGATCACATGGAATGATTGATTTTGCCACATAATGACATATGAAATGATATTGTTGGTGTAGTGTAAAAAGTAAAATTTTTAAGTTCTTTGATTACAAGAAGATAAGAAGCTCAGGCGGTCATGAAAGTACAAGAAATAACGCAAATAAGAGAAAGAATCTTTTTTAATTGCAATTTCAATATAAACTGCAGCAAAGTAGACTGAATCTTTTTAAGAAAGCTTCATTATTTCTGCTATTTATTTGGAACTCTATGGTTATTAATAGCTATAAACATTCATACAAATAATAGATTACTTGTTTTAATAATTTATAATATGTTATATGTTTTAACAATTTTTATTTTAATATTTTATTTAATAAACTATTTAACATTTTAAATTTTTCAAAATAATTTGGCTGTTATGAAATAAAGGTTTCCTTCTTTCAATTATATTTAAGTATTTTAGGACATTTTTTGTCATATAGCTAAATTTTTCTGTTTTAAAATTTAGAAATTTGATATAATAATCAAGTGCATTAAGAAAATAGTTTATATACCATAAAAAAAGAAGAAAATTTATTTATACTAAAATGGTTAACTGTTTTTTATAGTTTTTATTTTATTTAATGTGTTATATTAAAATAATCTAGTTCGTTTATTCTCACATATAGCTTCTAAGTGATTTAAGCTTTTATGAAATTTATAAATTTAAAATCAAAGCTACAACATTAAGAAATCATAGCGGGAAAATATAATAACATTAAAATTTTCCCAATATAAAACCAAATTTTCTTGATTCAATATTTTCCCAGAGTTACACTTTTAAGTCACAAAAATAATTTTGGTATTATTAGAGTTTATTTTTTTAAATATGTGAATTCCGAAATTTTTTTTTGAATTATGAATATTTACTATTTTAAAATCTTTTGATTTTATTGACTTGTCATTTCATCTCAAAATAATACAAAGATTATTGGTACTACAATGTATTAAAGTACAATTATTGTATCACAATGTATTGCAAAATTAAATTTTTATGTTAAAATTTATGAACAAAGCTCTGTAAATTTAGGGGAATTAATTTTAATTACAAAATATATGTGCAATGTTATCCTATATGAACGTTATTGTCACAAAAATAATAGCAATAAAAAGGAAAATTTAAAAAATATATAAATGTTACATAAATACAGAGCTTTTTAAGCAATTCTTTTTAGAGTTATTTATTATTTAAACTAAAATTGAAACCGCCAGAGAATGTAACTGTCTTTTTTTAATATATATCGATAAACTTATCTGTACGCAAAATTCACACAAAATACAAATAAGGAAAAATGATATAAAGAATATTTGTGTTATTTTAATAAAATGGGATAGTGGAAAGATATTTAACAATAAATTAGCATAAATTAGCATGCTTTTTATTTCTCTACAAATGCTTTCAAATTATTACTAATTTTTTATTCTTGAAAAGTATTTTTAGTTTGCTTCGTTAATTAACTTCTTTTGAAATTTATCAATTTCAGTTTCTTTTATTATTTTATTATTATCAGCATAGCAGAAAAATTAACATGATAAAAAAAGGTAAAATATAACATGAATCATTGCACACAAAGATTGTTTAATTTGTGTGTGTTTCGTATTTTGAAATAATACATTTTAAAGTATAATTTTGAGTACTCTCTCTGTATGTTAACACTATTAGTTATATATTGATTTTTAAAAACCGAGATTAATAAAATTAAAAAAAGTTTTAACACTTACTCTGTGATTTCAATTCTAATAAAGTATGAATTTCTCTTTATATAGTATCATTAAAAATTAGAAAAAAATTATATATGTTCTTAAGTTTGACTAATAAAATAATGAAATTTTAGTTATAAATGTTCGCTTAAAAAATGATCAGATTTAATAGATAAGATGCAATAAATAATAAATAAAATGATGAATTACAATTTTGAGTTTAATTTAAATTATCACTTCTCGCAGTATAAAAATATATAAAAAAGAAATCCTGAAATCCTTTTCTGATTTGTATGGACATTTTTAGCATATTTTATATCAGAGCTGAAATATTATTTATATGTGCAATGGATCATAACATTTAATGAACTGTATTTTTGGTTTTTTAAGATTCTATTTATTCATTCACTTTCGTGTGACATACTATTACTTAAAGTTGATCATATTTAATTTATTCATTTATTTTACATATTATGCTATTATTTAAAATCAAATTACGGTGATTATTGGGGATAGTGACGTCATTATTTAATGTAATTGTTACATTAGTTATGGATGTTTACAAGAAATTTCTAAATAAAAATAATATCTTTTGAATTGCAATTAAATCAGTCTTTAAACTAATCAGAATATTTTGTTCAAAGAAATCAATTTAATAAATGAGTGAGAAATAATACGGTTAATAAATAAGGATCTCAAAAATGTCTTTAATTCATTTTTACAAAATACCAAAAATTTTTTAAAGAAGGATGATAATTTCTTAAGGAACTTTTACGCCGTATAAAATTAAAGTGTAAAATATCAAACAATATCGAGAAATTAACTTAATTTTGAATTGAATTTATTTAAATCACTTTTAATATAAGATTTAATTTATTTTAATTACATGTTTATAGAGAAATTCAGAAATAAAGAAGTACATTTAAGATGTTTCTATCCTTAAAAAAGTATTTTTTAAAGAATAATAGTAGTGACGATAATTACTAATTATTATTTTTATGCTCATTGATTAGAGAAAAAGGGAGATAATTAAAAACACTGAAAAACAAATTAAATCTGTCTAGTATTCTGCAAAAATAAATAAAAACATTCGGAAAATATGCTGCAATAAGATTAAATTTTATTTTATAAAAAAATTAATTGATGCATTTATTTCAAAATTAATTATTTTTATAATAAAAAATAAATTTGAATCAATTTTAATTGATTAACAAGAAATTAATCAGTAAAAGAAAACAAATAATAAAATAATTATGTAACTGCAAAAAAATTATAGAATTGCGTTAACAAAATTATAAGTGAACATTATAATAAATTTATAATTTTAGCTTAGTAATAATAAGCTTTAGCTTAAATAAATTTATAATAAGGTTTAAAAATATCACTGGGAGAAATATTAAGGTCGATTAAGAGTTTATATCATAATATTTTGATTACATTTACTATTTACAAAATAGAGAAATGTTTATTTTTTATAGATTAAATTTAATATTACAATTTTTACTGGAATTTATAGCATTATTTGAACTGTTACATTAGTTTTGAAGTTTAATAAGTTTTTGGAATATATGCATTGATTCTTACAAAATGCCAAAAACTTTAACATACATTTTTGCAAAATTTTTAATGTCTGATAAAAGCTACATATACTACAAATAAGAAACTCAATACTAACATCTTAAGTCATAATTGCTTGAAATCACTTTATTAGAAATAAAAAATAAATATAAAATTGACTTATTTAAAATAAATAATTGGCATAATCAGTTGTATTTGAACTAAATTAATGAGATTAAATTAAAATGTCAATTGCTTAATCAGAAGTAGCATGTTCAAAACATTAATTTCCCTAAACTTTTAATATTCCCATGCATATAATTTATCACAAATTTAATGTTTAATTAGGAATACTTAAATGGACAATTATTTTTAAAATCAGGTATCTATTGTATAGTTAGTTTTAAAATGCCCGTTATTGTATTGCCGTTTAAAAAAATTTATCATTCTTAATATTGATATATCATTTTCAAAAAGGAAAATTTCACTTTCTCATAGCTTGGTGGCACGGCTAAAAGAAAAAATGCGATACTTATTTTTTTGCAAACTGAAATATTATTTACCTCTTATATCGGTTCTCTCTTCATACGATTGAGGACTGATATCTTGTTGTGGAACTGTGAGTTGATTCCCTTCAATTTTGGGAGCAATTGTTACATCTGACCATTCTGCAGATTTATTTTTTGTTGGTTCTTCATATCCTTCAGTTTGACATCGTTCCAAAATCATGCTTCCATTCGATGTACCCTCCACTCCCCCATATAATGTGCGCGTTACTTCTACAAGACCAACGGTTCCTTTTACTGATTCATCAACCGGTTCTGTTCGGTATTCCCGTGGTTGGTCTTCGTATCGACACACGTCGGATCCGTCGTACATCATTCCTGATCCAAACAAAATAGTTTTTGACTTCGGTAGCAATTGTATCGTACGTACCTCCGGCCTAACTTCCGGTAGCCCTTCTTCCTGGAAGTGAAATATACTTGAGGTTTTTCCGGCACTTTTAGAAACAAATCATTTCGTTTGTTTACATGCTTTTAATTTCTTTTCTTCAAGAAAGATTCAAAATCAGGCTTCAGATCTTTATCTCTGGAACACTTTCATAAATTTGAGTAATAAAGTAATACTAAATGGTAAGAAACACAATCTACATGCAGTCTGAATGATAGTGCTTACTACGACGTAAGAAAAATTTCAAATCTTTCCTGGTAAAATTCAAACGAGAAATAAAGCTATCAATAATTGATTTTAGGAAGAACAAATTAAATTCCTGAAAAACAATTAATGTTCCAAGTTATTAATTACTTCATTTAAATTCGTTTCATTTAACAAGATCAAATAATAAACACATGAAATATAAACATATTTTATCTCTTTATCCTAAGAAAAGGTGAAAAAACCTTGAATTTCGCAAACATCAACGCTTATCTTTTCTGAAAGAAGTCAATATTTTAAAATAAATGTGCATAGATTTCAGAGCCCGAGATTTTTTTTTTAGTTTAAATTACTTTTCAGGTAATGCGCAAACTCAGGAAAAGTTCTTCCGTCAGTGTCCGGATAGTATTTCCTTGATAATAAGAAATTATATTATAAAATAAGATAATTCAAATAGTTTCTTGTGTATCCATTAAATAAGAAAAACGTCTTTATCTCTAGATGATTGCACATTTCTTGAAGTAATAAGAGCTCAAGTTTTCACGAGCGTTCCGAGCAATGCAACGAAGCTAATTTACACTAATTAAGCGGAGCTGTTAGGAGGTTGTTTAAAATAACACCTACCATCTCGCGTAAACACTTTTCACCGTAGAAAAGAGCTCGTTTTATGTTTTTCAAAAGATAGTGTTTAATGAGGCTACTTCAAGTACCAATATTTTTTGATATTAGCTTATCGAGTCAGCGTAACTCTTCCGAAAATGTATGACGGTTAGTGTAACTTGAGTATCAACCAATGACAAGGATGCAATCGCACGCGGTCAGGCGGGAAATTTTTATTAGGTGGCTATAGAGTGATACGTCACAGATTTGAGGGAAGCAGTATGTTTCAGAAAAAATCGGGGACTAGTTTTGTTTCTCACACAGGGTTCCTCTTTTGTTTGGGTGGCGCATAGAAATGCATAGTTGGCACGCGAATGGTAACAATTGTTGTTGGTACCACGTGCCGGTCACGTGGCAAAATGCGCATCACGTCGTGGCAAACCCAAAAGAGAAGATATAGAGATTCGTACGAGTTTGACAAACCGTGGAAGCCTATGGGATGGAACGGGGCGACCATGGGAAACAAAAAAATTGTGAAGATGCTAGTTGATTGCGTGTTCTCGTTTTATAGAAATAGTGAATAGGAACTGTAATTGCTGATGATGAGCATGTAATGAGATTCGCATGGTGACCCGTGAGAATCATCAACAGTTGTTGATTTCATAATTAACAGTTTTATAGCCTTTTCCTTCCTGGGAAAAATGGTAGTTTGCTAATACACACCAATTTTTCTATTAATTAATTTTAATTACTATTTATTAAAAACTATTAGTTACTTTTTCCACAAATTGTTTTATTCAAAGATATTAACATAAATTAGTATTAAACTGTTAACTAACATATTTTCACTAATATACTTATTCCCACTACAATTAAAAATTCTTTTTAAGAATGTTTTAAAAATATGTAATCATGATCAATATTTAAAAATTTTTATTGGTATCAAAAAAATATGCGTCTGTCAACAATAATAATTTAATTAACCTTATAATTGGTAAAATTTAATTTAGTCATTGAACTGTAGTTAGTAGAGATTAAATTTCTTAACTAATATCAATTAATGAAGCTTCTTTACTATGTAATTCATAGCTTCAATTTATTTATTGTCTATTAATTGGTACACACAAAAAAACAATAATTCTAGCACAATTTTAACGTAAACATTGAAAACATATTGAAAATATTTTCTTACACATGGTAATATTTTTTGACACCTCTTATCTTAAATATACACTATCTACAGAAGCATAGGAGTATCAATAAATACATAAAATAATATATAATGCATACGTTTTTGGAATATACATTTGCTTCCTTGCAAT
This sequence comes from Latrodectus hesperus, assembly GCA_037975125.1. Classification (NCBI taxonomy): domain Eukaryota; kingdom Metazoa; phylum Arthropoda; class Arachnida; order Araneae; family Theridiidae; genus Latrodectus; species Latrodectus hesperus. The sequence goes on along the minus strand of CM075852.1, from coordinate 94,438,477 downwards.
GAAAAACATGTTTATAAATACATAAAAATATGCTTATAAATGTTTGCCCAATTTCCGTAGCAAATTCAATTAAACTTATTAATGATTTCAACATTTTTTTGTTGTTGATTTCATAACATTCTTATAATCCACAATTACTTGTTATTTTTCATTTAATCTGCTACTCGTTATACAATTAAAGATCACTATTTTTTATTTTCCCAGTTAATTGTTGATTGGTTGATTATATAAAAGCCATATATATATATATATATATATATATATATATATATATATATATATATATATATATATATATATATATATATTATATATATATATATATATATATATATATATATATATACTATATATATTTGCTTAATTCCTTTGTTTTTATTCTTAGTTATACCCAAAATGAAATTACTAATTAAATTGAAATATATAAAAAAATATACATTTTGTGAAACTTCATAGAAAAATTGTCAAAATTTTAGTAAAAAAGTTATAAGTTATATTCAATTTCCATGCTTTACGATCTTATGTAATATACATTAATTTAATCATGTCCTAACAGAAATGGAAAAAATGTTTACATTACCCAAATTTCTGATCAAATGAAATAAATTTTAAAATGTTTATAAAATGATAATAATTCTTTCTTAGTGTTACAAACTACACTTATTTTTTATTAAACTATATTATAATTTAAGATAAAAAACACAACATATATTATTTAACAGAACTCAAAATTTATTAACCTTCAGAGCTTAATTTTATAAGAATTTAAGCCCTGCAGGCTATATCCGGATTAAATTTTTTACCAAATATTCAGTAAATTATAGTACACAATTTGTATAACAATGATACACTTTATATAGAGATAATTAACCACCATGGTAATAACCTTCACTTTATTCCATTATTTTTTATATAAATAGTATGAATGAACATATGTCATCATTTGCAGTTAACTAAGTTATTTAACTTTATTATTAATTTTCTATATTCCAAGTCCTACCTTTATTATGTCTAAAATCTTGACACTTTTTTCTGAGTGAGCTATGATAAAAAATTTCTTTACATATTTTGGATATTTTAACATTTTATTTCAATAAATATTACTATATTTTATTTAAAAGTATCTTGACAGATAAAGAATAATATATGTCTGTAATTTTCTACTTGAAAATTTTTATAAATTGTACATTAAAGCTTTACAAGTTATTTTGTTACTTATATTCGTAATTATAACTAAAAAATTCCTAATTTATTTAAATATTGTTTTAAAAATACATGTTTGCTTATGTTCTTTATTCAATTTTTATTTCTGTACAAAACAAAATAATTTCTTTAATTAGCTTTGAAATGTCTTATTTATTTTTTTTAAATTATTATTCTGTGGAAAAGATTCATGTTCTGTAACACTAGTCACATTAGTAAGCCTGGGCTTCAGAAAATTTTTGACATATATTTGATTTCATAATAAAAAAAAGTGTATACAACCAAGAAAATATGGAAATCAAAAACATGTCAGTTAAAGTTTCTGAATCATTGTTCACTAAAAAATGCAACTTACTTCTTAAAATTTGCATTTTCCGTTTTTTTATGACATTCACTAGAAATGATAATGAATAATCAGTTAAGCAAAAAAGTATAATGAATTTACAATTATCACTAATGAATTAAAATCAAGCAAAAATAAATAAATTGATGAGTAATGAAAGTTTATATGAATACATCGGGATAATTAATGTTTTGCTTAATTGAACTTCACATATTTTTTTCTTTTAATGAAATATATTTCAGCAACTACCCTCAATTTGAGAATTCAATATTATTAATGCAATAATACGATGAAAATTTTTAATTATTTAGAAAAATAAATTTTACCAATGCAACCACTATTTGTAAATTTTGAAACGAGGAAAAACAATAAAGTTCATTGCCCATTTCTTTCCAAACTTGTTGTAAACAAATTAACAATATTAAAAAGTTATTAGTTAATATGTGAGGACAGTATTAACTCAAAATTCTTTAGTTGAGCTTAAAATAAATGAAATAATAATAATTCTTGATATTCAGTTTAGCATAAACAAAGATTGTCATTCATTTAGAATGTGAAACCAAGTTAAATGTTGCAAAGCAAATCACTAGATCTAGCTTTTTATTACTTATCATAGATAATATGGTTTTACAGGTGTATTATGATGAAAATTGGGCACAAATCCCTACGCTCTTTGTAGTACCTTAACTACTCAAAACAGAAATCTATAATCAATGAATGGAAAGGTAATAGAAAATCTGTAAAACAAAAAATATAATTAATGAACAAAGAAAATATCTGATTATTCTGGAACATTTAATTTAAAATAGATTGATACATTGATCATATTGAAAATGAAAAAGTCTAAAGTTTAAAAAGTTAAACTTCGGACTTTGACTTTTAGCTTTTCGTCGAAACGTCTAAAACCCAAAATAATACTTAAAATGCTTTTACCTACTATCAATCATATTTTTCAAGCAGAAATCATGCAGAAAATTCGGCTATTAATAAAAATACTAATGGATTTGCAACGTTTAATTGAAAGACCAATAGTAATAGGACTAAAGAACAACTAGAAAATATGCTTTTAATAGTTAATAAACCATTAGATAAGAATTAAGAAAACTCTCAAGCATTAAACTTGATAGACAGGCATTTCAAAAAACAAGAAAAGCAACATTGATTTTCAGCTTAATATTTATTATGAGATGTTTCATTTAGAAAAATCCTAGCTCAAGATTTCAGGGGCTAATGCTTTTGAAATTTAAAAATGATTGATATATGTAGAGTATCAATTCAAGAACATCTGTAATTGATCATTAAGCCTTTTAGTTCCTAAGAAACAAAGAAATTTACCAAGGAAATCGATAAAAAAATCAATTGAGGTAATAAAAATGTTAAACATTTATATTGAGAAATGGTTTCATTAGAGAGACGTAAAATTCAGAAAAAAGATAGAAAAATAGACACAATGTAAAAGAAAGACAAAGAAAAATCACTTAATTATATCAATATATTGTTTTCAACACTACTTTTTATACAATCATTTATTCTGAAAGCTTAATGTTTCCATACCTTCATCAGGTTTGTAATAGTAAAATATTAAATTGGTATATCATTGAGATTTTTTCATTCAAAATAGTCTAAGATAATGTTTTTTCAAATAATAAAAATAATTTTAGTGCGCATAATGAAAATGTAATGTCTACATAAACCAAAACTGATATTTTTCATGTATCAAATATTAGGATCATTCAGACTGAAATTTGAGATGGAATTATGTATCCAAAAGATTATTGTGCATAGATTTTATAATTACTATATAACTTATTTATAGAAATACTGTTCTCGTTTTAAAAAGAATAAATTTTAAAGGATATTAAGCTTTAATTATTATAAAACCAAAACAAAGATAGTAGAACAGTCTAAAGAGTAAAACAAATCGTAGATATATTTTTTGAGGAAAGAAAAGTTATTGTTCTCAAATAACAGCTGCTACAAATTGTTAATAAAATTAGTAATTTAATAATTTTGTTTAACTTGGGATATAAACCATTTTTAACTGTTTGTTATAATATTAAAAGTTGCTTTCTGCAAAAAAAAATGTCTAGTTAACCTATTACATTATATTCATGTAGTCCAGGGGATACACTAATCTCTTCTGGAATCTGTAAGTTTTATTCTTTATGCATAAGACATCCTGATATCTTTATCATGAAAAATAATTTGTAATAATAACGCTGTAAAGAAAAGCCCCAGCTTCTCAGTTTCTTCATGTCCTACGTTAATTTTAAGGTACAGTATTCCAAGCCAATGGTAAGACTTTGGACGGCACAGATTAACTTAAGACACATATCCAACTCACGGAGTACAAGCAACGCAGTGTCTGAGAATAAAATTGCTTCCAATCGTGCCCGCAGCAAGTGATGCTTTACTCTACTGATCCTAAGGGAAGCGACATGAAGATACTGAGAAGCTGAGGCTTTTCTTTACAGCGTTACATAGCGATAAATTAAAGAGCTTAAAACTTGAATCATAAAACTTAATATTATTTAAAACAATTTTGATATAATGTTTTGGAATATAAAGATCGATTCGATATTAAGGGATATTATTATCAAATACGATTATTTTATTTCTTAAATGTTAACTTTGTAATCATTGTCACAGTTGATGAGGAATATTCAAAATAAATAACATAAAATTCTTACAGATAAAAACAACAGATATTTTTGATAATCTTATAGATTATCAAAATTATCAGTTGATTTTGTGATGATTCGAAATACTAGTGGTCTCTTGTCTTTATACTATTCTATTAAAAAAGAGAGAAAAAAGATCTTGTATAATTTTTCACTTGGATGTTCACAGTGTAAAGGCTTGCTATTGATATGAAATATTGAGCATTTACCACAGAAATTATAAAACTACTTAAAATATAGTACATAAATCAAATTAAATATATAATAGTATTAAGAAATAAAAAAACATTTTGACTAAACTCTTAGCAAACGAAAATTATTGAAAAAAATTACATTTTTCAACTTCCATTGGCTATAAATAAATATGAACGATTAGATTAAAATAATTTTTCACACACACACACATTCATTTTTAATTTATCGCTAGAAATTTTTGTTATTGGATTTATTTTATGATAAAAATCTAAAATTACCTGATGGTTTTGGAAATTCAGGTCACTATATTTATATAAACACACACACACACACACACACACACATATATATATATATATATATATATATATATATATATATATATATATATATATATATATATATATATATATATATATATATATTATATATTATATATTATATATATATATATATATATATATATATATATATATTATATATTATATATTATATATATATATATATATATATATATATATATATATATATATATATATATATATATATATATATATATATATATATATATATATATATATATATATATATATATATATATATATATATATATATATATATATATATATATATATATATATATATATATATATATATATATATATATTTATATATATATATATATATATATATATATATATATATATATATATATATATATATATATATATATATATATATATATATATATATATATATATATATATATATATATATATATATATATATAATGCAATAAATTTTCGTATTTGGCAACATATTTTACAAATTCTATGGGTAGTTCTTGAGCTGCAATAGTTTTTGGCACATCATGGGTATTCGTATTATCTAAACTTTGTTCTAGTTTGACTGTAATAACTCTTGTTAGAATCAATTTATGTCACACTGTTGGATTTTTAGGGTTTTTATAAAACCCTTAATAATAATCTGATAGTAATCTAACCCTTAATAGTAATATAATAATCGTCTAAGCAACTTTTTAAAGTAAAATCTCGAATTTGTAAATATCCGACCAATCAGGTTGAGTTTTGTCTTATAGAATGAAAGTGAACATCATGTATCTCCTAAATGGTCAAGCTTAATTATGAGGATTTTGTTTTATAAAATAATAAGCGGGTATGATGATGAATGATTAGTCCTCTAATTTTCTGTTTATCATTTTGTGTATTTGGATGACGTGTTTATAATGGTTCGGAATTCCGTTTAAATCATAGGTACTGGTAAAACTACTAATCTAACACAAAATGTAACAACAGAATAATAAATTTACCAACAATGTCTGTCTTTATTTTATAGAATAATAACTGCACAAAATGTACGTTATAAATGGATTAAATATTAAACATTTAAAACATTAAAAGGTTTTCAATTTAAATAAGCAAATATTTACGTACTTTCAAATATTTAAATGTAAAAGTAAGTTTCAAATTCTGTTTTTTATCTGGATTAATATGTTTATAATTTATTGTAATCTGTACATATGATTAAAAAGTACTACAATAGCTACCTATGAAAATAATCTATTCTAAATTTTAAACTTGAAACTGTCTGCTCTGAAATATGAAGAAACTTAATAATGCATGTTATTATTTATTTAATGGGGAAACATTGAGAATTAGAACATTTTCTTTTTTATAAATGAAGGAAAGATTATTCATATTTTGTAACATTTTGATATTTAAAGTCATAGGTTATATTAAAATAATATAATCTATCAACATTGAGTTTTTAATCACCGATTCAAAAACACAACATTGATAGATTGTATTATTTTAATACAGCTTTATTTGGTGACATATTAAATAAGCAGAAATTAATTTTGATTGAAATTTTCATTTAACAATATTAATTTTACTATTAAATATTCCGTATGTAATTAATAAGTTTCAATTTTTTATTTCCTCAATTATAGTCACTTATTTTAATAAAATATTAAATAAGGACCCTAGTAAGGAAATTATTTGACCAAGACAACAGTAAAAAATCATATAAACAGGATAATATTATTATCTGAATAAGTAGGATAAAGCTAAATGTGTCATGTTTAATCTTGATACATAAGCACACACACACACAGAATAATGTTTCACTCAATTAGTTATGATGTGAGAAATAAATTTATTTAAATATTTTTTTCCAGTTTTTGCAAATTTGGATGATTTAAGTGGCATTCATAAAACATATTGCTTGATATGGATCATTAAATGATTTAAGATTCAGTGCTATATTATCGTTAATAAAACATAAAGTTTTTTAGTTTCTTAATCGCACTTTCTTTTAATTATTTTTCACGATAAAGATATCAGGATGTCTTTTGCATAAAGAATAAAACTTACAGATTCCAGATGATATTAGTATATCCCCTGGACTACGTGAATATAATGTAATAAGTTAACAAGAAAAAAAATTTTTTTCCCAGAAAAAGCAACTTTTAATATTATACCAAACAATTAAAAATGGCTTATATCCCAAGTATATTACTAATTTTATTTACAATTTGTAGCAGCTATTATTTGAGAATCAAAACTTTTCTTTAAAAAAACAAAAATAAAAATATATATATATATATATATATATATATATATATATATATATATATATATATATATATATATATGTATATGTTTGCTTCTTTATCATTTTTGCACACTATTTAGTTAATTTAGTTATCATTTTTGCTTAAAGAAAAAGAAGAATTATGAACATTTTAAATTATCTTTCTAAAAATCTCTAGAAATTTATACATTAAAAAAATCTATTTTACAGGCTTATAGGAAACTCCAACATCATTAAAAAAATTTTTATCTTTTGAAAATATAAACCTTTATAAGCATTCTCAAAATTTAATTAATTTATGTTTTTTCCTAACCTATTTTAAATTAAATGTTTAAGGGATTAGTGCATTCCAATAAATATAAAGTGAAAAATATGAGTGGAAAGTTTTGCTTGAGCAAATGCTATATTCAAGACTATAAAATAATTGATTAAGATTAATTAAAATATCAAATAATATACCTAGATTAGTTTTAAATATTTAATGCTATGATCACTATTATAATATTCCTTTTATATAATTATTTTGTAAAACAGCATTTTTATAGTTAAAACAAAATAATTTAACTTCTTAACTTTTTTCATAAGTATGTAATATAAATCTATACTTAGTATGATTTCTTTTTTAAAATATATATATAGATTATAAAATTTATCATGATTTTGCTCATCATGTATTATAGAAATAATATTTTCTCTCACTCTTTACTTAGTTATTCAAAAAAATATCTTCACATTGTTATTCAATGTTCTTCGAATAATTCTGCGCATCATTTGTTTTATTTAAAGTGCACACTTACTTTATAATTTATTCTTTTCTTAATAAAAGTAAGTATATGTTGGTGGAATATTTCTTTCAGCGTGCATGATGTGTACATAACAAAATATTTATATTAGATTGAATTGCTTTATGTTTATATTTTCCACTATAAATGCTTTAAGTGACTCTAAACTTCTTATCCTTTTCATATTTTTAAATTTTTTCCCAAATGAAAACAATGCAATATATGAAGTAGTTAGCATGTTCTATTGACTTCTGATCAAGCCTGTTCTAGACTATTATGAGGTAAAAACTTTTGATTAGATGGGATTTGACAATATCTCTTTTTCAGAAGTAGTATATTCCTCAATGTCTAATCGATTACCTTATGACATTTACGTAAAACTAGTGTGCAGCACTCTTAATTTTTTAAAGGTATTTCAGATCAAATTTAACATGCACTATTTCTAAACAACAAGCTTTTGCAAAGCACAACAAATTTACTCATAATAAAATTTTTATCTTGAGGCATCTTTTTAAGTTCTTTATATTGTTAAAATAATTGAACTTTATTCATCAATTTTTGTATTTTTTCTGAATTGACCTTTCCTACATATAATTTACATTTATTTTATGAACAGCTATCCATCTTTTCATTGATTGCTCTTTTTAATTTTCAAAGCAGTATTTATAATATATAAATGATTACTAAAAAAGAAATGTAAAAAAACTGTCTTTTCATAGTTTATATGAAATGTTAAAACTGGAAATTACGCACACATATATATGTTACGGTAAAAGTGATTAATCCGGTTACTATGTATAATAACTATTGATTATTCTTAATCACCACTAAACTTGTAGTGATTAATTATTAAATATTTCTCCCTTTTATACCAGTAATTTTAATCCCCCAACTCGTAATGGGCATAATAATAAATTCATATTATTTTGTAGGTAATTTAATTTAAATAAATATTTTTTTAGTTTAATTTAAATAATTTAAATAAATAAATATTTTAAAATAATATTAACATTTCATTCCTAAGAATTTGAAAAATATCATATGATGATTTACAATAACATTTCAGTTTTAATATTTAAATAGCAGTGGCCCTTTTGTAATAACATTTCAGTAGATATTTTAAGACAGATGTATTAAATGATAGCATAACGTAAATAATACTTTCTTAATCACTAAATGAATGTAAGTAAGCAATCATTTAGCAATTAATCATTAATTTTCACATCAGAACCATTTTCTCTTTCACTGTTCGCTTTATCATTAGCGTTGTTAAATATTCCAATAAAAGCTTGAATTTCTTGTTAAGTTTGAAGATATTTGATGGAATCAGTTGGGAAATAAAATGTTTTCAAATCTAATTTTAAAGATACCTCAAACATTGATTCGTAAGGAGTACACAAAATACTTTCATGATATTTTTTATAAATTATACAAAACGTTATCCTTTACCCAGTTTACTAGTTTTATTGCTTTCCAACCAAGAACTTAGCATATTTTGAAGATCCTGGTTTCCCATTGAACAGAACTTTATGTCTGACTGTGCCTAGGTTTCCAAAACGTACTTGAATCTTGAGTTCATATCTTTAAATCATTGACCTAATAAGTCCTTTTTTGGGTACTTTTGACAACTTTCACCTAAGTTCAAATCATCACTGCCTCACTATTAAACTTTTTTGTACATTGATAAGTTTTTATTTTATTATTCTGTTCCTGCCACCATGACTAATTGATAAATGTGCTTCATGAATCATGGTAAAAAGATCTATAATAATATTAGAAATGCTACTGAAATTATATGAATCTGACAAAGACGAAAGTCATGGCTATAGCCATGCATCTAAGCAAAGTAAATGAATTTTGAAGAAGTTAAGGACTTTATTGCATAATCCATTATGTGTTACAAATTTTATAAACTAACTGGTATTTGTCAGTGATAAATATTCAATAATTTATTGCATTTACGAAATATAGGGGTGATTATGAATAATCATCGTTGTTTATATACAAGTTTATTACATTTGCTATAGCATTTTCCTTATTAAATTTTATACAAATTTTATAAGCTAACTGGCTGTGTTACAAATTTTATAAACTAACTGGCATTCGCCAGTGATAAATATTCAATAATTTATTGCATTTAATAAATATAGGGGTGATTATGAATAATCCTTGTTTATATACAATTTTATTACATTAGCCGTAGCATATTCCTTATTAAGCATTGTTTGGGATGCCTTTTAGAGTAGATTTGAAAATATTTCCTTTCTCAAATGACTCAATTAATATCTTTGAGCCAAAAATGAAATTTTGGCTTTAATAGACATGTTTAACAACATTTCTGATAAAACCAACAGTGAAATAAAAGATGGTTGTAATGTGAAAATTAATGATTCATTGCTAAATGATTGTTTACCTGTATTAATTTTGCGAAGAAAATTTAGAATCAAGCAAAAAAAGCGTTGAAAGTTTCAAATTTTAAATTTTCTTTCGGTAATTGAGAAACTATGAGTAACAAGAAGACAAAGCAAGAAGTGATTCACGAAATATATTTGCGATAATATTAGAAATGGAAAAACAATATATTTATCTTTTAGGAACAAAACTTGAAAAATTCTCATAGTATTATACCAGAAGTCACACACACACACACAGTTCACAATTTGTGAAAAAAGATTTATTTTGTTTGAAGATTTTCCACATATCAAGCAATATTACTAAGAGATTGTGTTAGAAAATCATTTTCCTGAAAGTCAGTGAAATTAACGATGCGTTTGCTAAGGAGAGTGAAAATATGCTGAAGGCAAACATAAAAAATCTGGAAAACTAATTTTAATTCTCATAATAGTCTATTGTATTTAAATAAGCTTACAAATAAATATAAGTGAATATTTTCGAGAATATAGGTGTAATTTATTTTGACATGAAATTATTCTTGTAAATTCTAAAAATCTAAATAGTAAAATGTTTTCTTTATAGAGGTCTTTTAATAAATAGTATATAAAAATTAAGAGTAAGTACTAATTACTATTTAAATTAAAGTTTCTGTTTTGTTTAGATAAAAATAAAATATTTAATGAAGTAACAAGCTCGGTTTTATTTTATTTTCAGCAATTTTGATCACTTTGTAGTTTTTCAATACCTTTTACAACATATGTTATATAATTTATGATATTGTCTGATACATTTTTCTTAAAATATCTACTGAAATGTAAGTACAAAAGGATCACTGTCATTTTTTTAAAATTTTTTAATTGAGATATTATTGCAAGCCTAATTCTAAGTCACATCATGGTACTTTTCAAATTCGTAAGAATGAAATATTTAGTTTTACTTCAAAATACTAATTTTTTCGAATTAAGATGTCATTTTTCTACAAAGTAATCGGAATTTATTACATTCCCTATTAGTTGGAGATTTTATAAAATTAATGAAAAAAATTGATAAATATTCAATAATTTATCATATTTACCAAATTTAGAGGTGATTATGAATAATCATCGGTTATTATACATAATTATGAATAAATAGCTATTGGACTTCCACTATTATCTAATGATTAGTTTTAATGTATATATCTAATTATTTAAAAATTGTTTTTATCACGGACGTTGTTTCAATGTTTCTTTTTTGTTAAAGTGAATTGTTAATATGATGTTATAATGATTTATATTATGTTTATTCCCAAAATTCAATTGTTTCTCTATGATATTGTAATACAATTTTATAAACTTTAAGTAAAATCAAGACTACAGTTAATTTTTTATTTTAAAGTTCATTTTGATTTATAAATTAAATTTTTTGATAGTCAATAAATGTAAATTATTATTCACACTTTTAAAGTAGTCTCTCTCTTCGCGTTCATGAAATAACAAGTATATTTATTTCCCTCTCTGTGATAGTGACAACGAGTTTGAAAGAAATCTCTATTTGAAATGTTAATAATCAACTATAGAAGCAGAAACTTCATTCAAAATGCCAGTATTTCGTTTTCTATTAAAACATTGTGAAATGAGGCTTCTCAAAAAGTGTCCCGGAATATTACGTATACTCAATCTTAATCAATAAAAAATTACAGAACGTAATCCAAATTTTCCTTATACAAACAGCATTTATTTTGATTTTTCGGTAGTTTCACACAAAATTATTTTAACTGTTAACATTATTAAAACAAAATAATTTTTATAGTATTACAAGAATGGAAATGAGTATATTCAGTTTTAAGTTTTTTTTTAAAAAAATTGGCAAAAAATGTTTTTGTTTTTTCTTATTTGGGCATATTAAGGAAAACTATAATATGCGTTTGTAGTGTTATTCTTATAATAATGGTAATTCTTTTAATATCTGTTTCTGTTTCTAGTTCATATTTAAGACGCAAAACGTTTTCCTCCAAACTAAAATAAATTTTAATTCACAGAATAATTTATAGTTAAAAGTCTTGAAATTTAGTCACAAGCAAGATATTTTATATAAAATTAAACAAGGTGCATAAAATTTATAAAGTATTCCACAAAATTTACCCATACTAATAAAAATTAATGCATGTATGTTTAAAATTTTTGCCTTTAATTATTTGTCATAACGTGAAAAATACTTTTGCAAAAAAGTTGAAAAAATGCTGAAGAAGCTAAAATTTTAAAAACATATAATTACGATTTTGTGAAAAAAATTTTTTTTCTCCCATACTATTAAGTATATGTAAATTCATATATCCAACACTGAATTCCAAATTGTTCAGATGATGAATATTTTTTTCATATTTTCGTTTAAATCGATGTCCTATTAATGTGAGTTAGCTTTATACAATACTTTATCTGGAATTGTAAAGATTATGTACAATACTGACTAGCCGTTTTCTAAGAAAATAGGTGTGGAATCTAATGTATTACTAAAACAGTGACTGAATGTTTGATAATTTTCCCCTTTATCCCTAATATTTAGTGAATTTGAATAATTTTAGAATGTATAATAATCAAACAGTTAAAACATCAGATTGAAAAATAAACAGAAAAAGTTCTGAACTTCTATTCATTATTACTAGTGAAGATAAAACTACATAATTACATTATGGGAAATAGATTGCGGAGGTATTATTTTATAGTCATCTTGCTAAAATAAAATGATATTTCTAATATAGGTATTTATGAAATTGAGCTTACAAAACAAAAGAGTATATTGCATGATAAAGGAGAAAATTGTCAATTTGCAAATTTAACTGCAACTCAGAATTAAACCGTAAAATTGATTACTTTTCATTATGAGTAATTATATTTTTCAACGAAACATTAAATATTTATATAATTCAGATAGAGATATTATTTTAAAAATTATTAATGAAATTTTGTTAATTTGCTGTTTTATAATAAAAATTTTCCTTCATAATTTATCATGAAATATTTTTTATAAGCTAAATAACAAAGTATCGGGATAAAAGCATTTTTGTTTCTTTAATTAACTTCAGATATAATTTTATAATTTGAAGATTAATAAAAAACACCGTAATTATAAATTTTTTTGATATTTTTTTAAAGTTTATGTTTTGTTGATAAATATATTTTGTTAATGAATATTACAAATCACGAAAGTAATTTTGTTTAGTGTTTCATGTCTATTTTCGGTTAACTTTCAGGTAATATTTTTAAATGCTGTATACTGTACAACATTATTTAAAAGTGCCGCATAACATTACATTAAAATTATTAATATTTTTTAAAAAAATATATTGCAATCACTGAATGCGTTGCTGCAAAATATTTTTAAAAAATATTGAATTTCTATTTTTTGAATCAGAATATTTGTATAAAATGGAACGTCATATCTTAAAATTTTAATATTTTTCTGTTATCTAAGCATTTATTGGTTGCAAATAAGCAAAGAAAAAACTCAAGAAATAAAAAAAAAGAAATTTGAATTGTTTTTTATCTCATATACATGATAATGATTTAAAATGTATTCATAATTTTGTTTAATTTCAAAAAAATTATAAAAAAATATTCACTAACATTGTTGCTGAATCGAAAATGCACCTAACTGATTTTTATATGAGTCCTACGAAATGAATAAGAAAAAATATGTGGGCTATGCGAATTTAAGACAGTAGGGTGCGTCTTTTGTTTAACCAGAGCACCATGAAGGTGAAAGTACGACTTTGCTCTAAGCTTCTCCGGTAGATAACAACACCAGAGTATCCACTCCCCCGATTTTGACATTGATATGGAGAGGGATTAAATTTTCTCCAGACCATTACACCCATAGTAACGCTCAGCGAACGAACACACAGATTTTGATCCTACAGATTTAATGAGCACGTAATCGCATGTATTCGGTCTTTGACGGCATTGGGAATCGAATCTCACCCTTTGAATTATGTGAAAGAACATTCATTTTTAAGTAAAATTAATTTTAATTTAAATTTTTTCTTAAGTTTTTAAGTTTCCAGTTTTTTTGCATACTATTATAAAAAAAATCATATCATTTATACCAATTATTGCGATTCATTACATATTATTTCCTTCCTAATATTGCAAATTTTGAATTTTTTACTATAGCAAAATATATCTTATTATAATTATACATACATATATATATATATATATGTATATATATGCGTATGTATGTATGTATGTATATATATATATATATAAATATATAAGATGAAACAAGAGAAACATTGAAATCAGAAAGACAAAATTAGAAAATTACTAAAAATAAAAAATATATAAAAAAAATTGCTCGAAGACCTTTCGACATTTGACCTCCGTGCATGTCAGAAAAGAGTGTTTAATTTTCAAAGCTGACCATCTCCCTCCTGATGATGACGTGGTCCCTACACTTTCTTATTATTATTTGCATTGTATATTTTAGTAATTTTCTAATTTAGTCTTTCTGGTTTCATTGTTTTTCATGTTTCATCTTATTTATACTGGCAAATCTTTCTTTAACTGCTTTTGCGCTGGCAAGATTTCCTGTAATATTTATGTATTGTGGTTCATATTTTATTATATTGTATTTTCAGTATTGTATTCATTATTTTGATATATTTATTGCTTTAAATTAATATATATATATATATATATATATATATATATATATATATATATATATATATATATATATATATATATATATATATATATATATATATATATATATATATATATATATATATATATATATATACTGTATGTAAGTATATATGTATGTGTGTGTGTGTATGTATATATATGCAGACTGGAATATGTTTGCAAACAAAACAGTATTTCATTTTCATTATTATTTACTTAAATTAATAAAGATTAGGAAAATTATTTGGAGAGTTTTGTAAGAAACGCAAAGAAAGTTTTATGATATATTCTTCATAAAAATTTATAGTATTATAACTTTTATCTTTTAAAAATTGTTTTACTATTTTGTATATTCAGTTCTGTTCACATTTTTATAAATTTCATTGTTTATCAATTTGCATAGACTAATTCACATATTTAAGTTTACTTTCCTTTATTCAATTTCGTTCTCTTTTAATTTAGATTGTTATATTCACTCTTAGTTAAAGAAAGTTTCATGCCATGATTCTCGAAAGAGGTTGCTTTCATTGAATTTCTTTTTAGTATATGAACCCTAAATTGTGGTCAATGAATTGATAAAATCTAAAAATGTATTTAAGGAAAGATTTCTTCCATTCTTTGCTGCTCTGAATATTCATATAATTAAAACTTTTTCATTTTATTGCTTTAATATTGAATAATATTTTCACCAAAAATTTCAACATATGGTTCCTTTAGGCAAAAACAGAAATTTGTTATCGTTTTAATCTAAATTAGGGATTCCTCACGTAAATATGCTTTTAATTTAACTTTTGTGAATCATAGAACTCTTTCATATGTGATTACATTTACACAGTAATAAATATTTAGTAATAAATCTTCAGACAACTTATTTGTGCGAAAAATTATATACTGGATTGTTCTGAATTCTATTTTAAAAAGGAATAAATTTTTAAAATATAAATATATATTTAAAAATGTTACGCTTTTAAGAAGAAAGTAACATTTTTATTTTCTATGAAAAGACTAATGATACATTTGAGATTTATATGTTTAAAATACATTTATCAAAAAATAAATGTCAAAATTATTTATATGCATATAGAAAAGTAATAAAATTAGTGATATTACAAATATTACAAAATTACATGGATAAATAACTAAAATATAAACACAGGGAAAATTTAGTGATTCACTTAGCTCAAAAGCAGCTTTAAATAAAATTGTTAAAAATATACAAAATGTAAAATCATCGAAACTTAAATAATACAATAGAAATGCAAGTTTTAACAGATAAAAGGGAACACACCAATAAAGTACAAATGTAACTGAAATTAGAATTTAAGTTATATAGAAAAATGAATATACTTATGGAATTAAATGTCAACATAGCCAGAACTTCTACCTACATAGCTTCTGCAATAGCAAAAGACAATCGTCAAAACTGTGCCATTGTACTCCAAAATCATATAGAATTACCAAATATGAAATCGGAGCTATCAAATAATCAGTATATAAATACAAGTAGAGATAAAATATCAAATAAATAATGCCATATAAATATAAAAATTATAAAAATTAATTTCAACTAAATAGAACTGTAGTATATCAATGCTTAAAGTAGCTGACAAAATGAAAACTCTAAACAGTGTTTTCGAGTTTGTTATAAGACATTCAAGGCTTGGATGATCTTTCTGTAGTTAAACTAAGCCTTACATTAATCTTTTAAAAGCACAACACTCTACTTCCTAAACAGAATTTAATAAAGTTTATTGATACAATATTATTTAATATAGCATTTTTAAATATTTAATTTGCTTTTAAATGTTTTTAAATAATTGCATATTTATTACTATTGACCAAAAATTACATTTTCATAAATTTTAACAAATATATTTAGATTCCAATAAATTAACTTAATAACTTTAAAATTGAATTCATTGGTTTCATCATATATGTTAGCATAAATAATTTAAAATAATTATAATTAACTCTTAGCATAATATTTAATTTTCAATAAAAATAAATAGAAAATTGAGATTTCAAAACATTATTGTTTATTTTAATTAAGTTAAAAACTTCAGGATAGATATTTTTAGAAATTGCTTCCAGTTTTGTGAAAATAAAATATTATAATTTATATAATTTATACAATATGTCTGTATATCTGAAAAGATCAATGCCACATATTTCATAAGAGTTCAAAATAATGCAAAAGTAAATTAGCAAAATAGCTTGAGAATTTTGAACCCTGTGAAATGTATTTCCTTTACCTGTATATATAGTTTTTCCTCCTTATAAATATATAATTAGTAATAGATACATTATGTACTTAAGTTCTTCCAGTATTTTATATCTAATTAAGAAATAAATTGATTAAATCAAAACACTGAAAATTTTATCAACAAGAATATTTATAAAAAGTTCTCTAAAATGAAATATAATGAGAAAATTATATATATATATATATATATATATATACATATATATATATATATATATATATATATATATATATATATATATATATATATATATATATATATATATATATATATATATATATATATATATATATATATATATATATATGCATGCGAAGAAATTAATTTAATTATAGGTTTATTATTATTATTATTAATGCAAGTGCTTTTTATTTCATATTTTCCAAAAATAAAGATTAATATAAAAATAATGTCAAATTTTGTCCACTTAAGAATTAAATCCACAATATATCAATAATTCAACTAATAAATTAACAAGTCATTAGTTAAGAAATTTTATTGGGGTTTCATGAAATTTCGTAGCAGCAGTTATGTAATTATGTAAGGGATATTAAAGTTAATATTTTTAGAGTTTTAAGTTTCTTAGGAAAAGCGAAGAGATTTTAGCAAATAGAGTTATATATATATATATATATATATATATATATATATATATATATATATATATATATATATATATATATATATATATACATACATACAAACACATTAGTTTCTTAACTCAATAAATACGAAAATGTAATTTAAACATTTTATTATTATCTTTTTAACAGCTGTGTTATTTAAATATTTTCTTCATTTAGTATATTAACTGACGGCAATAATTACAACAATTTAAAATAGTCCTCGGTAAGTAAAAGCTTTTGAATGCTGATATTATAATTAGTTTTCTATCTGATATTGAGCCATAGATAATGAATAAAAAGTTACAGTTATTAACTATTAATGAGTGAATAGATGTCTTCAG
Source organism: Latrodectus hesperus (assembly GCA_037975125.1). Lineage (NCBI taxonomy): Eukaryota > Metazoa > Arthropoda > Arachnida > Araneae > Theridiidae > Latrodectus > Latrodectus hesperus. The sequence goes on along the minus strand of CM075852.1, from coordinate 94,420,365 downwards.
GATTTAACTTCGCTGATTCCCTATAATTTTGTAGAAAAGTATCATATTTTGTTTAAATTAGTGGAGCGAAGTCGTGATACATACTTTTCTTGAATTATTTTTAAATAACGATTATTTTACACAATATAACATTTAATTTTTGATAACACCAATAATATTTATATGAGAATTTATGGATAGTTTAAAAAGTAGTTTTATGAGCAGAAGTCGCAATTTTTGTGTTTTGAACATTTCTAGCACCAATATAATATAATGCACAGCTTACAATCGATGGTATCCAGGGCATAAATGGCTATTTTGTTGGTTTTTAATGTACTCACCTTTCATTTGACTCACTTGAAAGCTTATCAGCACGAAATTAGTAAAAACAAATATTGAAAAAATTAGTTATCAAGCATTAGGTAAAAATAACGCCACCTAATTAATCTATTTTATGTTGATAGTTGTGGAACACATACTCACACTGATTCTGAAACGTAAAAACTATGAAGTAAATCTCTTAAATTTTAGCTAAGGGTCATGAAAATTGTTTTTATGACTTTTTTATCAATAAAATTTTTCTGTTTCACTTACATATAATTATTTTTTATAAAAATGTACAAAAGTTATGCAATTATAAGCATTCCTTAAGTTTTAAATGAAGGGTAATAACTGAATAAATAAAAAAAAAACTCTCAACCGTCCCAATAATATATGTTTAAAATGTGAAGTATGTAATTTTGGTTTCTACGAGAGAAAAATGTTTCAGATAATTGTCATTCTAAATATAAAATTTTCAGAATTGTATGATTTCTTTTCTCTCAGAGTTATATTAATTTGATTTTTCACGTTTGTTGAAATTTTTATCCCCAAATTGTTTATTAAAGCTATAACATATCAGCAGTAAAATTTAATTTGTTAAACATTTTCCTTTTTACTTCAGATTAGTTTTGAATGATAATTTCTAACCATTTTATTTTCTAAAAGTATTCCCTACTTTTTGATCAGATAAATATAAATTAGTATACATCTATATATGCAAACGAACTGTTGTAAACACCATTATGATTAAAAATTTTCTTAAAAAACTATTTTTTTCTAAGAACATAATTTTTCATAATAAATTTTTACTAAGAATAACAAAATAGGAAAAAATAATAATTAATATATATAATGAAAGAAAGTGCACAATGTGGTTGCCACTAAAACATAGAAATAAGTCCCAATACAAACAAGAGATGTATACGCGTTGTCGTAACCGTCTATCTTCTGTCTATGAAGAAGATTCCAGTTTTTACATACAGGACGTGCTTTATATAAGGGCTGGAAATTTTGCCCTCTAAAACTTTTCAGAACTGTCCAGAACATTTGAGAGTATTCGAGAGCATTTTAGAATATTCTGGAATGTTAGGGAATAGCCTGGAATATCCCAGATCAATGTGTAACCTTCCAGCACACACTAGAAAATGGAATATTCTAAAGTAACATGGATTATTTTAAGCTTTTTTTTGTATGGGTGAGGCTACTTATTGGTTGGGAGGCGTATATAAAGCATGATCCGTCACTGGTTTGAACGTCAGTTTCTTATCAGTGAAGTGCAGTGAATGAATGAAAACAAACAATAAAGTGTGAGTAATCGAAATGATAAAGGGATTGAATATAAATCAAAAATAAAGTGTAAAAAGCGTTAAAGTGTACCTTGTGTATTTATTAATAAAAAAAAACCAAGTGTAACCAAGTTATATACTTATTCGCCATAATTCTGACAGCATGTAACTCATCGAATCCAAAATAACTACGAGAATCCTTCAAAGTGAATATGACTGATGACATGCTGTACAAAATCCGACAAGCTAATCCTGAACTGATCATTAAATTCAAAGACGACATCTTCAAAGAATCACTTATTTGTCTAGAAGATTAATGTTCAGCGATAAATTACAGACCTTATTAAAATTTGAGTTGTCAGCACCACGACAAGACGATTTTATTGTATTAAACTTCAAAATTATAACACCAACGAACTACTTTAATGCATTGCTCACAACAAATCACTTCTCAATGATTTACAACGATATCACGTACCAACAATGTTATTATGATTATTACGGATGAACAAGAACACTGGCGGCATTATTTACCTGGACTTACTAGACCGGCACCGTGAGAACGTTTCGAATAAATAAATCTATTTCTGGCAGAAATGATTTCTAAACAAAGCATCGCATTTGCACTGGCATCATCTGGCTTTGCCGTGACACTTATGGAAGGAGGACGAATATTCTGCCATACAACTACCGTTGAATATAGCTGAAGAACAATTCCCAGAATGTAAAACCTCAAGAGCATCTGAACGAGATGAACTTCTAAAACAAGATAAAATTATCTTCTGTGATGAATGCTCGATGGCACATAGAAATATTCACTCGAAATGAACTAAACATTACTAGACTTGCGAAGAAACTCTGAAGTGATGGGAGGAGTTCTATTCATACTCTTAGGAAATTTTCGATAAATACTCCTTACAGTTATCTCCAAGTCAATACACGCACACGAAATCAATGCATGCTTAAAAAAATCAAATCTCTGACCCCACATATACATAAATACTACGACTAACAAAATATATGATGGTTGAACTATCGAAAGACGAAACAAAAACACATTTTGCCCACCAACTTTTACAAATAGTCGAAAGCATATATCCTACTGACCAAACAAACGGCAGCATTGAACTCATCAGTCAAAGCTGCAGCATAACCACCACTGAAAACGAATTTATAGACCAAATGTGTATCCAAATATTTACATTCAGAACTATACCAATCCGTATTGGCTATTTTAGAGAGCAATTTCTGCAAATAAAAGTAATATTGTCATGATATCATCTTTAAAATTCAAATGAAAATTTCCAGTTAAGAGAAAAAATACAAATTGATCGAAATGATGGTAAATGTTGAAGAAAGTGTTGATTTCCCTACAGAATTTTTAAATTCTTTGAAGGTACCTGGCATATCATTACACTACCTTCGACTGGAAATTGGATCTCTAATAATACTATTTTGAATTCTCAACTCACCAAAACAATGTAATGGAACAAGGATGATCATCAAATAGCTATCGAATAACATAATAGAAGCCGAATTTATGACGATAAAGATTAAAGAACACGTGGTATTTATCCTCAGAATACCACTGATCTCTACTGAACTAACATTTCAATTTAAAAGACTGAAATTTCCAATCAAACTTGTTTTACAATTAACAAAACGCAAAGACAAACTTTAAAATGTTGCGACAACAACTTCGAAGTTTGCTTTTCTCACGGTTAACTAGACGTAGCTTGATCTCGAGTAGGAAATTCGAAACATTTATTCATGTATAAGCTGTATAACAAAATAAAAAATGTTTGTAAGCAATTATTGTAAATAGAAATATTATTGCTATTTACAATAAAAAATTTGCTCCCTTTATATTTTAAAGTTTATCCTTCTATTCCAACTAAAATACAATACCATTTCAACTCCCTGAGAGAAGCCTTGTATCTAGCCTTGCTAGTATAATATAAAGTAATAATAAATTTATGTTTATTTTTATTTTTTCCTAAAATAATGCATTATTAGTTATTACAAATATCATATTTTAAAATAATATATTTATTGCAGAAAAGTAATCTTTATAATTCGGATTTTTTGATAGGTCAATAGAGTTATAAATAACTTGAATCCAAATCTCAAATTTAACTTAAAAATTGTTCAATAGAATATTTGAATTTAATAGACATTTATTCACCTATAATTTTAAGGAAATTCAACTAGGGTGTTTTTCTTAAGTTTTTAATAATTGTTATTCTTTATAAGGAAACACAGAATTGGTAAATATTTTCTTCAAAATATCAGTAGTTACTGTATCGAGAACGGCAAAGATCACGTGTCAATTATTTTGCTGATTATTTTTCAAACTAAAAGAAGTCACTTGGCGTTGGGATATGCTGTATTTTTGGTTTCATGAAGATATATTTTGATGCTTTCGTTTTATTTTGCGAAGTGTAAGCAATTATAAGCTTATAGGCTCAGATTTGTTTCATATGTAAACTGATATTTTATTATTATAAAAGCATCCATTATCATTATATTTTATTTTTATGTATTGTATCTTTACAAAGAAGTACAACTATTTAACATTTTTAAACAATTCATGTATTGATAAATTTTAAATATTGATTCATCTTTAAACTACATAAAAATTTACCAATAATTTTTAAATTTACTATAGAATCGCTGTTAAAATACATAATATTTTAAAAATATTCTCAAGAATCTTTCGTTTAAACCTGTTTTAAATATGTACAGAGCTAATTTGCTCATCAAAATCATATTTTAGCGATATTATAGACAGCTGATAAGAATGTAGGAGTGAAATATACTGAAACTATGTATTTTAAAAAATCTGACACATTTAAAGGGAGTGCAACATTGTTCAATGTCCATATATTTAATATCGATTCGAGCTCAAGGAATGAAATTTTGTTACGTTGATCACAGCATAGCATTGGCGGATGCACTTAAAAATAAGTACATGAAACATTACTTCAGAAAATATGAAACAATTTTAAAGAAATTACATAAAATTCATTTAACTGAAATGAAATAGAGACAAACACCAACATGTTATTTCTACAATACATAAAAATTTTCTTTTTCAATAATAACCTGACAGTAATGAATAAGATGTTATTGTAAAGGATTTTATTTTATTTTAATCAAATATACTTGATTTCTGTTTTGAAGGCAATTTTCGTCTAAAATTGTATTTACTTACAAAATTTATATAATTTTCGCATTATAATGCTTTTATTTCAAATTTAAAAATTCACTAATACAAACTGATTTTCTTTTTATGAAATAATAATTAAAATTTTATCTCATTTTTTTAAAAAAGATTTTGATTTTTATAAAAATGAATTATTTTTATAAAAATGACTGAAAGAAAACTAGTATTAATTTTTATTAAATGCTCTTAATTTATAAGAATGTGACGGTAGGAGAATCGACATCATTGAAATTGAACTAAGCAATATGTAATTTTGTTTTCATGTTTTGTTGATGAATAAACAGAAAAAATGGATTTGCTATTTTATACAGGAATTATCAATTAATATTTAACCAAAAATAATAAACAATAATATAAATTTTAATTTTTAATCATTCATTCATAGATTTATAATTTTTATACAGATCACGACATTGAAAATGCAACACCACTTTGGTGTTGCATTTTCAAGGAGTGGGTAGAAAATTATGCAAATTTCACGGTATACGCATCTTACGGAGTAATGCAAATGATGTGAAATGCACAGCGCTCCAGCGCACTTAGGATAAGAAATAAGGTGAAGAACCTGTAGAGTGGAAAATATTCGCGCCGTTATTGGTGATTGGAAAATAATCGTTGAAAGTTTGTTCTTGTCGTAAAGGACACCTGTGATTACAGAGAATGCCAGGTTGTCGTCGACAGAGTCAGTTTCATCAGACAGGCAAGTTTACGAGGTGCATGATATCGGATTGAGAAGGGCTGGTTGGTTCTTACGGCAAATCACAGCTGACAGACACCTGGACCGTCTGAGGTGAAGATGGTTGGAACAAGAAAATGTAGAACGTTTACGAAATACCAGTGCAGCCAGAGCGGTGTCAACACGCGTGGATTATCACGTCCGACAGGTGGTGGTTGTAGCCCAAAAAATACATCTAACGAAATTCATGTCGAGCAGAATAATTTGACGTCAATTGGTTGCTAGTGGCCTGCGCTCTTAGCGTAATTTAAGATAACTGCCATTGACCCCAAAGCATTAACGCCGACATCTGGAATGAAGCCAGATTTGAGCGATGTGGACGACGGACAGGCACAGAGTCGTCTTCTTAGAGCAGTCACACTTCTTCAGTGATAGTCACCACGTACGAGTATAAATTCAACGTGCTGACAGGTCCAACCCTGCTGCAATTATCGAACGCCCCGCCACGCGATGATATGGCATCATAGTTTGGTGTGCCAATGCGTACGATTCCAGGTTACCTCTAGTTCAAATTCATGGCATTATGACAGCACGAAGTTACGTGGATGATGTGCAGCAGCCTGTGACAATCCTCTACCTTCTACCTTCAGGGCGTGTCCAGTGTCCTTTATCAACAGGATAACGTCCGAACGCACATTGCAGCAGCTAATATGCACTGCAAGGTGTACAGCTTCTTTCCTGGCCCCCGTGTTTGCCAGATCTCTCACCATTCAAACACGTTAGGGATATGATTGGACGCCATTTGCAGATCCTACCCCTTCCTCCTTCAGCAGATGCTTTTTGGCAAATAAATGACAGAGAATGCAGAGTCAATCCCCAATACGCCATCCGTACCTTCATTGATTCTTTGCCTAGACATATTGCTTCGTGCATCATCGTCCCCGGTGGTGCTACAACCTACTGATCCGATCCGGTTCTGGCTCTGTATAATGCATATCATTTCAAAATACAGACACTTTATTGCTCGTTACTGTCTCTCTCTATTTATCGTGTTTCGTCACTTTCTGGTAACTCATTCTTGGTGTTACATTTTCAATGTCGAGCAGTGTAATATGCATTTATATTAATCCTGTCATTTTATGTCAATCTTTTAGAATTATTATATTTATCATAGTATGTTTTATTGAAGTCACACATGTTTCAAAATAAAGAGCATTCTGTGGTTTTCACACAACTCATATGCGTCATGTTGTAATATTTGGTTTCCGCCGATGATAGTGATGGTTTGATGATGATATCATAATAAGTGTCATTGCTTTATTATCTGAATAACATTGCTGATGAACTTAAAATCTCTTTCTTAGAATAATCTTTAATTAGTAATAATAAAATTTACATATGCATTAACTTACGTTATTGCGTGCTTTTACATAACAACGAATGAAAATGATTACTGATTGGATGTTGTTAAAGCAATTCAGATAATTATAAAATTGATATTTTTAGATAATTAAAAATGTAATTGTTAGTTATGAATTAAATTGTCATGAATTGAATAGTTTGTAGATAATAATGAATATGATGTTTTTAGTGTGATAATGATTTATTGATATTTAATTACTAAAATTATTCATAACATTTATTATTCAATTATTTCGTGTATAATCTAAATTCTGCACAAGAAATTTTTTACATTTAAGTAATTATGAATCTGCCAATTTTGATTTTAAAAGGATAAACTTTCTGTGATTATAAATATCCATGTGAAGAAATTGCATTATTTATAACATTATTTAAAAATACTACATAAGAATTAAATAATCATTACAAAAATACATCTATTGATCCCAACGACATTTAAGTATACATAATTTCAATTTTTAGAGAATTTTACACCAAGAGCTATTTATATCAGAAATTTTTCATACTATTCGAAAGACATATGAAATAGAATAAATCTCACATTAAGATTTCGGGCGTAGCTAACATAAAATAAAAGTTATGTTTATTTCAAAATTTTTTTACTATAACGTTGATAATTAATTTAAACCCTGATTATTGCTGATTTGTATTCCTTGTAATTTTCTCTTATTACGATGTAATTTACTTAAAAATATGTAAAAAATTGAGCATGAGATTTGTCTTCTCTTTAAAAATTGTCATCCGTTGTAACCTCTGAAGTTAAGAAAAAATATTAATGGTATTGGATCTCCCCTTCTTTTTGTCTTCTCTTAGTGTAATTAAAAAGAATAATAATATTTACTGTTTTTTTTTCTTTCTTTTTTAAATAATGTATTTGTCCGCTGCAGCGAATGCGTTTATGCTTTTTCCAGTATGCCACCAATACGATACACATTGGAGCGCAGATGAAAAGAGAAAAGACTTCGATATTTAATGACTTCGAAACTTAAAAAATCTTAACATGAATTATAATATGTATTGTATTTATTCTGAGCAACTATCTTATTATTTTTCAATTAAATGTTAAATTACCAATATTGTCACATTATTTTTAAGAAATCGTAATAAGCAAACATTACACTAATACTAATAGTGATAAAAAAGATCATTATTTTCCTTCATCATTATTTTTGTAACCCCTTTAGGTAACCCCTTATAATGATGAAGGTATTGTGATATTACATATCACAATCCCTTCATCATTATTTTTGTAACCCCTTTAGTTATAATTATTTTATTTATTTATTGAGAATACCTAGAAAAGTTGAAGAGTAGAAACTTTAAACTCTAATATGAAATCAAATCTTATATTTTCTACTGAGAGTAATTATGGCGGCAGAGGGAAAGTAAGAAACAAATATTTATTATGTTTATGACAAAACTAAAAAGAGAGAGACAGAACATAAATTTAAAACGGCAGTTTTCCAGAAAATAGTCGAATTAATTAGATTAATAGCTTTATTTTTTCACTTTTTATATTTGACTAAACTTTCACAATAAAGAATCTAAACTGTCAAACGCGTGCATGTCTAAACTATGACCGTTTGAGGGCCGCATATCAAAGAAAAAATATTTGCTGGGCCACGCATACAAGCTTTTTTGAACACATTGAAATAAAAATTAATTCTATGTAGTTTTATGAAAATAAACTAACTTAATTTTACTATTAGTTTTTAATTTGAATTAGATACGTATAGGTACACATTTATTTTAAATTTGTACAAAAGTGTCGTTTCATTTAGTTTGGATTTCATAAAGATGGAAAAAATTCAAATTAATGAGTTGGATGAATTTACTTTTATTGAACAAGCAAATCGATACCGGGTTCAATAAACGAGGTTGTAATTGTAATGAAGTTTCAAGATGTCTGTCAGTAACCTTTAGCCTATTTTTGTTTTTTGTATGCTTCATTCTTGAAAATAATTATTCACAAATATAAGTACAGCTAAAAACTGAAGACATTAATAATGTATGATTGTGAAAATTAGGATATTTATCACGGGGTAGGTAATCTTTATAAAATTCCAGTAAAAAAAAAAAAAACATATCTAAATTTTTCTTTCATTTGAATGTCACTTTGATGTTCAATGCATTCCATTTGAAGATAGGAAGGTAATTTATTCATTTCTAGAAAAAATGGGGTAGAAAATATGTTGAAATAGTCTATATTTTTTCGAAATCTTGAAATCTACTTTCAAACTCTTGAATTGAAACAAAAATTAATGCAGCAAATTTTACATATTTTGTGCAGTCACAGTACTGAAATGTCAAATCTTTTACTCGATTATACTAAAATTTTAACTTCTTTCAAACGCTATTATTGTTCGGAACATATTATTGATAAATTGATTTTTTCCTTGAAGTCTCAAATTTAAATCATTCAAATGTTCTGTTTAGTCTTCTAAAAAGCTAAATCGAAAGCTCAATCTTCGTCTTCAAATTTCCGTCACATGTTTCCCTTTTGTTACCATAAATATTTTTATTTCAGTTCTTAAATCGTAAAACCTTTTGAGCATTTTCCCTTTGTTGGACTATCTTACTTTTGTATAATAAATAACATCTGTAAATTCAGTACCCATTACCTTAAGAAAATCTTGATCGATTCGTGTCAATTACTTAAATAAATGCAATGAATTGAATTATTCACAAAACGTTAAGATTTCTAAGAGCTTACTTATTTTTTTTCATACATAATTATACATTTATATGCCGACCGATGGCTGAGTAGTTAGCGTTCTTGACGCCTGAGCTGTGCGTCCCGAGTTCAAATCCCGGTTCGGGCATGGATGTTACTTTCTTTCTCTGTCCTCTCTGTGTTTCTCTGTCCTTTCTTTTGTGATGATGTATAAATGTGGCCCACCCTATAAACGGGTTTGTGGTGGTAGGGCGCGGGCAACGCTACTCGCCTCCGTGACTTGGTTCACAGGTGTCCGCTGGGTAACGAAAATGAGTAGCAGTTTCTGGCCTTGTTGTGGCATAGGGTTCGTAACCCAAGTGCCCACCGTTGGAAAAAAATTATACATTTATATTTAAATATATTTGTAAAATAGTTGAACACGTATAAGCTAACAGAAATAAGAAATGATGATGAATCAAGTCTTCGCACTAGAACGAATTGTTCCGAGACAATGAATGATAAGATGACGCAACGATCACTTATATATTTTTGTGTATTTTACTTTTAATTTTCGAAACAGCAAGAAGCATCTGGTTAAAATGAGTGTTTGTTAAAAAAAAGTTTTTTTAATTTTTATTTCAAAATAAATTTTAGCGAACCGATTTTATATGAATCACATTGCAAACATTTGTTTTATTTTATTTATTTATTTATTATTTTTTTAGTAAAAATGTGAGAATTAGAATGTTTTCATAATTTGCTTTTGGGCCGTACTTTAGACAAGCCTGGACAAACATATTTATTGTAATCTCTGGCATGGAAATTAATCAGTCCATGTATTTGAAAATATAACATTATTAATGGATTAGGATTATTTAAAACAAAATTGGTGATAAAATAGGCAAAAATATCGTGGTCAGTGTCATGTTATTCATTGCTATAGAATTTACCTAAGTTCTTGAAAAAAAGTTGATCTTGACTATAAAAAGTATAAGATTTGTCACATTTTAGTCCTACTAAACAATTTTACATAGAAATGCTTAAATTATTAATTAATTTTTGATGATCATCATTTCAAACAATTTCAGTAAGTTTTCACATTTTCCTAATTTTAATCTAATATAGTTACATTAAGGATAGATATAATTAGTTAAAATATAAGGTATAATTTTTTATAAAATAGCAACGAAATAACACCAGATATTACACATTCTTTGATTAAAAAAACACATTTAAATTTGATAAGTACAGATTACGTAAAATTTGGTACGTAATATTTTAGATGTCTAAAGTAACTTCAGAAAAAATTCATTGAAATAGTATTTATATGGAACAAAACAAATTGTTTTCATATGTAATTCAAAAGAATATAATATGATTTTTGTTGCTATATTCTTACCAAGTGGGAGAGAGAGAAAAATGTTGATCAATTATACATAATTTTAAAATATCTCAGTTTCTAGATTTCCACACGTTAACCTCATACTATCATGATAAAGCACCAAATTTATATATAAACTAAAAATTCTAATCTATATACAATACTATTTACATATTATAAATAACTTCAGAAAAATAAGTTACATGAGGGATGAAATCTGTATGTTACTTATAAATATTTTAAGATAAATTAGGGCAATTTTAAAACTAATTTTTATGATGATCTTATGTTCCCTTAAAAGATTGAAGAGATAAGAAATCTTTAATGTGCATACTTAATGAGATTAGTCAGTTTTTGAAATGAATTTTCCGGAAATCAGAGAATATTGCCTACTGAGCTAAAATCTTATATAAAAAAGGTTCAATTCTTTTTCAAGGTAAGTTGACGTATATTTCCAATGATAACTTTACTATAATGGTTTAATACGTCACATGGATTTATGACACATAAATCTGGATATACATAAATAGTCTATACTTTTAATTTTATAAAAGCATAATTTAAGACATGTTTAAAAAATGATAAAACAGTTTCTTTGATTAAATTTTTAAATTATGCTTTTCTTTAATTTCTTACTAATTATTATTTTTAGATTATATTAAATTGAAAAACAAACATTAAAAAATTATTCCCTGTTAATGAAAAATAATTTAGGTATTTGTTTCGTTTATATTGATTACATAACTAAATAAATCAATTATATTAAAATTAAAATAAAAAGCTCTGGTTGTTACATAAAAAGCTGAACAGTTAACCTTTTAACTTCAGCTTAACAATTCATGGGTTCAATTCTACTTTGAGCTTAATATTTTAAAACTTTAATTCCGATAAAATTATCACTTATGAGCAAAAATGAACAAAAAATAATAAATTTATCACTCAAATTGTTAATGATTAAACGATTAATTAATGATTAAACGACTACATCCCAAATATAAATCTCTTTTCATTTATCTTTAGAAAACAGTGCTTATAATATCAATTTTACATAAACAATTCATTATCATTAATAGCTAAATTTGAAAGGTGTAATATACGTGCGTATCATCATTTATTATAGAATCGTTAAAGGAAATTTAAAAATATCCTTTACATTTTAATAACCAACAGAACTCTATCTAAAAAAACTCATCCAACAATATGATATATTTAAACAGAAACTTAACAGCAACACTTTTTATTTACCAATTCTTATTTATTTTTTTAAATTTATTTTTAAATAGCAGTTATTAAAAGCAAAATCTTAATTAATTTGGTGAAATAAATTCGTTAATTTATAATTTATATGTTACATGATTTCAGATGTGTTATTTCTTTTCTTGTAGCGTGTTTCCTTCAGCTTTTATTTAAAAATGTTTTAAATAAAAGCTGAAGAAACTGAATAAAAGCTGAAGAAGCTGAAGAAAAGAAACTCTTTAATCGATTCTTAATATGATTGCTATATTCTTATATGTCGTTAGGGTTAGTAGCTTAAAAATGTCATCTTTTTCCCGATTTTTTTAAATGGTTGCTCTATTTTAAAAGAACCAATAAGTCTCATAAGGGTTACTAACCGAATTGCATTATTTACATCAACCTCATATTGCCAGAAAAATAATTGCCTAATGTAGCCACTCTGACAGTAATGTTCATTTTTACCGAACAGACATATTATGAGATCCGCTTTGCAAAACGCTAAAACCATATCATGGACTATTTGAAAACAGATTTGTTTTCTGTACTTCCAGTATCTCTTTTCATAGTGCACACAGTGTCATAGTCATATACATGTCTGATGGTTTGGAGGAAATTCATGAGGACTTGCTCTTGGTGTGATGGTGTACAGCCATTGGGTGCATAGTACCCTCATACCTAGTTCGTATATAAGAATTTAGATGGCGATCGGTATACTTCTAGCATCTTAAAGCAAGTGGTTGTGTCCTATCTTCGATGTCAGAGAAAAGATTTTTCAACAAAGTATTGCAAGAACGCAATATTTGTTCCATCTTTAGAGTTTCTTAAGGGACAACAGTAGGATATAGAAAGTAGTATTTCCGTTGAATTTACCTCTCAACTGCAAAAAAAGTAACCATAGAAGGACAAATAAATCAAGCCTCTGTATTCGTTAGTTTTATAAAATTGTAAAAAAATATATATATATTTGTGAATTTTATTACATAATTTATTGGAGTATTCTTAGATTTTGGTCCATTCTGCCTTAATAAAGTAATTAATAACTATTTAGAAATACACTGCGCGTTATTGAAAATGCAACACAAGAAGGAGTGACCAGAAAATAATTCAAATTTCAGGGTAGACGCACCTTACCAAGTTACACAAATAATGTGAAATGCGCAGCTCTCCAGGACGTGTAAGATAAGACATAAGATGAGGAACCGATAGAGTGAGCAGTATTCGCGCCGTTATTGCTGCTTCGAAAAGAATCGTTGAAAATCTGTTCCTGTCTCAAAGGACGCCTGTAATTGCAGAGAATGTCAGTCCATCGTCGACGGAGTCAATTCCAGTTGGCAGACAGTTTATGAAGGTCATAATGATCGGTCTGAGAAGGGCAGGTTGGTTCTTACGGTAAATCGCAGCTTACAGGCACCTGGACGCGTCCACAGAGCACTGGCTGTTGCGAAGATGGTTGGAACAAGGAATTGTGGAACGTTTGCAGGGTACTGGTGCAGCCAGAGTGACGTCAACAAGCTTGGATCAACGTGCTTGATGGGAGGGGTTGGTGGCCTTACGAAGCACGTCTACGTAAATTCTGAATCATGCGCGAGACAACCTGGATGATCCCATATCAAACAGGACCAATTGCCATCAATTATTTGCTAGTAGGCTGCGCTCATGCATCCGTTGAGAAGACTACCATTGACCCCACAGTACAGACGCTAATCTCAGCAATGGTCCGAATTAGACCAATGTGGACGATGGATTTGCACTTCTTAGATGAGTCACGCTTCTGTTTCTTCAGTAATAATTCCCGCGCTGGAGTGTGGCATCGACGTGGAGACAAGTCCATTCGTACAACAATTGTGAAACGCCCCGGCTCGAGACAAAGCGGCATCATGGTTTAGGGCACCTTTGCATATGATTCCATGTCACTTCTAGTTCGTATTCACGGCACCATGACAGCCTAACGTTACATGGATAATGTGCTGTGATTGGTGACACTCCCCTATATTTAGCAATTGTCCAATGTCCTTTATTATCAAGATAACGCCCAATCTCACATTGCACGCATGAGCCAACATGTCCTGCAATGTGTATAACTGTTTCCCTGGCCATCGTGCTCACAAGATCTCTCGCCAATCGAACACGTTTGGGATATGATTGAACGCCATTTGCATACGCTGCCACTTTCTCCTTCGGAAGATGCACTTTGGCAAATAGTTATTAGGGAATGGAGATCATACCTCATGACCCCAACCGTATTCTCTTTGAGTGTGTGCCTTGGCGTGTTGTTTCATGTATCGCCTGCCACTGTGGTCCAACTACCTACTGACACGACCCTGTTTTTGCTTTGTATTATGCATATAATTTTGAAATACAGATCACTTATTGTTCGTTGCCGTTTCTCTCAGTTTGCAGAGTTTCGTCACTTTCTGGCAACTCCTTCTGAGTTTGCATTTTCAATATCGGGCACAGTAAATATATTGCAATTACATTTGTTTTCCAATTTCTAAAAATGTTTTCAAAAATCATTCATATGCATGTTATTTAAAATGATTCAAGAGAGATTTATGTTTAAATATTACCCTTCCATAATTATTTGATTACTTATTTTAATTATAGTGAAATATTTTAGCAATCAGTTTGCAATTCTGTTTTAAAATTTTTTCTTGACTCATGGTATTTTGTACTCATAAATTTTTAAAATCATAGAAAATATAAAATACATTATAGAAAAATTTATAAAAATCTTAATGTTACGTTTATGAAGATATTTCTCTTTGTTAATAATTTATATTGTGAAATTTCGTTGGCTTTTTGTGAGCTTGCATATAAATGGGAGTATGTTTTTGTCATTCACATACCTAACAAAAAAATATTGTAACCACTTTAAAAATGAAAATATAAATTCTAATTTAAATATTTATTTGAAACAAAAATTTAATAAAAATTCTCTTAAGCAATTACATGTATCGTATTTTAATGAAGTACTTATAGAAGTGAGCAACGCTAAAATGTAAAAATACTTTCATTAGAAAATTACTGAATGCATTATGAAAAACTGTTATTTAAATGTAAGTTTCCCATTTTAGCGGTATATCATATAAATACAACATTTACTTCTTACATTTTAAGAAATGGTTTTTTTATTTTAATATTTTGTTTTTGATATTAAGTAAGGGTTTTAAATTTGTCATATAGGCAGTATACTTATGTTTTTATTTATTTATTGATAATATATTCTCAATTTTCAGGATATTTTTATTTTATCATATTCCATTAAATGCTTTGCAATTTTTTTGATTTAATTTTAGAAGTATTGATAAACATATATTTTAAATTCTATTTCTGAATTAAAATATTAAAAAAAACATTTTTTCTAAATTTATAAATTTTGAAAGTTATATATATATATATATATATATATATATATATATATATATATATTATTTTGAAAACAACAAATCAAAGTCATTCTAAGTCATAAGATATTAAAACTTAACAACAATAACATTTTCAGCCGAAAAAATATTCTTCTGCATCTAAATAAATGAAAGAAAAATGTACTCACTTGATTCTAGGTGATAGATGAAGAAAGTTTTATTTTAACTTATGAAGCTGTAAAAAAATTGCAGGTGATATAAACAAGATCATTATAAGTTCATCGTTAGCAGGTCTGGCAGTACGAATAAATCGATAACTACTTAAGATCTAACGTAATGTGGAAAACAACGATTCATTCTCGCATGAGAAAATATTTATTAGCTACAACTTTATCCTATATTTAAAATTATTTGGTATATTTCTCCTTCATCATAATCAGCATCCAAAGGTAAATGTGGGCTATTACTTATTGGCTGGATCTCAAATGATATTTAAAATAATAGTAAGAGGAATAAAGAGGTTAGATGGATGTTAGAAATATATATGTATATATAAACAAAGATATACCTTTGTCTTAATCTATACACGTGAGAAATAACTCAATTTAACAAATTTGATAACTACATTATATATTTTAAACACATTTATTGAAATTTATTTTTAGAAGATTCTTAGAAAATTCTGGATTATATTATATCAGGTAAAGATTCTTAGAAAGTCGTGATAAAACAAGGAACTATTGAGTTACGGAAAAACAAATTGATCTAAGAATAGGGAATAAAATACCCTGGGTAATAAATCATGATCCGGGTTATTTTAAGTAAAAACGTTTTTCATTGCATTTAAATAAAAAGAGTCCAAAAGATCTCTATTTCTTGATAAAATTTTCGATTAAAAATCTATTTAAATTGTGTATTGTTCACTTTTACATTGAAGTGAGTATTTAAGTTTTTAATAAAAGTATCTTATTCATACCGTCTCACAATTATTTCACCATGTCTGATTAAATCTATCAAATGTATTTTTGAAATGAACAGCTAAAATGTAGTGTATTGTTGTTGTTGTTTACTAATGACACTTGAACAAACCAAGCTCGCTATGCCTTGGCTATGCGAATTTTTTAAGTCAATTGGGAGCGTCTTTCGTTTTAATCAAAGCACCATGAAGATGAAAGTACGACTTTGCTCTACTCACATGCCATAGGTACCCGTTTATTGGGTAGGCAACCATTCACACCTCATTCATACAAGGAAAGGACAAAGACAGGATAGATAGAGAGAGAAAGAACATCCATTCCCGAACCGGGATTCGAACCCAGGACCTCCTTATCCGTAGTCAGGCACGCTGACCACTAGACAAGTTGGTCGGCATGTAGTGTGTTATATATGCATGTACAAATGTAGTATGTAATATACATATATATATATATATATATATATATATATATATATTTATATATATATATATATATATATATATATATATATATATATATATATATATATATATATAAGTGTTAGTGGATAACAAATTGGAAGAAATTAGCTTATTAAAGTTAAACTTGTTAAACTTTAATAAGTTCTAATTTCAATTACAATTGCATAATGGTATCGATCTAATTTGAAACTCTAAGAATATATACGAAAAAAAAATATTGTCATGATTATTTGATAGAGGAAAGGATTTTTACTTACGCTGTACCAGTATGAGAACAAAATCTCAAAAAAGAGGTAATGTAATAGCAGATCTCATCACAGAGATTAATCTTATTCACTTTAATGAAAGCATATAAAATCAGTGCAGCATTTAGTGTATAAGTTGGGGTGATAATATTTTCCATACCAATAAGTAAAATGATTATTGCAAATGCACTGATATTTAATGTCTCAATTCAAATGAATCATTTGACTTTAACGTAGGAAGTTCCCAAATTAAACATGTTTTCCTTGCCATATACTCTATTGATAAATCAATGAGCAATCAATTCATTTATATTTCCACAAATATTTATGTGACCTCAAATACAAATATACATGCAAGCGAATCAAAGACAGATGAAATCACCGGTGTTGCTTTCTACGCCTTCAAAAATAATATATCAACGGTTTTATAATTTATCTTCCCCTAAATAAAGTCAATATTTTAAGTAAAAATACAATTCATACGCGAAGAACTGGGAAATTAATAATTACGAAGTCTGAAAATTTTACGGTTTGATGTAACACAAACAGCGTAAAATTATAGATACCCAAATTTTACTCATATTTCAAACTAACATTAAAATATTTTTAAATATTTTCTATAATAACATCTATAAACACAACAGCGTATGATGATTCAGACTATGCATCGAAACACGCTTCAAAATAGCAAATATATAGCAACAAAAAATGGCTTTAATCATAGAAAAATTTTAAAAATGAAAAAGGAACAAATGAATGGTGCTACACGGATACAATACATTTATATATTCTCTTCTAAAGTTAATAGGGCATGAACAGAAGGACAGTAAAATTTATATTATTCTTTTCAATACATCTTCAATTTCTGACCTTTTTCCATTGATTTTGTTTGTGGGAACAAAATACAAATGCATTGCAATACATATACTATGCATTTAATTACCCAATTACTTCGATAAGACATGATTTTAATAAAGCTACATTCGATAACATTTCATCATGGAGTAATGCAATAATTAAATTAAAACACATTATACAAAACCAAGTATAGAATACCAAATTCACTGCGAACAGATTACTTGACTGCTAATGTGATGCAACCAATTTCCAAATAAATAGAACGGAATAAGAAATCAAGCTCTTCCCTTAAGAACTTCAAACCCAGTTAAAAATTAGCTGAAATTTACAAGTCATACTGCAAAAACTGCAAAAATAACAGCGTTCCTTAGTGTCAATGATTCAACGGAATCAAGACATCTATGATTAGCCAATAAACACTGACCTATTCAGATACACATTATTCTTGTTATAAAATGAAATGGAGCCACATTTCCGATAGAGCTATGAAAACAAATGATAAAAAGACAATACTCAAAAGGTGAATGATAGCTTAACTTATGAAAACAATAAATCTGCAAGTCATCCCAAATGGGTAATAGATATTTTTGTCTATCTACAAGTGAATACAGCCTAGATAGCACATAATGAATACAGCCTAGATAGCACATAGTGAATACAGCCTAGATAGCACAAAGATTGTCGGTATGGATACTTGAGAGCTTTCAGGATTTCTTGTTACAATTCGTGAGTACGGCTCACAATCCTATAATCAGCTCCATCAGAAACTATACATGCAGCTCAAACTTTTTACAAGGATCTTTGGCTGTTACGTTGTCCACTTTAGCAAGCCAAACAATGTTTGCTTGGTAAATTGTAAGACACTTTACACCATTTTTCAAGTGTTAGGCTATCAACTAAGAGGATAACTGAATAATAATTATATGACTGAAATGATATTTAAATGTAATACAATTCAATACATAATTACAGTTTTATTTCTGTGGATCAATGGTATAATTATACTCTTCGGAATAAAAAGTTCCAGGTTTGATTCTAGTCACTGATGTACACTGGCTTCTGAAACATAAAGAAAAACCGGTTTCTTGAGTTTAACTTGCAAATGAATAAATGTAGAAACACCAAATTTTGATGATATGTGCACAAAACAAGCATGTATTGATTGCAACATGGAAGTTTTCATAAGAAAAACGCCCAACTGATTTACAACAAAAAAGGAATCTCGCTGTAAAATTCCATTTTTAATTTAAAAAAAAAGAGTAATTATAGTTACATGTGGTAAAATGTCATAGAAACATAACAAAAATGAACTTTAATAAAGAATATGTCGACCCCTAGCTTGAATGCATTGAAAGCATCGTCTTTTCATTCTGTCAATTAAGTTGTCAGTCACCGAAATAGGAAGTGAAGATTAAACTCGGAGTAAGCTGTTTTCCAACTCTCCTACTGTACATATCTTGGAGGAGTACTTAAAGCAGCAACCTGCCTAACAAGATAATTTCACAAATGTTCTATGGGATTCATAGCTGCAGATTGATCTGGCCATTATATTCTCTCCAAACTAAGACCCTGAAAACATTCCTCAATAACCACAGCTCGATGAGGTCGTACGTTGTCATCCATCAGAATGAAATCATTGCCAATTGCATTGGCATATGTGCGGACATGCTAATCAAGGCTTTCATCTCGATATCTTACACCTATCACAATTCCTCCCTGGAACATATGCAGATCAATATGACCAATGAGTGAGATACCTGCCCAAACCATTATTCCATTACCACGGTAATCGTGTCTTTCCTCGGTGTTTTATTGATGATATCTAGTGCTTTGTGTTTCCTCTAGATCAGAATACAATATAAATTTCTCTCTCTCGTGTCAATCTGGACTCGTCTTTAAAAGGTAATGAAACTCATCACTGTTCGATCCAAGAAACGTATTCTCTTGCTCAAATAAGCGGGCGTTTATGTGTTATCCATTGAGAGGGATAAATACTAGTAGTCACCTAGAATAAATTTGGAGTAAGTGCTTCATGATGAAGACACTTTCGCACCGTACTAGTGGATATCCTTCTCACTGATACTACAAAGTGATATGCAACTAGTTACGGCACAGAAATAATTCTTCTTCTGGCCGAAGAACTAAAAAACAGTCTTTTGCTGGTGTTGTAGCTTGTGGTCAGCCTGGAACATGTTTTTTAGACACAGAAGTTTCGATTTGATATTGATTACAGGAATTGTGGACTCTATTGCGGGGCACATTAAGCTCTTAGCAGAATCTGTCCGTGACAATCATTTTCATCCAACCGACTAGCACCTTAATGGATCAAGCAAACGGCTTCTTTCCGACATTGTGAAATGCTACTGACTATTGTCAACGAATCTGCTTACAAAAGTTGTAAATCAACAAAAATTACTCACGCAAATGCGAAAGTCTGATGTTAGCATTTTTTCTCACTCATATATACCTGTTCTATGTAAAAAAGGTAGTAGCTAGCTTTTTAACATAAATTTACAAAAGTTCGTTTTTATCATTTATATAAATTATAAATTTTATTGTTAGTGTCATTGTTTCCTTAACTTTTGAAGGCCACGAGAGATGGTTAATGAAATTTCCTGTTCCACTCTCATAAGTCTTGGAGTAAGTGCTATAAAATATTATGATATTAATTTAAAAAATGTAACTCACAGTCTTTCCTTAGATGATATCACATGTGATATTATTATTTATTATTTAGTCGGTATAACTTTCTATTATTATATATTTCATTTATTGCATTTTTGAAAGCGCAGCTTCTTGAAAATTTCAGTATTTTCAAAACATGAAATGAATGCTAAATTTTGAATTTCCTCATAATCAAAGAAGTTAAATTTTCTAGTTGTATTATCCTACGCAGTTAATTGATTAAATAAGTGTTGTATTATCATGAGAAACATTTGAAGAATTTTGAAAAATGTGTTTTAATATTTAAACATTTAATTTAATTTGCATTCACGTTGTACCGAACGGGTATTCAACTGGTACAAACATACAGGCTCTTCCTAAATATGTTACAAAATGTTATTCATTTAAAAGAAAAGATGGGTTCCAATGTAGATTTACTAAAATAATCACATTATAATACCAGATAAAAATCTGTTACGAATTGAGGATAAAATAACGATGGCTTAATGCTAAAACTGTAGTCTTCAAAACACGAAGCTTTAGATTTCATGTAAGCTTCCTTAGAAAATGGAAAGAGAAATTGAACTTTTGTGGTCTGTAGCGTACACTTGTTTATATAAATGAAATTGTACGATAGCAAGTTCAAATGTTTCCTAAATAAGAAGAAATATTATTGCTGGTGCAACAGATTTTCATAAGATTTTGAATACTCAGACGTACTTAATTGTTTCTTATTATTTGCAATACTTTCCACGCGTTTCCATTTCATGTTTCTTTCCTCAACTTAAAACAGAATTTGATATTTGACCTAGCTTAATTATCTGACGTTATATATTGTTCTAAAACTATATAAATATTTGTTGTTCTATGAACATAAAAAACATTATTTGACACGCAGCAATGAATTAGTTTTAGGAATACTAAGCAAAATAACCTAATGTGTCATTTTAAAAAGCTTTAGAAATAAATAGTTAACAAATAGAATTATTTACTTATTTTAATTATGACCTCTTAACCAATATTCACTTCCAAATAATGGACCATTCAATCAATTTATATGTATACATATTTTTTTGCTGAAATTATTTTTTACTGGTAAGGATTACAACTATGTTAATTTTTGTATACCCCAACTGATTCTAAATTAAGTGTGATGTAATTTGTAATCCCTTAAATTTATGTATTTAATTAAACATTTGTGAAATATTTTACACGAATCTTTTAATACTTTTGTTTAATTAGGACTCATTTCGAGCAGCCTATTTCTGACGAGAGGTAATACTGCTAAGTATACGTAATCATAGTTTTCAGCAATGGGGAAATGGTGAAATTTATAGCTATTTCTTTCGTTAGGATATGCAGACTTGTCAGAAAACTGAAAATTTTCATAAGCTATCATTAAACTTCTATAAATTATCACCAATTCTCTAATACTAGAAAAATTGTATGTTGTAATAATCATTATAATTATTTTTGCATAATGGGTTTTGATTGGATCAGACATTGAAACATGTATCTCTTGGGGATTTTTATTTTTTTTTTATTTTCAGTCCAATATCACATTTAAACAGCACGAAAAGTTTCAGTGTTCAAACAGATTGACACGTACTTTTGAATGCTAAGTCCTTGGATTGATTTCATCCAATGCTGAACAATAGAAGAGGAAAGCAATATTTCAGTTTTTTTGCGTATGTCTTTGGAGTTAATGTTTCAAATTTTTTTTTTGAGACTTTTCGTCCTTGCTCACTATTTATGGAAAGGTTCCGATAAAGAAAATAAGCTTAGGTTTTCAAGAATATATTCTCCATTTAGCTTCGACTTTACAAACATTCACCCTCACTGGGTTATAAGAGCTCTTGGGTTAGGGGTATGCCCATATTAATCTATCCTCCGAAGCCCTTCAACTGGTGTGGTGTGAATGTGGAGAATAGGGTGCCAGCTTAGGTGTGACCTCGTCACCTGACCGTGGTTCAAAATTACGAGGCACTTGGTGATGGGCAAGTATTCCAAAACCCTTTAACTTTAAAATACAGTCCGTGGATCACCTACACCGATATGTATGTATGTATACCATACAAAAGTTTATGCATAGGCTTTCGCATAAAGATGATTTTTGTAGAGTCAAGTATCGTTTGACATGAGAACAAGGTATCGCCGAATCAAATGTGCTTTATAGTTTGTGTATTTGGAAACTACCTGTTAATTTTTATTCAATTCTTTGGTGGCAAAAGCATCATTCCTATAGCCGTTCCGTTTTAACATAGACAAAGGTATTCCTGCTAACATAATACAACCATGATGTAATAATGCCCATGTATAAGATATGACTCCATCTTTCACTATTAAAGTGTTAATAGAGAGAACGGTGCATTAATTTCAGTAAAATTGTTTTTATAAAGGTGGTTTAAAAGTACGGCGTTATCTTGTTCTTATTTACATACGTTCCAAAAACTACGGTAAATCAATCATTTCTGGAAAGCTTCAAAGCGATGTATTTACAAAATTAAAAAAAAAAATGATGGTCATAAATCATTTTAATGCAATTTTGCCAAAATTCAGTAGAAACTACTTTCTACATATGAGTCATTGTTGCTTTTCATTTTCTCCCGTATTCAAAGCCAAATGGCTCTGGTCTAAACTTAAATCATTTATGGGTTCGGAATTCACTTTAAACTTTCAGCTCCGAACAAATTCCCCCTCCTGCGCCAAAAAGTGTTCGTAGAATGACACTCATCTAACGTAAAATGGTTCATATATATAAGAAACTCAAACTAACGTAAAATGTTTCATATATATGAGAAATTCTGTAAGGAACAGTGATTATTATTAATAATATAAATAGATGATTATTAATAATAGTATTGAATTTGGGTAACTATATATTGTAATATATAAGTGAAAGGCAAAATAAAATATTTAACATGTTTAAAATCTGATAAATTTCTCATACAGAAAAATAACTGATATACTTACAGATTCTAATACCTTTATATTTTATTAAAAGATTTGCATGGATATTTGTGTCAATTGTATGTTTTTTATTCACGTATTCAGATCACGCAAAAAAAAAAAATCAATAATAATGAGAAATAGAAACCACAATCTTTTACGCGGAGGAATCATAAGATTGTGGCTTCAAATACTTATTACTATGAATATTTCTGATAAAATCATGTACACTTTATAAAAAGCCTGTTTCAAATTGACAAAGCATATTATAACATTCTAGCAAATGGTCACTGTCCTAGTCTTTAATTTCGTATCATTTTCGGGAATAACTGTTCAAGGATACCTACGCACTAATTATTCTGATGCATCGAGCGTGAGCGAGCCAATTATTCGGTAGCGTTTAATTATGTACAAAGAGTTTATTAGAATAATTGCTTGAAATGGGAAGTCTTTCGTTACTAGTCTTTAAATTCGATCTTTGTTTGAAATATCAAACCGATCATTGTATATCATTGTCCACTCTGTGATAACATAATGGAATAATTTAAATTATTGAATTGTGATTAACTCTTGAAAAGAGAAAACCCAATATATTCAAATCAAACATAACAAACAGAATTTTTGGAAAGATTTATTTGTTTCATTTGTGTTAATAAAAGCCGGAACACAAAATTCAGATTATTTTATTTTTAAAATATATTTTATTTGTGTGTCCATATAGTTTGGTTTCTTCGAAAGGAATGTAAAACACTGATTACTTCACATATAATTTTAAAAACATAAATTTGTATCTAACATATTGTTTAATATATATATATATATATATATATATATAGATATATAAATTCAAGTATCTTTAAAATATTTCCACAGCTAACCTATAATAAAATTTGAAATTTTTTAAGAAACGTTCTTTTCGTGTAATCTAATCGAAGTGTGATAAAAATTAATTTCATAAATCTTACTATATTAATTGTCATGTCTCTGATTTTTGCGTAAGAAAAACTATTAAAAAAGAATGATATAAGAAGAATCAAAAGTAAAACTGAAAATAAAAGCAATTTAAATTTTCTATACTGATAGTAAAATGAATGAATAAGGATATTTTCTACATAAAATTAATAAAGATAATTAAATACAGTACATTAAACAGTTCCTTTAAAAATAGTCAATTTCAAAAATAAGCTTATCACACACTTAAGTAAAATACATATATTCAGTTGTAATAGAAATGATATTTAAAGCCATATGCTGCTTCAGTGTATAATGATGCACGTTTCATCATTTAAAATAAATCTTATACCCCATTGAATAAAAATCAACTTGTACTATGATTGTATATTTTGAAAAATTCTATTATTAACTTCAAATTTAATGATATTGATAAAATACTCATTATGCATCAAATTACTGATAGTAATATTATAATACAATAATCGCCAGTTTTTTTAAGCCTCTAAATAACGAACGCTCACTTTTTAAGAACTAGGGACTAGTCACTATTCTAACATCGTAGACAAAATGATAATTTCAACTCCTAGTTACATACTAGAATTTTTTAAATTTTAGTCCAAAAATCCTTTTTTTTGGGGAGCTTTGGTTTCTAACACAAAGTTTTCTATCTGTTTTTTTATTTTATATTTATGATATAATATTTTTAAATTTTTTAATCGGTTTTTTATATAACACCAAATAGTTGATTTATTCTTGAACAATGAAGTGACACCTGTAGGCATTTCAGACATTGTTGTTGTTGCACCAGCATGCTTTTCATGACCTAGCCTGGAATTGGGCTCTACCAGTTAGATAGAAGTACCAGGGTAGCGTCTTCGTGATTTTGATGTAGGGCTCATGCAGAAGATCCCAAATACTTGGCCTGCCAACCCACCCAAAGGTATCATATCACTTGGAGGACATTAAGACCACGGCCATTCATAGCAAACCCCAGCCGCCTTTAGCGAACACGATAGATCTTCGGTTAAGCCAGGATTAAAATTCACTACCTTCCGATAACGAGAACGATGCCCAAACCATCCGAACCACCGCAGCTTTTCCAGACATTGTAGGAATAATAATCGAAGACACATGGCTCTAAGACATTTGGGATGAGAAAGAACTGTGGTGCCAAATTCGACTCCTACCTTTCCCATACGTACGAACATAGAAAGGGGATAAAAATTCTTCTCTCCATCCCGTACGTTACCATAAAGAATAGTTAAATTCCAACAGAACCCCTTTGCTGCTTTAAGTTTTTTTCCAGGATTTTTTGAATATAGACTCAAATGTGATATGAAAGTTAAAAATATAGGATGATAATATTGAGAAAATAAGGAATGAGAACGAAAATAAATGAATGGGTAACGGAACTAAAATACTTTGACTACCAAATGAATAGGTAAAAAACAGCGAAATGCTTTAACAAATTGTAAAAAGGTGAATTTATTTTGAAAAATGTGGTTTTTTAAATAGAAAAAGAGAAATGATTACTTGTCATATTTTCATCAATATATGAATCTTATTTTGCATGTGTTTCTTACAGTGCGTTCAAAATAATTTTTTTCTAATATAGTACTTTATTTATAAAAAAATAGTTTGGTAAAGGAAAAAAACAAATCTTAATAATATAATACATTTTTTCTCTATTTTATGAAATCTTTTACGGGTCTCTACGAGTTCATAAAAATGTTCGTCTACTGTGTTTATAAATATTCACACATGATTACATGAGTGTATATGTATAAAACACTGTCAATTTGAGTAAAAAAAGTAAAATATTATTTTTAACTATAAAACTTTTTTAAAAATTCTTTTTAAAAAGTTAGAGATTTTCACGAAATTAAATCTTTACTCCACCAACGAAAAATCGTAACAAATCGAAGCTTAAGGAGTTTCTATAACGATGGAAATTCCTACAATTAAATTACCTATTTTTTTAAATTTTTTGAAAATAATGCTTTAACAACTCCTAACGGATAGTATTCATTAAGTATTTCTTAGTTATTGGAATATAGTGAAGCTGAAGAATAATGGATGAGGAAATGAAGAAAAACGAAGTTCTGCTTTCAAATCTTTTTTAGGATTATGCCATCTAAATTGTCTAACATGCCATTTGACCATAGTATAAAATTATGAAGCGTTTGATGTTTGTAGGACTTAACCTGGTAAAAAGCAGATATATAATCTATAGTTTTAACTTATTAATACAGCAAAACTTCACTTAACAAACACGTCTTATAATGAGTAATTTGCATAAGGAGCAAAAAAATTTTTTAAGTCCCAGTTTGAGCGCATGTTACATCACACAGTCTATGTTTTAGCATACATTCCAGCAGCATGGTAGTATCACTTGTGATCACACATTTTCTCAAACTTGTGTAATATGTACATGCATACAAATTAATAGAAATCACTTCGACATCGTTTCATGCCTCAAGATGATCGACAAGGGGTGGAAAGGGGTTACCAAGAAAACTTTAACTTCTATTTAGATAAAACGTTGTCAAATGTTTCTGAGGGGTTCGAGACAGTATTTGTAGAAACTACAGTCAACGAGATTGTCTTTGATCACTGCCATGGAATTAAGAGGTGGATAACAGTGATATTGAAGATCTTGTGGAAAAGCACAGCCAAAAGACATAGAAGAACTGGTGTAGTTATTTTGCGCTTCACAGCAGAATTAAATAGGCGAGAAGGGACCCTGAACTATACCAAAGGTTATCAGGTTGAAATCCCCACTACGTCAATATGAGCAAAGACACCCCCAGGAGGACCCAGGGGCACCCCGCGAGAACCGTAACCCGGTTTAATGTATTGGAATATGGTAAAAATTACAAAAGGTGGGGCACAAAAGGCCTGCATTGATCTACTGCGTAGATCAAAGCATCACAGTTCTGTTACATTGAATAAACGACATGATAAACATAGTACAAAATTGATTATGTTATATGAAATATAAAAAGAAATAGAATATTTACATATAATTGAATGAATATATACAATTAAAGAAAAAAGACAAAACAATAATACAATTATAGTAAAAACCAAGTATTGGATTAAGATACGTTATTTTAATATGTTTAATCAGAATCTTGGCTGTTATCTGTGGTATAGTTAACAGTTCTATTGAATGGGTCTTTACAGATATTTAGGTCTTTTCCCATAAGGTACTTACTAAGTTCAATTATTTTCTTTTTTCTATAATTGTTAGAAATGCGAAATTTTATAAATTGTGAGTTAGTTTGATTTGAGGGTTGTTTAAGGTTAAAGTTAGTAGTTAGTTTGCATTCCTTGATGTAATATAAACTTGAGCCATCTGAATCACAGATACATTTGTCAGATGAAGCTTTCTTTATTTTTTTATAATATATCGGAAAAGGACCGTGATTAGTGAGGAAATAATTAATTTGTGGAATATCAAAACAAGCGGTTGTAGAGACGGTAGGAAAAATATCGTAGAGGTATCTTCCAGTTGTACTGCTGTTCCAAATTTCTTGCCAATTTGTTATGGTTGATTTTTTTAATTTCAATTTTATAGGTGCTTTTGACCACGGATAATCTTGAATTTCAGCTTCAGGGAGGTCTGCGGCTTCTTTGGCTTTTGTGTCAGCTAATTCGTTTCCTGCCACTCCTTGATGTGCTCTCACCCAGCAGAGTTGGATTGGATGATTTTGATGATGCTTGAGTAATTTTTGAATATCTGCTACTATTGATGATTCCGGAAAAGGGTTTTGTAGGGCCTGAAGAGTCGATTTACTATCAGTCCAGATTGTTGCTGGTGTATGATGATTTACTGTGATGATTTGGATTGCTTGTTTTATAGCTATCGCTTCTGCTTGAAAAATTGAATTATTTGGATGTAATTTGATTAGGTGAAAATTCTGTAAAATTTGATTTTTATAAATGACGATGGCTGCTCCTACTTTTAAGTCTGATTTTGATCCATCTGTGAAGAGGTTCCAATGGGTATGTACTGGTTGATAATTTGAGGAGGTGCTTGGGTTAATGAAGATATGAAGGCCTTTTAACCAATCTGCTGGGTGAACTGCATCTTTTTTGGGTTTACAGTCTATTGATGGTGGTATTTCGTCGACTCCGATATATATAGTTGAATTATGTTGAAACAGTAAGGATTTTAATTTTTCCTGTTCGGCCAGAAGAGGTAGTGGTGGAGTGCCTGCTAGCAGCTCTAGACTCGTAGTGGAGGTCGTTTTGAAGCATTTTGTGATTAGTAGTGTAAAATACCTTTCTATTGTTAATAGAAGTTTTTGTTTTCTTTGATTTAAAGGTTCTACCCAGAAAGCTGCACCATATAAAATTATTCTGGTTATTACAGTATTATATATAATTTTAATAATTTTACCTTTTAGACCCCAATTTAAATTGGACATTGATTTCAATCTCTGTGCAATTTTAATTATTCTTGGTTTTAATGATCTTAAGTGGGGTAAAAAGGAAAGCTTGCTGTCTATTTGAATTCCAAGATAAGTTAGTAATTTGGTGTGTTTGAGACTGATATTATTGAATACTATTTTTGGATTATATTTTAGGGTGTGGGTTTTTTTACCTAAGATTAAAATTTTGGATTTTGAAGGGGAGACATTTAATTTTAATTTTGTGCAAAGCTTAGAAAAAAGAGCTAATGTTTGGTTACTATTAAGTTTTAATTTTTCTTTAGTTTCTCCGGATACAATGAAAAGGGTATCATCTGCAAAAGTGATTACTTTTGTATGGATTGGCCAATTGAATTTATTTATCTCATCATAATATACATTCCATAGAATAGGTCCACTGACTGAACCCTGTGGGCAGCCTCTTGATTGCTTTTTATTAATTTGTATATTGTCGTGAATTAGTAATAATTCTCTGTCAGTTAAAAAGTTATGAAAAATTTTTAGTAAATTTGGCGGTAAATTTAAATTATTTAATGCTTGCTTTAATCCCGGCCACCATAGGGAGTCAAACGCCCTTTCGATGTCCATGCTCACTAACGCTGTGTAATTATCTTGTAATTTGTTTTTATTGATTTGTTCCTTAATTTTAAGCAGAGCATGTTCAGTTGACAATTTTGTTCGGAATCCAAATTGAGTGTCACTATAAAAATTTTGGTTTTCTAAATGGAATTTTAGCCTATTTGTTATTAGGCGCTCAAGGACTTTACCTATTGCTGGAAGTAAGCAAATAGGTCTATATGAACTTAAGTCGTTCGGTGGTTTGTCTTTTTTCATAAAGTAAATAATTTGTCCTATTTTAAAAGATTTAGGAAAGTAATGAAGTTTTAAACATAAATTTAGAAAAGTTAAGAAAATTTTTGGAATAGCTTGATAGATTAGTTTTACAATACCGTTATCTAAACCATCGATACCTGGGGCCTTTTTGTTATTCAGGTTTTTAATTGTGATTTTAAGTTCTGTTTTTGTGAATGGTGGGTCTAAATTTTGGTTTGTTGTAACGGGAATGATTGGGTGATTTGTTGGATCATCTGGGAAGGAGAATTCTAAAAGGTTTGAGAAAGTGGATTTGGAAATATTTGAATCTTGTTGAATTGAATTAAGGGGTACAAAATTTGTTGGTTTAAAAATTTTGTTTGTTGCTATTTTTTCTAATATATTATATGCGGAATTAGTTTTTGAGCAGTAGTTTTGCCAACTATTCAGTTTTGTTTGTAGAATTTCTTTTTTATAATTTGCTAGAGATTTCTTATAGAAGTTTTGGGAGAAAAGTTTTTCCAAAAGAACGGAGAATAAACAATTTTTCAGGCGAAATAAAGAAATTGTTATAAGCATGTGTTTGAGTGTTGCATTTTATTTTGAAAAGCATCACTTAATTAAGGAAGTAGCTGTGCGCGCTACAAATTTATTTAATGATAATGCTGTATAGGATTTCGCCAAATTTTGGAGCGTCGACATTAACAAATGTCTGCATGTGTGTCTTTCTAATAAAAAATAACTAGGCATGTATTATACTTATTTCGAATTTTTTATTTTCTACTAATTGAATTGGCATTCCTGGGTTCGTTCCTCGGTAAAAAGAAAGATGAAAATGATTCACTCTCCTTAACAATATGTAACTAATTTTCTTCGTATAAGCGTTCTGTGTAATATTGTGAGTAATTTTTCAACATAGAATGCATTATCATATTTTGCATTAATTTATATGAGAAAAATTGCGTAACGAGAATTTCGTTTTATGCGTATGATTCTGGAACGAATTATGCTCAGAAATTCTTATAGGATTTATGATTGTTACTGGTTTTTCATACAAAGATAAGATAAAAGTGGAAAATCAATACAAAAAAAAAATCTAAATCAACTTTTTAACACTGTTAAGATCATATTTTAACTCCCAATTTTTAATACCAAGTTCCATATTTTTATTCACAATACCATTTATACAATTGCATTAAGAAAAAGCAAGCAGGCACATTCCCCAATTATTTTTCAAGCAAAAAATGGAACAAAAAACGATAATAAAAACCATACTCTTCTTCACTGATATTTCTGCTAAATCTCATGGTGTATCCAATGGATTTTGTGCTTTTGAATTCTTAAATTCTTCATTATACAAACGCCAATCTACAATGCTTTCTGGATTTAGGAAAGTTGTTCAAGAGGAGTGAAATAAAATACCTCTTCCGATGTTACAAAAAACATAATTAACATGAAATTACTACTAGAATGACAGTTAAGAATAGTGGTTACTAAATTGAAAACATAAAATATAAATTTTTCAATACATTTCATCAAAATTGTCTAAAAATGTGCCAACAGCCACTGCATATATGTATACATGATATATACGGAGTAATTCAGTTCACCATTAACTAACTTGCAAGTGACACATCACATCTTCAGGAACAAAAAAAACTTACATGAACTGCAATAAATCTCCCAATCACATATTGATCAGTATAAGCTTTGATAGGATTAATTTTTTTAATTCCTCTTCCCGTTTCTGAAGATTCAAGAGCTTTTGGACTTGATCTACCCAACGCCTAGATCATGATAAACAAGATAACAAAATATATAAATGTACAGCTAGATCTGAGTCACGAAAGGCGTAATAGCTGAACCTTGGATCTCACTTACAATCTAAATTTTTTAATCATTTTAACTTTGGTAGATGATTATTTAACGACTTGAAGTACTATTTGTGGCAAGGGGTTATGGAAGTCTAATTAACACAAGAATTGATTTGATGTCCCTTACCAAGTTAGAGACACAATTTCGAAAGAATCTAAGCATATCAAAAGATCTTTAAATCTGAAATTAAGTAGTGGAAGAAAACCTCCCAATTCTTCGGGCCGTTTTCTTGATTTTTATATTTTGTTTTCTCCGTTAAGAAGTAATAGTTAAAGATAATTCAATATATATATATATATATATATATATATATATATATATATATATATATATATATATATATATATATATTGGCTTTTTTTAAATAATGGAAATAAATATTTAATTTTTGTGGAAAAGCTTTTTAATTAAATTTATAAATTGTTCCAATTTTAATTAAAACAAATAAATAATCCAAATAGTACTAATAAATAACTTCATATTTATTTCATGAATTCGCAGAGTATATTGATTTTAAAAATAATTTTTACGGATTCGAAACAAGTATTTTTCATTTGAGAGTTTGAAAATTCCTCATTGATTAACAACATTAAATATTCAGAAATATACAGAATATAGACTACAATTTTTTTACTTCAATCATGGACATTCTTCACAGCGGATACACATTCCGAACAATTTAATTCGGATTCTAGCTTTAGTAAATAATACTTTCCATATATTATAGATAAGAGTTCACAAATTTGAAGCATTTACAATGAAATACAAAAAAATTTATATTCTCCAATAATTACAGATTAAAAAGTTAAACAAATATTTACTCAAACTTTGTATAAGCAAGCCAATAAAATTCTCTAACGCATTTTCTATTCGTAACGCAGCAAATTAGTTACACATATAACAGATCCAAATGAATACCAAACATGCGTTAATATTCTGCAGACGGAACTTAATCCTGAAGTCATCGCCTCCTGCAATTGAAATTCGAGAATGGGAACCACTCAGGAAACTGGGATCGGAAGGAGGGATGAGCCATCCTTTAGTTTATCTTTCCCTCTGCTGTCCCCAATTGCCCTTAACCGTACTTCTAGACGATCACGTGACTTAGGGTCCACATCCGCTGACCGGATGTATTATCATTAGCTTACAAACAGCACGCATTTCTCACTTTCAAACATTCCTTTTCCCTATATCTGTTAAAAAATGTCTCCCACGAATACGACTCTTTCGTAAAATTTAATGGCATTTCAGTTAAAATTGCAAATCTCGTCAATTTTAAAATTAATTTTAGTTTCAATGCTGAAATTCTTTTTCAAACTTTCGAAATGCTGTGCATAAAGGAAATATTCAAACTTTATAAAATTTAGGCCTTTTTTTCCAAATTAAAAAAACAATTATTAGAATTACCATTTCACAAACAGAAACGTTTGAAAGATATTGTCGCACACATCCGTTTTACATGGCCATCAACATAATGGGCAACATGATGCCACAGATAAATTACAAATAAAAATTATTTAATTAAGTTACGGGTACACAAATACAGGAAAGAAATCTTTTCACGCTCACTTTCTTTGCCTGTTATCAATCATTTCTTTTAGTATGAAATCCACTATTATATGCACATAATAGATAATAACCACCAATAACTGATAAGTATTCCTCTGAACTCAGGAAATAGCAACAAAAGTAAAATTATTTAAGTAGTTATACGCAGATTATCTGGAAACATAGCTAATTACATGTATTTTACAAAAATAAAAATTGTTTTTGCGCTGCTAGGAAGAGGTGAATTGAGTACTCCTTTAGTATGTAAAATGAACGAAAATAACTTATAAAATAATACAAGTGAAAATATATATTAATAAAAATAAATAATGCATAGGATTAATAAAAATAAAATATTTTTATTAATAGAAATATTTCTATAATCAAGAATAAATTAAAATATTTATTAATTTCTCTTGTCATAGTATAAAAATAACAAAATAAAATATTTTATAATACCAATACAAATATGCAATATATTAATCAGGCTGCAGCAGGTCGCCACTTTTTGGCCCCCCATCAGCTCTGTAGTTAATATGGTCGCCCTTCTAGACGTTAGGCTTCCATAAGATCTTCTGCTGGTAAAATAAAGTTTTTGAATGTCTTGGAAGAAAACACATAATTCTTTCTAAATGCGAATTGATATCAAAAAGGCACCTATGTTTCAATAGGAAACATTAAAATGAAGATTAAAATTTTAAAAATGAGCTCCAAACTCATAATGTAGAAGATTGGTTAAATTTTGCAGCTTACTTTTGTTCTGTTATCAAGACTATAATCTATATCAAGTCAAGTAAAATCTTCTAAATATTATAATTTATTTCTACTCCAACTTAAAATAGAAATATATCATTTAATATTTTTAAAATATTCTTTTTTTATTTTACTATTTATAAATTCATTGTTAATTTACTAATTACTTTTTAAGATTACACGGGCGAAGAATACATAGAAGAAGGGTATAATTACCGTGGTTTAAGAGTGTAAATTATATAGCCCTATAAATTCTAGATATTTTTTTTTTTGAATTTCGCCAGTTAATATTAACAAATAATAATAATTGTGTAACAAATGTATTTACTTGAATGTTACAATTTAACAATATTTAGTCCATGCTAATATTCAAAAATTAATTATTGGTAAAATGAGACTTGTCTAAAATTACTTGTAAAATTCAAATTTGGGAGAAAAATTACTTACATTCCAAAAAAATTTTTTTATTTTCTTATTAAAGTATTTCTCTTGTACAAAAATTTAGATATATTATACTCAGATTTATAAGAAAACAATTTTATGAAAATATGTACCTATATACAAGCTTATAATGCATTGTTTCCATTCTATATATAATTTAAACAAATTATCTTAATTTTCAAATTTCATATTCAATAAAAAAATTTTCTTCAATAGTGATATTTGTAGATAATATATTTTAAAATATAAAACTTATATTTTAGGATATTTTTGTTGCAAATTAAGGTATGATTTATTTCTAAAGAAACAAAAACAGTAAATTATAATTTACGTTGAAAAATTCAAGAAAAATATTGCAAGTTTGCTTTGAAAATTGTTACATGTTTATACATTCTTGAAAGATATCACTTCCATAAGAGAAAATGTAAAAAAAATATTAAAAAATTGTTAACGTTTACACACACATGTTAAATGACTTTTATATAAAATGCTGAGATTAAATTTTTAACCAGCTTTACTTTAAACAAAGAATTTTTTTGGCAAAAGCTAATTAATTTTATTTAATCAAAAAATCTAGCTACACACATTATGTTAGACATACATAAAGGTTACAATTTCTTTTGTATAACATTTGTTTTTTATCAAGATAAGTGACTTGCAATTTTTTGAGATATTTGAATATTATTCCACACACACAAATGAATAATTTATTTTTGTGTTACTTACAATACCTCCCACTTATAATTGAGCATTAAACAATTTTCTTTCAAAAATGTCTCATTAAATAGATTTTTTAAAATCTAAGCATTTATTTTCTATCAATTTATAATATATTGTAGAAGAAAAAATAAAAGGTTTCTCATTTTAAAAAATTATTTTATACTTTAAAATATAACCGGTCAATAAATTGAATCTTCCTACTTTATAACATAAAATTATAACATCATTAAATTTACACTAAAACATTTTTAGAAAGGAACAAAATATAATATTAAGCAATATATAATAAAAAAAGTATGACAAATGATTATTTAAAAAATTAATTTTATTGGCCTTTAAATGGTTGTTTTGTTGCACACCAGGGCTAATTAGACAGGAATCTACAGAATAAAGAGGATTCCAAACCACTACAAACATCCATACCCAAGGTGAGATTTGAATCCACAAACAGCTTGAACTGGAGGCCAGAGTGCAAATCATTCAGATACCAACTTAATTTTGATTTAAGCATTAAAATACAGATTTATATAAATTGCAATTTTAACTGTAAACAAAACAATGTTTTTTTTATTCTTATTTTTACGTAGTCAATGATCCCAATCTGGAAAATTCTACAGTTTTGAAAAATTATATTCAATTTTTCTTAATATATGTAAACCATTTACTAACAATACATTCTCTTCTGGCATAACTCTGTTTGGAATACAGACAAATAGTATTTTGTTAAATCAATGAGTTCATTAATGCAAATAGTAAAATGGAAATTAACATAGAAAATTGTAAGATCCTATCGATTGGCAAATACTTGGATATTATCAATTCATTACATATGAGAAAATTTTCATGTCACAATAAGAAATTCATTCTAAGTCGAAAATAATATTCAGTGAGAAATTTTATTAAGCCCCCACTGAGATAAAATTGAACATAATGAGGATATGGTGAAAATTTTTCATTATTAAATTTTTATACTTAGTCTCATTTTTCTACTTTAAAAAAGAAGGAATACTTAAGGGTAACATTATATGTGTACAATATTTCAATATATACATACATATATATTAAGCAACACAAGAGTTATACATGAAAAATTACAGCAAATGTATAAAGAAAAATTTCTTCCTTCAATTATAAAATTGTTGAACTAAAAATGTATTGTCCAAAAAATGACAAATTAGATGCCATTTTAATTGAATAAAGTTACAGTAATCTATGCATGATTCTTTTCTATCATTTAATAAAATGTATGAAATTAATCCTTTTGTTAATTTTTTCCTAAATTATCTCGAAGAATTCAACCAATATATATAATACACACTTTGCATTTCAATAGTTTAAAAAGTCATAAACTGGGAAAAAAAAAAAAAAACTAAATACATCCCAATAAAAATTAAATACTTTTGTATTTTAAAAATGGTTGGTTTGTTGCTCAATGGTCATTTTCTGTTCACAAGGGCTAATTAAACAGGGACCTACAATTTAAAGTAATTTCCTAACAATTACAAACATTCAAGTTTAAGGTAGGTTTTGAACCAACGAGCTATTGTAGAAAAGGCAAGAGTGCTAACCATTGCTACCATCTCAAATTATATATCTGATAATATAAATGTATACCCCACACATATTTAAATCACTCTTATACATTCATAAAGGCATACCTCCATCATCCCTGCAATTGTCACATAGTTCCTTTTTATTATTGTGAAATAAGAGCAGATGGATATTTATTTTATAATGTAATTATGACAATTACAGCGATACATTTTATGACTATCTTTAAACTGGCAGGAAATTTTCATTTCAATTACTTGTAAATGGAGATAAAACAAGTTATGGCATTCAAAAAGTAATTCTTTTTCATCACAATAATTACACAAATTCAAAATACTGCTAAATTTGTAAATTTATCGAATTTGATAGAATTATGTGTAATAAATTGCTTTAAGAGAAAATTTCATCAAAAAGAAGGTTAAAAAAGTACAACCAATAAGTTAATAAAACTAAGCTGAGATATATAATCAAACTACACATTTTTTTATATAAAACAAATTTCATAAAGGAAAATATATCATTCTTTTATATTATGTATTTTCTATATATTAGATTTTATAAAAATATATATATAAACTTTTCTACAAGAATATTCCATAGTAAATCTAAAAGAATGCAAATTATCAGCAAATTTTTTATTTGGAGCACAATTTTTCCTCAATGTTTAAAATTTGTGTAATTTTAAACAAAACATACCATTGAGAATCACAGCAATAAAAAGTAATGTGAAAAATATTGCTAAATTGAAATAGAAATTTTATTAGGAAAGTAAGGTTAATAATTTGAAATTTTAAAAATAAACAAATCATAAATGTAAAACATAATAAATCTAATTTAACCCCAATACCTAGTTTCATATACTCATACTAAATAGTTCTGCGTAATTTTAGTACATTAATGTAATTCTAGATCTAAATAAAAGCTAAGCGTTTAAATATGAAAAATCGTTACATTTAAATATCTACAAGAATACACAGATCAAAGGAAACTAAGGCATCAAATACTGTCTTCATTCAAGTAAATTTATATTTTAAGATCTGTAACATTCAGCTTATCCCCCCCTCTTTATTTTTCACATCTTCTTTTGACATTAATTTTGCTTGATCCAGTTATAAATTTTTAGAAATTTACTATTTACAACAGCAAAATTTTTATTTAACATTTTTGAGTTTTAATTGTTGGTACAAATAGCACAAAATCTTAATGTATAAAAGGGCAATCAATCCTATATTGTCAGCAGTCACATTAAATATAATGAATATTAATAAACACAGCTTAAATTACATTAATAAAGTACTTTGAATCACATTACCCAAAACTTAAAATATTTTCTGGTTAATCCATTGCCATTTAAATTAGTTGCAGCATACCATACATTTATTTCCCAGTAATTCAAGTTTAATAATGAATTTTGTGATGATAATGATGCACATCCCAGATTATAATAGATGCATATTAAGTTCATGAATTTGTTCACCCTAAAAATGTCCCAAACTATCAATGGGTTATCATAAAGATCCCGCCAGAAAAAGTCAAGACACAATAAAATAGGACCAGGAGAAGCCTTATTAATAGAGCATTTATAGCAGACTTTGTAATGTTTAAAACTCTCAGAGACAGTCATAAAACCAATGTGCTCACTATGAAAATTATTTTTCCAGTTTAAAAGGGAGTTTTTATAAGCATAAACAAAGAATTAGTTGTAATGGCATTAACATATTGTATTAATAATAATGAAAAATGTTTATGTAATTTAACAATTCTTATGTTAAGAATATTTTTACTTACAAGAATTAACTTCATGTTTTTTAGAATGGTGAATAAATACCTAATATTTTCTCACATGAAAATAAATTTGAGCATAACTTATAATTTTAAAGAGCCGCTTATATATATATTGTCTGATTCTAAGCAAAATAACTTTTTTTCCAAATGAGTTTTGATTTTTAAGAAATTCACAAAAGACATAAACTTACTACTTAGTTGTTTTACTTAGTTTGTTTTGTTAGTTAAATTTAGGAAATTTTTATAACTAATATGTATTAAGAATAGTGATTAAAGGGTAATGGTGTATTACAGCACACCTGCTTTCTTAATGAATTTTATATCAAGATAATATTGGACAGAAATAGCACTAAAAATTTGAATTTCTGTTGTTTACGGTAATTTTAATCAAACAATAAATGAAACTTTCTAATTATTTCATATATTAATTCAAACTTAATAATTGAAAATTACAAATTTTCAGAGTTCAATCAACTTTAAAATTAAAAGTATGACAACCGTATATGTGTGTGAAAAGTAGAACTATAATTGTAAAGACTGAACATAATGCAAAAACAAAAAACCCTAACTTTATATGACATATCCAGGATTTCCATATAGTAGGAGCTCTTGGAACAAACAAGTAAAATATATTTATTACATTATGAATACAGTTAAAATGTGATAAAAGAATAAAAGAGCAATAAGTGCTTTTAACAGCGTGATTCAAGATAAAAACATTTCAAATAAACAATTAAATAGTGAATATTACCCAACTTTAAAATTAAAAACTAAAATAATTTGAATTATAAATCTAAAGTATTTATCTCATAAGTTGATAATTTTATAAAAGTTATAGATAATCTTAGAAAACTAATACTCAATTTTTAAAAGCCTTGTATTACTAATTTGATATAAACTTAATCAAAATAAATTTGAACAGTTATAAATTATTAAGCAATTAAAGATAACATTTTCCAAGAAATTATTTTGGTACATTACAGAATTTCAGATAATTTTTAACACACTATATAATGTTACTATGAAACAAATATGAAAATTTATTTGAAGAATTATAAAAATGTTGACTACACAAGAGTTCATAGATTCCAGAAATAAAAACTGTAAGTTGCAAGGAATTATTCAAAATTCAAATTAAGTTTTCCAATGAGGCATCTCTCTCTAAACATACCATGAATAAAATTCATCATTCAATATACTAATTGTAAGCATCTAAACTGAAAGTAGTTAAATATAGTTTTTAAATTTACATTTCAATGTCAATAATATTTGAATTTAATCATTTCAAGATAATATAAAATGCATACCTTTGTTACAAGTCCAACATAAATAAATAA
Source organism: Latrodectus hesperus (assembly GCA_037975125.1). Classification (NCBI taxonomy): domain Eukaryota; kingdom Metazoa; phylum Arthropoda; class Arachnida; order Araneae; family Theridiidae; genus Latrodectus; species Latrodectus hesperus. Next base: position 94,380,450 of record CM075852.1, on the reverse strand, counting down.
TTAAACAGATTAAATATGTACATAAAAATATTTTATAGATGAAATAGATATAAAAAATACATACCATAGCAACAAAAGAAATAAATTTAGATACAGTAATAAAACCATGTACTTTTAGTTACTTAAAAGGAAAAATTTTTTTATCATTATTCTTAAAATAAAAATAGAACTGGGAAACAAATTAAAATAGAGCAAAACAGAATATAAATTATTTTTAAATACAAGTTTTATTGTTTGTCTATTATGATCTTTCATAAATACAATTGAATCAAAAGCAATAAATGATAGTCATTTTGATGTGTTAAAAAGTTTATATGCAATAAAAGAATAAAAACATAAAAATCATATGACCTGTAATAATAGATACTTTCAAAACATTGTTATGAGTGGCATTAAAAGTTGAGATACCAAATATTAGAAAATGTTTTGATGAGTATGTATAAAAAGCATTTAATAATTATCTTTTAAATGATAGTAGATTAGACACAGAATAATTTGAAATGAAATAAACAATTTAAATGTTGTACCCAATGCAGCTTTAAAATGGTTAATAAGAATTAAAAACACACATAAAACTAAAAATAATAAAATATTAAGAAACACATTAAGTTTAAAGCTGTTACTATCTCTTAAAAAATTTCAATAAATTTAAATTTAACATTTTAATTTAATGAAATTAAATATGCTTTAAGGAAATTGTAATTCATTTAAAATGATAAATGAAAGCATTAGTAATAAATATACAAATAGGAAAAAAGAATATATTATTAAAGATAATTTTTTTCTCCCTCTTTCTTCATGAAATTTTTCAAAAATTACTATTTCTCTATAAAAAATGTGAAAAATCATTTTTGATTTCCAATCAACAACATTAAAAACTTTTCTTCAATATTAAAAAATGTTAACATTCTTGATTCAAAGTCATTTAGGATACAAAGAGTTAAGAAAAAGGAAATAATGATCCAAGTTTAAAAATAAAATGAAGAACATTTTAAGCTGAAGTTTTTTTCTCACAGCTAAAAAGAATAAAAAAATAACATAAAAAATGAAAGGAAATAGATGCACAACTGCTGAAATTTAAGTAAGTACTCTAAAAATTATTTTTCTGCTTGAAACCAGTTGAAAATCATGGATTGATATAATTTACTTTTACCTTAAATATTTGCTGCCATCTAGTGATCAGAACAGAAAAACTATTTCAATTTAAAAAACCAATATTTATTTCAAAGATTAAAAAAAAATTTAAAAACCAGAATTTTCCCTAAAAACATATTTTTTAAGATAAAATGAAAGTTTATTTAAAATAAAAATGAATATTCAAGAGTTATATATATATTCTATTTTATTAAAAATTAAATTCCAACAATTTTTAAAGATTTATGTATCTGCATTTGATATAAAAGAAGTAAACTTGACAATCCTTCTGAATTTTTACATGGGCATCTCCATAACTTTTTACTAGCATGATATAAAGAAATTAATAATTTTTAAAAAATATTTTGTTTAAAACAACTATTTAATTTTTTGATAGATCAAGCACATTTATCTCACTTAAAGTATTACTTTTATGACTATGTTTTCAAGAGAAAAAAAATTCTGTAATAAATAATGAATGTAGTTTAAGATAATTCATTTTGTGTAATTAAATATTTCAGAAAAAACAAATGATTAAAAGTAATACAAAAAAGTATATATAATTGTCATTTGATATACCTCAGCATTATATCACCTCTACAACATCTAGATTGTAATTTAGCTGTATAAATACTTTATGGTGAAATAAAAGGATGAAATACAATTTTACCCACAATTAAGTAATGATAAATACATACATTTCAGATAAAATACAACTACATATTTATAAAATCAACTCAGAATTTATTATAGGAAAATTTAGACAATATGAATTAAAATCATATTTAAAAGGAAGAATTTCATTAAAAATAACTTTTATTTAACAATTAGCAACTTTTGTTTCCAGCAATTGTAAATAATATTTAAATAATAGTGAGGAGTTTTATATCAAATTCAAATAGTAATAATAGTAAAACATTGGACCAAAAGTTTGACTCCAAAAATAAAAATCTGATGCAGCTTTTACCAATAAACACATTTTTAGCTGAATATGAATACTGTGATAAATTTTTTACATTAAAAATTTCACGAAACTCAAATAGAATCATTTCTTTTGATACAGATATATAATAAAGAAATAATCAACAGTTGTTTCTTTTATTAATAAATTTTACTGAAAAAATTTTGAAAATAACTTCTGATATTTTTAAAAATGTCAGCAAAAGGATACAAAAAATTATATGGAGGTAGTATGCAACCTACAAATTTAATTAACAATTTAGGGATAATAATTTCATCAAAAAAGTTTTTGAACTAATTTAAGTTGTAGATTATGTAAAATATTTAATTATATAAGTTTGAAAAGTTTATAATTTAATTACATACATTGAAAATTTCCTAACATTTTAAATATTTAATGCTTAAACAATTAAACACTAAAGAACTCTTTTTCAACCATTTAAGAAATACATTATTTATTCCAAAAGAAAAAATATGCACTATTTATTTCAAAAGAAACAGATACAGAAAAAGGAAAAAATAATAACAAAAAAAAGGAAAAGAGCCAAAAAATTTATTTCAAAACAAAAAGTAACTCAAAATTATAATTCCTTTGTCAAATAAATATCCAACAAATTAAACTTGAATATAAATTTAAAACAAATTCAAAGAGGTTATTTCCAATATATAATATTAAACCAGGGGTGCACAACCTTTTCAGAATGAGGGGCCAAAATATGAAAAAAGATCATGTCGAGGGCCAAAGCAGTACGTAAATGTTAAAACATGTTATAAACGTGAAAACACTGTTTTTTGTGGCAATACGCATGAATTGTAATTATTAATTTACTTATTTACTCATGCAAACATTATACAATAAAGTAATAAAACACAAACATTAAAGATATGCTTAAAATACTTTATTTCCAGAAAAAAACTTGAAATTGAATAACTGGAGAAAACTTTTTGGTAATTATAGAAAGAACACAATTTAAATTTTGAAAAAAATTAGTAAAATTTAATGTGATGGCTATGACTGAATAATTGAAGTTATTGATTTTATGTTGGCTTAAGATTCGTTGTGGTGATACTAAAACAGAAGAAAGGTTCTCATCTGCTATCCTATTTCTTATTTTTGATTTGTTTAAATTCATTAAAGAAAAAGTTTGCTCACAAATGTAAAATATTTATTCTGATGTAGAATCGTTTTCCTATCAGATTTTTTCTTTTGTTTATTTGAAAGAGTCTCATTTCTTTTTAAATTAGTCTTATTTTATTAACAACATTCGCGGGCCAACTTTAAAGGCGACGCGGGCCAATTTTCACCCGCGGGCCATAGGTTGTGCATCCCTGTATTAAACAATATGGAAAGATCATTAAAATAATAAAATCTTCTGAATTTATTTAGGTTATGACTGATTACATATTGTATATTACGTCATACATTATCAATAAAATTACATTATTCAATAAAATCATTAAATATTACTTATTAACAAAATTACAGTATTTATCCTTTTGATAAACCGAAATTCTACAGAACTTACAATTTAACATAGTATTATATCCATATGAAATAAATAAACAATTTTATTAGTATGAACATTTGTGCAAAAATATTCAACTTATTTTAATTTTAATATCCCAATATTATACATGTGAAAAGCAATTTTTTTATTAAAATTATATTCTATCAAATTACATATAAAACATCAGACATAAATTATACTGATTCGACTGGAAAAAGATTAATTTAAACTTCTTAGAATGAAATGATTCAAGTAATTCATGAAAATAAAAGTAAAACATTTTTTACATTTTTCTAACAACAATATATTCAATTTTCAATTAAATACAAACATACAACTCTACTTTTAGATTAAAAAAGCAAAATATTTGAAAATTTAAACAAAATTTTGAAGTAATTTTTAAATTATTTCCTGAAATATTATAACAAAATTGGAACATGTCATCGTATTAAGAATAAAAAAAAGAACTTCAAAGTAGATGTCTCATCAGCTTTAAACGAAGCTAAACGGTCAATTCTCAGTTATTTTAACATTTCATGAATTGGACTACCTTTTCAGATGTGGCTATCTAATGTCCAATAAGATAAACAATAATACTGCTGAAATAAAAGAATCAACAATAAAAGCTTCAAACAACAATTATATTCCCAAATGAGGAGTGATTTTATGACTTAACAAAATGTCAGAAGCCACCACAGGTGAAATCGTTAGGTTAAAAAATAAATTAAACTTAAATGCCAACATCATGGAGTTAATGAGTTGAGAGCATCCCACTCGATATTTTAATCAAATGAGTATTTAATGTAGCAATAATGGAAAATAATGAAAAAGGAGCTGTTAAAATAACCAGAGACTGAAAGTTTAAAAAAATGAATGAAAACTTCATGCATCTTGAACCATGGAAGAATAAGATCCCAATGGAGAATATTTTTCAAATACATTTATTGAAATGGTTAATAGAAAAAAAATTACAATCAGTTACAGAAATTTTTATCAAAGGAAAAAAATGGTATATTGAACTAATTATTGAGTTTATAAAGGAAATACTGAAAAACATATAAACATCCCACATTACCTTCATTTATTAATAAATATTTTAAAATAAAATTGTTATATAATAAACATTTTTTTGTTTTACATTCTCAACATTTGCATATATTTTAGCTATCAATTATGTGAAAAAGTAAAGGAATACTTATAAAGAAAATTTAATATATATTAAAACATACTTAATTGAAGTCACTGTGGATAAATCAATATAACATAATTTTTGGTGCATAGGTGAGTAAAATCCAATAGTTGCCTCTGTCAAAACATAAAAATATGTACATTTAAATTATGAGCTATAGAATATAATCAGACATTAAAATATGCAAAAAATTACTAACCTTTTTAAGTTTTTCTACTTCATTCAGCAGAGAAATCTATACAAGTTGTCAAACACATCTTCAAATCATTTAAGCATTTTTATAGGTGTCCAAACTAATAACTTTTACAAAATGAATATAATATTTGATTTTATAACAAAATTGTTTTCAAATCTTTGTCATTTCATGACTTTTAACTTAGAGAAAAGAAAAAAATTTGTCTTGAGATAAATTAAAATGTGGGAAATGATAAATTTTTAGAAAAGAATGTTAGCAAGCTTTACTGTACAGCAATGGTGTATGAAGCCCTGCATTAATGAATGTAGAAGAAATACTGACCAAATTAAAAAAATAATTTTGAGCTCAAATTATCCCGTTTTGAAATTTATCAAAATTATTGATTAATAATTTGGCATGAACATATTTATGGTGAGAAAATCTGTAGTTTAAAGATTCAATAACTAAAACTTTTAATTTAACATTCATACAACTTAGCATACAAGAAATCTGTACTTTTTATTTCAGATACCATGTCTGATTTTTTGCTATAGTTAAACTACAGGAACTGATATAAAAAATTCTCAAGAATGGTGATGAATAATCAAGTAATAAAATTTACGAAACAAACCAAATTTGGATTTTACGGAATTGATGATACGTATTTTCCACTAATTTAGACATTTTAATGGGAAGTCTCTTGTTAAGTTAAGGTACAAACATAAAAATATTCCTGTGATGTCATTCAACATCTTTTGTATTAATAATAATGTAATTATAAATAAAGTTATTTTTATGATACATACAATCACTTGAATTTTTGCACTTGATCTTTTATTATAGAATTCAAAATAAAATGATGAACATTTTTGAAATCAGAATTTAAAACTTTGTCTTAAACTGTGTAAACCAATTTTATGTTGCAATGCTCAAATTTAATAAGATTACAATACTGAATTATATTGCATATTCTTTTAAGTTTTAAAAGTCATTGCTAATAGTTACATATTTTTTTTGTTTTAACCAAATAAAAATAAAGTTCAATTGAAAGAATCTCAAACGAATAGCAAGAGTGAATAAAATTACAATTAAAATCATGTTGATATTATTGAAGTTAGTAAGAGATAAATATTAAGATTTTAAAAAAATGGTTTAATGATATTATCATTTCTTTTGAACTCAAAAATGATGCCTTCATTAACTATCAATTCCACTACAATAGAAGTTAACTATGTATGAATCAAATTCAAAATTTTTATTTTAAAATCATTATTTAACTTTTTGTTGGAGGCAATTACTAAATTAGTATTACTTTTATTTACATTATTATGTTAAGCATCACTTTAAAATAAATATAATAAATGCAGAAAATTTACTATTTATCTCACAAATATTAATGTAAATTACTATTATTTAAATCTAAATATTGAAAGAGTTATTTTACATTTTGAAAATAATATATGTAGTATGAGATATAATGTAAATTATAAAATTTTTATAAGTGAAAGCAAAAAAAAAATACATTAAAAATGTAAATATTTTTAATAAGCTGTTTTAATTTTGTTAGTAATTAGTTTATTAAAGTATTTTTATTTAGCCAAGTCTAACGGCTATAAGTTTACTTTTTACAGCAAATTTAATAAATTAAAAAGCAGATTTACTATTGAAAGAATAAAATATAATTAGAAATGTTTATAGATCTCAGTATTGTTACATTTTCGAAATAAATCACTTTGAAAATTAGTAATGATACATTTTAATGAACTAATGAGGCATTACAATGAAAATAACCAGTTTAAAAGAAATAGTAAATTACAAAAATTGAAGTACAAAAATTCTCCGACTTGAAGCAATTTTAAAATAGTGCTTCTATACACACGATTATAAATCAAAATAAATTATTTCAAAATAGCATCGTTTCAGTTTAAAGGCAATTTTTTTACCAACTCAGTAATTCTTGACAGTACCACGCTATTTTCACTAACACAGTCTTCTGCAGAGTATGGGGGATGAATTTTCACACTGTCACAAACCAGTATGGATTCATTCTCACATTCTTCCACGGGCAATCGATGCTTCCGAATCCAAGTTAGTAAATGATCTTTTAGTTCTGGAAGTGTTTTTGAAGGCATTGAAGTCTTGGGAGTGAAATAATCATGTACTAATTGTAACATATTTTCATCTTCTTCTTTTAAGACAGTTATACTATCAAAAGAAGATGCAGTAATAAGAACAACCTCCTTTACTTTTGATTTCTTTTCATCGAATTTAACGATCACAATATTACCAGTCATAGGATCCAATGACTTTAACCAACCCTCATGAGAAACATGATCAGCAGTCTGAACTTTTACATACTTGTACACATACTTTCTATACTCTAATTCCATATTAAATAAAAGACAACAGGTACAACTGTCTCTAAATATTGGATTAAGATTTGAAAGATCTAAATTTTCTTTTCCGCGCAAAATTGCTTTTGTTTTTGCCCTCCAAGGTACGAATGGAAGAAAATACCTAAAGCCGGTATTTTGATATCGGTATTTTAATGTAACAACCTGAAATAAGTATTTTATTTTCCAAATACCCGTTACTTGTAGCAACACTTTAATATTTGGTATTTCAAATACCGGGTCCCAGTATTTAAAAGTCCACCCCAAAATTAACTTTAGCGATATGTTTTCATTCGTACATCTCTGCTAAAATAACACATAATATACATATTATATTCTGTGTAGAATATATATATATATATATATATATATATATATATATATATATATATATATATATATATATATATATATATATATATATATATATATATATATATATATATATATATATATATATATATATATACACACACACACACAGATTATATTCTGTGTAGAATTTCTTAGAGAGTTTTTCGAATCTCAAATATTGAATTTTTATCTTAAATGTAAAGATAAGTTAAAAGACTAAAACATTCTTTTATTATTTATAATGTGTTACATTTAAATAAATTAATTAAATTATGTTATATTGAGTAATTTAATATAGAAAATAAAATAAGTCAATATCCAAATATTTATATTGAATTTGAAATGAATTAAATATTTAATTACTAAACTCGGTTTCATTATAATTAGTTTATTATTTAAGATTTTTTTTTAATTTATACGTATGTAAAGAACATATTAGTGAACAATATATTTGAACAATTTCTTAACTTTTAAAGATGCGTTATTTGACTCCTTATAATTTAATATTCAATAAAAACATGAAAATCGCAATGGATTTTTCAGGTTATTCCATAATAGAAGAAGTTTATAAGTAAAATTAGGAGTATCTTTAACGAATCATGTATATTTAAATTATTATTTTGAAATTGTTGGTTGGTAAATGATAATTTATTTTTCAATATCAAAAATTACTGAATAAGGTTAAACTTCCTTTTTGTTATAAAGTTATAATAATCATATTTTTTGTGAAACATATCTAAAAAAGTTTAGTTCATTTATTTCCTTAATATATTTTTCAATAGCTTCATTTGAAATTTTTCATATTTTTAAAATTATATATCAGGGGTGACCAATCCGCAGCTCGCGAGCCACATGCGGCTCTTTGAAGGATTATTTGAGGCTCTCAATAAATGTAGCCGAGTTCTCTTTTTATTTTTGTATTACGAAGGTAAGTTGAAAAATAAGTTTCCCCTGTCGACTGTGGTCAGAGTTGTGTATGAAAGTCAAAAAATAGAATGAGACATTAAAGATATGAAATACCTTTATTTTTCCCCATAGGTACCAAGTACAATGAGATATTTGTCATATCGCTTAGTAAGCTTCAAAAAGCCCTCTAGGAAAAAATCAGGGCTTTGCATATGGAAGAAGCGTTGAACGGCTTGTTTCACTTCAGTATTGCTTCCAAAGCGCTTTCCCCCGAGATTTTTCTTCAAAGCAGGAAACAGATGGAAGTCGCTTGGTGCGAGATCAGGACTGTATGGCAGATGGTGTAAGCGCTCCCAACCAAGTGTTGCAATATGGTTTTGCGTTGCCGTCGCCGAATGTGGTCTGGCATTGTCTTCCAACAGCAGAACGCCAGATGTGAGAACGCCAGGCCGCTTTTTCCGAATTGCCTCTTTCAATTTCGACAGGGTGTCACAGTAGCACGTAGCATTGATGGTTCCAACCTCCAAAAAGTCCAGCAACAAAACTCCTTGGGCGTCCCAGAAAACTGTGAGGAGCACTTTACCTGCAGAGGGAGTTGTCTTGAACTTCTTTCGGACAGGTGATGATGGATGTTTCCACTCCATAGATGCGGCCTTCGATTCTGGCGTGAAATGGTGGACCCACGATTCATCCCCCGTCACAATCCGAAACAGAAAGTCATTGCGATCTTCATGGTAACGCACGAGATTTTCCAGGCCGACCACCATGTGTTGTTCCTTGTGTGTCGAGGTCAATTGTCGGGGCACCCATCGTGCTGACACTTTTCTGTATCGCAGAATGTCGTGGATGATGTTTTAAGCTCACTCATGTGAGATTCCAAGTTCTTCCGCTACTTCATCGATGGTAATACGCCGGTTCGAATCGCGATCGCTCTAATCATGTCATCCAACTTCCTAACATTTGCATCTGTAGTGGCCATGCGCATCCGTCCAGCTCTCGGTATGTCCTCCACTTGCTGACGTCCATCACTGAATTTGCGACACCATCTCCGCAACATTTGCTTCGACATCACACCTGGCCCATAGACCTCCACGAGGTAGTTATGAATTTCTGTTCCTGATATTCCACGTGCCCATTCATAGCGGATAGCCGCTCTCACTTCCTCCTTTGACAACGAATTCAAAACGCACCTTCTCTTCATACCTACCGGGGCTCAAATGAGAGGCTGGTATCCGCTTTGCGCAGGCACAGCAACAGCGCCATCTGCTTGATTTGCAGCGACCTCTACCCAATGGTGTATCGGTGACTTGCGCGTTTTCCTGCTGTGTCGCCTTTCGCCCATAGCCGTTCAACGCTTCTTCCATATGCAAAGCCCTGATTTTTTCCTGGAGGACTTTTTGAAGCTTATTAAGCGATATGACAAATGTCTCAATGTACTTGGTACCTATGTGGAAAAATAAAGGTATGTCATATCTTTAATGTCTCATTCTATTTTTTGACTTTCATACACAACTCTGACCACAGTCGACAGGGGAAACTTATTTTTCAACTTACCCTCGTATTTTATTTCAAGAAATTATTATCTTTCCGTATGAGTTTCAAAATGCCTTTTAAACTGCCGACAACAAATATAAAAGACTAAGTGCAATATGTTTTCGAAAATTTTTTTTTCTAACGGCGGGCATTGAGTGACGAACCTATGCCACAACAAAGCCAGAAACTGCTACTCATTTGTCGTTTCCTAGTGGGCACCTATGAACCAAGTCACGGAGGCGAGCAGCGTTGCCCGTGCCATACCACCACAAACCCGTTTATAGGGTGGGCCAAATTCATACATCATCACAGAAAAAGGACATAGAAACACAGAGAGAACAGAGAAAGAAATTAACATCCATGCCCGAACCAGGATTCCAACCTGGGACCTACAACTCAGGAACCAGGAACGCTAATCACTCAGCCATCGGTCGGCTTTAGCTAACTTCATTTCCAACAAAGTTAAGAATGATATGACTCATCAAAAACCGCACGAATAAACATAAACAGTGTCTTAATCGACCGACTCCAAACCGATTTTGAATTTCGAAGCGGACAGTTGACAATGTGCTTTGGAGGAAACAATTTGTACCACTTTTGCTGCTCATATAATTTGTAATCTGAAATTTTTGGTAAGTTAACTGTAATTTGTTTCGAAGTATGTAACACATGCTGTTATTTTTTTACTAACACAAAACTTGTGTTTTCGAAATTTATTTAGTTCCAGTTCTTTTAAAAAATGACGACAAAGAACAAACATGAAAAAAGAAAATACAAACAAGAGAATACAAGTTTTAATAATGAGTGGGATAGAATTTCTTTTCTATTAACAATAATGGAAAATCATTATGCGTTATTTGTAATTCTACGATCGAAAATTATAAAGCTAGCAATTTACATTATGAAGCCAATCATCCTCATATCAATCATTCTAATATCAGTATCCACTAAATTCCAAATTAATTTCAGGTAAACTTGCTTCTTTAAAATCCAATTTAAATAAATAACAGTAAATTTTGATAACCCTTAGCATTCTTCAACTCTTGGTGTCGATATTAAAAATACATTAGATTCCATAATGAAAACCTTTGATGTACCTCTTAATAAAATTGTAAGCATTGCAACTGAGGAAGCTCCGGCGATGCTGGGTAAAAATATTGTTCATTGGGCTTTTAAGAGATGATTCTCAATTTCCGCAATTCATACCGATTCACTGCATAATACACTGAAAACATATAATTACAAAATATTCAAAATATCCTGATATCATAAAAACAATGTTACACATCGTAAATTGCATTCGCAACAATGGAAAATTTCATCGACAGTTCAAAAATTTCCTTGAAGAATTAAAGGAAGAAAAACTTTCAAGTGACATTAATTTCTTTTGCATTGTTAGATGGTTACCTATCTACAACGTATTAAATCAATTTGAGGATTTGTTTGATCCAATAACTGAATTTCTAGAAGAAAAGGAAATTACTTATTCAGCATTAGACGATGATGAGTTTATACAAAAATTAATGTTTTTGACAGATGTCGTGGAACATTTGCAAACACTGAATTTACAATTGCATTGGAAAGATTAAATAATATCTGATCTCTCAGTATATTTAGTTTTTAAATTAAATATCAACTTTTCTAAAAGGACATTAAAAATAAAACATTTCATCATTTTCCATATATTTAATAAATTTGTTCCAATATTAAAGAAGAAAAAAACGAGTATATGAAAAAGCTAAGAGGTATGTTGACGGAATTCCAAAATAGATTTCAAAACATGAAATATTTTAAATCGACTCTTGAGTTCTTTTATCTTAATCCATTTGAAATTAACATAATTCAAGGTAAGTTTGCCATTTCCAATATAATTATGAACCAAAAAGCATGGGAAAATTATAATTAATATAGATGCAAGAAGATCAAGCTTTACGATTAAAATATAAATCGATGTCGATTACTGAATTATTGAAAGTTGTACCAGAATCGAAATATTCTGAATTAAAATAGCTTGCTTGTCGAATTATTTCAATATTCATAACAACGTACTTATGTGAATCATTCTATTCAACCTTAATATTCTTGAAACCCAAATACCGATCAGTATTAACTAACTAGCGTCTCAAAGAATTACTGAGTTGCTGTCACTAATTATTCACCAAATATTAAAGATTTATCAAGAGAAGTAAAACAAATGTATTTAATATTTAAATTCAATACACATGTTTTTAATACAATTTTTGCATACCTTATAAATATGTATTTAATTACGGCTCTCGAAAATTTTAAAATTTTGAAAAATGGCTTGGACTATGAAAGAGCTTGGCCACCCCTGATATATATATATATATATATATATATATATATATATATATATATATATATATATATATATATATATATATATATATATATATATATATATATATATATATATATATACCCTTTTGCTTGAAAATGTGTCAAATGATTACGTATTTGAATTAGGATAGACCAAAATATGGTTCAGTTGAAAAAGTGGAGCAGCGCACCACACGACAACAACAACATTAGGATAGAAATGACAAACTTTCTGTCCTAATTTGTTAAGACAAAAAGTTTGTACTAAATACTGATGAAAATCTAAATTTAAATTGAAAAAGTAATTTTTTATTTTTATTTAATCATTTGAACATGTACGGAAATGTTCTTGCAGTATATAAAATAAAAATGGCATAATAAATATCCAAATCAATATCAATTATTATAATCCTAGTATTACATAACATATATTGAGATTACCAACAAAACACTGCGTACTGTTGAATTTCCTGATAGTCGTTAATTTTTATTGTATAATTTCAAACTATTTAAAACTTTAAAAATATTTAGTTATTACTTTTTAAAAAGAAATGTAAATTCTAAGTGAAAGATCTAATTAAACTTTAAATCATGAAGTTAATTTGATAACAGAAAAAGAGTCATATTATAATTAAATAGATGAACAGAAATTTATGACAGTCTATGAATTTAATGAACGCGTAAATCATTGTAAAAAAGTTTTAAATTTTTTAACCTAATTAAAAAATAAAATAAAATTCCACTTAATTTATTAATTGATGATTCTTTTTTTTAATACAATTTCATCAAATAATTTAAGAATTTATAAGATTGAAAATATTGGTTTTATTTTTGGTTTACAATTTTGCTTGAAAATGTTTCCGTTATACATATCTTAAAATCATATGATGTAAATTTAGCACACCTTTAGGTCATATAAAAAATAAAAAAAATTATTCATTTTAGTTTAAAATTTTAAAATGAAAAATAAAATGTTTAAATTAAGCCTGTTTCTATTTTTTTTATCTTTATTTATACATTCATGCATTACTATCACGTGTTTTTTGTAAATCATGGCTTGACATAAATATATGTATTTTTGCTATCCCATTTTTTTTATTACATATTATATTACTCAAAATTTTACATTAAAACATTATAAAATTAAAATTTTTGATAAACTTGTTTTATGCTTTTTGATATTTAATGAATTTTTATGCAACTATATAAAAGTTACTCCAATATAGAATGATCATATTTACCTAAACATTATTAAAACAGTTTTAATTGCAAGGCTACTTTATTTACCCATAAATTGCTTAAGATTCTTGTAATTAAAACAACATATGGGAATTAATGCATTTTTTTACCTAAAAAACCTGGTTTATCTACTACATAAAAATATAAACAAATAAAATTCTTTTATAAAAGAGAAGTGAAATAAAATATTAACAAACACTATTATGATTATTTAGTTAATATTTAGTGAAACAAAAATATAATAAAATTAAAAATTAAAAGTTCTTAAATTATTTTTTTAATAATTGCTGTATTTTTCTAAGGAAATTAAAAAAAAATCTCTGTTATTGAAGAAACCTCCCACATTACAATTCTTCTCAAACTATTTACCATTTTATTATAAAATTTTATTTATATAATTGGAAAATTTTACTAAAAATAAAAACTATTTTAATACCTTGTATAATTTTATATTTTAATTAACATTGGGAATCTTTAAAAATTACTATTGAATAATTTGAAAATTTTCTTAAAATAACTACAAACATAAATTCTGAAAACAAATATAAATAACAAAACATAATGAATTTTTGTAGTAAATGAAAAATATTTATGAAGATATATTAGTTCTACTGACAAAAAAGTTTTCACAAAAAAACTGTTTACAGAGGAAAAAACTCTCTATCTAATAAATTTTTCTACCTCATACTAGAAATTAAAGTATTACAAGAAGAACCATAAAATTAAAGTTAATGAAATGTAGCTTTAATGAAAAGAATTATGTTGTATATAGATTTTCACTCAAATTATTTTTATCATTTAAGTGAATGCTTATTTATTAATGATAATGATTTAAATAAACGTATATTATATTAATTAATTTTTTGAAATTATATAAATTATAGATTCAATTACTTATTTTAAATTTAATTTAATTTATTTATTATTAATTTAATTTTTATTCAATTTATTTATAAAACTAATAGAAACTTTGTCATTACTTTTTAATTCAATAGATGGCAGCACAAAATAAAATGTAACAAGTATAAAATGTTATCAGTAGAATACCTGTTACTTTAGAAGTAACTATAATCAGTATAATCAGTTCACCTGGAACCAGGGGGTACGCGTACCTTCCTGGGGCTTGAGCAGCCACTAGGCGCGTCGGCAGGTGGTGGATAGCCGAATGTCCTGTAGGAATGACAGGATAGCCTTGAATATAGAATCAGAGGCCGTGAACCAGCTCCCGTAAACCCTGGTGTTATGCGACCCATGCCTAGGGTTATTTGGCTCCGCGGTAATGATGTCTTAACGGAGTAGGGATGGGGCTTTGTTACTTTTTCTGTACTTAGTACGTACTGAGTACAGTTACTTTTAAAGTAACAAGTATTTTACCGATTACATTTCGTACTTGTTACAATTTCTTTTGTACTGCCATCTATCGGATTAAAATATAATGACAAATTGCTTAAAATTTTATTAATAAATTGAATAAAAACTAAATTAATAAAAATAAATTAATAATTAATTAAAACTAAATAAGTAGATCAATAATATTTTATATAAAACCATAAAATTAATTAATATAATTAATGTTAATTTAAATTATTATCATTTATAAATAAGCATTCACTAATGAAAAAAAATTAATTAATGAAATTATTAATATTAATTATTAAAATTCATTAATGAAAAGATCTATAAAAATAATTCTTATTATTTATGCAACATTTCAGTTATGGCAAGTTTTGTTTTTCCTGTAATGCTTTAATTTCTAGTATGAGGCAAAGAAATATAAACTGTTCTTCTTCTACTTCTTCTTAAAATTGAGTTTGTATGCCATTGGGCACCTCTGCTTTTATCAGCATTTTGTACCATTAAAATATAAACTGTTTATCTACAAACTGATTTTTTTTTTTTTTTTTTTGTAAAAAAAAATTGTAAATTTCTAAATCTTCTTAAACGTAATTCATTCAATATAAAAATCATGACATTTTATTATTTGCATTTATTTTCAGAATTTATATGTGTTATAAGTAAATTCTCCAATTATTCAATCGTAATTTTCAAAGACTTCCAATGTTAATTAAAATATAAAATTAGATGAGATAATATAATTTCAATTTTTCAACCTAATCAGCTTAATTTTTTACTAGAATTTAGTAAGACTTTCCAATTATGTAAATGAATTTTTATAATTAACTTGTAAATATTTTGCAAAGAATTGTAAAGTGGGAAGTTGAATCAATTACAAAGAGGTTTTATTTTACATTAAACAAAGAGGTTTTACTTACAAAATTACAGCAATTAATCAGAAAAATCAACAAAAATTTAATTTCCTTTATTTTTCTATAATTAAACATTAACGAGACAAACATAGTAAAATTTTTTTATGTACAATAGATAATAATTTTTGTTATAAAAGACGTTTACTTGTTTATATTTTTATGTAGTAGATAAACCAGTTTTTTCTAAAATAAAAATTGCAATAACTCACATATCTTGTTTCAGTTTCCTGAAACTTAATCAATTTATGGTTAAATAAAGTAGCTTTGCAATTAAAACTATAGTTTTCATTATTAATATATTAACATAATTAATATATTAATAATGTTTAAGTAAACATAATTATTTTATATTAGATATAGTTGAATAAAATTTCAATAACTATCAAAAAATGTAAAATAATTTTACCAATAATCTAAATGTTATAATGTATTAAGGTAAAATATTGAGAAACAACGTTTAGTAAAAAATGGAGGAACAAAAATACATACATTTTATTTACATCAATCCATAATTTAAGAAATAAACATGACAGTAACACATGATGGTATAAATAAAGATAAAGTAAAAATTAACTTAATTAAAGTTTTTTTTCATTTCGAATTTTTAAACTAAAATGAATAAACTACCTTCTTTAGTTTTAAATCAACATTCTCATTATCTGAATAAAAATAAATCGTATGGTAAAAAATACAAAAGAACAAATTTTATAAAAGTTTAAATTCTGTATATTTACAGTAAAATATAGTGAAACTAAAACATGGTTGAATAAAAAATAAACATATTTATATGGAATTATAATAAAAAAATATGCATAGTAAAAATAACAATGGAAGTATGTAAGCAGATTTATATAATTTAAATATTTTTTTAATTTAAGAAATCTGACCTTATTTAAGGTTTAAATAAATATAAATATGTTATATATGTTCATAAAATAAAATTTTTAAAAGAAATGATAACAAAAATAAAAGTTAATAAAAATTGCTAAATACATAACAAGAATATCATGCTTTTCTTATATTTAAAAAAACTTCATATATTTGAAAAAGAACTACAATCACTGAAATGGAATAAAAGTACATGCGTATTTTATTTCGCAATATAAATTCATATCTCCCTCTCCAACCCAAAGAAATCTTTCAATTCCCAAGTATCCCTCTTCTATTTACCCAGTTAAACCAACTGTCATTTCCCTTCTCCCACCCAGCCTCCCTACCATAAGAAACTACCATAATCTCATAATTCATCTGTTTGCATCGATATATCGATGATATTGTTACTTGTACTCGCTCTGTCATTGGCTCTTCTGTACTTGTTACAGAAGAGCCAATGACAGAGCGCAATGTACACTTATTACTTTGTAACAAGCAAGTACAAAGTAATAAGCAAGTACAAAGTAACAAGCAAGTACAAAGTAATAAGCAAGTACAAAGTAACAAGCAAGTACAAAGTAACAAGCAAGTACGTGAGTACGTGGTTGTTACTTTGTAACAACCACGTACTCTCGTACTTGCTTGTTACTTTGTAACAACCACGTACTCACGTACTCGCTGATTACTTTGTAACAAGTACGTGCTCACGTACTCGCTCAGTCTTAGAAACTGGTCAAGTACATTGTACCTGCAACTGTCTGAGGATACTCGAACTCGCGCTGACTTTGTTACTGGAAGTACTGAGTATTTGGAAGAAAAAGTACTGATTACAGGTTGTTACATTCAAATACTGATTACAAAATACTTGTTACAGGTATTTCTTCCCATCCCTATAACGGAGCCTCTAGTTGCCTCAGGCAACTAGAGGCTCCGTTATTACTCTAGAAGTTCGCCAGGCAACTTGCCTGGCGAACTTCTAGAGTAATTTGCCTTGCCCAGTAACTCAGGCAACGCTGGGTGGATTTATATTACCTGAGCTTATTAATTGTTATCTTGTGGCTTAAAAGACACCAGAAATAACAATCCTTTCTGCATTTTCAGGTGAAGCCTCTGAAGTAGACCTTGCTGAAAAGACAAGGGAACTCAGAGGCAATCTAGTAAAGAGGCAGCAATGAATCCTTCACTTGAGGTAGAAATGACCTCCAAACCATCTTCTGGTGAAAGTCAGGAAGCTATCCCTAGCATGACTGACTTTCTGACCAGATGGGACTGTTTCAGCAAGACCCTATTTGCTGGAAATGTCATACGCAAGAGGAAACGGCAGAGCATTTTATTTACGAATGCGAGGCTCTTGCCCTCCCTAGATTAACTTTTTTAGGCATCATCCATACTAGAGAGTTACACCTAGACTCCATTAAAGGGTTGTCGGACTTTATTAATAAAGTGGGTGACCCGAGCAACTGGAACTAGGAAACATTGGGTTTGGAGTTAATGGTACAAAATGCTGATAAAAGCAGAGGTGCCCAATGACATACAAGCCCAACTCGAAGAAGAAGATGATCAGCACAGGAAAAAAGAAAAAAAATTCCCATCCCTACTCCGATAAACAAATGAATTTCAAGTGACACCACAGCAATGTGAATTAAAGGTGACTATAGAAAGCCTCGAAGATTCACGATCTTGGTGGTAGTGCAAAAGTCGTCACTAAGAAAATTGGAGCTTATTAAAAGTGAGAGCATAAATTTAAAGGAATTTATTTATAAACAAAAATATTCTCATATTTTAGTGACCTCTATGTTTGCTCTTCATTTTATTTTCAATTTTAGTACGTTTTAATTTTTTCTTAAGATAGTAACAGAAGATTTATTTTGAAACTAATATTCTCTCTCTCTCTCTGTGTTTACACAACAGCAACTATTACATTGGTATAGAAAGAAAATGGATTTTTGTTCTCTTTCTTTAGTCATCGTGTCATCTAATTTTATTCATTTAAAGAGTTTAAAGTTTATTAAGGGTAAAAGCTTACTCAAAATAACCACTTCACTATGATGAAACATTTAATATTATTTCGAAAGTATGAAAAACTTTATGAATATTTCAATTATAATAGTATGCAGGGCAATATTGAAATTGCAATTGCCATAATATTTAAATATGTAAATTTTATTTTATTTTTTTCTTGATTACATAACTTCTTAAACTCTGAAGTACAATATCTTAAGTTTAAATAAATTTAGATTTCAAGAAGTTATGTAACAAATATTTAACCAGGACTTATACTAAGAACTGTTACATATAGTATTGTTTTCAATATAATTTTGAAAAGTTTTGAAGAAATAAACTTTGATATCATAAATTAAGCAAATGATTTACTTCAACTAATGTACTCTTAATTACAGAAAAAAGATATTTTCTAAAAATCAAGAACAATAAGTAACTTGACTAATTACTTAATTTTAATTATACTTTTTATATGACTCCACATAAAATTCAAATATTTTGAAAATAGTGTACAAATTACCTACTTAAATTTTTGGAAAAAGAATGATTTTTAATAATGAGGCATAAGAATTACTCAAAATGCTTAAAATTTTGTCTTCCTATTTAACATACTTGATAGTTAAGGCAAAAATAATTTAAAAAAAAGCTTAAATCTATGGTTTCTGATCCTATATCATCACCTTTGAACATATTCATGAATTAGCATTAAATAATGCTTTTAGAAAAGTCATTCAGATAGTTTTTTTTATTTAATTCTTAATATGAGCTGCTTATTTTTACTTGTGCTTGTTTAATTTTCTAATAACTCAAAATGATTCAGTATATAACTTAATATTTCAATTATTTTTGTTTGCCTTTGACCTTTATAGTTTATAATTTATATTTTGAATAGTGATTAACTTGTGTTCTATTAATATAAATTGTTTTTACATTTAATATAAAATGTTTAAAAATTAATTTTAACAGAATCATTTTCAAGTTAATTTATAAAATGCGTTGACATAAAGCAAATTTATAATTAATAGTTCTAAGTTGAATCTAATTATTGCTTACTAATTTCCTTGGCAGTTTCTTTTATCAGTCGCTAATCTTGTACTAGTATGAATAACAAAGTGCTTATTTTATCATTAATACGAAAAAAATGATCTTGTAAAATAAGACCTAATAATTATCGATAAAGAAATGATAAAAAAATATGAAAAGGGTAGAAGGAATTTCAATAAAAAAATCACAAGAATGCTCTGATAAACCTATGGAAACTATTTGCTTATCGTCTCTATAATGTAAAAATAATTAATATAATGGAAAAGTAATTAAATAATACCGTTACTTGAAGATAGTTCTCAGATTTAAAATAAAAAGATAGACAAAATGAAAACTTAAGCATTAATTTTCTTCACATAGGTCTATCTTTTCATAGAAAATTTTACAGTACTTTAAGCTGATAAAAGTACTGTTTCTTTGTTACTAAAATGATGGGATGAAAGTCCATTTGAAAATTATTACTGATTGGTGTTATCAGTAGATTATTACTTACAATCAACAAGCAATTATTTTAGTTTATTCATCATTCCTTCATTGTAATAATTTTTTCAGGGCCTACAATTTTTTTAAAAATTTTTTGCTAAAATTATATTATGAACTAAGTAAGATTTTATTTTAATAAATAATTTACTCATAAATGTATTTAATTTGATTTTATAAAGAGGAATTATTTAGTTTTCATGTTCTATTTAGATATGGAATCAAAATATGGTTTATATTATTGTTTAATGTTATGTATTTCGTTAATATTTTATAAGTTTTCACCATGAATTAAGTTTTACTTAAATTTGAAGAATTACGTTATCATTTATTTTGGAATAATATAAATGACAGATGTTTTTAAAAATTACAGTAACTCATCATCATTCTCTTCCTTTTTAATTGCAGCTTTCTACTTTAAATTCCAATGAGAATATTGGTATAAACAATCAAACATCAATTGAAGTGTTTAATTTTAAATCATTTTAAATGTTTTATTTATTTCAACAATATATTTTAAGCTTTTAGTATAGTTAAAGATATACTTTAATTCATATTCTTCTGATCACAATATGATGGAATACATACTTAATACTATATTTTAAAATTTTTATGAGAATAAATGATAGATGAAAATTTTAGCTAAATTTTTAGAATGCAGTAAATGAAAAATTTGTACCAAATAGAAAGCACTTATTTATTTAATATAAATTTTAAAGTCTGCCATATTTAGGTTTCAGAATCTGACATATTACATATTTCATAAAATAAAAGTTTAAATTTCTATGTTTAATATCTTTACATTTATGTATTTATTATAATATTTTATTAAATATTAAAGTAACATCAAATCAATAATTATATTGTAATTTTTTTATAATTAAATCTTTATTTTTCATTCAAACTTCATCAGAAATGGAAATTAATCCCAGCCAATCGTATAGAAATACAACATTAATTTAACATTCAATTGAATTTCCAACTACGCGAATCCCGAAATGAACATTATTGATTTACACACGGTCAAAAATTTGCGTATTCAAACAATTTATAAAAAATAATGTAAGTTATATACATTATTTTACTGTTAATTTAATCTTTAACTTCTTAGCTACAGGTTCTAATATAGAGCCTATATATGAGGAAAATATATTCTCTTATTTCACATTCGCCAAACAAATCACGGTAGAAAATGGAAAATCTGTAGAAAATGGAAAATCTGTGGAAGATATAATTCACAGAATAGAAAAAATTTCGTGTCTGAAGAGTCCTAAAGCCTTATTATTTCCTTATTAGATAGGTTTTGAGTATCTTTTCCGGAGAGCTCATAAAAGATGAACATGAAGCCTATTTTGTGTATTCCCATTCATTGAAATGAGTATTTTTCATATTCTTTCGATAGCGAATGAAACATGGAGAATTTCTAGAATTTTACAATCCAATTTATTTACAAAAAATGAAGAATGGTATTTTCAGTCAAAGCTATTACTGAAATTGATCTAATTTGATATGTTTTAGGAAATATAAGTAACATTTTTAAGGAGTAACATTTGTGAATTATCTTTATTTACTGGTATTTCAAATTTCTTCTTCAACTTCAGGTCAGGGGGTCGAAGAGGCTGTGAATTAGGAAAATCTTGACTGATGATACATTTTTTGAGGAGTAATTCTTGACACAGTGTTTAAGGAGGAGGGGGAAGCTCCATCTTATATGAAAATTGTCCGTGAAAGGAAACGGACGTGTTTGCATGGTCTGCACAATTTCATTTTCTAGCAACGATGTATGTGTGTCACTGCCCAGTGATCAAATATGTTATTGAACCACTAGCGCATAAATAGGGGTTGAGAAGGAATTATTCTGTAAATGTACACCCCACTGCTGTTTTTAGTAAATGAAATGGAACTGGAGAAATTGAACATTAATTTTCTATTTCCTAAATTCGGAAATTATGCCTATTCATTTAACAGTTTAAATGAAACTGTGCTTATCTGTGAGTCTAGAGGATATTCTATGGCTATTCTAAGGGAACCTCAAGGTGAGATAAAGTCAACATCTTATTGAGTCTCAAAATCATATGGAAACAAATTCTCCTGGAGGTACGCTCTGTGCAGATAGTACCATAGGATACTCCTCTTGATATTCTAGACAGTTGAGCTAGATATTTTCACTACTTCTGCCGTATGACAATATTGGTACTACCTTGTACTACGTTAGAAGTTTTGTTCTCCTCCACTTGAAGTACAACCTTCCCTTTCAAGGGAAATATAAGTTTCTTCTCTTCCACTACAAATTGAAAACAAAATCTTCGGGAAAGTTTCTAGATTTTATTACAAGAACTACGGGTCAGTCAAAAATTTTTATATATTCCTTTTCTTGTTTGAAGCTTTTATCCAAAATTTAGAGTGGATAAATGTTCGATTGAATGGAAGTATCAATAGCAATATTCGCAGATGTTCATGCATCCGAGGAAATGTCATAAATAAATTCTAGTGTCTCATTTGAAAGACATTTCAACATTCAATGTTTAAATTTTCTGTTAATGATTTGGTGTTTTCATATGTTTCTGTTGATAAAAATGAGCTTGAATGTATCTAAGGGCACTTGCTGTCGAAGGTGTATTTAAGAGAAATTTTAAGTATTTCAATTGAAGTTTTCATTTTAGATTGCATATATTAATGAACTATGATGTTTCAGTGCATTGTTCAAAAATAAAAAGATTGCGGTATCTTAATAAAACACCTGACCAAAGTGTTGTTTAATCCATTAAAAAAGGAAGTTGATGGGGAAAATTTGAACTTATTGTTTTTCATATACACAAAACAGAATATAATGTAAGTTATAGGAATGTACTTAAACATATTTCTGCATTCTCATCATGTCCTACACAAAATTTCAGAATTTTCTCAATAACAGTTTTATCTGTAGACTAATTTTAAAATAAATTTGATCAATTTCATATACCTTGTATATTGCTTTTTATAAATTTAATTTTGCAGAAAAGCAAATTAAGAAACTTTTGAAATATATTTAAAAAAAATTTTGAGTTATTAAAAATTATAAGTACTTACAAAGACGATGATTATTTCTCAGTTTTTTTTTGAATACATGTCGAATTAAATGTAAATATAAAGCTCCCATGTGGTTTGAAAATATTAAATCCATGTGCAAAAAGGTCAATAATAGCAATAATTCTTTGTAAAATGTTAAAATTAAAGGAATATTGTTGAAATTCGTTAAACGAACAAGAGTCCATGAATCGCAAAAAGAATATTTAATGAAGCAAGTTACAAAGAAAGAAATTGTACATATACTAAACTAATAGAACAGAACATGGTGTATTTATAGATTTTAGACGGCTTGAACACAACCACCAATCAGAAGGCAGCGCAGCAGACGATTGCGGACGTCTTAGAAGACTACAGTTTTACAGACGAAAAGAGATTTACTTTGTGTTTCTTTGCGATTACTTGCATTATATTATTTACAACACTCGCCCTTAATCACAAAGAAACATGTACAATAAAATCATATAAATCAATAAAAATAAGTATACATTAAGAAATTAGAAACGTTCAAGCCATCCACACAATATTTACATTAACATGATATAATCTAATACAATTTTAATCCACATAATGGTAAAAGTTCCTTTAATTTAAACTTAGATAAAGATTTTGTGAACATATCAGCAATTTGTAGGTTAGATGAAATATAGTAAACTTTTATATCATGATAATTCAAGATATGTTGAATAAATTTTAATTTAATGTCTATATGTTTTAATCGACCTTTGTTGTTTTCATTTGTTGCATACTTAATACAAGATTGATTATCTTAAAAAATCATGATTTCTTTAATATCAGTTAAATCCAAAATAATGTTTTTCAACCACAATGCATCTTGAATGGCTTTACTTAGGGCAATAATTTCTGCTTCTGTAGAAGATAAAGCAATACAATTTTGTTTTCGACAAGACCAAGATATTGGACAATTATTAAACATAATTTTGTTACCAGAAATGGATTTTCAATCATTTGGGTTTGCACCCCAGTTAGCATCTGCATAGATATTTAAGCATGAATTTTTATCCACACACTTTTTATATTCCAGTTTTAAAGTTGAAAATTCTTTCAGATATCTCAAAATTCTTTTCAATGCACTCCAAGCACTATCAGTAGGGTGTTCTTGAAGTTCACTCAAACAGTTTACAGCATAAAGGATATCTGGACGAGATGTATATGCTAAGTAAATTAAAGATCCTATTAGTTCTCGGTAGAGACCACAAAAAGCACTTCCTTTCTCAAAATCAGCTGCTGTTGCTCCTACTTCCATGGGAGTAGAGAATATTTTAGCATCAAACATTTTAAATTTGTTTCATAAATTCAAAATCGATGTTTCTTGATCTAGATACAGTCCATCAAGTGTAAATGTAATTTTAATTCCTAAAAATTCAGAAACTGTTCCAGATTTAGACATTTCAAATTCTTTTGATAATAATCCAATTATAATTTTGATTTCACCATCATCAGTACCCGCAATTAATAAATTGTCCACATAAAGTGCCATTAGAATTCTTTCACCTTTTGACTGGCGAATAAAAATGCATTGTTCACTATTTAGTGGCTTAAAGTTTAATTTGAGAATGAAATTTAAAAATTTTACATACCATTGACGAGGTGACTGCTTAAGTCCGTATAAGCTTTTCTTTAACCGGCACTTCCTGCCACTATTATCATCATATCCTTCTGGTTGATCAATGTAAATAATTTCTTTTAATTAACCATTGAGAAATGCAGTTTTAACATCCAGTGAATAAACTTCTAAATTTTCTTGAAGAATAATAGTAAACACTATACGTAATGCAGGAATACTGATAACTGGTGAAAATGTTTTATCATAATCCACTCCTTCTCTTTGCATAAAACCACGAGCAACAAGTCGAGCCTTATATTTTCCATCTCGTTTTTCGCGTAGAACCCATTTGCATGAAATTGCCCGTTTCCCATGTGGTAATTCTTCAAGACACCAAACTTCGTTCTTTTCCATGGACTGCATTTCTTCATCCATTGCTTTCTTCCAAAGATTCTGCTCTTTCTCTGGCAGTGCAGATAAATCTTTAAACGACAACGAATTTTCAAAAATTACCATTGCTTCATAAACTTCTGGTTCAGGATATTTAACTGGTGGTTTCTTTTGCCTTTGTGATCTTTCCAAAATTTCTTCTGTAGTAATTGTTTCAGTAATATTTTCTTCACCACCAATTTCTTCAACATCATCTTCATTTTCAAAAATAATGGAATCCACATTCAGAATATTTTTATCTTCTAAATCCATTTTTCTTTCTTCGTTAAATACAACGTTCCTTGATATCACTATTCTCTTTGAATCTGGATCCATTAAACGATATCCCATAGTCGAATATCCCACAAATATCATTCTGTTTGACTTCTTATCTAACTTTTTCCTTTGAGAAGGAGGAACCAACACGTATGCATCGCATCCAAATACTCGAATGTTTTGAAGATCGGAATCTTTACCATATTTTAATTTATAAGGAGTACAGTTTTCTATAGATCTACTAGGAATTCTGTTTCTTAGGTATGCAGCAGTTAAAATTGCAAATCCCCAAAATTTCTACCTAAGTTTTGCTTCAAATATTAAAGCTCGCCCTTTTTCTAACAATGTACGATTGGCACGCTCAGCAACTCCATTTAAAGGTGCTGTGTACGGAGGAACTGGATCTATTGTAACACCAAATTTAGTAGCACATTTGATGAGTTCACCACAAACATATTCTTTTGGATTGTTGCACCTAATTTTCCGTACTGAAGGATTTGCTTTTAAAAAGCATCTTAACTCATTCACAACATCACTTTTTCTTTTCAGCAAACGAACTTCCATAAAACGTGAATAATCATCAATTAATGTCATAAAATAATGCTCACCTGTAGCCATAGGCGGATCAATAGGGCCACAAACATCTGTGTGAATCAATGTCATAGTTTCGGATGCCCTTCGTCTGGAACCTTTTCCAATAGGAGAAGCACTTTGGAAAAAGTACACACTTCACAAAATTTATCAAAAGTAGGCAATCCAAGTTCTTTTAAGGCTTTATTAGAGGAATGTTCAAGTCTTCTGTGCCATAAATCCAAGTCATTTTCTTTCGCAGTAAGGGAAATTTCACAATTTGGAACAAAATCACAAATATACTGTCCACTATCATCACGATAACCCAAACAAATGTTTTCTTTCTCATTTTCGATGAACACTTTTTTATTTCTAAAGATAATACTATATCCACCTAATTCAATATTCTTTACAGAAATTAATTCTCCATTGAGTTCAGGAAGAAAAAGGACATTTTCTAAAGTTATGTCAATTCCATTAGATGTTTTGCCTTTTACACTTCCAATACCTTTCGCTTCCAGTGCAGTGAAGCGGGATGCACATCGAATAGTTCCTGATGACGGTTTAATGAATGAAAACCAATCTTTCTGAGAGCACATATGGGATGTTGCCCCGGAATCAATAATGAACTTTTTCGGACTTCCGAAAGTCAAATTGCCAGCAGCAAAAGATAGAGCAGAAGAATCCTCAGTCTTAGATTCAGATTTGAATTTACATTCCTTTTTAAAATGACCAACACGACCACAATTATAGCACGTTTTCTTTTTACAGAATTTAGAAGTATGTCCTTTCTTTTTACGATGAAAACATGTGAGTTCTTTTCTCGTAGAAAAAGCCGCAGTATCCACAGTTTTTTTCATAAAACGAATACTTGTTTTATTTCTCGAATCATTCAAAAGAGCTTCAGAGTCTATCAAACGTTGAGTTACAAAATCTAACGATAAATTCTCACTCAGTTGATTCTCTAATGCAACCTTAACATTTTCGAATTCTGGAGGGAGAGACATCAAAATATAGACGACAGTATCAATATCACTAGCCTCCAGACATTCGTAAATCGGCGACAAGTTTTGAAACTTCATCTATGTGCTGGCGCATTGGAACATCTCTGTTTTTCTTAAATGTAGCAAGACGTTTTCTAGTTAGTATTTGGTTTACCGCTCCTTTGCTTTCATAAACAGCATGAAGTTTCTCCCATAATTCCTTCGCCGTATTTTCACCACTCATTGATACGAGCACTTGATCACTTAAGAGTGACATGAGTAATGCATAGGCTTTCTTTCCTTTAACGACTTCTGCTTCCTTATTCACATCGGGCTCCTTAACTAAGTATGTTTCCAGTTCTTTCGCAGACAAAACAGCTTCCACTCGTCGCCGCCAAACAGGAAAGTTCTTCCCATCAAATGGATTTACTCCATACAAATCATGCGGCGAAGCCATTGCTCATTGATAAATTTATTCTATCAAGCAATAAATTAAAACTAGAAACTGCTTTCAATTTATGACAGTGAAAACCACGCTCTGCTGTTGAAATTCGTTAAACGAACAAGAGTCCATGAATCGCAAAAAGAATATTTAATGAAGCAAGTTACAAAGAAAGAAATCGTACATATACTAAACTAATAGAACAGAACATGGTGTATTTATAGATTTTAGACGGCTTGAACACAACCACCAATCAGAAGGCAGCACAGCAGACGATTGCGGACGTCTTAGAAGACTACAGTTTTGCAGACGAAAAGAGATTTACTTTGTGTTTCTTTGCGATTACTTGCATTATATTATTTACAACAAATATAAATAAACATAAATTGTTGTAGTTGATTGTTACAGTAGTCACCTGATGGTAGAATTTTCAAAATCATGATCAACTGACAGTGATACCGAAAGAAGAGCAAAGCCACAGGAGTTGGAATTCAAAAAACAAATGCTGTTCTCAACTATAATTAACTGAATGGAACTGACTTTTACAGAAACGTATAAGTTTCACAACAACCCCAAAGCCACATTCCAAATATTTCATAGTGAGTTTCACCTTGTAGCAATGGTTACAATGCAGCAGTTATTTTTAATGGATAAATGTTACTTCCGAGATGACAGCAAACCATATTATGTTACAGTCTCTCTCAAAAAGTGGTATCATGTCAGGGATTACAATCACCCTGGTCGCAATTTTAAGTAGATCAAGCCTGATTTACAGAGTTCCTATCTAAACTCAAGAGAACATTAGCTGAACAAATTTGAGAGATGCATAAGGACCAAAGATATCGTCAGAGATCTAGAATTGAATTAGTGGCATTCTAGCAACAGGAACAGAGATCAATACCTATAGTTATTTATCAAAATTTTGTTAAAAATACATATAGTATTGTTGGTAGTGTAATGCAGCACGTGAGGGATCATCACTAAATTATAGATTCCTTTATACCGTTGCATTTTTAAACTGCTTTATTATTGTTGAATACAGAACATAAACTAATTTTAAAAAAATGTTTCAAAAGCAGTTATAAAACAGTAGAAATTGAGTTTTATTGCATATGGACATTTCTTTAGAACAGGCTTATAGGACAACAGTAAAAATGGACGCAAAGTATTGAACTAAATTGCGACAGTGAAATTGATAGCTTTGTTTTAATATTTTAGTTTACGTTATTGAGATATGTTCTGGTTATTTATTTTTCTCTGATGAAGCTGCTAAGCATAGTCAACTATCTCTTAAATTTTGAAATACTGTCAAATTAAGACAGTTAAATTCCCCGAGATAGCTTTCAGATCATGCCATATTGTTTTATATTATAGAAACAGATTAATAACATAGATAGAAATTTAAATTGACTAGAAAATTAATATTTAACTTGAAAGCACACATAGGCTGATAAATATCCTTAATTTATAGTTTACTATTGCATGAGAGAATCTCTTTCCAGATGGATCATCTTTCATAATTTCTGTAGATACAGTTTTTGGAAATCAAAAAAATTACTGCATTAGAATTCTTGTTTAATGAATGTAAAGCAGAGATTTAGATTTCACATGATTTTAATTCCTAATTTAAACTAATCCTGTATTAATTTAAGAAAATACATTTGCTTAGAATAACTATTTTGGGATTTTAACCATCATAAAATATATATATATTAATATAAATATGTTGTTTTATAAATATAATATATTGTTGAATAAATTGTTTTTTCATGCAATCTTTATGTTTTTCAGCGGATGAAGTTTCTAAAAAGATAAAAATATCATCAGCACCATGAAAGTTTCCAGCTTCAAATATCTGATTTAGTTTATGATATATATATATATATATATATATATATATATATATATATATATATATATATATATATATATATATATATATATATATATATATATATATATATATATATATATATATATATATATATATATATATATATATATATATATATTCGTATCTGATTTAGTTTTCTCTATTCTTTTTCTCAGAATAATTATATCTTAAATGTAGGATCAGTTTCAAAGAATATTGAGATAATTATTACCATAAATATATAATATTTTATGATTCATTTAAGAATTTTCCTAATCATTATTTTTGGCTTACACAGTTCAGTTACAACCTTTAAAAATGTAAATTATAAACTCATGTTTTAACAATAAAAAATTTCATATGTTTCTAGAATTTCATATCTTTATTAGAAAAACTTTTGTAATAAGTTACTAAAAAATGCAACATTCATATATATATTTATTACTTTTTTATACATGTGGATTATGCAGTTGTAATTTTATCAAAGAGGCTAATTAATTTTTTTTTAAAACGACTGCTTAATGTATTCATTTTCAGATGCACCTTTATGAGACAAGACAATTAATAATGTCCTTTCTTATCCTTAATTAATTGCAATAAAGGATTAACAAGAACATTATTAATTAAAAATTTCAATCTCTCAATGAGTGGTAAAATTAAAAAATATATAGATTTTTGTTTACCAATACGTTAATTTACTTTTATGCATTATTAATTTATGCTAATAAAGATAGACCATACAAATGTAATTTTATGTAAAAGTCTATTTCATTATTTGAAATGATTGGATAATAGATTTAATTTTAGATGTGTAAATTTTTCTGCGCATCGTCACATGTTTTTATAAATTGTGTTATACATGCTCGAAGAACAATTTGTGCTTTTTTACAGGGGAAAGGCCTTCTATCTTGGATTCTAAGAATCTTCAACGTTTTAAAATTTGTGAATAGCTCATCTTTCTCCAACGTTTTGCTCGATAAAATTTGTTCCTGTTTTGTAACTTTTCAAACTGAGTCCGTTATTTCTAATAAAAGTGTGTGAAAAAGAAATGTTACAGCATAATTGGAAATTTCTCTCTAAACATTCATATTCTGTTGTAAATAATATAATGCAAGTAATCGCAAAGAAACACAAAGTAAGTCTATTATCGTCTGTAAAACTGTAGTCTTCTAAGACGTCCGCAATCGTCTGCTCTTACAAATCGTCTGCTGCGCTGCCTTCTGATTGGTGGTTGTGTTCAAGCCGTCCAAAATCTATAAATACACCATGTTCTGTTCTATTAGTTTAGTATGTGTATAATTTCTTTCTTTGTAACTTGCTTCATTAAATATTCTTTTTGCGATTCATGGACTCTTGTTCGTTTAACGAATTTCAACAGCAGAGCGTGGTTTTCACTGTCATAAATTGAAAGCAGTTTCTAGTTTTAATTTATTGTTTGATAGAATTTATTTATCAATAAGCAATGGCTTCGCTGCATGGTTTGTATGGAGTAAATCCATTTGATGGGAAGAACTTTCCTGTTTGGCGGCGACGAGTGGAAGCTGTTTTGTCTGCGAAAGAACTGGAAACATACTTAGTTAAGGAGCCCGATGTGAATCAGGAAGCAGAAGTCGTTAAAGGAAAGAAAGCCTGCGCATTACTCATGTCACTCTTAAGTGATCAAGTGCTCGTATCAATGAGTGGTGAAAATACGGCGAAGGAATTATGGGAGAAACTTCATGCTGTTTATGAAAGCAAAGGAGCGGTAAACCAAATACTAACTAGAAAACGTCTTGCTACACTTAAGAAAAACAGAGATGTTCCAATGCGCCAGCATATAGATGAAGTTTCAAAACTTGTCGCCGATTTACGAATGTCTGGAGCGGAGGTTAGTGATATTGATACTGTCGTCTATATTTTGATGTCTCTCCCTCCAGAATTCGAAAATGTTAAGGTTGCATTAGAGAATCAACCGAGTGAGAATTTATCGTCAGATTTTGTAACTCAGCGTTTGATAGATTCTGAAGCTCTTTTGAATGATTCGAGAAATAAAACAAGTATTCGTTTTATGAAACAAAATGTGGATACTGCGGCTTTTTCTACGAGAAAAGAACTCACATGTT
The DNA here is from genome assembly GCA_037975125.1 of Latrodectus hesperus. NCBI lineage: Eukaryota > Metazoa > Arthropoda > Arachnida > Araneae > Theridiidae > Latrodectus > Latrodectus hesperus. The sequence continues at coordinate 94,348,746 of CM075852.1, read as the reverse complement.
TTCATTGTAAAAATAAAGGACATACTGCTAAGTTCTGTAAAAAGAAAACGTGCTATAATTGTGGTCGTGTTGGTCATTTTAAAAAGGAATGTAAATTCAAATCTGAATCTAAGACTGATGAAAAATATTATTCTGCTCTATCTTTTGCTGCTGGCAATTTGACTTTCAGCAGTCCGAAAAAGTTCATTATTGATTCCGGGGCAACATCCCATATGTGCTCTCAGAAAGATTGGTTTTCATTCATTAAACCGTCATCAGGAACTATTCGATGTGCATCCCGCTCCACTGCACTGGAAGTGAAAGGTATTGGAAGTGTAAAAGGCAAAACATCTAATGGAATTGATATAACTTTAGAAAATGTCCTTTTTGTTCCTGAACTCAATGGAGAATTAATTTCTGTAAAGAATATTGAATTAGGTGGATATAGTGTTATCTTTAGAAATAAAAAAGTGTTCATCGAAAATGAGAAAGAAAACATTTGTTTGGGTTATCGTGATGATAGTGGACAGTATATTTGTGATTTTGTTCCAAATTGTGAAATTTCTCTTACTGCGAAAGAAAATGACTTGGATTTATGGCACAGAAGACTTGGACATTCCTCTAATAAAGCCTTAAAAGAACTTGGATTGCCCACCTTTGATAAATTTTGTGAAGTGTGTACTTTTTCCAAACAAAATGCTTCTCCTATAGGAAAAGGTCCCAGACGAAGGGCATCCGAAACTATGACATTGATTCACACAGATGTTTGTGGCCCTATTGATCCGCCTATGGCTACAGGTGAGCGTTATTTTATGACATTAATTGATGATTATTCACGTTTTATGGAAGTTCGTTTGCTGAAAAGAAAAAGTGATGTTGTGAATGAGTTAAGATGCTTTTTAAAAGCAAATCCTTCAGTACGGAAAATTAGGTGCGACAATGCAAAAGAATATGTTTGTGGTGAACTCATTAAATGTGCTACTAAATTTGGTGTTACAATAGATCCAGTTCCTCCGTACACAGCACCTTTAAATGGAGTTGCTGAGCGTGCCAATCGTACATTGTTAGAAAAAGGGCGAGCTTTAATATTTGAAGCAAAACTTAGCAAGAAATTTTGGGGATTTGCAATTTTAACTGCTGCATACCTAAGAAACAGAATTCCTAGTAGATCCATAGAAAACTGTACTCCTTATAAATTAAAATATGGTAAAGATTCCGATCTTCAAAACATTCGAGTATTTGGATGTGATGCATACGTGTTGGTTCCTCCTTCTCAAAGGAAGAAATTAGATAAGAAGTCAAACAGAATGATATTTGTGGGATATTCGACTGTGGGATATCGTTTAATGGATCCAGATTCAAAGAGAATAGTGATATCAAGGAACGTTGTATTTAACGAAGAAAGAAAAATGGATTTAGAAGATATAAATATTCTGAATGTGGATTCCATTATTTCGGAAAATGAAGATGATGTTGAAGAAATTGGTGGTGAAGAAAATATTACTGAAACAATTACTACAGAAGAAATTTTGGAAAGACCACAAAGGCAAAAGAAACCACCAGTTAAATATCCTGAACCAGAAGTTTATGAAGCAATGGTAATTTTTGAAGATTCGTTGTCGTTTAAAGATTTATCTGCACTGCCAGAGGAAGAACAGAATCTTTGGAAGAAAGCAATGGATGAAGAAATGCAGTCCATGGAAAAGAACGAAGTTTGGTGTCTTGAAGAATTACCACATGGGAAACGTGCAATTTCATGCAAATGGGTTCTACGCGAAAAATGAGATGGAAAATATAAGGCTCGACTTGTTGCTCGTGGTTTTATGCAAAGAGAAGGAGTGGATTATGATAAAACATTTTGACCAGTTATCAGTATTCCTGCATTACACATAGTGTTTACTACTATTCTTCAAGAAAATTTAAATTTTATTCACTGGATGTTAAAACTGCATTTCTCAATGGTGAATTAAAAGAAATTATTTACATGGATCAACCAGAAGGATATGATGATAATAGTGGCAGGAAGTGCCGGTTAAAGAAAAGCTTATACGGACTTAAGCAGTCACCTCGTCAATGGTATGTAAAATTTTTAAATTTCATTATCAAATTAAACTTTAAACCATTAAATAGTGAACAATGCATTTTTATTCGTCAGTCAAAAGGTGGAAGAATACTAATGGCACTTTATGTGGACGATTTATTAATTGCGGGTACTGATGATAGTGAAATCAAAATTATAATTGGATTATTATCAAAAGAATTTGAAATGTCTAAATCTGGAACAGTTTCTGAATTTTTAGGAATTAAAATTACATTTACACCAGATGGACTGTATCTAAATCAAGAAACATATATTTTGAATTTATTAAACAAATTTAAAATGTTTGATGCTAAAATAGTCTCTACTCCCATGGAAGTAGGAGCAACAGCAGCTGATTTTGAGAAAGGAAGTGCTTTTTGTGGACCCTACCGAGAACTAATAGGATCTTTAATTTATTTAGCATATACATCTCGTCCAAATATCTTTTATGCTGTAAGCTGTTTGAGTCAACTTCAAGAACACCCTACTGATAGTGCTTGGAGTGCATTGAAAAGAATTTTGAGATATCTGAAAGGTACTTCAACTTTAAAACTGGAATATAAAAAGTGTGTGGATAAAAATTCATGCTTAAATATCTATGCAGATGCTAACTGGGGTGCAAACCCAAATGACAGAAAATCCATTTCCGGTAACATAATTATGTTTAATAATTGTCCAATATCTTGGTCTTGTCGAAAACAAAATTGTATTGCTTTATCTTCTACAGAAGCAGAAATTATTGCCCTAAGTAAAGCCATTCAAGATGCATTGTGGTTGAAAAACATTATTTTGGAATTAACTGATATTAAAGAAATCATGATTTTTGAAGATAATCAATCTTGTATTAAGTGTGTAACAAAGGAAAACAACAAAGGTCGATTAAAACATATAGACATTAAATTAAAATTTATTCAACATATCTTGAATTATCATGATATAAAAGTTTACTATATTTCATCTAACCTACAAATTGCTGATATGTTTACAAAATCTTTATCTAAGTTTAAATTAAAAGAACTTTTACCATTATGTGGATTAAAATTGTATTAGATTATATCATGTTAATGTAAATATTGTGTGGATGGCTTGAACGTTTCTAATTTCTTAATGTATATTTTTTTATTGATTTATATGATTTTATTGTGCATGTTTCTTTGTGATTAAGGGCGAGTGTTGTAAATAATATAATGCAAGTAATCGCAAAGAAACACAAAGTAAGTCTATTATCGTCTGTAAAACTGTAGTCTTCTAAGACGTCCGCAATCGTCTGCTCTTACAAATCGTCTGCTGCGCTGCCTTCTGATTGGTGGTATTGTTCAAGCCGTCCAAAATCTATAAATACACCATGTTCTGTTCTATTAGTTTAGTATGTGTATAATTTCTTTCTTTGTAACTTGCTTCATTAAATATTCTTTTTGCGATTCATGGACTCTTGTTCGTTTAACGAATTTCAACATATTCAAATTAAAAATGCTCTAGAATATGGGAAATTTGAAGCTCCTATCTAGCATCGTTTTTTTAAATTATTTGTCGATTGATCTTGATTTCAACCCTATTTTTGTGCACATGGCCTCACCCTCTAATAATTTTAAAAAATGCGAAATGTGTTTCATAACGTTTTTGCCATCCCCCAAAAGTTGCATAATAACTGTATAAAATAGCAAAAGAATTTCAAGTTTATTTTCTTATTTGATCCTTAAAATTGACTTAAAAATTGTAAAACGTATATATTATTAAAATGTCTTACTCCAAAAATTTGAGCTCCTAAGTAAAACTTTTTCTGAATACCATGTTTGTATTCAGAGTACCAAAATTATATGAAATCAGCTCAAAAGATTCTGATTTAAAAACTATATTTGACATGTGATACATTAAAGAAATGGTAAAAATGTAAGGCACTTTGAATATAAATTATATTAATAATAAATGATTTAATTAAGTTATGTATTTTTCATGTATAAAATAATGAGGCAAAACTTTGTTTGGTTATGAAACAATTTAATGAAAGACAAACAGTGTGAAAAGTTTAGATGATATCACAAATGCGCTTGGAAATGACTGACAATAAGAATAAAATTTTTACAGAAATGAATTACAACAATAAAGTCTTTACTAAAGTTCATACAATGGTCTCAATAAAGTCTTTACAATGGACGGCAGACACAGAAAACAGAAAAATACTGACTTAAAATATATTTAACAAAATAAATTAATTCTTAAACAATCTATGAGTTTAATTTATATAAGTAATAAAATTCAAATTTGATTATTTTCAGCAATGTTTATGAAGTATTTCATATTTCAAACAATATTAAGATATAATATTTCTGATTCTTGAAACACAATGAAATTTTGAATAAAATTTCATATAGATTTTAAATAAATTATATTAAGTTTCAGCAGAAATTTGATTAGTTCTTACCCACGAGCATTTAATAATCATGTGCATCAGTAAATAGTTCTAATAATGCTCAATTTCAGAACTTTTATCTTTTAAAATTTAGTTTTGATTTTGAAATTAATTTTTTTGTGTATTTACATATTTTGTAAATAATTCGTTGAAACATTGCACTTATTATCAGCAGACAAATTTTGATTCATTTAGACATCATAAACAAATGGCTTTTAATAACAAGTATTTATAGTATTTTAATTTTAAAGAAGATTCAATAATGCTATTTTCAAACTCAATAAATATTCTAAGTGCTTAGTTTCTTCACAAATGTGAAATTGAAACAGCATGTATTCAATTTTGTTTGCAGAAATTAAAGAAAGAATTAAATAAATATTAAATTTAAAAGCTTTGAAAATTATATATTCATGAAAATTTTATTTATTTTGTAAATTATGAAATATCTGGTAAACAAATTTTAAATAAAAAAAAGCAAATTTAATAGTATAAGTATCATTAAATACACTTCTTTAATTATTAAGTAATTAATAAGAAAAATTGTTAGAATTATTTCATTTTTTATGGTTTGAAATTGAATGGTTTGAAATATTTCATTTCAAATTTAGTTCTTTCAATTTATTTAAAATTTAATTGTTTGAATTATTTTATATAATTTTTAAAAGATTTGAAAATGATAAAACAATTTTCCTTGCATGAATGTTATTAAGTATTACATCGATATATAAAAATCTTTCACGCATTTTTTTGTTAATGAGATTCAAATTCTTTTTCAAAAGGTTTTCTTTCTCTTAATTTGCCAGAGAACTCTTCCCACAAACCTTGCTTTATTTAAACTCCCACTTCATGCATTTTAACTACTTTTGAAAAAAAGTGATTTGCCTTATAGCTGATTTTTTTTTAAATTTTTCATGATTACATTTGAAGCAATTAAGCAAATTTCAACAAATTTAAAAGAAAAAAAACTAGGAAAATGTAGTTTATAGAAGATGTGCAAAGATTTATTTTAAATTGAAAATTTACTTCGATGCCAATAAAGCTATATATTTACAATAATTTTGCTTATATAAATTTTAAAAACCATTCTGATTGATTTAAGGTTTGAATTTTGTTTCAAGTTAAGTTTGTTGTTTAAGTTTGTTTAAATTTTCTATTAAAATATGTTTAAATTGTGTGTTGTATTGTAAAACGGGAGCTAAAAATTGACGAAAGAAATTTACAAAGTAAGGGGAGAGAAATCTTTCTTAAAATCAGCAAGCATAACCTTTTCTTTTACGCTAACATCCAAGCAAATACATGCCAAGTTACGTTTTAAAATGAAATTATAATTTCTAAACCTATACAAAAATTTTCTTCAAATTAATAAACTCAAGCAGATTACAAAACTGCTGTGTTGAGGAACGAAGACATTTTAATTGTAGAATAGTCAACCATTTTTGTTTCTTTATTTATACAGCACTCTTATATCTTTTAGTTTTTGCAGCATATGGCAAACCTGTTCAGAAAACAATCAAACATAAATTTGTTGACTATTCAGTAATTTTCAGTGCCTTCAGAATAAAAAGTATCAAAATCTGAATATTCTGTATGCAGGACTTCTAATTACATTAAGCTTACAATAATGAATTTTCAAATAAAAAGAATTTACTTTTACTATTAAAAAATAAAGTAAAACAAATTATTAATGAAAAATTAATAAAATACGAAGTCAACAATTTTCCGATTTTTAAATATAATTAAGTCCTATTTTTAACCAAGCCAATAATGCAGAAGCTTTATTTCAGGAAAAAAAGAAACGCTAATAAAATTATGCATTTCCCGCTTACTTTTTAAAAATAAATTGAAAGAACGTCTCATTTAATATATATAAATCAGTAAATATTCAGGGAAAAAATTTATAAATTATTAGAAGGAATAAGTAACTTCAGAATACTTACAATTTTAATAGCATAGTTTTTGTGTTTATATATATATATATATATATATATATATATATATATATATATATATATATATATATATATATATATATATATATATATATATATATATATATATATATATATATATATATATATATATATATTTATATATATATATATATATATATATATATATATATATATATATATATATATATATATATATATATATATATATATATATATATATATATATATATATATATATATATATATATATATATATATCTGTAATTTGGCATCATATATATATTACTCATAGATATGACTACTCAAAGAGCAATCAATAGCATATTCTTCAAAAAAACAATTATATAAAATATAAAACTTCACGAAAATATCCTGAATTAAAATAGAATCAGAAGCACATATTTTAGCATTACATTTTTTTGTACTAATGACGTCATACGATATTTACGTTTTGCTAAAGTTTCATTGCAGAAAATTTTCTCATTTTAATATGAATTTTATTGGAATTGCAGTTAATTATTTATTCATAATTTTATAACTATAGATTGTAGCTGAAAAATTAAATATATGAACAATATAATAAGAAGAAAAAAAACATTTTTGAATCATAAGTTTTATAATACAATTATTTGTTCAAATAACTTTCAGAAAATAATGTGTTTTGGAAATGATATTAAAAATGTTATCTTTTCAAAAAGTCAAAAATCGCATAGTTACATGGGAATACATTAGACGTGAACAATTTATGATCATGAATATAATCACTGCATAAGACTGTATATGACTAGCAAGCAAAAGGAATGTGATATTTGTATAATATAGATTTGAGAAAATTAAAACGTAACAAGCTATTTGGTATAATTGCTGCTTAGAACTTTATACAGTGAAAAAATTCTGATATAACGCATTAATTATCGGGACAGAATATTCATATAAAGTTGTAAATTCCATTACAAAGTTTGTTGTGAATTAAAGTAAATGAAAATCTAAGATTTTAGCCCCATCAGAAATATATCCATTTTTATTTGTGAGCAATTTTTATAAATATTTGTAAAAATTCGTTTAGTAAAACTAGTAAATTCTACTAGAAAAATTAATTTTCGTCCAGTAGAGAAATTTATGTACTAATAAGATTATATTATATTTTGCCTATCTTCATTCACTATTTTATAAAGCGTAGTTATAGTAAAATGTTTTCACAAGTAATTTTCATTTACGTCTCTCAAATTATAATGAGAACTAAGAATTATATTAACTAAAATTACGTAAAATGAAATAAAAATAATATCAATAATATCAAGGAAGGCTCCTGAATTTAATCCTAAAAAATAATTAATATATATATATATATATATATATATATATATATATATATATATATATATATATATATATATATATATATATATATTGTAATTAACAATTAGTTATTTAACTTGTTATATTACTAACAACAAAACAATATAATTTACCACGTTAGTTTCTGAAAACACGTACTTTATTATTTATTCTTATAAATGATTCTATACACAGTTATGATTTTATCACCATAATTTATACTATAGTTCATTCATTAGTTGAAATTTTTAATTTGAATTAATTTAAAAAAATGTAAAAATTGTTTTGACTTATTAATTCAGTTTCGGTTTTCATTTTGCCTACTTTTCTTGAGCGTTATTTTTCTTGAATTGCGTTATATCAGAATAGTTAAGAAAGTGTCCTTCAGTTTCAGAAATGTATTAATAAGTTTTACATAAAAGAATATTTATATTACTACTCTAAGTCTGATGTTGCGATACATCCTCTGAATGAAAAGATGAATGAGAAGCTCAAAAAGTGTGAGAAGAGGCTGTAGTGCACGAAAGCTTTCAGAATAGTTACAGCCGCTTACTATGATTCCTACTGAATACTGGGATGGAATTTCGAATTATAGTTTCAAATTATCAACCATAATTGTAGTTATTTTATGTTTTTGAGAAATATATTGACAAAGAATTTTTGAAAACATTTTCGTGCTTAGTATATGTAGTATTAATAGTTTTTAAAATAATTTCATTTCATATGATAACGTGTTTGAATGTCTTGAACACTAATAGTTGAATCTAGAAATGGTTCTTTTAATTTATTTCGAATTCTAGTTTGATATTAAACTGTTATTTATATGTATTGTAAATTCTTTCAGAATATTTACTTTTGCTTAATACATCAGTTTTTCTCAGGGTGATCTAATTCTGTTTTTAATGAATGCGATGCCTTGAGGAATCTTCAGAAAGTATGATTTCTTGATAACTATATATACACGTTCAAGTTCTATTTTTGAAAAATGGAGACATATTTATATTTATTTATTTTTTAAATTCCTGTTCTTCCTGAAGTATAATTTTTAGATATCACAATTGCTTGCAAATGAATTTTAGCTTGATTGTGTTTGTAGTAATATAAATGTCTAATCTAAATGATCACATAAACACCAGTTGAAAAATTTGCATCATAAATGTTACAAATATCAGTTGTTTTTGTTGCTAATGTATAAATTAGCAAATCGAGCACCATTTTATTTAGATGTTCTTTTATTTTCAATTTAAATGGTGGTATTAAGTAAGGTATATAATGTTATTCTGCATAATAACAGCCATTTGTAGCTGATTAATGGCAAATTGGTTACAAGAACACATATTTAATATGATTTGTATTTTGTAAAGTTATAATTACATAAATAGTATTGTAAAGTTTTAATATTTTTATATTTCAATATAAAAATTAAAAAACAAATCTTCCTCCTTAATTTTTGTTCAATTAATAAATAATAAATTCATTTTTTGTTTTTAATATTTGATTGCTAAGATGTTTTTCCTGAATTCGAGAGAAATTTTATCGGTTTTAATACATTTTTTTCTTTCTTATCAATAAAATTTTTTCATGGTTCTGAAACAAAATTTGTTATCAAAAATTGAACAATGTGTCAACTTGAATCCATGCTATTTTTAATATACGTTATTCATATCGACTGGCTCGACTAGCCGCTCTTTGTTGGGCATATAGAAGTTCTGGTGAATTTTGTCTGTATCTATTTTGGCGCACTTTTTGTCGATGTCGAAATTCCATAGATTGTGATTTCTGACAGTTGCAGCAAAGTTGATCAGAGTATGCTGGATTTTTTCTAAAATGAAACGAGGATATACAGTACAATAAAGTATTATAAACAATATTTTTATTTAAACTAAATCAAATATGAGAAATAAATGTAATCACTTTATTTGAATTATTATAATAGATAAAATTAATAGAGAGATTTTAAATTTCATACTCCATTAAGATCCATATTCCGTAATAGCAGAAGCAGAACAAGCTGATGACAATCAATCCGAAGACAGCAGTCACTAATATTGGAACATGATGTACCTGCAGGAAAAGAAAATTTACAGCATGTTTGTTTTCAAAAAGTTGAAGTAATATGCTATTCGATTAATATCTACAAAAATTCAATTAGTAAAATATTTTTTATTGACATTCATTTACCATTCTTTACTTGACAAAAGCGCAGTCGAATAGTCCTTAAAACTGCTCTTATTTTCATAAATGAAGGGTACTTTAAAAACTGCTAATTATTGTTAATCATCAGATTTAGTTTGAAATGAATTTTTCTTAGTGTTAAACCGCAATATTCATTTTCGTATTTTAACTTATTGTAAAAACACAAATGAAATTTCATTCGGTGTAAAACTAGCTGAAGGATTATACATAAACAGGTGTACATTCATACATAGCGGTGCAGGTGAGCCGCGGACTGTACCTTTAGGTTAACGGGTTTGGAATACTCGCCCATCAGTAAGTGCCTCGTTATTTTGAACCTCGGACTGGTGACGAGGTCAGAGTTGGCAACCTCCTCTTCACATCCACTAAACAGGTGTACAACCACACATGATGCATTGTAAATATAATTTAGGCAGTTTAGAGTTTTAGTTATAAATTTTTCTGTAGATGAGAAAAGAGCCACAACTGCATGCTATTTCTCCCATGCTATATGATTTCTTTATACATTTTCAATTTCTAGATATTAATTCATAATAATATATTTTATCTACCTTTTAACAAAAATAAACCCAATAAAGAATTTCAAAGGTTTTTATTACTTTAATGAAGTTTTTGTAGTATGTAATCTTTATTATGTAATCATTTGTTAAAATAACTTACTTGTGAATCGAAATCATCCCAATACCTATCACAAGTTAAAAAAGAGCAAATAGCTTGGTCCAAATCATCTGAAATGAAAGACATAAAATTTTATAAATTGATGAAAATAATTTGATAAAATGTTACTTTGAAACTCATATTCTTGATTCATAAAACTAGCCTATATCTAATGAAAAATGAATGAAAAATTTATATTAAGGTTTAGAGTATAAAAATATTGATATATATTTTTTTTATTAAATAAGCTGTCTATCATATTATTTCTTATATAAATTAGTTTTTTTTTTGAAAGATAAAATTAATTTATGAGTTTAAAAACTAAGCAGATAAGAATATTGTAATTGCGATAGGAAATTGATTATAACCAATTACTTAAAACTGTTAGATCTCAAATAAAGAAATTACTTTTACTATTGCGTAATTTCTCATTTTGATACTGATATAAATAAATTATAAATTTGGAGATATTTTAGAAAATTATCTACTGATATTTGAAGTAAAAACTTAATTTTTAATGTTAAAGTGAAATAAATAAGGATTTTTAATAATGGTTAGTGTTTTGTTTCAATGATTTTTAACTCAAGAAAAATTTACAATATTGATTTATATTTTATGCATGAATAATATTCTACAAAGTAAAGTATTTGTATTTTAAATTTATAGAAGTTCTGAATCTATAAAATAAAAAATAGTTTATCAGCCCATTTTATAAAAATTTCAGTTGAAACAGACATTGTAAAAATTACCTTCTATATCTTGGAAATCCTTTGAAGACAAGTTACGTAGCATTCCAATAGTACACTGACGAATAAGAGACTGTAATGAAAATAGTAAAAATAAGATAAAAATAGATGACAAAAGAAAAAAATTGTCCAAGAAAGCCTAAAATTTATAAAATTTAAGGATTTCTTGGACAGTTAATATGAAACTATAAAACACAAGTTTGATAATTTTATGAATAAAATAACACTTAAGCTGCTTTTAAACATAAGCATACTTTCTAAGATAATCTGGTATTAACCGAAGAAATGTGTGACGAAAAATTAAAACTCATTAGAATAAAAATTCTTATTAATTAGTATGTTAAAAATTTTGTGGTGAGAACAATCAATTTTTTTTCAGAAAATTGTAAAATTACTAATAATTTAGAAAAAAAAAAATAGATAAAAACACTCACTGAAAGAAATTCTTGCTACTAATAAATATTTTTGATAAAATAAATTTCTAAAACAAGATATGCCCATTTTTCAAAAGGCAATTAACAAAATCATCAAATTTGAATTTTAGTAAAAGCATATTATTTGAATTTCACTAGAAAAGAAATGTTTTAAACTGTTTATGCATTTTCCTTATTTTCTATATGAGTGGACTAGGATTTTATTTAAAATTTTTTTTTCTAAAATAAGTGGCCACAACAAACATAGTGGGAATATTAAATAGAGCACACAAATTAAATTAACTATTGTCTATCTTCGTAGAACTTAAAGGACAAAAAGAAAACTTTTACTACGTCGTCTCGTGCTGCCATCTACACTAAAAAAATAAACATATTTCTTTTCAAATATTTTCATGCGTGTTATTTTATTATTTTCAATTTTTTTCTTTTTTTCATTCTTTTTCTGTTTTTTTATAAAAAGAAATTTATTTCTTATTTTCAAAATTTTAACGATTCAATGCACTTTTGTTCTTAAAATTGTTAAAATTTTAAAGTTTATTGTTCATCTCTCTCTTAATTCCTTTTGATGGAAAAATAATCTATTCAGTGTATTTAAAATGTGCACATAAGTATCTAAATAATAATGCTGAAAATGAAATTTCATATATTATATATTATTTTATTATTTTCAATTTCTAATGAATATAATTATTTTCAATTTCTAATGAAATTAAAATTGCTCACAATGTATTTTTACCACTGAACATAACATTTTGTTTCAAATGAAATTTCATTTTATTACACAGTTATTATTATGATATTTCATTTATTTTTTCTTTCTCCTCTTCGAAGTTCAGTTTCTAAAAGTAAAAAGGTATTGAAAATACTAAACCTTCTAAAATTAATAAATTTAATTAAAATTTCTTGTTTTATATTTTGAAGTAAAATATAGAACAAGAACAACTATATTGAAACAAATATAATAAACTATCTATGTTAAAAAATTTAAAAGACATAAAACATATTTTAGCAAGAAGTTTAAGTAGTATTATAAATTTTTCTAGTCTAATTTTATCATATTACCATCTATATATAAATGAGAGTTATTTTAAAAAGTATACAAATCGTAGTTTAACATTATTTTCTTGTGAATTTAAAGTAAACAAAATTACTTATTAAAAAATAAAATCTATAAAAAGTTAGGTATTTTTGAGAATTAAAATGTTTTTTTTAATATGATAATTGAAAATTTTATATCTTGAACATATACATTTTAAAAGAAAAAATCATATATAAAATTATATAATTATATGAAAAAGTATAGTATTCTAAGAAATTTATTGATTTAAGTGTTTTTGATGAGATATGTTACAATTAAATGTGTTTAATCCGACATATGCAAAGATTAATTAATGTACAATTAATTTTAAACTTTAATTAACAGACGATATTTAAATACACTGTACTGAAAGAGTGATGCAAATTATTGAATTAATATAGGCACTTTATTATAGACAAATAGCTTTTTCACTAATTCGTTAATTGCCTGAAATATATAGGATTATAAATAAAAATGAACCTAAATTAATATTATTTAAGTCAATTTATTTTTATATATATTATCAATATAAATAAAAAAAATAAATTGATTTAAGTAGTATCGATTATTTTCTTAAATATTAAGTAATTACTCAAAATGTATAAACTAAAATAATGATACGAAATATTCTTTTTATTGTTTAAATGTCAATTAAATGTGAAAAATAATAAATTTCAATTAATTATAGATTTCATGATATCCAATTTTTTTCTTCATAGAATTAACTTCCTTCGAGTAATTTGATTAGAAAACGATAAGAAAAACTAGTTTTACAATTGATCACGAGAAATATTGTTTGAAATAAATTTTATTCCTGCTTAAATCGACACTTTCCGTTGACAGTTTCCACATTTTTCTCGTGGTAATTCCTTCTCGATAAATAATCAAAACAAGCGAAGCACAAATTCTGAAACAGTCCATCGAAATAATAATTCACGTGCACTTGGAGGAAAGAATGAGAATTGCAGTTAAATGTGGCGCGATTCAGCACTTCAGAAGGCGCCAAACATTCTTTCAAATTCTTTTTCCAATAAAATTGAAAGCATTCTCTTCTTGTTTTAATGTTTTTACCGTAGAAGACGAAAGCGAAATCAATCGAGCTCATGCCAGATTTGGCAGTTATAATTTTTGCGCAAAGCACAAACGCGCGTTGCTTACTTATTTTTCGTCGTATTTACGCAAGTATTCATTAAATGCCGAGAAGTTTAGATTGCGTTGTAAATCACCGTTTCGGATTGAGAAATTAATAGTAATAATAAGAAAAACAGCTCGTACAATATTTCTTGAAAGACATAGAAGAACAACACAATTGTCTCGTAAAGCATAACAAAAAAGTAATAACGCGTCTCACTTAGCGAAGGAGATTACTTTAGAAAAGACGTATTGAGTAATTGCAGGTTGAGTGTAATAATTCTGTCACTGTTATAGATATGTGCGATGATTACACTAAGTTTTTTTTCCTTATACGTTCATAAATGTAATTTTTTTAAAGAGGCAGATGAACTAATTTTTATGTCAGCTACTGATCATCGTGATAACTAGATATTGGAAGCTCTGTAATTACTGCGGATCATGTGATTCTAAGAAGATCGGAATTTTTTTTTCTTACTGAATCTGAGGGGTTTCACAGAAAAAAAAAAATTCAGTTTTTTCCCACTTATTCTCTGCTTGAACAATCGATCAATATCAGAAAAGTTTTCCTAAAGATGAAAGGGGAATAATTTTCTCTCTGTGATTTATGAAGTGAAGTAGAGATGTCATTAAACACGATTAAAATATCGTTTGGTGTAATTTTCATATTCCTCTCTTGAACCATGGTTTTGAAGGGAAAGAATAATAACTTTCACTTTTACTTAATGAAAGATATGTGTGCGTGTGTAAGTGTTGATGTAAAAATTATTAAACTCAGTTTACTCCATGTTCCACTGTATTTTCATGAAATATTATAATTATTTTTATTGAAAGAGGGTTTTTTAAATATCACAAAATAAATAGGGTGATTTACAAGTCTATTGAGATGCATATTACTTTAAAAATCTTTCAGAAAAAATATTATGTTTAAATAGATGATTGATTTTTAAAAATAAATACGTGATATTTTGTAAGGTAATATGGTGATGAGCATTTTCTCACCAGTATTGCTTTTCCTCTATATTACAGTCTAACCAGCTATTAGTTTTTATTACAAATTCCTAATGAGATTTTCATAACATAATATAATAAGATACTCATAAGATGCTAAATATACTAAATTCGAGTTCGAAAATAAGATTTTTTTCCAGTATATTAATTATTAAGATTATGTATATAAATTACTAAGATTATGCTTGTGAATTATATTGTATATGAATTTCTGAGATTTTTTAAATTGTGTATGTATAACAAACACTTTAAACTGTATTGTGTGAACATTTTGTAATTCTTTTGTCATTCTTCCTTTACATATACATGAAATTATTTTTATGCATTTTATTGTTTTTCCAAGCTGCAACTTTTCGAAATTATTTACCAATTTCTGCATCTGACTAGACGCTCTTATATTTACAAATTTAAGTAATATTTCAAATTACAAATTTTTATGCAGTTTTACTTATTTGTGAGTTACATTATTTAATGTAAATCTTTTACTAACGAAATTATTTAAATATCATGATTTTTGACTTTTGCTATTTATCATATCTATTCAAAATTCTCAAAATGAGATATCAATTTTAATGAATAATAAATGTACGAATTTGTTATGTTTTTTCTTATTAGGAAAGAGTGGAAAATTGAAAAGTATTTTTCTATTTTTCAAAATGGTGATGCATTTATTTACTCTGTTTTATCAATTTTATGTTCACATTTTGGGAAGAAAACCTTTTCTTTTACATTTTCTGTTTATATAAGTATTTAATTTTTCATGTGAGCTTATTTTAAATTCACTGTTCAATAATTAATTTTCTTAAGCTTTTTTTAACCTGTGAAACATTATTTTAAAAAGATCGTTATTTTAATAAGTAGTTATTTATTTGATAAAAATAAATTTTACTAACATAAACTGTCACATTTACTTGATAATATTTTTAAATCATATTTGACCAAAACATTTGTAGGCTATTGAGTACATACATTTGAATTTAATTCGATCACAGAATATTGTTAGAAAGTAAAATTATTTTAATTTTTATCCAGAAAAATTTAGTTAAAATTAATAATTTAGGAAGTGCGTTGGTCATTAAACTTTGGAAAATCATTAAATTTTTCATTATACATTTTAACACTTATTTTAATCTGTTCAGTTTATAATTTTGATGATTGCGATATTTTACTTTTTTGATTTTCTTTGAACGTAAATTTATATAACATTTCTTTGTTTGAAAACTTTAATTTCTCGTAATATTTATGATACGGTTCTTAATAAGTTTGAATCTTTCAAAATAATGTTGAAATAGATAAACATATTTTCTTGTAAAATTAGATTTTTTGAGCAGATGTTTGATATTGAGAAATTTTATTGTGAACCCTTTAATTGAATTTTTAAAAAAATCTCCATCTATTTTTATTACTTAAACACATTTTAGCATAGTTTTATATTTTTATTTCTTGTTCTCTATATTTAAATAAATTTTTATAACCTAGTTATTGAAATAGAGCAATTATTGTAATCACATTTTTTTCCTCTTTAGATTTGACTGTCCTAAACCTTCTGCTTCACCTGAAAAATCCTAGGACGCATGATCATTGGTTTACTCCTTTTCTAGCAAGGAACGTGTAAGTTATGCTATTCCAGTATTATTAAAATTATTTTTAAAATAAAGAGGATGATTTAAAATTATGTTTTCTGGGATTCAATATTTCTATCACCCTAATAAGACTGAGAGAATGGTTTATTTGTCACTCAAAGAAAATTTTTTACACTAACAGACAGAGAGAAAGAGAGAGAAAGCGAGAGAAAGAGAGAGAGAGAGAGAGAAAGCGAGAGAAACAGACAGAGAGAGAGAAAAAACGAGAGAAACACAGAGAGAGAAAGAGAGGGAAAGCTAGAGAAACAGACACAGAGAGAAAACGGGAGAAACACAGAGAGAGAAAGCGAGAGAAACAGAGAGATTGAGAGAGAAAGCGAGAGAAACAGAGAGATTGAGAGAGAAAGCGAGAGAGAGAAACAGAGAGATTGAGAGAGAAAGCGAGAGAGAGAAACAGAGAGAAACAGACAGAGAGAGAGAAAGCAAGAGAAACAGATAGAGAAAGAGAAAGCGAGAGAAAAAGAGAAAGAGAGAGAGAGAAAGCGGGAGAAACAGAAAAATAGAGAGAGAAAGTGAGAGAAACAGAAAAAAGAGAGAAAAAGCGAGAGAAACAGAAAGAAAGGGAGAGAAACAGAAAAAAGAGAGAGAAAGCGAGAGAAACAGAAAGAAAGAGAGAGAAAGTGAGAGAAACAGAAAAAAGAGAGAAAAAGCGAGAGAAGCAGAAAAAGGAGAGAGAAAGCGAGGGAAACAGACAGAGAGAAAAAGATAGAGAGAGAGAGACAGAGAGAGAGAAAGAGAAAGATATATATACATATATTATTAAGGTGTCTACACAGCTCTAAGCGTTGAAAAATTTTGAAAAACCATATCTATAAATATGTAAATTCATCTTTACTCTTAAATTTAAGTTATGAAATTTCAAACTAAAGCATTAATACAACAAAAAAGGAATTTGCAATAACTTAATTTAATTTTAATTAATGTTATTTTTTATTATATAGTAGTTAAATGTTACGTTTTCATAATATGTTTGAGAAATAAAGCCTAAAGTAAATCAGCAATTTATTATAAAACTGATGCACGTCGTATACTAATACATTTACCAAAAAGTATATTTTCAATAATTTTAAAAATGAAAAATTTATGCAACTATTTATGAGATAGCATTAAGAGTTTTTAAAAAATCAATCTATATTCACATTACTATTTTAATATTATCTTAAATAAAATATTTTTTCTTTTCCTTTTCTAATTTTTTATCGTTCTAGTTTTTAAGAATCAAATCTAATTAGCTGGATCTAAATATAGTATTTTAGTCAAATGTTTTGGAAAATTTATTATTATACACTGAAATCCTTTATTTTATTGCTATGAAAAAAATATAAAGAAAAAATGTGTTGCCTATTTTTCACTTCTATAATTAAAAGTTTTTATATTTATAAAATGAAAACATTTTTTAGAATAAGAAGCTTAAATAAAGGTTTTTTTTCATTTGTCAAACTAAGAAGTTGAGCTTTTCCATTAATATTAATTATTCATCATATTCTTAATCAGCTCCTCTGGAGGTAATAAAAATAATACCAGGGGTATTTACGAAGAAAAAAAATTAACGTACCCGGATGATGGAGCATAAATTTACCCTGACATGTAACTGTTTTTATATCTCCTGGGTAGGGTTATAAAAATAGTTCAGTTTTTTCCTTCCGCCTTAACGACGGCGGTAGTAAAGGACAATGAGGATTAATCATCACGAAAAATGATTAATTGTTACATTTAAAGCCAGAAAAAAATTACGGAGTTACAGTGGAGAAAAAGTAGGGAAAAAAATCAGCATGAAAAAAAATCGGGAATTAAAGTCGGGAGAAAAAAAAAATGCCCGTGGGTTTGGAGCAGCTGCAGCCTACATCGCCCTCTACGTTAATTAGTGAAATTGTTCGTTCTCTAATCACTGAATAATGTAAGAACAGATGAAGCAAAAATTAAAGGAAAAAAATGAAAGTAACGTTTTACATTTTTAGCGATATTTTTCGGCTTAGTGTTCTCCTATTAAGGTTAATTTTCTCTGAAATTAATGAACCCCATGTGCTTAGGAAGAGTTAAGTTATGAAAAAAAAATAGAACAGTTAAGCAATTATGTGCTTTTTTGCCATTTCCTGATTCTACAAAAAAATTATACTTTTATAATCGCTTGTAATTTTTTTCCATTATTAACATGCAAAGTAGGATTTTGTACATCCCAGCGTTTATCAGAAAAAGTGCTTAATTAATTGGTTTCTCCTTGATACAAAGACGTAGTTTTAAGAAAAAAAGTTATGAAAGAAATAAAAAAACGTGGAAAATATTGAATAAGAGAAATAATGAAATGTTACTTTTATTTTCTTAGTTTCAGAGAAAATTGTTTCACTGGGAAAAACTTATTAATTTCTTTAATTTATTTTAAAATAATGGATTAATTACATTTGAACACATTTCAAATTAAAAGACCAATTGTTAATTACATAATTGGTAATTACAAATGACTAATTTAATTTCTTTAATTCACAATATTTGTAATGAATTTAAAATGTCATTAATTGCATCTATTTGAATAATAATACTTATTTTAGATTAAGTATAGATAATATGCAGAAATATTACCGAAAACACAAATGTTTAATTAATGCCGAGATTGAGTTTTATACACGTTATATCGAAAATAACCATTTTACTCTATACTTCATTTAGTATTTTTTCGATGCGGCACTGTGGAATACAAAACTAAATTACTCAAAAATCTGCCACTTAGGTTCAAGTAGAAGATGGAAGATAAGAATCTTTGACTATTTCCTAACAATGTCTCTTCTAATCTTATTGGAGAGAAATATGATGCTGTCCTTGTATTGATTATGAACTATATTTAAGTTAGGAAATAATATATTATAATAGAATTTTTAAGTGTCTTGAAAATTTACACGAACCAATTTACACGAACAAATATTATATAACTGTATAAGCTATAATAATATACTTATATAATTATAGCTTATACAGGTATATAATATGCTTTATAATATATGTACACACTTATTATATGCACTTTTTATAATTGCTGAAAAAATCTATCGATATTTATCTTCTGTTGATCAGCAAATTATTGCTTTAAGATGTGTTTGTTTTTAATTTCATAAAAGCTCGTTAAATTATACACGAGAATACAACAAAATGCAAAAAATGAATCCCGAAACAATCAATTTTCTAATATTTAAGAGCATAATCCCCAAATGTGTGTGTCCAACCTTTTTTCAGTTTAATCATGAGAAGTAAATAACGCATTTGTTTCTGGATGTAAATAGTTTTTCATAGAGAGTGTTGCCACAAGAACAAGAAAAGATGTGCAATTTTTGAGTTTCCTTCTGCTGCACATGTGTATTGATAATTTTTCTTCAAATATCAGTACAAAAATCAATATGAGTTGAGATTTTTAGTTACGAGTTTGATAAATGCTAAGTTCCATAGGGAATAAAAATAAAAAACACCAATAATCGTTCGTTTTAAAAACAAAAAACTTTTATTTATTTTGTACTGATATCACTAAAGATATTTTTTACAATATAAAATTTTATATTGAATGAGCTCCTTTTCGAAGAAGAGGAAGTATATAAAGAAATATATTTATGCGACAGTTAATTACTTAATTATAATTTAAATATCACATGAAATATTCTGGTGTTTTGTACATTGCTGTGAAATAATTTAGTTTTTTGCTTGCTTACATTTAAATCACCACTGTACTTCTTAAGTATATATTTGAATAATGGTAAATTTACTAATATCGGTATTTGAACTGACTTTCCTTTTTTTCAAAATATCTTTAAAAGAGAAATATATAGCAATTTGTCGAAGCATAATATTTTTTAAAACAATTAATTGAGAGGAAAACTGAATACATTGTAATAATTTTACATATACAATTTGTATATAATGATTTTACATAAAAATTGTGACGAAGAAAGAAAAATGGATGTGTCATAACTGTTGGAAATGCAAAATATGCTAGATGAGTCTTGCCTAAGCAACATCAACATCAAAACGAACTAAGCATTGCAAAAAAGCTCTTTTGCAAAGTATCAGGATTTAGATTAGCCTCAGATGCGTTAGTACCTTTGGATAAAAAATTTTACAACACCTGGCGTAATATACCAACATAGTTGCTTTCGATTATCA
Source organism: Latrodectus hesperus (assembly GCA_037975125.1). Lineage (NCBI taxonomy): Eukaryota > Metazoa > Arthropoda > Arachnida > Araneae > Theridiidae > Latrodectus > Latrodectus hesperus. Next base: position 94,327,948 of record CM075852.1, on the reverse strand, counting down.
TTTGTTTCAATCGATGTACAATGCATTGGCTTCTGAGCTCTTTTGGACAGTTGAGAGAGTAATTTTATGGTATAAAAAAGCTATTTTTTCTGCATTGATAATGTTTGTCAGCTAATTGACTGATAGTGGAAGTATTAAGAAATGTTGTAGAACATTTTGATAAATAAAGGTATTATTCTTAGTTGTTGGTTACATATTTATCGCTCTGAAGAAGCTTATTGCAACAAATGAAATCAAGGTATTCCAAAAATGTGCATGCAGTTGTTTTTAAAGAAAAGTACTTAAATTGAAAAGAAACGAAAAACATTAAAATGAAACCATGGAGATAATGAAGATTAAACCAAAATTATAGTAAAAATACATCACTGGAAAGCATAATCTTTGTATTCATTAATTAAAATTTAGGTTTGTGGTTATTGCTATTAATTCAATATCATTGTTGGTAACTGCCTATTTAATGAGATAAAATGATGATATTTAAAGTATCATCATATTAAATAGTTCATAAGTAATTCATTATTGAAATTCACTGCACACATTAAATATTAACATATAATTATAACTTAGAAATTATAATAATTATGAATATTATAAATTAAAGTATTTATACATGCATTATATATAATGTATGGAATTACTGAGTTACAATCATTTTTTCAAGTCATATATTTTCTTTTAACAAAATTCTTCACACAAAAAGTGGGCGAACTTTGATTTGTGTATTTTTATCACATTTTTATTTAATTTTGACACGGATCAAAGAAGATCTTTCTGAAATACTGTATGAATTAAATATTTGTGTCGCATTTCTTTCTAATTCATAAGAGGCAGATATTTTCAGCACGCACTGGTCTCCAAAAGACATGTTTTTCGAAGCTTACCTTAAAAAAGGACATATAATAAAATTAATGCTTTATATAAATGATAAAATCGAACTTATGTAAATGTATGCAAAACTGCTAGCTATTACTTTTTTTCAGAAAGGAACAGCTATATATGAGTGAAAGAAAAATATGCAAACATCAGGCTTTTGTAATTTTTACTGATAAACTTTTGTTACTAATAAACTTTGGTTACTGATAGCTTTTATCTTCACGTAACTTTTACTGATAACTTCCCACAATATCTGAGAGTAACTGTTTGCCCGATTTGTTAAGATGATGGGCGGTAGGATAAATGGAAATAGGGATGTCACAGGCTGTTGCTGCTTTACGGCTTATTGTGTCTCGCGGTATGGTTCATCGTCTCAAGAATCAATATCTAACCAAAGCTTTTGTGTCCAGAAGACATATTTTCGGATGCCAATGTTCTACAACCCTTGCAATTTAATAGCTCTTTCAGCTCGTATGAGAAGAAACATGTCTGTGCTACAACTTGTTGCTGACAACTATATAACATCAGGGAAAAGAATATCTGTTAGTTCTTTGCGAAGATGTCTTCATAATGCAGGTCTCTACGCAAGATGACCAGTTGTTGTTTTTGCACCAGCATACTTCCCTGTACCTAGTACTGAGTTTGGCTCTACCAGTTAGATAGAAGTAGCCGGATGGAATCTTCGTGATTTCGAAGCAGGGGCCAAGCAGAAGACTCCCAATAATTGGCCTGCCACCATACAGGTATCATTTCACTTAGAGGAGATTACAACCACGCCAGTATTAACGTGCCCTAGCCACCTTTAGCGAACACGTCGGATCTTTGGTTAAACCAGGATTCGAACTCACTGCTTTCTGATAATGAGAAAGGCACTCTAACACATCAGGCTATGGCTAACCTCAGAATCCGGTGAGTGGGTACACAGTTCTGTGCATCCTCTTCACCGGCCAACATAGAAGGCCCCGCTTACCGTGGGGAGGAAAACACGTTTTCTGGACCATACAGCGATGGTCTGTTGTACTTTTTATTTGTAAATTTGATTTGGGCGAATGAAATGACCAGCTTGATCTCCAGACCTGAATCCCATAGAGCATCTGTGATATTATCTTGAAATTATCTGCTTTAAGTCCTTCTTCAAAGTCTTTAGGAGAGCTGGAAAAAAACTTACTCCGTGTATGGTCTTCGTTCCCATTTCGGTAAACGACAACTTAATTAACAGCATGGGAAGTTGATGTTACTTTTACATTCAAGCTAGGAGTGGCCATATCCCTTATTAAATTTCTTTTTCGTATTTTTTTATGACATTTTACTACATAAAGCTGTGATTATCCTCTTTTTTTTAGGAATGGACTTTTTAATGGGGATGCTTTTTTATTGCAAATAAGTTATGCGATTTTCTTTTGTAAACTTCTATTTTGTAATCAATACATTCTTATTTTGTGCACATGTCATCCAAATTTGGTGTTTCTACATTCATTCATTATCAAAAGCGGCGGTAAAACTGCTGTTCTTTAACTTTTGGAGGCAGTGTATGCTAAGATAAGAATTTATCAATGAAACATTTAATTACCATTATATTCTATATAATTAGATGGTCATTTAAATTTTGCTCATAAAAAATTGCATGTTTCTAATATTTCGCTATTTAAATTAAAATTTTGCTGTCAAAACAAATATAATCATTAAAACGATAGCTGAATTTTTATAAATTGATTATTTATGTACATACTTTTTACGTTTGTGAACATACTTTTTACATCTTATTCTAATGAAAATTGATAATTATGTAATTTTAAAATGAGCAAAAAGAAATTAATTGGTTAAATATCATAAAATTTGATAGCCTGAAAAATTCGACAAAATAATAAATCAATAGTTAAAATTAAATTTAAAGTCGAATTGTAATCCTTGTTAAATATAACCTATTATAATTCGATGTGTCAAATAGATCATGGTAGCAACATTAACTAAACATTTTTATGATAACTATCTAACAGCTACAACTTAATCAGCTATGAATCAAAATAGATCCCCCCCCCCAAATATTGATATTTTACAAAATTATTCTGATTTCTAACTATTACTTGGTCAATGTATTTGGTTTTTTAAGCCATTTTCATTTCTTATTTCAAAAAATTAGTTTTGCTTCATCTGATTGTCTTGGAATACTACTGTAACATTCATAAGAGTGTTCAAATATATTTCTACTAATAAACCAATATTGTGATATGGTAAAAATTTAGGTAAAGAAAAATTCACATTGCAAAGGAGAAATATTTCCTGTAGCTATATGTATGTCGAACTTTTGACATTTTCTTATCAATGAAAGTAAGTTTTACATATTTAGTTTTTGTCATAAAATTTATATGATATATTTATTAGATTTTTCATCATGGATAACTAAATTTATAACATGATAACATATAAATACTCTGCTAATTTATTGCGGTTGATTATTTGTGCTTTTTATATTAGCAATAAAAATTGTCAGATATTCTTCAATTTCTTAGAATTTATTAGTGTGAAACATAACATTCTTAGAGTTTATAGACCTTGTTTGATTTATTTATATTACTTTAACAAGACTATTTGTAAAATTTGTGAGAATCCATTACTAATTATGATTTAATTTTGAAATTTAAAAAAATTTTTGATTCGTTTCTCATCATTAATTTTATTTTTTCGAAACATTTCATGAATTTAAAATGTGCCAAACTAGACCTTAGAAACTCGCATTAAAAAGTTTCGATTGATTACGTCAAACATTTCGAACAACTTTACTTAGCACAAAATTTGTACTCCTTTAATGACGTTGTCGACAACTAGAGTGGTTCGATGCATTATGAAATGATTGATCGAAGAAAGAGAAATTGCAAGCAGAAACAACAAAGCTCTCCGAGAATTAAACTTAAAACCTAATCTTTCAACATCCATTCCCGTTTTTAGGAAAGTGAGACAGAATCAACACTCAAGTCCCTTGGATTTATAAAGTCCAGAGCAAATGAAATAAGTTCTCATCGTCAAAAACCATTGAGCTCGTTTCTTTTACCGGGTTATGTTTCATTTTTCTTTTTTCACAAATTTTATTTTTTACAACGCCTTTCCCTCTACGTACTAAAGGGAATGTATCCTTACAAACTAGCAACCCAACCCCCAATCATAAGAAACTCAACGGTGGCTCTGAAAAGAAAGACGTTATGAAGTACATAAAGAAAACAAAGAGGAAAAGCGTGTATAAAACAGTTCTTGTTGTTACTTTTTATTCCTGCTTTATTTTTATACTCTTTCGCTCAATCGCCGTCTTTTCTTAAAATGAGAACTTTCAGCGCCTTTCAAAAACTAATCTGACGTTTTTTGATTGATGATGGGTGGGAAGAGATAAGGATTGTAAAAAATACAGAAGGCAGTGGGAGAAGATAGGAGTAGGGGTGAGGTTAAAATGCATTGAAAGAATAGGAAGCAACGGATAAAGATAAATACCTCTTAGTTTTCCTGTAAATGTTGGATGATTTCTCTTTCTCTTTGTTATTTCTCGTTGCCGTGCATTGATTTGTTCGTCCTCCTTGATTGCTCCCTTTCGGGGTGATATTTCATTGGCAAAATACCGCGCGACGTTTCTCTGAAAGCGTCTTTAATAAGCACTTATGAAGCGATGCAAGGGTATCTATTCTGAAAGTCAATTTGAGATCTTTCTCTGTCTGAATGGTAAAGAGTGGCCTTTATTCTTGGATGTTGGGGGTCGTCAAAAATCTTTCAGCAGATCACCAGGAATTTATTCTTAGAAAAAAGATAAATTTAATTTTTTTCTTCGAAATCCCGAGTCTTAGAACGGTATTCTAACATTATGACTCTCTTCAGTCTTAAAAAACTTAAAGTTTAGAAGTTGAAACGAATTAATATTTTTTTCTTAGTGTCAGAAGTTTTTAAATAATTGATTAAAAAGGATCGAGTTTATCGTTCAATATTCTCAATCATTTGAACAAGAAAACTAACTAGATCAGTCTAAACTTAAAAATGGAATAAAGTTTTAAGTTAACAGAGCTTAAAATTGTTTCAAGATTTTACTCCATGCTACATAATAGAATAGCATAAAAATTAAAATATTCAATAAAAATCATTAAATTATAATTTTATTATAAATTTAATCTAAAATTTTATTATAATTGATTAAATTTAATCTAAAAGTTTATTTATAAATTTAATTTAAATTTAAGTTATCATTATTAATCTTTTCATTTAGTTTATTGTAAACAATTTGTAAATATAATGTTTTAAAGTCTAGAATTCATCATACAATTTCTTAAAGTAAAAGTAATTTCAACTGAATTTAAAAAAAATAGTAAGGGTAAATTTTTTAAGAATAATTTTAAAATTAACTTTAAAGAGTATGTTGTGATTGTATTATTGAAAGTCAATAACTTGTTTTAGAAGTAACAGTAGCATATTAATATGTTTCAATTCAAACGGAAATGCTTATTAAACAGCATAAAACTTTGGAGATGGTACACAATTTACATTCAAAGTTGTATTACTCTACTAAGTATGCGCTAGTTTTTAAATAAATTATATAAGAACTATTTTATTAGAATTAAAAACTTGAATTACATTACGCTATAGACAAATGTTAATTTATGTCATATGAATAAAACATTTTCGGTTTATTTTTGTTTTAATTTTATTTTAATTCATTAGTTATTATTAAGTTAAATCATTATATATTTTTAAAGTTTTCTAAATTAAAGAAAAAATATTTTGATTTGAGTTTCATTTTTTTGAATATTTTTTACCATATGCGTTATAGATTTAGTCTTTCAAATTGATAGCATTCATATTTTTTCAGTTCTTTCAATTATCTGAAGGTAATTCTTATTTTGAAATTATACACTTGGTTCTGTTACATTGAGGTCGTGAAACAAAATACAGATTCTTTTTTATTATATATATATATATATATATATATATATATATATATATATATATATATATATATATATATATATATATATATATATATATATATATATACAGAGCTCAATTAAAATATTTAAAGGAACTTACTTTTAATTTGAAAGTTTTAAGGAATGAGGATTTCTGTCAAAATAGAATCTTCAAATTTACTTAAATTTGTCTATAGAAAGATTATTCATATTACATATACATATTAAAAATATAATCATACACTATTTTACAACAAGGATTTTAATGCTGTAAATTTGGGATTGCACAACGAAAAGATTTAGAGTCAAACTAGAACAATAAATCAATAAACATAATTTTTAACAAGTTTTGTTTCCATCAAAAATAATCCATTAATATATTTCTAAATAACTTTTTTGTTAATAGTAAAAACTGAAGCTTTAGTATGAAATCTAACAAAAGATAAAATATACTATACACGACAATGAATAACGTAAATAGGTTGGTGATGATAACAAATAATACATATATTTGTTATCATATATTAAAATAAATATCGGAGAAAAAATTAATAAGGTAAACAGTTTACCAGGAGAAAGCTAAGAAAACATTATACATAAAATAAATTAAATGCATAACAATAAGAGAACTGAAATTTTTAATTTAATAATCACGCAAATGTTCCTTATAAGATAATAAATTACAAAATAAGTCTATATTTAATCATTGTAACATGAAATAAATACAAATAATTTAATTTTGGTGAAGAAATGTGATTTTCTTTAGTGAAAAAACCTTAAATACGTAAAAACTATATTTAAATATATGAAATACAATAAAATTATGACATTAGTTTTTCAGCAAAATTGTTACATGTTCCTTGCTATGATGGTAGGCGTTCATCTTTAGAGTTATAAGAACAGGAAATGTATTTGCGATATTTTCGTGGCTCAAAATAATAACTACTGGTATGTTTTCATTATTTATGAAATACACTCCATAGATATATTAACTTTATTTCTGCAGCTGATTAATATAATCCGTTATATGAAATGAATGTAAAATTGAAGTTTAATGTTTGAATCGAGAAATTATATTGTAACAATATGATGGTCCCTTAACGGTTTCTCTTTTAAAAACTTTTGCTCTTCGGGGAACGTTAAAATGGAATGGTTGAGGGGGTGGGGATGGGGAACAAACATTAAATGTCGTACGTATTTCCCGATCAGAAAAGCACAAATGGTGTTTAAATTATTCCCGTCATCAAAGAATTCTAAAGAGCAATCCCTAGTTCATTTTCCTTCAATAATAATAATAAAAAAAGGCTCGACAAAAATACTTTAAAGCCACTTGAGGTTTAGATGTCCCTTCACTAAAATGCAAAAAAAATCGATATAAAAGAATTCGAACGAAACTATTTATCTGCTATCTCGGTAACAAAATCATTACAGATGCTTTTAAGACTCAGAGTATTGCGTTTCAAACAATTTTTTCTTTTCTTTGTTCTTCCTGTCCTGGCTTTTTGTAGGGCACCGAGATTGGCAACTCACTGACATAAATTGCAGCTTTATAAGAACAATCGAAAACACTTAGCTTAGCTGAGTTGTAAAAAGATTTGAAATCCGAAGCAAGAATGGTAATCAGAAAAAACGACCGGAATAGGAAGCAAACAAAATAAAGAAAGAGTGGTAATGAATGTCTGGGTAACATTTTCATGAGCTTAGAAAATGTAAATAGTTTATAGTCGGCGAAGATTCGCTAAAAGGAAGGTCCTTCTTTATGATAGGTCATTAAAAGCAGAGCTGTGTAAATAAAGTTAAAGAGCAGTATGTAAATTATGTTTGAACAAATATTCTTTTTGAAGTATCATGTCATATGGACGCCATATTTAAAGAAAGATAATGATACGCAGAACACTCTCGAATTTATTTCTCTAATTAAAGGTATTAGAATCTGAGTTTGAGTACATTTTATTTATATGTATTTTTATTTTTGTCTTGCATATTGTGTTTTTAAATTTAAAATAACAATTAAAAACATCATTCGTATAAGAGTTACTTGTTTGTACGTTAGTTTGAGGAATATATAATGTTACTATGATACAGTGTTGCTTTGCATATTGAACGATTGTAGATATGATTGTAAAATGTGTAGTATAGTGGTATTATAACATCCACTCTTTTTCTGCAAGCTAACTATTCAAAATTTTCACATGTATATAGTATAGTTTTTAACAGTAAACTGAGCTAACACAGCTATCTGATAAAGTCGATAACTGCTTGATAAAATATTTAATATTAACATTTTAAATAACTTATAATTCTTTTCATATGGACAAAAATATGTTTAATTTGGCTGAGAACATGATAATAGCCTCCTTAAATTTGCTACTAGTATGCTATAAATAAGTTAACTATAAATATGAGCGATAATCAGAATCATCACATTTAAATCTGATAATTATTTTCTTAGAAGTAAAGTACAGTATTTGAGAATTGTTATAATTTTGAATAATGAAATATAGTAAAAATTTTCTTAATAATCTATAATTCGAATTGATTATATCTTAGTTGATTATATATTTCCAAATAAAAGTAAACATTTTGTAAATTAAACTTATATAGTAGTCAAATAATACTTAATCATTTACACTTGCTTAAATGAGTAATATACACCTTTTTTACAAGTATTCAAATCAGTAATACTTGCTTTAAGTGCTTACTTTTTCTTGAAATTTTGAAAATTTAGAATAGCTTATTATATTTAGTATTAGATGTATATAAAACTGCAATAAGGAAATGCATTAAGAACTAATTAACTTACTAAACAGAGTTTTAATACAAAGATACATTATATTTTTAAATTTATGTAAAGCTACTATCTATGACAAAAATGAAATAATAATGCAGCCGTCTTGACTAATAATTGTTAGAAGTAATGCCGTTATCATTTTGTTTATTAAACACCATTGATTTATTCAGCCTGTTTGAAGATCAGTATTTTATTACATTTATTCCTACACCTCAATAATGAACATTTTGCATATTTTTCCAATATATTAAAAATATTTTCATGTAAAATGAAATATTTTTTCACATAAAGTTAATATAAAATATTTCTTAAAAACAATTAATGTAGTATAATAGTTATATAATTACATATTACAAAAGAAATGTTAGTAATTACAGCACGTACTATATAAAATATTATGCAAATAAAAATCTGATTCTTTATAATAAATTTTGATTTATAATAATAAAAGTTTATCCCTATATTAAATAATGAAGAAAAATGGCCAAAAATATTATGTTATTATCTATGCACATCTCTAAAAGTATTCAAAATTTGCTTAGCGTTCATCGTAATATTTATTTTTTTCTATAGTTCTGAATTGAAGTAATTTTATTTGTTTGAATTTTAAAATCAAAATTTTTATATTCATTTAGTGCACCAAGTCCAACAGTTTTTGGCAACTGCAATTTCTCTTGAGATATGTGAACTTAGTTTTCATGGAAAAATTACGATTTGGATTTACTTTCTGAGCTTTTAGTTTAAAACGTTGTTTTGATCACAAAATGAGACACCACGCACAGATAAACTAAAAACAAATCAAAGGCGATTTTAAAACGTTGAAAATTACCATTAGTTTTTAAGTCATTATTCATGAAATAATTATTCGGCTTGATTAATATTTTAAATATTATGTCTCTAGTCTCTAATAGAGTTTTCAATATTTTATTCAATTATAAAGTATTCAGTTTTGAAAAATTCGGATATAATGTTTTAAAAAATTCCTGAAAACTTGTTATCTTTTACGAAATTGAGTGTTTAACCAATTCCAGTTTTCTTGTCCAACTGTTAGGCTTGGTTTCCATAGTGTTATTTCATGCTCATTTTGCCACCGTTTTACGTAGTCAAATATGTGGTATCAAATGTTTGTAAATAAATGTAGAGATTAAATAATTTACATAAGTAGAACAGGCGATAAGATAGGAAAATAATTACTCATTGATATGCAGCTTTAAATTAAAATTTTTTTCTTATAATTATTGTTTTGAAATCAGATTTTTAAAACTTCATTGATATTATTTTAAAAATCTTCTGAAATTGTTACTTTTTATAAATCGAGTTTTGACTAATTAAATTTTTCTTGATCGGCAATCAATCTTACCACTTTGCCTTATGTCATTTTATGTTTATTTGAAATCTATCATTATTTCAAAGTGACTGTAAATAGAAGACACATCCATGGTTAGATACAAATTGGCTGATTATGATGAGAATCCAAGAAACAATGACAAGAGAAAATGAAACAAAAACAACAAGCTTGGTGTTTTAATCCAAGGAAATGTAACATTTGAATGCGACTTGAAGAACAAAATGGCATTGCGAATGCTGAAGAAAGAAAAAAAATTGAATCTGATGATAAAACTGAATTTAATATGTCTAGAAGATCCTGCCATACTGTCCGCTAGCCTGTAGTCCTAGTCGATAGGAGCCTTCAAGACCAATGATTCGTCGGATTACATATTTGATTCTAGAATATCCACATAAAGAAATAAAAAAGAAAAACTTGCTGGTTGAAACTTACTTCACAGCTAAGTTTTATTCAGTAAAGACGATATAACAATTTTTTTAATACAGAAGTCAAGATTAAAAACACCTTGAATCGTACTTGCTGGTTAAAACTTGGACATGAACTGGTTTCTTCCTTTTTATTATTTACATAGAATGTCTAGAATTGAGTATGTCAAGTCATTTCATTCATGTTCGAATACATTACCTATTGGTATTGTATTTGAAAAACTGAAACACCCATGATGCAGTCGGAAAAAGAAATACTTTTTCAAAAATCAAAATTATTATTTTTATTATTATTATTATTTTTTTGGAAACATTGCTTAATGTGAATGTCAAAGAAACGAAGATTCTCAAAACCTTATTTTCATTTATTACCGGTACTACACATAGATGGCACATATTCTATTACACATGAATGGCAATTTCAAAAGGAGGAAAGTATACATTGCCACTCATGAAACAAGAATTCCTTGATGGATTATTTTACCGTTTAAATAAATTTCCTCATGGCATAAATAGTTTTACAGGGAGTTAAAATTAATGTTAATTATTGTTTAAATTCAAACACTGTATTCAAAATTTTGAATGAAACATTTTCCCTTTAAGTTAAACTGAAGCTAATATCATAATATAAATTTCATTTCGTACCTTACAGCCATTCTGAATTCGGTCATGGACAAAAATTTAACTGATACACAGAATGAAGAATTTATTTTGATACAGATAATCATTATATATATATAAATAATTATTTATAATATATAAATATTAACTTATTTGTCATGTCATTGGTCATTTCATACAATTTTATAAATGTAGTTTTTAATATACGAGTAATAAAATTAATAATATAATAAACTTAAAAATATTAATAATCGAAACTTAAACAGAACTGAATAAACACTGCATGTAAACTGAAATAAATATTTAAGGAATTTTTCTTAAGTAATTCTTAAGCACACACACAAAGAACTTAAGAATAAACAATTATCTTAAGAAAATATTTCAATATTCATTAAGTATTTATTTCAACTTATAATCAATGCTTATAAATTGAAATAAATACTTGCAAAATTGTTCAATACAGCAGTCCATTTATTTTCTTTTAAGAGAGTGAAATATAATAAAAATTTATAAACTATATTACGCAATAAAACTCTAGAAATAAATTAATTAATATAAAACTTTAATAACTTATGAATAATTAAACAATAAAAACCATAAAAAAACAAATTCATTTCATTAACGTATTTTAATTGTCAAAGAAATATACATATTATGTTTGTATAATGTAAATTAAATAATAAATCACATATTTTACAAATAAAATTAGTTTTTCTCTTCGTAAGAATATTATTTTTAATGTATAAAAAGAAATGCAACACAAATTTGCTCAAGATTTCTATTTTTATAAATGGCCGCATTTTGTGAACGTGCGTTATTTATTTAAAATAAAGAGCTACTTCATGGATGGGAACTATTATAAAATGCATATATCGTATCCATAAGATACATTTTACGAATATGAAAATTCATTTATTTTTCCTTTGACACAATATATTGGTAAGTTCGTTTGACTCATTAGCTTAGAATATATATTCGAAACAATGAACAATTAATTCGAATAACTTACCCTACATTTTACATGCCTGGCTTTCATTTCATCCGCTTTACAAAGTTTTTTCTTTTCCTTGATCTCCTCGTCTTCTTCGTCGTCATTTCTGTGTCGGAAAATCGACAGGGTATTCAAATCAACTGAAGCTTGCTGCTGAAGGGCAGCTTGTCTCAAAGCCTCTTCTTCTTCAAGCCTTTGCTGCATGATGGATCGTTTCCGAAGAACATCGCATCGAAACACATCACAGTAATCGTCAAGGCACACAGTCTCTTCGGTCTATTTACATGAGAAAATATAACAGATATGGGATTAAATAAGTTGTAATAAAAATAAATGAATAATTAAGTTGTATGTGTAAATACAAAAATCGATAATGTGATCTTCAGAGTGCTTAGAATAATGAATGAAAAAATTTATAACGATATATATATATATATATATATATATATATATATATATATATATATATATATATTAAGAAAATATTTATGATTGAATAATAAAAAATATCAAAGTAACTGATGACAATATAAAATTGATATTTTATAAACTTATAACAATTAAAAAATTAGGGAAATCGAACAAACTGATAATTATTAAGATTTTTATGTACAAATAACAGACAAGTATTGCTTTGGATGTTCGAATAATCAGATCATTGTTAAGTACTAGGAGAGACAGATTTTTAATTTCATTTTACCAGTGTGGAACAACTAAGTATTTTTTATCATTTTGTATAGAAGTAATTTGGATTTTTAAAAACGCTCATAACACTTTTAGAGTAATGTTTCTCTTTGCTCGTATTAAATTAATAAATTCTAAAGTTCACTATGACTCTGTGATATATCATATGTGGTAACATTTTTTGAAATATAAAAATTGTAGCGTTATGAAACTATATTTGACAAATAGAGATGACTATTGGTGTCTTTTTTTCAAGATGACAATATTCAAGAAAAATCTTTAATTTATGGAAAATTTACATTCATTTCCAGTTAGAAGGAATTCATTATGCAGCATCCAAATGATAGAACAAGACATCCACCAAGGCGTAAATGGAATGAAAGATTGTATCTTTAATCCTCGAACTAATGAGAATAATTTTTGATTCTTTTGATGTCTTAAAAACTTTTAGCTGTTTCAATGTACGATAGTTAAGTGAAAAATCAAAGGAGCCACAGGAATTTTATTGCTTAAAACAAGGATATTTTGTTATTTCCATCTCATTTGAATAACTAAGCAATGAATGGAGCTAGCTGAATGAGTAACAATGTATATACATACATGAATAAATATATATATATATATATACAAATCATGATGCTGTGATGCTGAAGACAGTAGTTATGGAAAAATTTTGAGTTGAAAATTATGAAAGAAAGAGTTGAAAAGAGATTTTTTAAGACGATAGGTTCTCCATTATGTGATATTAAAATGACAAATTATTTGGAGACTTATGCATCGGAAATAGGAATAAAGCACAACAAAATATTAAATACGTTGAATTGCAAATAAGTTAACATACTATAACTGGAATTAGCTTGTTACAGAATGCATTTCTTTCATCCCGTTATGTAAATGTAGTAAAATTCTATGATTTTAATTACGTATGCTTAAAAAAATGCAAAACTATAAAAATAATGTCACCTGTGTGTCAAAATATATTAAAGGAGAAGTAAGATAACGTAAAAATTATTTAATGACTTGTAAAACTTCAATTCTTTAAATAAAATAGGGTTGTATGCAAAAAATTTTATTGAATATTGTTCTTTGATTTTTTTGATTAAAATAATTAGATAATTTGAATATTTTTACTGGGTTAAATTTCTAACTACAAATATTTATACTATTAACACGTGTATAATGGAGTTTTCCGTCATTTTGATAAGACAAATAAATCAATAATAATTGTTAAGATATTTTATATTAGATCTACTGAAAAGTTCTGTCCATTTGTCATTCATGCAATGAAATTTTGCTCTAAAGGATAACATTTCTTGATAATTAATTAATTAATGATATGAAATATTTAAAAAATTATTGCCTTTTATTCCTTTCTTTCCTTGTAGCGATTCAAATTAAGAATGATTTGACACAATATGAAGAAATTTAATTTAATTTAGGTATTAGAAACATGAACAGGCGTCAAAAATTGTACATAGTTGATGTTTAATGAAAAAAATAATGATCATGATAATAATCATAATGATCAGAAAAATAATAATGATATAATGGAATAAAAGTAAGATTTTCATGATATTATTGAAACAGAGTACTAAATATTCAATGAACTGAGAAAATCCTAAAATTAAAGTTTAACAAAAATATATTAAGTTAGAAGTAGTTTAAATTATTCAATAAACATATACTACCGTCCAAATTAATGAACCATAAAACCATATAACTAATTACAGAATATTCCAAGGCTTAATTCCATAAGTTTTCATACCATAAAATATTTATAAGAAAAGTTTAAGGATGATTTGAGTATACATAAGAAATTTAAAACCTAATTAATAATTATTCAAAAGAGTACTTAACTGAAAGACACAAGGTATCAATAAAATAAAACAAATATTACTGTCTAAAGTAAAAAAAAAAGAGTTTCATATAGATATATACAAGAGCTTGAATTTTATATATGAAATATAACACGAAAAAAAATCGATTGGGATTATATTTCAACAAATTAAATCATAAATGTTCAACTTACACACATAAAGTGACTACGGTGATATAAAACAGCATACTTTTAGAGCTCATAATGGCGACTATGTCATTCAAAATAGATAGCACTGCCCTCAATATAAACACCTCTGGAGATGCCGGATCAAATTTTGTGCTTGAGCTAAGCTCTTAAAATACACAGACTCAACTTTTGGGTAACAATAGAGCACTCGTTGGGAGCTATCTTACAATTAATCCCCAATCAGCTTTATTAGTGCCAAAAGATTTACGAATACAGGAATTAGCAAACGAAAAATAAAATTGCTGTGAAAATCTTTTATCACAAATCATAGATCAATTTATTCGTTTCTTGTAAATGATTTAAATCTACCGTCAAATATAAAATAGTTCAATTGATATTTACCATCCCTAAGGTTCTTGAATGGGATACATCCCAATGTGTTACAAATGTGTTTTCGCATCGGAATTTTTTCCCACAAACAGGACAATGCCACGTGTCCTCGCCTTCAATCTTTGTAGCTTCCAATTCCGTTTGTAGCCACCAGAACATGTCTCTTTTAGGGTGTAGGGGACATTCAAGGGGCAAAGAGACTCTGTACCTATCCACAACTGAGAGAAATCGCTAAAAAGAGAGAAACGAATATAAATATTTAAGTTTTGAATTCATTTATTTACACCTTCTTAAAGAAAACATTTGAAGAGTATTGTTTTTTAAATGTACAGTAAGTATAAACTATCTCTATTATTTAGTAATTTTAAGCCAAAAGAAAAGTTTATATTAAAAGATATTACAAAGTCTATATAATTAATAACGTTGTTGTTAAATTTACAGTAGTTACTTAAGCGATTAAAAATAATTTTTATCCATGGAAATCAGACTCTCGCATTTTTTCGTGATATGATATATTTACTGAATTTAGAAATATTTTTACTGTATGTTACTTTTGAAAAATGCATGATTATCATTTTTCTTAATGTATTCTCATTTGTTCATTCATAAGAGTTTATTATTATATGTTTTTAGCTTCTATAGCAATTGATATTTTTTTTATCTAAGTTATTTTTTGATTGATTAAAATAGAAATTTTACACTTAGGATATCCATTTAGTTATTTTACCCTCGTGAAAAAACTTTTTTATTATAGAGATGAATATGTTTTTCACGTTGTTCTCAATAATTCATAATATCACATAAATTTCCAATTTAGCTTGATCAAAATTAATTTAAATTTTATTAAAAATCAATTTAAATTATCTAAAATGATATCAAAACCGAATTTAATTTACACTGCTGAAATTCCACACTTTTTAACTTCTCCAGATGAAAATTACCGTGAATTTGTTATTTTTATTAATCTTCATACTAATCTAAGCATTTTATTATCAAAAGCATATTCTTAATTTTTTAAGCATATTGACAGCATATTTAATCATATTGACAGCAAATGATTTTGAAATTACATTTATACACAGAATAATTGATGTTTAAATTTAATTTCAACATAAACCATGAAAATTAAGATGTTGACTTCTTATAGATTTTATTTAATCATAAATATACATTGAGCATAGACTTATCAAATATTCACTTTGCAGTATATAATAATCAGTAAAACGCCTTATGGTAAGATTTCTATTACGAATTTATCGACAAAAACAGACGAATATTGAAGAAATTTATTAGGTGCGATATCTTATGTTAGCAGTGTTACAAATTTCATTTGATATGTAAATTCATCCCCAGGAACACATATCTACAAAAGTTTTTATACAGAACCTGTTTTTCTGAACATTCATAGTAAACTGACAATTCCAAATTAATTATGACATTGCATATAGCTTTGATGTAAAGCAAATGGAAATAGGGAAGATGTAAATCAAATGGAAATAGAAAAAATGTAAAGCAAATGGAAATAAGAAGGATGTAAAGCAAATGGAAATAGGAATGATGTAAGGAAAATGGAGGCCGGGAAAAGAATAATAGTTTTTTGACAAAACATTAGCAACTTCTTATGTAATAAAATAAATTTTTATTTTAAACAGCGATTATATGTCTGGTATATCTACCCTTAGGTTGCAATCTTCTAACCGATTTTTTTAAGTTTACTATTCCTTCTCTTGATGAATGATAAGTATGGCTAGAGTGCCAAGCTTGACTTTAAGAGAGGTAAATGTGCTCTAATGCAATTTGATTATCATGATTGAAGAGAAATTTTTATTTTTCTAATAATCAATTTTTTAATTTAAATATAAATGAATCATTATCGATTGTTTCAGTGATTAATATGTATGACCACTTTTATTTCTCAAGTTCGCGATCAAAAATTAAAATTGAATAAAGAATAGTTGCTGCGACCTTGAGAAATATTCAAGATTCAGCTGTAAATTGCCTTTTATATACATATGACATAGAATGCTAGTTTGAATTCAGATAAATATTGGCCCAATTTCTTACTGAGAAAAGTGTTGGATCATTTCAGTGATGTTTTCATTAAAAAGCTTCTTGAGAAGAAATAATTAAATATTACTTGAAAATTAAGTTATAACAATTTTATCACTAACATGAGCTATCTTTGAAGCTCATCTTATCTATTTTTATGATTAAAAACAGTTTCAAAAGCATCATAAATTTCAACAATTCATAAAACTGCCAAAGTTGATAAGAAAGATCTTAATTTAAATGACTCGGATTAAAAAATATACAAATGAAATTATTTAAAAAACATTTCATTACAAAATACTGTTTTCCCAAAATACTGTTTATGATTTTCATCATACTTTTTCAAATTCCAACTATTAAATAAATAAACATGCAATAATGTTTATAACATACAAATCATACAATAATGTTTATTTAATTTCCAGAACATAAATAATTTAATTTACTTGTTACGCTTATTTTCAGTTTTATTTGTATACATGAAAGATTTCATAATTTTATTTGCTTAGTCTTGAAATAATAGAAATATAACCTAATTACATGAATTTAAATTCAAAATTGAATTTAATGTACATAAAAAAGCTTTAATACTACAACAAACAATTTTGACGTAAATTATTTTCATTGTTCAGTTAGCTATTTGAGTTCAAGCGAGCTATACTTTGAAATCAAAATGAGAAAAGAAAGAAAAAAAGGAAAATAATCAAGTTTTCATTTCAAATTTACACAAGTTATTTTCCATCTTTTAAGGATTTTCATTAACTTCAAATGCATTCTTACAGAAAAGCTATATCCATACTTAAGCTTTCAATATTAATTCATTAAAATTTGTTTGAAAGAATAATAGTGTCTAATATCCTTAAACTCTGAAGTAAGTAAAAAAGCAAATGTAAGGAGAAAAAAAGAAAGTGTCTCCCCTTTTAACACTTTATGCTACAATTTATAACAGAACGTTTCTCTTAAATGCTACTTTAAATGTAACACTCTAATACACACATTAAATTTAAATGACATAAAAAGGAAATTTCCGAATTGAAAATGTCATCTCCTTTGGAGTCTTTAATTAAATCTATTATCTATAGAATGCAATTTTGCATTGAATAAGCGAAACAAACGCAGATTTCACTCTGAAATGTTTTTGAAAATGTTATTTAAAAGGAACTATATGCATAATTTTGATCTTTTTTCCCCTTTTATTAATGTTTGGAGACTAAAAAATAAAATTGTTTGTAATCACAATCGTAAGAGAAAAATAATTTCTCCCACATCGCTGCGTTTCCTCGAATTGGTAAATTGAATTTTGGAGAAAAACATTTCAAAAGGAGTTTTCATTTAAATGCATATTGAGTCCTAGCATTGTAAAAGTAAAAGAAAAATTAGTTCGTTTCAGTGCAAGAATGTTTGCGCTTGCTCTTATTTCATTCATTCGTATAAATAAATGCTTAATGCAAGTTTTCACAAGGCTTTTATTTATCAAATAAAAAACATTCGTATGGTTCAGCCATTCATAAATGACACGAGTCCATTTTTGATGTATTTTTTCAATTTTGGTTTGAGTTTATCCCTAAGACAAATAAGAGGAAAATTTATGGACAGTGTGAAATAAGACTTAAACTCCTTACACAGCTGTAAATTCTTCATACTATAAAGTGATCATTACTTAGGACTACTATTTAAGCTTTTTTACTATATTACTTTTAGTCATGTTGGTTCAGAAATAATAACATTTGGAACAAAGCTTAAGCAAAAAATTAACAATAGAAATAAAATCACACAAAACTGGTTATACTTTAAGGTATATATATATATCACATAAATAATAAAGCTTGTCAAAAAGCTTTTGATTGGTGAATATGACTAAAAATATTTTCATATTATTATATCTAAGATTTTTTACTAATAATTTATTTTACAAAAATAAATGAGTAGTTTAAGATTTCAATGATTAAACAAGTATTCTGCTTTTTTGCAATTTCAGGGGCTTAATTCACAAAAAAAAAAAACAACACACACACACATTAGAAAATCAAGAGAAAGAAGAATGTAAAAATATCACCAAATTGGAAACATTTATTAATATAATACATAAAAATACTTGTTTCACCTGAAAGAGTTAATTAATATTCAACTACAGTAGTTATTACTATTATTTCGCAAATAGCAATTTGTTTTAAAAAACATTCCAATTCTTTATTTTTTGGATTATTATTTATTCTATTTTTATACTTTTAATAATAACATTCACATTTATTAAACATAATTTGTTACTTGTTTAATGTACATTCATTATTATTAAACAAACTGACATACGATAATATTAAAATACTCTTTAATTTTAAAATTAAAATTTTGTATTTAATCTATTTTATTTGATTTTCTCAAATTAAATCTCAAATTTTTTAATAATGATTTAATATTAAGTATTACATTAATAATTAGCATTTAGTTTTTTAACAAATAAAATCTTTATTTATAAAACAAATGCTTAATTACGAAAACATAATTTTAGGCACTCATAATTGAGTATTTAATACGCAATTAATTTATTTATTTTTAAAACACATTTATTTTTAAAATTATCATGGAGCTATAAAGATTAAAAAACATAAATTATTTAGAGTCTGAGTATGAATAAACAATTAAATGTTTTATTGTATAATTAATTATTTCCTATCTTGATTTATAATGAAAACTACTATTTTTATTACAATTCATATATTTTTTAATTTTCTTATTACCAAAATAAAACAATATAGGTATTTAATTTAAGAAATGACATTGATAAACTTAAATAAATAATTTCATTAGACCATATTTATTTTTCATTTAATTCGAGAATAATAAAAATAAATAAATTTTTGATATTAAGGCGTAAATAAGTAGATTGAAATTGATGAAAAAATGTGAATTACTGTTACCATTTTCATATACTAAATATGATTTTTATTTATCCCAATAGCGAAAATAAAACTTCAATCTACTTGGTGTTTTATTAATTTATATAATATCATTTTCTACCAATATATAAACACATTCTGTTTGTTACATACAGTGTTTCTATAAAATTTATGAGAAATATATAAAATTTATAATTTACAAATCTAATTTTGCAATAATGAGGAAGTATATTTTTATTATATCTATTATTCACACATTTTAATAGCTTATTATGTTTCAAATAGCTGTATGAGTTCAAAATTTTATGTAAAACTTTCTTCATTTAATTATGATGAGAATGTTAATAATATAGTTAAAAATGTTAAAATTATTTTTAAAATTATTGCTGACCTGCAAAGTTAGGAAATTTTTATTACTTCGCTTGAATCTCTTTTATCTACTTTCTAATGAAGACTGCTTTGAAAATATGAAAAATAATGCATTTATTATTTTTAAGAAAAAACAAATACTGAAATAATGCTTAGTAAAAGATTATATCAGTCATGTAGGCAGAACTCAAATGATTTAATATTCTAATAAATCTTGTTTTTCACTAATCTTTTTATATTAAAATTGCAAAATTTAGCGTGGTTTTGTAAAGTTTAAAGCAGTTGAATTTATTTTTAGTTAAACTTCTTCAAGATAGGAATAATCGAGAGGCATTATCTATACAAATTTAGTCAATATTTTCTAGTCTAAGTATTAAATAATTTTTGAAATATGTAATAGTTTATGGAATATAAATGAATTCAATTTATAACAAAATCTAAATATTTATTAACCTAAATACTCAATAATTTTTAAAGTATATGTATTGAATCCCAAATAATTCTTCAACAATATAAATTAATTAATAAAATTTTTATACATAGTATTTTAGTGCTTACATAAGTATAAAACTTTGTTATTTTTTATCAATAATGTTATATTTATTGATATATTTTATCAAAACTATTACCACAGTAAACTATTGATAATTTAATTGAAATGTATGATTTTTAATTTTTCTGGTAATACATAAAAATAAAATCATAAATAAAAATCTATTCTGTACAACTTGAAGAGTATACAATTTATCAAAATTTACTTTTCTCACTAAACTTATTTTAGAATATTTTTAACAGTGTAAAACTTATATTTTCTGTTAACTGTTTTATTTTATAGATGTTTTGCAAAGAATTGAATACCAAGTTCTAATCTTAGTTGCTTGGAATTTGACTGCATAGGAAATATTTGAATACTTTTAACATCTGATTTATATTAAATTTGATAAATCACATTGCATCAAGATAATTTTTAGTTAAAGTTTAATATTTTTTACCTTCTGGACGACATCCCTAACAAGTTTTGAGGATTCTGAAGTGCAAGAAAGTAATGTAACGGAGGGTCCGTTCCAGCCGCCATGCGACAGAAGGAGAAGGATTACCACCTGTTGCCAAAGTACAAAGGTAAATTAATCATTACTTTATGAAATATTAGATCAATTTAGAAGTGATAATTTTTATAAAGCTACTTTTACAATTTAATAATAGTTAAAAATTAAAATTATAACTGATCAAAAACATAAAATTTGATGTATTTTTTAATTAAAAATTTATACACCTAAATTAGAAATACTTATTGGATCTTAAAGTTTTAAGGTATTATTTTAAATGTTCAATAACAAACACATTTCTTTAAAATATTACTCCATTTTTTAATTAATGTACTGAATTTTTATATGAAACAAATTTAATTGAAAAGGTAAACATCATAAAATACTGATGTAATTTTGTGTTTTTATGTATTATTTTATAAATTTTATGACACTATTGTGGGGTAGCCATTCATATGAATTTACTAAAATTAATCGATGGAAATTTGTCTTCTACTTAACACGTTACCGATATATTTTTTCTTTCCAAAAATAAATAAATGAATAAAATAAAATAAATAAATAAAAAATAAAAAAATAGAAGAGCGAGAGAGACATAGATAAAAAACGTCTCTCTCTTTCAATATCTATTTTATTGAATTTAAATAACCTCAATTAAATGAAGTTATGTATAAAATCACAATATTTTCTAACAATCAATCCATGTTCTCTTAAAACCAAATCATTTACATTATAAAATGTAAATTTTTCATTTACATTATAAAATGTAACTAGTCTGTAAATACATTTTTGCTTACTTCTATATCTGATTCAAAAATTTCAATGAAAGATTGCTTTTTATATTGTCGTTTCAGGCGATATAGTTTTCTAAAAGATATAAGTTACATTTAGTATTTTCTTCATGGCAGACAAATATCCTAGCCCTTAGAAAATTTTTTGTTTCAACTAAGAGTAGTTTTTAATATAAATGGTTATTGGATTTTTATATTATATTCCATTGCTAACAGATACGAAGGATTTGAAGATTCAAAGTGAATGGAAAGTTCATGCTTTTTTTATTTCGAAATTAACAAAAATTATAATTCTAAATCTCAGAAAACTAAAGATTATTGTCTCATCTCTTTCTTGCCTCTATGTTTAATAACAATTAAAGTGAACCGCATAATCAATTATTTTTCCATAATTTCTTCCACAAATTTGTTGATTTTCATACTTTCATGCATAATAATTACAGATTACTATTATAACATACGAAATGTTAAAAATATTGCAAAATAATTCCACGGAGGCGATCTAAATTATAGTTATGTGAAAATTTTTTCACAAGTATTTTCTGAATTAATTTAGTTAAATTTATCTGATGTGCTTATCCAAAACTGGGAGGAAATAAAAGGAAATTTTTCACTATTTGTTTTCCAATAATGAACATCTGGCAAATGCTGATCATTTGAGATTAATAAGAAATTAGTACCTTAAAAGCAATTCAATATTTATATTATTTCATAACATCATGGCCAATTCCTAATCCAAATTTTGTGAGAATAAAGTAAACACTTATTCATGATTAATGTATTTATCAATAATAAGCATCTGAAAAAATGCTGATCATTTGACACTAATAAGAAAATAATACCTTAAAAATGACTTAATTCTATATCATTTCATAATATTATGGTAAATGCTTAAATCAAATTTGGGAGAGTAAAGTAAATTACGTTTATTTTATTCATGTTTATTTTTAAAAATGAAGAGTTTAGTTGTTCTTGTAAATGCATATTATAAGTTTTGTTTTTAAGTAAACATTAATATATGAAATAATGTTCTGAATATGTGTTACTAAAATTTAAATGATTTAATGAAAACATAAATATTTATTTTAATTATTAATAAAAAACACATTTATTACTGAACACATTTACTCATTAGAAATTTTTGATTTCTCCCAAGAAAATCAAAAATTTCATATGAATTGTTGTCACACTATAAGAGAGAGGGAGAAGAAAATTTTACAATTCTCAATACATTTTTATTTTGTTTATGTTAATAATGTTCTTCATCAATTTAATAATTTAGTCATTAATGAAATATTTAATTGGAGTAATTACAGTTAATAGGTAAATATATAATTAATCATAGTTTTAATTTGATAATAATACGTAGTTTATTTTAAATTATCTTAATAACTAAAAACAAATATTAAAATCACAACAATTTAAAATAAATATACACTATTATATATTTTATATTATAATATGTAATATTATGAAAAGGTGAATGTTTTTGATGTTCAAATACAAAACATTATTTTGATTTAAATTTCTATTATTTACTAAATTGTAATCCATATTACAGTAATTATTCCTGAGAGAATTTATTTAACCATTAATGTTATTTAACTTATTATGCATACATTCAAATATTTTAAAACTTTTTTTTGTTACTATTGAACCATATGTTTTGCTTTTTAGACTCAAAGAAATAACTTAAAAGTATACAATAAAATATTTATAGGACAATTTTCGATAAATTTTCAAGATAACTGATATTTCAATGCAATTTTGAACACTCTAAAAGTCAATAATACTTTTCTTATAATATTAATGAATTGAAAATTTATAATTTGCACTTTAATAAAATACTTTAATTCACATTTTATTCAAATCATAATCTTTTATTCAAGGTATTCTGAACAATATATAAATGATAATGCAGGCGTATTGTCATTTATAACATTTACACCAGCAATGATATAATAAGTGATGTGCCAGTACATCTCTGAATAATTACAGTTTTCGAGAACGGGGAACACGTTTCTACGTTATCGATCCTATATCTTCCTCTTATCGATTTTCATGCTCTATGGAACAGTTTCTCTTTAATTCTAGTCTATTTTCCTTCAATGAAATATTTACAAGGATATAGAAAATCTTCCTATACACATTTTTCAAGCAATGAAAGGAAAAAATATAATTAAAATTCACTGTGGACACTGAACCGCTTTGAAAGAAACTCTCGAAACGAAGGCAAAATCACTAAGCCTAACTCTCGTTCAGTTCAATGGCCAAGCGCAAAATCGAAGAATATGAACAATGTTTGCAGAGATAGACAAAATATCTAAACTTCTTACCTCTACCAAGTAGTACCTCCGATACATGTATTTCGGCTATCCCGTGTCAATCATATTTTCCTGCCAATAAAGGATCGCAGCTGCTTTTCGCAGAGTCATTCAAAAACCGATGGCGTTTGCCTTCGTATCTGAGGGGAAAACAACAAAACAGCAAAGAGCGGGGGAGAAATATGTGTGACTCAGGATAGGCATAATGAATTCACTTTCCTCTTGCGTGTTTTGAAGCGGAACTCTCTTTCAAAGAGAATGAAAATAATTTTTTATTCTATTTATATAAAATTTCATTTCATATTTGATCTATTATTGTTTAGTCTGTATTAGTATTTTGTTTATTTTTAATTCACAGAGCGGTTATATTTTAGAAAAGCACTACACAATTAGCTTCCATTTTAAAGAAGTTTTTACTTTAGAAAATTTTTTCAGTATTATTTGAAGTTTTATGAACACTTATGAGGAAATGTATCTTTTTGTATTATGATAAATAGTATCAATGTAAATGATATTTTGGTGAAAATGAAATCAATAATCGAATACATATTTAAATGAATTTTTAAATATTGAAATTAATTCATAGCGAAATCTTGAACTATAGAGAAGATGGGTTTTAATATTATTTTTTTTTTACTTTTATCCATAAAGAGGAGAAAATAATTAAATACTTCATTTTTCCATATTTGTTTGAATATTTAAAATTGAACTCCGTCTAAAATATAATTAAAAATAATGATTAACTCTTATTTGATTTTTGATTCATAAGTAATAGAAAATAGTATTATATTAATAAATACATTTTGTTGTTTTAAACAAGGATGTTTTTAAATTTTTTAAACTGCTTACATGAAGAAATAAGTGCTAATATTTATGTTTAAGTTAAACATCATCTGCACGTATTATATAAAATTATGCTCATAGGAGGTAGATATTCAACAGTATTTAATAAAATTAATTTTTATAAATTTAAAACTTTTACTTCATAGAATCTAGTAGTAAAATTGTTTGGATTTTTTGGTTTTCTTATTTATTTTTGTATAGAATAAATTTGCTTACCACCTCGTGTGAAAATGTTACTTATAATATGAATTCAGTTCATTTTGGTCAAATTAATTCTCGAAGGCATGAAAAGAACCACAAAGAGGAAACTAAGCTAAATTATATTGACGATCAAATTCCTATAGCATTCAGAAGAAAAATATTTTAATTTTTACCACATTTAATGATTACAATGGATATCGGAACAAACATTATTCCCTCCTTGTACTGATGAGATTCATGTTGTGTTCTTTCTGGATTCAACTGGAATTTCGAGAATCATAGAGAATCGATTCTCTTTTTGGTTTGAAGTGATTATGACCTTGACTTTTTCCCTGCAGAAAATTGGCTGTTTTCTTCATGAAAACATGTTCACGGATTAAATTGATTTCTCAACAGAAAATAAAATAAACATCAAGCAATAGTTTACCAGCTGAATCTAAAGTATATGCTCTTCAAAAAATATTTTTATGCCGTATAAATGTATAAGCTTGAATTTTCCAATTTATAAAGAGGCAGCTTCAGTTGATATTGAAAACTTTTTCTTCATTTTTGAAAACAAAGCTGATGCAACAAAGCTGAATAGAAAAAGTGAGATTAATATTCTTCTTACTTTTCTGACTAATGACATTTAACATTCTTACATTTAAAATTGTAATAAACTAAATAAGATACAAATGAGTTGGAGACAAATAATTTTGTAAGTATAAAAAATAAGAATCTGCCTGTCTTGAAGATTATTATCTTTAAATATTCTTGTTTCGATAAGCTTAATAATCTTTCCTTTCAAAATTAATATTGGAAATAAAGTTTGAATAAAAAGAGAATCAATTATTCAATTAATCCTTTACAGTCAATTACTTTTCAAAATTGCATCAATATAAACTTTAAGATATTTGGGAAAATAGTACTATGTTGTTATGTTATTTCCAACGCACACATAAATGGTTCGTTTACAGATAAATCCTGAAATAAATGCCAGAATAGAAAGAAAATTTTCCACAAGGATCGTCAAACTTGATCGCTAACTAAATAGACTTGGTTTAGTGTAGCTCAGTGTTTGGAGCCCACACTTATGAGGAGAAGATCCCATATTTGATCCAAGCTATGGGTGAATAATAATGATGGTTGTTGAGCAACTATTTTCTGCATAACTGCCGGGAGAAGCATTTTCCGAATTTATAATCTTGTGACTCGTGAATATGATCAACTGTCCATGAAAGTTTTCCAAGAAACTAAAGATATTGCATATATTACTATATCAGTTTTCAGCTGTTAGCCTGCCACAACATGGCTTCAAATATTAACAACCAGCATCAGTTTTTGATCAAAATACATAGTAATATTAAACTTTGCAATTTTTCTGTCCTACAGATTTATTTTTCAAAGTTAAAATATTTTCCGTTCCTTTAGAATCACCA
Source organism: Latrodectus hesperus (assembly GCA_037975125.1). NCBI lineage: Eukaryota > Metazoa > Arthropoda > Arachnida > Araneae > Theridiidae > Latrodectus > Latrodectus hesperus. The sequence continues at coordinate 94,300,945 of CM075852.1, read as the reverse complement.
AAATGATGTAAATAAAGAACAGTCAAGAATGTAATCATAGTTCCATTGTAAAAAGTTATACAGAGAGAGAGAGAGAGAGAGAGAAATTGCCAGTTATTGGATTTAGCTGGAATTTAATTTCAAAACTTTTATTTTCCAAATTTCCAAATTTATTTAATTTAATAGTTATTTATGATAGAATATTTATTTTTAGAAGGTAATATTTTAGCATATTTTGATAAAATTTTCAAGTTTTATTAAGGATTTTAAAGTTTTATGAGGATTTCTTAAGCTTTAATAGAAAAAATTTATTATTACATTAGATGATACATTTCTTAAAAAGAATGTTGTGGGATGTACAAAATTTAACTTAACTTAAAAATTATTAATAATTAATTTAACTTACTATTTTAACAAGATAATATCAAACTTCTAAAGATAATAAGCAAGTAAAAGAAATAAAATAACAAGTGTTTTGCAGCAGGTTTCATTAAACACTATATGCTTCCCCAACAGATTTATTTTTTAAGGAAGGAAGTATTTAAAAAAATTGTGCAAAAACTTTTGTAAATCGAATGAGAATTTGAATCTATTCTCAAAATGGGTTCAGCTTTAATTATTTTTTGTAACGTAAAGGTCTTCCACACTTGAGATTTAGTAGCAGGTTAATGGAACATTGAAGTTTAAATCTGAAAAAAATAACATGTTAAGTATTGGTTTATATGAATGGATAATGTTACCCTTATAAACGTACATCATATTCAGATCCTTATAAATTCTACAGAAATATATCAATGAATTAATTGATAAACCAAATTTTAAAATAAATAATTCCAATGAAAATATTTGATTTTTCATATTGATAGATATGGAAAAATTCCTAAAGTTGTTCATTCCAATAAATGAGTATATTTCTATCTTACGGATAATTTTATGCTGAATACTTGGTCTACAAAAAGTTGCTGCTCTTAAAATTATGTAAAGATGTATAACTTTTAACATGGTTATAAAATAATTTAAATATTGAAATTTCAGCTCATGATAAATAAATAACATTGATTCTCAAACTATTCATTAAAAAAAGTAGCAAAAGCATCGTGTATGGACAGAATCTTTTTGAAATGTAAATTTGAATTTCTAATGTAATTTAAGGATTAAAATTTCAAACAGAGCTTTGTTAACTAATTTAAATTATTTTCTTTTTGAGTATAAGAAATAATAAAGAATGTTTACTTTTCAAATAAAAAAAAGTAGTTAAAATTCTTGAATCATGCAAAATATTGACGAAATTATGATAAAATTTAGTTCTTTTCATTCATTTTCTTTTTAAAGATTTCTGAAAGATCTAAATATAAGCAGTCATTGTAGCCTTTGGTTATTTGTAGATAGTAGAAGATGAATCAAACTATTGAAAGCAGTAACGATCATATGAAATAGCGTTATATTTTTATCAATTGTTATTTAAGATTAGCCGGGACTAAATAAAATTAAAAACTTATAACAAAAAGCTTTGTTTACCGAATGATATTTTCGTAACTAATTGAGGGACATAATTATGTAATTGATGCCACTATTTACCGTTCATTTCAACGAGGTGTGTTAAAACCATATGATGAAATCATAACTTCATCATAAGCGGTTAGTTACAATTATTGATATCCATCTTTTTTAAGTTTTTTTCAAGTCAGAATACTTTCAAATTTGTCCTTGCTTTTATGGAATATGTGCATTTTGTGATTTGCGAATTATCTATTTTTAATCTTCAAAGAGGCTGCTAAGATTTGACTGGTTTTATCTAGAAGCGCGTTTCTACTAGAAATTCATTCTCTAGGATTTCAAAGGCTTATCTACGATATATTATTTCCAGTAGTAGTTATCTTAACAAATTTATATAACTATTGTAAACAAATTTTATAGAATAATTGAATGAATGTAGCACTGCTCATTGATAACAGCAAAAAGATTGGCCACACTAAAAAATATCAACAATTTCATTCCAATGTGCAAAATTGTGTTTGTATCTTAATTTATTAGGAAAGGCCACTGCAAAAAAACCCTTTAAAACTGTTAAATAAAGATTTTTTCAAGCTGTGAGACAAGGATTGAAAAATGTAAGTTTATTTTCTGAATTATTATATATTTATTAATTTTTATAGTAATCGAGGTGTCCAAATCGATATTCATTTGACATGAGTTTAACAGGTTAAAGTATACTTTAGTATTTCGATTACGTTAAATGCAAATATTACAAATTATAAAATATGTTAAATATATTTCGGATTATTTTATGCATTGAATGATAATATACACAACGCAAATTTTGGGTTATTTATGTACTGAACTCTGATACACATTGTAAATTTAGTTCATAATGTTAATTCTTTGAATCAAGATTTTTGGCTTAAATTTTATATTTTCAAATACAAAAATCCTTAAGGACTATCATCTAAATCTTATTTTCTATAACTTGAATATACATACAACTAAATAAAAGCCTGGTTACTATTTTTCAGGTAGCTTTTTAATTGAAATATTTTACATAGTTTTTACAAAAAAAAAAGAAAAAAAAACATCTAGAGTTTTAGATAAAAACATAAATAAAAATAATAGAACTTCCAAAGAAGAATAAACACAATAGTTTTTTAAAAGAACTCTAAATCCCTAGTCCTTTAAAATATATTTATTCAATTAGCAAATAAAATTTGTAATCATATATCCATTAAAATAGAATGAGAATAGAGAAATACATAAATTAATCTGCGGTAATTAATTTAGGGTAAATTAATTTACGAAATGAGGATAAATTAATTCATAAAAATCCTGAATAGAGTAAACTCATTTGAAGAGAATTTCATGCCTAAGTTTTATTGCAGTGAAAGATAATATTTTGTTGTATATTGCTTTTCTACTGTGCAATAAGAAGATATTAATTAATATTTATTTATTTTGTTAATATATATTATATTTGCTCAAAACTCAATCATGATAGGTAGCTGTGTAGGCATAGCGTGCTTAACAGATATATAGCTTATAATGGCTAATAAAGAGAACACACACACACAATATTTGTTCTACTTTTGATCCAGTATATCAGCAAAAACATTAATTTATAAGAAGTTATAGGGCTTTAGAGACAATTTTTTAGGTTAGTATTTCAATTTTTATCATCATAAAAGAAGTTTATATAATTTGAGATTTTATTTTATTTATATTTTTATATATTTATTATAAAAATATCACAAACCTGTTTAATTCAACAATCAAACCATTAAATTAAATGACGTAAATAATAACAAATTAACCTTTAATTGCCTTGAAGTAAATGACTACAACTTTAAAAAAACATATAACTCCTATATTTGAGGTTTAAATTTAAAATATTTCCATTGTCTCATAGCAAAAAAAAAAGTTTTTTAAATTAAAACGCATTTTTGCAAATATTTTAAGAAATAATTTTTAATACGTAATGAAACAAAAAAACACCCTAAATTGTATGATACATTAAAATCACATATTTTATAAATATTAGCATTTTTAAGATAGTATTTAAATATAAGTTTGAGGATAGAAATAAATAAATATGTGCAATTCACAGTGATTTCAAAAGTGAATGAAATCTCTTAAAAATAATTTAAATAAAATTATTTATTGACGTTTGAAATAGTGTTCTTGTTAACAAACTTAAATTATTGTTCTTAAGTTATTGTGATAAAAAAATTTACTATACCATCCGATTAACTGTGTTATTGACGCGAATTATTATATTAGAATCCTTGTTATTTGAGAAGATTGCTCTAATTTAATAGTAATTTAAAATTTGTGAGAATTAAAAATTTGTTAAAATTATATTTTGGCATAAAATATTCTTAGCATAAAATTCTTGATGAATACATTTTGAGTAACTCTTAATTTGATTTGAAATAAAAATAATATTTGTTTTTCACATAATATATATATATATATATATATATATATATATATATATATATATATATATATATATATATATATATATATATATATATATATATATATATATGTATATATATATATATATATATATATATATATATATATGTATATATATATATATATATACATATATATATATATATATATATATATATATATATATATATATATATATATATATATATATATATATATATATATATATATATATATATATATATATATATATATATATATATATATATATATATATATATATATATATATATATATATATATATATATATATATATATATATATATATATATATATATATATATTTAGCCTATGTTCGATTTTTTAATATGATTTTGCTTTTCTTAGCTAAATATAAATTCAATTGAGTTAGGTATATATAATATCATATAAAGCATTCTAAAACAACTTTTTTATATATTCTTAAGAATATTGAATATATAAAATTATTGATTTATACAATTTGTAATGAAGCAGGCTATCATTTTCATTTGATTATTAATTTATAAGAAAATAATACACGTGTGTGGTTTTAAGAATTAATTATTAAAATCTAACTAATAAATCAAGATTTTTAAATATAATGGAAAATGACCTTATCAGCTTATTGTAAATATAAAATGCAACATCATGTTTAAGAGTATTTACACATTTATCATGATTAATTTTCCTTCCTTTAATGGAGTATTGAACTGGTAATTTTACATATCGGAAATTTACGTCTCTTTTATATTTCGAAGAGTAATAAGAATTGATTTATGTCTGCAGCTATATACATAAATCAAATTAAGATGGTTCGTTTTAATCAAACCTTAGTTTCAAACGACGGAATGAATAAATTCTCTACTCTAATGGCTGCTTAGACATGTGCCTTACCCTTGATGATTACATTAAATCGATGTACTAGAAACAAAGTAATAGCTTTTCACAAACCCTATCGTAGACAAAAACATTATTCTGCGAAGGGATTATTTAACCTCTATAAAAACAAAGTTCCTTTGGGGGAAGGGGAAAAAGCAAAAAAAAAATTAAATTTCCCTTCATACTGCAGGGGCATGCTGAAACTTTTCTTTCGATAGATCAATACCTTGTACATAAAAGTAGGCCCGTTACCTTCATTAATTCTGATTTTAGAACAAAAGGTGATTTATACATGTATACATATATGTGCGCTACTTTACCTCCAGCCCCAAGAATACCGATGAAGGCTTTGGCTGTTGCTGGATAGGATTTTTCACCATTATCAGAATTTTCGATAGATCTAAAAAGGTTACAGCTCAGAAGGCGGAACAGCAGGTATTCAAGGCTACTCATCGGAAATCAGTTGTTTATGGGGTACTTCGCTAAGAAGGATCAACACTTATGAATTATGTATTAGTTTACAGGGAGGAGGATAAAAGGGGAAGTTGAAATTTTAGTGATAATTTGATTTTGAAACCGAAGTGCGGAAACTAAGTTTTCATAAATACGTTTCTGGTTTTTAAGTGGAAATTTTGTTAGAAGATTTTTCCTTGTTTTTTTTTTTTTTTTTTTTTTTTTTTTGATACGATAACTTAATGTTTGGTGTTTTTCTCGTGATGTGAATGAGATGAGAAACAATTCTTTATTAGTCTTAAAAGTAATTTTTATGCTACGGAAATGTAAAATAGGGTAATTTCTCTTTGAAAACTAATTCCTATTTTTTATAGATTGTTTCTTATTGATCAATAATTCTTAGTTAAAATAAAATCCATTGATAATTAAAGGTTAATTATAAGTTAGTTATTATTTGGGGGTATTAAATGCACTTTAATAAATTAATGCGGAACAAAAACTCTTTGATTGCTTAAAAATAACTTAATGAGAAATTAATTTTAATCTGATCTTGGTGAAACCGGCTCCGATTATCATATAACGTATTCACTGACTAATTTCTAATGATTAAAATTAACTTTTTAAGCTTTTTGCTAGACAATTAATTACATTCTTTAATTTTTAACTGCTTTTAAATGGCCATTAACTCCCATTTATTTCTCGATGTTTATACTTCATAAATCTCATCTTCCCAAAAAATACAGACTTTACTATTCGAGAAAACTTGAATGTTTAAAAAATGCAATTTTTTTGACTTTCGATGACTTAATTTTATTAATAATCTCCTGTCAACAGTAGTTTATGTCATTTGAATTATAAAATTAACTTTAACAACTCTAAGCATGCCTTTTAAAATTTAATTAGATATCATTTTTCGAAATACATCTTCATTTTTCTATGTAGTTTTGAATACATAGCTTGTTATTTTAAGATTTGTAAATTTATCACTTACTTCTCTATTTCAGAAAGGGATAACTATTCTTTGTGTCCATTTTTTATAAAGTTTGACATTAAACTAACCAAATAAGTTTTGTGTATAATCAGATTTTAGAATCAGTTGTATGTTTAATTCCCGCTTTAGCTGGTGTTTCTGTAATATTTTTAATATTTAAATATCTGGAATTTCACAAATTTCATTATTTATTACACATGTAATCTACAATACTTATTGATAATGAGATTAATAACGAAGATTTTCATTTGTTGAGAAGTGAAAAATTGAAACAAGCTGGATTGAAAAAAAATGAATTAGATAATATAATTATGTGTATGATTAAATTGCAGAAGGGTATTAGTTGTTAGCTGCAATTACATGGATTATTTGGAGTACATTCTTTAGAATAAGATACTAATAAAGATAAGTTATGGTTTATAAGAATATTGTAATATTTTTGAAGGCATGCATTTCTAGTAATATCTTACAGCAAAAGTTTTTGAAATTGATTAGTAAGAATATGTATGGTTGTAAATACATTGTAAATTTGTAAATATTTTTAATTTTAGGAAGGAAAATATTTTTTAATTTGAAAATAGCTTTAATCTGCAAAATACCTTTAGTTTCATGTGGTTAATAATTTATCAACCAATATTGTAGTAATAAATCTACCATTATGTTGCTAGATTTAATAAATTTACTTGAGGATGGGCCGCTTACCCTGTCTAGCGGTTAGAGTACCTGACTGCGAATAGAGAGGTACTTGGTTTGAATCCCAGTTCGGGCATGGATGTATTTTCTCTGTCTACCCTGTATTTGTCCCTTCTTTGTATGAATGAGTTGTGAATGGTTGCCTATCCTATCCTATAAACGGGTACCTATGGCATGTGGTGTGTACTGAGGAAGTCGGACTCCATATCAAAATATGGTTCAGTTGGAAAAGTGGAGCAGCGAACCCCATATTGCCAGCCTAGTGAGCACAAGACAGTAACAACATATTGAGGATAGCAGATTAGTCATGAAATCAGTTGATTAGATGAATTTTATAATTTCAAATGATATTTTTCAGATTAATATAATTTTCATTGGACATTAATTCTAACTTTTATTAAATACGTTCTAAAATAAGTTTGTATGTATGAGAGTATATGCGAGAATTATTAAATAGTTTATAAGAAATTAGATTATAAAAATAACGAATAAAAATCAATTTATGTAAAACATTCCGATGTTCTTTTTCCAGCTTTTGCTTCATTTCTTAAGGCATTCTAATATCATGAATCTATAGGCATACTTTCCTCTCTTATAGGAGGATATATTTACATTGATGCCTGATTCAGAACATAAATTGTATTGAAAAGAGTGCAGGCCATTGTGGAAAAAGGAGAAGATGGATAAAAGTTGTCTGGATATCTCTGGATACTTCCGAATTGTGCCGATGTCGGCACAAACAGCGAGAAGTCAATATTTCACTACCTTTCCCTAATGCAAAGGTCTCCTACGTCTCGCAAACTTTGTCTCGAGATATTTGCACATTCAGCGTATTTTGATCTCTTGATTTTTTTGTCTAAGCTTGGTGACATTATTTTGACGGTGATATTTTATATTGATTTATTATGATATAAAGATTTATTTGCCTAACACGTTTGAATTTTTTCATTCGAGTATTTTAAAAACACCTTAAATGAATTCTTCTTGAGTTATTTATTTATTCATTATGCCGTCATCACTCATAATTTATTTATTCATCATCATATGTCCTATTTATTTATTCATCAGTATTTTTAAATTGGTCTCGAAAATAATTGTACTCATAAACAAGTGTGTGTGGTGTGTTTATAGCAAAACGCGTATTTAATAACTTTATTCGGTATGTAATAAGCTCACCATTATTGTGATCGTATAACGGATGGTATTTGTTCATTTGCATAGATTTTTAACTATAACCTTTTAATTGTTCCGTGAAAGCGAGTAAAGGAGGGAAATGTGAAATGATAACTGAGAAACTTTTTGTTTTTATCTATATTTTAATAAACAGGCTAACTAAGAAGCATAATTCATTATTTGCTTTGCAAATGAAACGGATAATCAGTTTTAAAAGAAAAAAAACCTAATAATACATGGAAATAAAAATAGATTCCACATTTTGAATTGCTTTTTTTATAAATGCTTGTCAATAAAATTATAAATCCTAATAAAAGCTAATCACCGTAACATAGGCTAAAAGTATCATAGACTTGTGATGCTAGTTTGAGTATTGCTACCACATCTGTCCCACTTCCTGCACTACTTGTAAGACTTGTTGTATGGAGAAAGGGACAGATAGCCACTTAAAATAATTTCCATGCAGTATGTTTTGCACTTATTCTTGCAAACATTTATCAAAACATATGTAGAAACAGATTTATTAAGCACATATTACAACCATATATAAATGTCAGATTAGTTTTTATGTTAAACGATTCCTATCGAAAATAGTGTTTATCAAAGATATATGTATTTGTTTACATTTTATTGCTTGGTTATAAGCTCATATCTAAATACAAATATATTATAAATTTTCAATGATAAAGTGTGAAAAAATGTTAATCATATTAACAAACTTAAGAAAACTTTAGAAGTTACTTCAGATAATTAAATAATCTATTTTATTTTATTATCTAAACTAATTACATCAGTAATCGGAAACAATTTCTTGTAAATAATTACTTATAATGAAATTTAATTAAAAGAATGTCTGTTTTTTTGCAATCGCTTAAAGTTTCTGTCAAATTAAGAAAAACCAAATAATTCAGAATTTAAATAGGATTTCTCGAATTTAAAATAACATATCTCCAACTGAACTTTCTTGAAAATTTCTTTTAATGAACTTAATTTCCTTAAAAATTTACATTTGTTAATTTATTCCTTGTCTGTTTTTTATTAAATAAACAATTTATAAATAATTACTCAATTAAAGATTAAATTGTTTTCATAGAAAATGGAAACTTCCCTTAATTTCAAAATTAATTAATAAAATACTACTAAATAAAAGCAAAATTAATAATCTTTTTTGATAACGTATGAAAGAAATATGCGACCTCAACTAAATGATTTTCGAGAGAAATCTGCCATGTATTTTTGAAATTAAACACGTGTTACAATTTAATTATATTTTGAATTATTTTATATCAATTTTAAATGATATAAGTATAAAATATTATGGAAATATTAGATATGTCCATTTTCATTCTTATATGTTATAAATATGTATTGCTAGTGAGAATGGATATTATGCTAATGCAAAATCATCAAATTTCAACAACTTCAATCATGTTTTTAGTAATCATCTAATCAATTTTAATTGTTTTAACAGAATAAGATGTTAGGAGTTATTTACATGAATAAGTTAAGAAATGTAAATGTGTTTTTCGTAATTTTAGTATTTTCCCCCAGTATCGCTATTTTCCAGTTTTATAGTTTGTTTTACGATTAACTTTGTGGTTTCATATCTAATAACATGTATATGCTATGTAGAATTACTTTGTTTTGTTGATATTTTATAGAAAACGTATGAATAATAAGGGAAGATTATCGCATAATGTAATTGTTAAAATATTAAATTTATTATTTTAATGCATTTAATTATTGCTTATATTACAAGTATTATTCGTTATTAAATAATACTCATTCTCCCTTAAATATTAGAAAAAATATTTATTATCATTTTAAATGTTAAAAAATCGTTGCTAATCGCAACAATAATTAAATATTTCAGTAAGTTAAAAATCCAATTACTTCCATATTTGTTTCAAACATGTTTCTGGATTTGTGAAATATAAATTTTCCTTAATACTCTTAATAAAAAAAATCTATTCTGTAATATTATATAAAATTCTAAACTTATAAGTGTTGATAAAATATCTTATGATTTTCATTAAATTCATTTCTGAATGATGTCTTATTGATTAATTTAAAATTCTTTCTGAAAATAATCAGTTTCAAAAATAATTAAAATATCTCATAAAATAAACTTTCAGCATTTTAAAAGGAATCTTATTCTATAAATATTTAACATAAAAATGCAAAATTATTTCACACTTTATATATTTATAAATTTAGACAACGCACTTTTTTGAAAAATAATTCTTTAAATTTTGACGAGGATAGTTATAACAATTTTTAAAAATAGCAGCATTATAAATTGAAAAATACTATACAAATTACAAAATTTCATTGAATAGATTTGTTTGTTGAAAAACTTTTTTTATTAAAATAAGTTCTTTTTAAAGCAGGCATTTTATTTAAATACACACATATTGACTGCAAATTAAATTAGCAAAAATAAATAATAAGATTATTATTTCTTTACAAATTTTTAAATGAAAAAACATTATTATTTTTTAAAAATAAGGAAAAAACATTTTAATGTAAACTGTTTTGAGCATAAGTGTGCAAAAATTAAAAATCTATAAATGTAAATTTTGACTAAGGTTAGGGGCTCGTTTATAAAGACCACCATAGACCTTCCTATTATTCGAGGTTTTCCAAAAAAGGAAAAAGTCTATACAACCATTTCCATTTTATGAATTTTTAAAAAATTTATATTTTTATTTTATTTTAACAAATAACTATTTATTGGACCATTGATTATTTGAAACCATCTTATATGCATTACTAGGAAGGACAAGGTGTTATCAAAACTAATTTTATTTCAGAAATTACATAAAATATAAATTCTAGTTGAGTGACGCTTTTCTCTGAGGTAAAACAGATAAATCTGTTGTTGAGACATAAAACATATAACTCATATAATGAACAGAAGCATATCTTCAATTTTTTGTTTTCAATAATTAGTAGACTAAAATCTGAGGCATTCTTCTATGAAAAGTGTGCTTATATCAGAACGGTAAAAATATCAGGTCCGCAGTCTCAATCATAAATACATTTATATATTTAGGGTTACTGAATTGACAAATTTACACGACACGCTATTAATCACAAGACACTTTTGTTTTTCCTCATTATCAACCCCAATTAATCTTTAATTTAATTCCACTAATTTTTTAAAGCACCTGAATGAAGCTTCACGATATTATGTAGGAACAATAATGGGAGGATAATACACTGCTGGCCACGGCAAATGCAGCACCCTGAAGGAAGCATGCAAATAACATGAAATTTACAACATGCATTAGTGAGGTGAGATATGGAAATGATTAGTCGTGTTGGAATAAACCAAAACTGTAATACGCATATGTGATCGTTGGATGCAAGAAGGTACGACGGATCGACGTGTTCGATAGCATCCTCCTCAGTGTACCACTTCACGTGATGACGGGCAAATAGTGCGCATGGCAGTGACGGATCGCTCAGCCACATCACCAACCATAGCACAGCCCATTCAGTCTGTAATGCATCATTCAGTGTCTGCGGGTACCATTCGACGCCGTTTGCAGCAGAGTGGTCTGTCAGCAATATGTTCATTACTTCATCTACCCTTGACGCAGAACCACAAACGTCTCCGCCACCAATGGCGCTATGAAAGAAGGATGTGGCCGGCAGAATGGAATGAGATTGTCTTTACTGAACGCGTCACGCTTCTGTCTGCAATACCGTGATGGTCGCATTCAAATCTAGAGACACCATGAAGAGAGGATGTTGAACAGCTGCGTTATGCACCGCCACAATGGTTCCACACCCGGTATTATGATATGGGGTGTTATTGGATATCAATCTAGTATGCATTAAATGTATTTCAAACAGCCAGCGCTACATCTCCGAGGTTTTGGGACCAGTTGTCCTTCCTTAACTTCAGGGCTTGCCCACAGCCATATTTCAATAGGATAATGCTTGACCACAAGTGGCACGCATATGTGAAGGGCTCTTCATCAATCGCATGATTGAATTGCTTTCCTGTTCGGCTTGCACTCCGGATCTTTCGCCGATAGAAAACATAAAGTGCATGGTTACTTAATGGTAAACATGAGTTGAACCAGGTTACATCCCCAGCTGCCACACCAGATCAACTTTGGCAACGTGTGAAAGCTGCTTGGTCTGCTGTACTCCAAGAACACATCCAAAGTCTTTTTGAATCAATGCCAAGGCGTGTGGCAGCGGTGATCTCAATGATGGCTACTCTGGCTTTTGATTTTGGCAGAAATTACCCTTAACAGATGTCTATAAATGTAATCCTCTGATACTTGGTCAACATGTTATCTACAAAATAAATTTTGTTGTTTTATCTCTTGTCTTTCTTGGTGTTGTGATTTGGGTGGCCAGCAGTATAGAAATAATTTATCTAAGCTATAATACTGAACATTAGAGCTAGGACATGAATCTTTTACTTAAATTTTCTTAACGAAATCTTTTACTTAACGAAAATCTTTTACTTAAATTTGTGATATTATTTTTAAGCATATTAGCAAATTTTTTTTATTAAATTTTTTTAATTAAAATTACTTTCAGGAATACAAATTATACAAGGTATAGGCTTAATATATAAAAATTAATATATTTTTTGGAATTAATTAAATTATTATCAACTTTACTATTTTTCGGAGTTTCTTAGGAGAGGAGGAGAATAATCTTCCCAATCGTATGAACTATATTTTTAAATATTATAATAGTTAATATATATATATATATATATATATATATATATATATATATATATATATATATATATATATATATATATATATATATATATATATGACACCATGTCGAATTAATATATAATATTAATTCGACATGGTGTCATTGGCAGGTCCCATGGAGCCTGCTCCTTGCAATCAGATAATGATGTTATACTCTGCAATGTAATGTTACCAACAAAGGATATTTAAAACTCCACGTACGAATGAGTATTTTATCACAATTTATACAAATCTAGATAACTAAGTATAACTAAAATTGTACCAACCTGCTTCCCTGTACCTAACCCTAGCCCTAAAAGGAAATAAAATGGATTGGTATATATATATATATATATATATATATATATATATATATATATATATATATATATATATATATATATATATATATATATATATATATATATATATATATATATATATATATATATATATATATATATATATATATATATATATATATATATATATATATATATATATATATGTATGTATATATATATATATATATAATATATATTTTATAAATATATATATAAATATATGCGGTAGTAGTTTTGATTGCTTAATGTCCCCTACGTATTTGACATCAATATTCATCAAAGTTTTTGATGCATTCGAAAGGCTATGATAGCAACATGGTTACCGAATACCCACTAATTTAATGTTAATGTGAAATTAATGAATGAACTGCAATTTAATTTGCCAAACCACACTCGCTAAGCATTGTTTCACTCGACAATATCTATATTTTCAAAAATAAAATAATATAGGTATTGTATATTTTCAAATAAAAAAACTGAGGTTAATATTTTCTCATCTTTATATTATGCGTAAAATAAAAATGCACTAAAATGTAATTCAGTAAAAAAATATTTCTGAAATTTTAAAAGTGAAATGAAATATAACAAGGAAGCATTAATTACAGTTATAATACTTGAAAGCAATGATATGAAATTATTATTTCGACATTTTTTGTGAAGAAATCTTTCTATGTGTCAGTAATACTACTCTCTTCCCAATAAATTGAATTATTGATTTGTAAGTTTTATTAGGACTCATACGCTTACAAAGAATCATAAGCATAATGCTTATAACTCTTTCTCTAGGGTATTAGCATAAAGAATCTCAAAAGTTTTTAATGAATGCTTAAGTTATGTATGTATTTTATACGTATCTTTCAACGCAACTCTAACTTTAATCAAACATTGGTACTTGAATCACAAAATGTGTTTACAAAGATGATAACGCAACTTCTCTCCCTCTCTCAACCAAACTTGTCTACTTCGTTCATCATACTTTTTCGAAAAAAATTTTGAGAGAATAATCCTTCTTATTTCCCATAACTAGAGATTAAAAAATGAACTTTTAAAAATCGTATAAATTAACAGGTAATATTGTATAATTTAACAGATAATATGGTATAATTTAGCAGGTAATATAAAAAATGACTTCATAATTTTTAAGGTCGTTTAAATAAATAGTAAAAATATTAAAGCAGTTTAAAAACAATTTCAGCTCCTTCTTTACATTCCTGGGAGATGAGAAAGTGTTCCATGATAAAATTATGGAAGATGAATTCTATTTGTTTTAAATTAGTAAAATCAAATTTTGCTTCTATTTATAATATATAATCTTTGTAAAACATTTTATTTCATTTATTTAATTTTTTATTTCATACTGTATTGTAGCCTTTAAACTTGAAAGTAAAACTGATGTAATTGAATAAAATAAAAAATTGAATAAAATGATATTCATAAAGTGTCATATAATTATACTATGTTATATACATATGTCAATTTTAATTTAATTTTATATTATTTAAAGATTTATTCTATTCTTTGTCTAACAGTATATTGATATAAATAGCTTAATACTGAAGCAACTGCCACCAATTTAATTTGTAGGTATATTTAGACTGCCAAAGAAAATTGTTTTAAGTAAATAAATCAACAATATTTTAAGTAAATTTTTAGATATTTATACATTTTACAAACTTACGTTAATGCATACACACACAACTAACAGTATAGTTATTCAAGCAATTAAAATAATAATTCAAAATATCATTCGCAATTGGGCGGATATAGTTGAATTGTTACACGATAGATGGCGCTGCAAAAACATAAATTTTTCAATTAAGAATTTATTGTTGCTAAATCTAGAGTTAATACACACTTGAGAATTTTGAGTATTTGAAAAATTTTAATTTGAATAATAAAATAATCAAAATATCTTCTTACCCTTTATTGCATTTTGTATTAAAGTATAAATTAGTTTATAATTATTTGTCCACAAGATTAAAGCGCTTACTTTTAGAATGAATTGTACTTTTAATGAAAAATTCTCTTTAGTTAAAAAATACGAGACTCTTTAATCCTCATTCATGTTCACACTGATTTCTCGTAAAGATGGGTTCTCTACTTCTTAAGAATTTGAAATATAATGCTGAGATAATCGTTCAATGCAAAAATCGGATTATCTCGAAAAGATGTGCATACCTTTAGAAAAAAAATCAAATGAAATAAAATAAATAATTTACTATATTAAAATAAAAAAATATTTTAAGAATAATTTCTTTCCATATGAATAAACTTATCACCAAATTCTCTTAAAATTAATTCGCCAAACTGTAATTAATATAAAAATAAATGAGATTTTAATGAGACTGAATAATTTTTTTTTATTTTAAATGTATATTTGAGCAATAATTCCAATTCTATGTGAATAGAAATTATTAAACAAATATGAATAGGTTACTTTATTCAATTCCCATATTTGTATTATATAGTACCTTATATTACATAGGGTTTTTTTCAATATAAAGTTTCATAAAATATACACTTCTTTCATCGCGGATAAAAACCAGAGAAATTTGATTTTCTCCATTAGTATTTGTCGATTGTATATACCATTCTCCATCAATCTGCGATTGAAGTGTTATTATATGAGACTTAATTCTCCATAGTTTTTCTACAATGGCTAGAATCGAATCTAGATCCTTCAGCTACTCAGGCCGAGCTGGCAGCCGAATGGTTAGCGCTCTTGCCTTCGGTTCAACAGTTCGTGGGTTCGAATCCCACCTTGGGCATGGATGTTTGTAGTGGTTCGGAATCCACTTTAAACCGTAAGTCCCGGTCTAATTAGCCCTCGTGTGCAAAAAATGACCGTTGAGCGACAAACAAACCAAACCAAATCAGCTACTCAGATCGGGTCCTTAGAAATGAACGGTTCAGGCTTTGATACCAGTCATTGTTGAACGATGAAAGATGAGTGCTGCATTTCTGCTTACAGCATGTTTTTCTGTAAAAATAGGTTCTTTGGAGTTTTCGAAGTCCTTTTTGGCGTCAAGACAATAGGGCCTGTTATCTATGAAACCGGCAATATCTGTGATTAAAATACAACATATATCCAAACTGGAAACAAACTGATTATGAAAATTTAATTGAGAAAAACTTTCTTTTATATTAAATCATGATTATAAAAGGCCATTATTACAAGGATTAATAATAACAACGATACAGAATTTTAATTTTACAAATCTTGCTCAAGTGAACATGGTTAAGAATAAAGAGAGGATGGATACTATTTTTTAGATCAGACCTGAGTTTTTAACCAAATAAGACATATTTTTGCGTGGCAGCGATCAATATAAGCTTGGCTCATCGTTAAGAGGGTTGTGGGGGTGGGAACAGCCGGCTACTCAGGGAGATATAAAGTATACCTAGGGTGCTGTAACAGATGTTTGCAATGGTACTGCTAATCGCATAACTTGAACTGTCAGCACTTATGGCCTCACTTGTTTGGGCTATGGACCAGAAACTGGTCTTGGAATTAGCGCTCGCTGCTCATTGGTCCGTTCGTGTGGCTTCTGTAGTATTTACACCCCATTGGTCAATGAAGAGGGGGGAGCAATGAAATTTCAGAGGGAAAGGATCCAACTCGCAAATCTAGCAATCTTTATCATCAAAAGTATCCAGTTATGACTTTCTTCTGCAAAATGGTTTTTAGGGGATCCCGCCATAATTGAAGATTGCTCAAGTTTATTTTAAACTGATTTTCACTGCTGGAAATTCGCCATTTTAATATTAAAGCTAGTTCTATTTTTTAATTACTTTGTTATTATAAGGATTTAAATTACAAGCAATGTTTTGTGTATTGCTCGTCATACAA
The DNA here is from genome assembly GCA_037975125.1 of Latrodectus hesperus. NCBI lineage: Eukaryota > Metazoa > Arthropoda > Arachnida > Araneae > Theridiidae > Latrodectus > Latrodectus hesperus. The sequence goes on along the minus strand of CM075852.1, from coordinate 94,283,880 downwards.
AATACATAAATTTTCTCTGATTGATTTTTATAATTTCACTATTAAAAAATATTTAAATTGTATATTTGTTTAAAGCAATAAATGAAGGCGAATCAAATAAATGCAACAAAAGTAAAAAAAAAAGCGTATTTTCAAATCTCTCTGTTAATGTTTTCACTTTCTATTTCTTCTTTAAGAAAATTGTGATTTTTCGTGTGTATATTAAAATTTTTGAAATGATATTATTATTATGGAACAATAATAGAGTCAGAAATTTACTTATGAGAGCATTCTTAAGTTTATTATCTACAAAAGGAATAAATTCATTTTTTTAAAATTACTTCAACAACACTAATGGCGTCCATGTTGCCACTATCTAAAATAATTCAGTGCTTTTTTAGCATAAGCATTTAATTGCACTTTTATATGTAAACTTTTTATGAATTTTATATATATTTTTAATATTTTATCAAAACATTGTCGTGAAATATCTTTAGTACTTCTGAAAATTTTAGATGTATTTAGTATAACTAATGTTAACCTTAAATCCTTTGAATGAAATCTCTTGAATGTTTAACCTTGAATAATTTTCTAATTGAATTACTGATTATAATACACTCAACACATAAACACTACTACTCCATTTTACATTGATTAACAAAACGTCTAAGAAAAAAATTCAAGATATCAAGATGGTGTAAATCAATGTGTTAGTTACTTAGCTGGATTACATTACTTTAACTGAATTTTTTTCAATTTTTTTTTTATTTTGTAAAATAAGAACAAAAATAAGGTATCAGTAAATTATGTAAATTATGTTTTATAACGATTAACTACTGAGCAAACTTGCACAATCACACGATTGCCCCTAAACACATACAAATATTAATAACTTCAAGCTTGCTAAATACTTCAAGCTTTTTAGAAATTGTTTTTTGAAGCATTGTAGTTTTTTTATATTTTTTTTTCAAACATTACCTTTTATGAACTGATTTAAAACATTTTTACATCTTCAAAAGGAGTCTAAATACAATGTATTGAATTATTAATAAAACAATCAATGGTGATCTGCTTCCGAACAATAACTGATAGGTAATTGGTGAGGAACCATTTAAAGAAAAAGATTATTAAATCAATTTTCTTTTTCACTCCAACATTCAATTTATTTCTTCTTTAATTTTTTGAAAATTTTTCTCAACGTAGAATATTTATTTAAATGATGTAATATATTTATACTTTTTGTACATAATTTATATTATAAAATTATAAATATCATAAAATTCAAATTTCTTGAAGGTATAAAACAGTAAAATTAAACTTAGTTTTTATCATTTACTGTCATTAAAAATCAATCTGACATCTTTAATTCATAAATATAGCAGAAGTACATTAAACAAGCATAAATTTCTGAGACTCTGTCCAAGGTAAAGTAGTAGGATAATGCAAAGGTTTTGCTTCGAACTCCTAAAAAAAGCTTTTATGCAACTTACATAAGAGCCCCGAGATACAATTTATGTCATCTGTAGTAATTGTTGATTACCACCACTGCGCTGTAGGGAAAGGGCGAAATTTGTGCCTATTCGATCTGGTTCGCTGAAGTGAAAGTTATAGGTTAAGGTTGAGTGGCAGCATTTCTGAGAGGACTTTTGGTCCCTTAAACTTTCATACTTCTTTTTATATTTCTTTTATTTTTTTCACTTTTAAAACTTTTTCCTCACGTTTTATTATTATGATTATTTCTGAAATGAGGTGAGGTGTATTTATGACCAAGCGCATTAATTCCCTGCGGTGAAAAGAGATTTTATGAGAAAGTTCTGTTCTTATATATTTTTGTTTTTATTATTTATTTAATTTTTTTATGGTTCTAGATTTGCTAGTTTCCAAATAATGCATAAGAGGATTTTTACTGCAGGGGTATGATGATTTCCGTCATAATGGTTTTAATTTTGTTTGTTTTGCAATTTTTGGGTTAAGAATATGATGGCGGCACTTACTTCTGGATGGCTAGAGCAATAATAAATATTATTATGTGTAGAAATTATGCGTTAAATGAGACACCTGCTTGTTAATTGACTAATGTTATACATCAAAATCATATGGAATTATTGCTAAAAAATATAATTCCATTGTTTTGAGAAAAAAGAAAAGAAACCTTTACGAATATTTTGTATTTAATATCAAATTCTTTCTCCTCAGTAAAAAATAACTTGTCTATATTATAAAAAAAAGCAATTCTGGATGCTGTAACAATTTGTGATAATGTATATTTTCATTTCATTTAAAAAATTTTTTTCGATTGCTATATATTTTTAAAGCTAGTGGACTAATATTTTGTTGATTGTAAGTAACAGTAAAATGCTCTGTTGTTTTTTCGATTTAGGTAATGCCTAGTGAGTTTTAACAAGCAATTACTAAAACTTTGGTATAAGTGATTCACAAAATATATATATTTCGAATCAATTTTTTAAAATTAAAGAATTTGGCGATAATATTTTTCATTAGAACTTGAATAATTCATTTTGTAGAGTATTTTATGCAAATTTTAATCTCAGTTGTCCTGTGAAATTTGTTTCTGATAATATATTTACAACATAAAGAGTATTAACGCTACTTATTAATAAAAACAAAACACTTAAATCAAAGTTTAATGTTATCTCTATAAGCGATATTTTCTATGATGGGGTAATTGTTATTAATTTAAGTTTCTTAATTTTAATTTAAATTTAGATTTTCCAACCCTTTCATATCTCATAAACCTTTGTTTTTTTATGTTATCCAAATTGTTTATATATATATATATATATATATATATATATATATATATATATATATATATATATATATATATATATATATATATATATATATATATATATATATATATATATATATATATATATATATATATATATATATATATATATATATATATATATATATGTACATGCATTTCATATTAAGTAGTAAATATTGATCACTTTGTTAAAACTTTTCAGTCAAATGTTTTAATGTGTTATAAGCCCAATTTAATGATGAGATATTACTAAATTTATTAAAATCAGTATAAAATTCAAAATGAAATTTGATAATTGTCAAAGATAGTTTAATATTTACAAAATGTGCTAATAAATGTATACAGAGCCCGTTTAAAATTACTTGATGATAAAAGACATAAGAAAAAAGATCTTGATTCGATAAGAATTGAAATTAGAAACAAGATTGAGTATTATTTTGACGTGAACCCATAATTGATTCCAAGAGTAACTTATATATGATATGTACATTTTATGTAATCTAGAATAAAAGAAATAAGAATCAAGCTTCAAGTAAAAAAAATAATAATAATAAAAATAAACAAATTTTTGCTTAATAGTTCATTTGATTGTTGTTACTATAATCATGTTATTATGTAAAGAAATAAAGTCGAAAAGTAAATTAAAAATATAACTGTAAATGATTTTTCAATATAAATTTCTAAAAAAATAATCAATCTTAATAATAAATTTTTTATGATGAATTACCAATGAAAATATTTTTTTATTATATTATTCTTTGTAAATTTGATTTTAAATTGATATTTCTTTGGAAAATCTGTGAATTATTTGAATAAAAAATATCACTGCAACTTTTGAAGAGAAACTTTCTCTGTTCAGTTCTGCCATCTGTTGTCGAAAATTGGTAGTTTTAAATCATTTGTTTTAAAGCAAATATAAAAATTAGTAAATTATACTTTAAATTTTAGAATTGCATTTAAAATCTCTGTTAAATATTTCATTAAAGCTTACATACTATGGAGATGAATTTTAAAGTTATTGTTATTTATTTAACCCAAGAAAAATAAATAAGAAAATTCAATGATTTATGCTCGAATCTTATTATTTTCAGCATCATACAGATTAACCATCATTCAATTAATACTATTTAAAATTAATTCTTAACTGAAATATATGTATTTAGTTAAGAACAAACAAATGATATGTTTTAAATAAATAGCAAATTTTTTTAAACGTGATTAACCAAATATATAAAAGCATTACTCAATCTAGATGAAGTTTGTATTACTAAACACTAGATGGCTCTGTAATCCTATGTGTTTCAAATTCGACAAAATATTTTTGTGTTTAGTTAAGCCAGATTAATTAGAAGCAAAATTTTTAAAACAGTAATTTTATTTTCTTAAGGTGAAGTTTTTCCTCTACTGTTCATAAATATAACGTAAAATTATTTGAGTATTAAAATAATTATGTATAGAAATTGGTAACTTTAATTATATTATTTTTAGTATTTTCTCTAGATAAGCAGAATATACATTCAACAAGTTTGTGCTAATCTATGGTAAATAACATATTTTAGACGTATTTATTCCATAAGACTCAAACTCTCTCTCGCTGGTTTTTATTACTTTTGCTTCAAATTCTTTTCTAAACCTTTAAGTGATGAAGGTTTGTGATTTTAAATGTAATAACATGAAAAATTTGCTGATTGTAAGAACTACTTATATTCGAAATTTCTTTTAACTTAAATGTATGCAATAATTTTTCAAATAAGGGTTATGTTGTATTTAATTTACTTAATTTTTTTTCCTCTTATTTCATTGTTCTTGGTTGAAAATCACAGTTTTTTGGTAACTGGACACATAATTTTCCCTTGTAAAGTTTTAGAAATCAACAAAATCAATTAAATTTTTAAACTTAAAATATTGTATTTGAATCCAGAACTTTATTGTTCAGTAATTTGTAAGAATATAGAGATTATCAAGATTATTCATAACTTCTACTATTTGCTAATTCATTTATGAAAAAATGAAAGAAATAACAAAAGAAAGAAACAAAAACATTCAATTAATGAAATTTTTGAATTTGAAAATATTATGTAATTATTTTAATCGTTATATGTAATATTTTCAAAACAATATAGTTAAATTATTTACCAGAAAAATATCTTACTTTATAGATCCATTAAATAATTTAAATCCAAATACTTCTCTAATATAAAGCGAAAATTTTGTAAAAATTAAAGAAGGAATTTTAAAAATATTTATATTATTAAAAAAGTTATAATCTTTTAATTTTGACTGTAAAATTTTGAAAAAATGTAATTTTTTCATAAAATTAATAAAAAATTTATTTGTTTTAAATCTAATATTTTTTGTTACAAAGGCTGATATTTAAAGTTATAAAAAAGAAGTGGAACACAAATTCTAATATATTTAAGATACAAAATAATTAGCCTCATATTTTATATCTAAATTTAATTTGTTAAAATTTTCACAAAAACGTAATAAAATGATTGTATAGAATAGAAACTTATTTTCGCAAAACTAATTTCGAACTATATTTGGATTTTTTACAGTTACTAATAATAATGTATTTGGTTTTATCAAAAGAAAGCTATTGCACGTTTAATTGCTAAAATAACAGCATGAAGATATCAATCAATTGTTTTTATAAAAAATGCTTTTGCGATTTCGTTTTGTGAAATTTGCTGCTTTTGTAAAAGTTAAATCATAGAATTTGAAATAATCAATAAGAAACAAGCAAAAAACCAAATTAATTAATTCATTGTAATGGTTGATAATTTAAACATTCCACACAAGGGTATCAATATGCAAGTGCTGTTTTATTTTAAAATAGCGAACTCATCATAAGTTTTATTGTGCTTAGTCAGTTTTTCAGCTCATAGATGTCACTGGCATCGGATTAAAGGAGGAACATTTGAAAATGTTATTCCCTTTCTTATATAAGCTTTTACATACTACCATTGACACACCAAAAATCAAGCTCATCACAAACTTAATAAATACATAACCAAAATGAGAGAAAAATGAATATTTTGTTATTTTTCCATTACTTTAAGTCCATAGTTTTAACATATTGAAATCATGAGTATATGGAAATGAATCATTTTTGAATAATTTTCTTCAAATGATACTTCTGGAATATTTTCGTCAAATTTTTAGGGAAAACTGATTCTGTAATTTCATTAAGAATATCTTAAATAATATTTAAATTTTATTGATTGGTTAAATTATAAGAGATTTTAAAATCAAGAAACAAATATATAGTTCGCAAAATTTACGGAGAACTTGATGGAATTGGTCAAGATGATTAGTGAAAAAAAACCTTAGAATTGAAAAATAAGAAAGTTTATTGCACTTCTTTAGCCTTTAAAATTTTCTTTAAAAGAAATGTCTAATTTCTAATTAATCAGTTTGCAAATAAATCGCAATAAAATCAAAATCTGTGAGAACTTTCTCTTGATATCAATCTTAAAAATGATATATTCAGGTGTTTTAGATTGTAGTATTTACTGTATATAATAAAAAATAATTAGAAAGTAATTATGTTTAAATTTTTATGCAATTAGGATATTTTTATATATTGATATGATTCATAAAAGTGTTATTTTGTTAATCTAGTGAAGATAGTATAACATTGTAAATATTTTCTTTACATTTTAAATTATTTTTTCTAAATTGATTTACTCTAAACATAACTTTTTATTCATATGTGAACGAAAGCTGTTAAAAATATTCTCTTTTCATGCATTAATTCAAAAATTGTCTTCATATTTAAATACTTGTAAAGTGTTAATTTATCATCAGAAATTTCATTTTCTTGATGAAAAAAAGTTTGGTAGTTTTAAATAATACTGCATACAAAATTATATATCCGAAGTCCTTACTACCATAGGGAAAGAGAGATAATAATAAGAGAGATCAAAAATATATTACTTATATGGTAAGCATTTGTAAAATCCATTACATTTTAATAAAATTAAATGAATTTAATTTCTCAGAAACATTATTGTTCTTTTAACTGTGAACATCAAAATTATACAAAGTTAATTTTTATGAAAGGTTAAATTTTTTTATTGTAGAAGAAAACAGGGTTACACAGTGATAATAGTAATAATATATTTGTCAATTATAGTTGTTAGATTTTGTAAATAATATTCTAGTAAAACATTTTCTGAAATTAAAGTAATATGAAAAATTGCATTAACTATATTATTATTTTAAAAATATCAGTAACTATGTTCCGCGCAAACATTTTGGGTCATATATAATGTTAAAACGTTACTCATACATGATTATGTGAATTATTCGAATGGTAATTTTCTTATTATAGAGTGTGCTATACTTTTTATTGTATTTACACATATTTTGTTATTCATTTCGGATAATTGTTTGTTTTTTATTGCTAAGGTTATTTACTTTGCTTAAAAAATAAATTTACTTCCCATTAAGCATTTAAAATTTATGTAAATAAGAAAGATAACAAAATTAATTTTTTTTACGATATCGTATTGATGTTAACGTGTTTTGTAGTTACTTTTAAAAATGAATTTACATTTTCTTATAACAAATTTATATTCGTTACAAAAAAATCAGATCCTTAAATTATCTTAATCTTCTTTTTCACATTTTCAAATAATTATATACACTTATTTGAAATATGTTTGTTGATTTTATTCTCTTCTATTCAAAAATCTATTGGTTTGCAAATATAATCACATTTTTCTGCTAGGTTCGAAAATAAAAACTCCTTTTAAATTCTTGAAATCTGCTAAGAAATCAATAAAAAATATTTATATGTTCAATACCGTATCTGCGAGAATATAGATCGAACTTAAGATTTTGATTCAAAATGATGGCAAAAAAGAAACTTCTCATATAGATCGCTCAAATGAATTTGCAAGAAAATTCAAGTAACTGCAATACCTTGTAATGCTGTATAAATAATTGTATTCGCGTATCATGTCTCCATATTAATTTTATGATATTAATTTTATCTTGTATATCGCATATCTTATCATTAATTTTAACCATCAAGATATGCATACCGGTCATTTTAGAATTAGCAGTTTATGATCTGAGAGGAAAAAAATCGATTATAAGCTTCATATTATTTTATTATTTTGAAGCCAAGATTTGGAAATATAAGTGGATCTTGTTTTTGGTAATCATGTTACCCTATAAATTATATGAATTAATTACTGTTATATTAATCTTTATGATTGCAAAATGATGATATAAACATTTTTATTTCAAAAAGCTCAGCAGTTTGCTGAATTTTTGAAATAATCAGTTTATAAAAAAGCAAATATCTTAAGATGGAATTTTAATTCTTTCACCGATATTTGTGTGTTTCATTTCTTTTATAAGAGCATTATGAAAAAGAATTGTCTATTATACAGGAATGTTTTAAGAAAATAGTCTCTTTAATTTAGATCTTTAAATAAATTTTAAATCATTTGAAGAGAAAATTGTATATGGACTATTAAGAACCAATATGAAATATTTGCTGTTAAAAATACTGATCTTATTAAATATGTTCTGTATTTTTTCTTGAATTTTTATTTAAATATTTTATTTGTGCTTCATTAGTCAATTTTTTTTTCTTTCGAAGTTTATGAAAATGTTTGCACTTCAAAAGCAATTGTAGAAATCAATTCAATTTTGAAAGGATTCGCTAAAGAATCCTTTCAAAAAAATTTAAAATGTGATAATGGTGAAAAAATGAGTTTTTCTTGAGAATATTTTCTTAGAGTCACATTAGCTCCCAAAGGATGGGGAAATATTATACGCAACATTATGTGTTTAAAATAAGGGTCTTGCAATACAAAATTAGATTATTTTGTACAAAAGATTAATTTGTTTAAGCCAACCCATTTATTAAAACCATTTTCCTGTACTTATACACATTCTAAACTGAATTTTACACAAACTAAAATAGAAAAATATTTTTATTCTTAATAATTTACCAGATATAAATGTCAGAATAAATCTTATATAACCCATAGGAGTTTAAATACTTCTTTCTAAATGACTGATGTTCGTATTTTTCGAGAAATCAAAGTTATGTATTTCTTAGAAATTCTACATTTACAAAAATTTTAATACTTAATCTTGCAGTAAAATTATACTCGTATATAAAAATATGCAATACTGTATATTTAAAGTAAACATAGTATACAATATTTATTAGAATTTATAATTAAGAATAGTATTTGTGAAATTTGAAGTAAGCATATTTTAATACAAATTTTATTTTCAAATGATAAAGTGAAGCCAAAAAAAATTTTAATTAAAAAATGATAAGATTTATAATGTGTATTTTAAAATCTACTATGTTGGTATTGAAAATGCAATGCTTAAAAAAGTAAGAAATATTAATATCAAATTTATTTCATAGAATATAAACATAAATATTAATTGATTGTAAATAAAGCTTTCTATTATGTGCGGAAGGAGATAAAATTCGCAATGAGAATTGCTATATTGAATAGCAATAGACGATATTATCACTATTCCCACATTAAAAAGGTTTTGGGTAGATTGTTGTCGAGTTTGCCCACATTTTGCTTCCATATGAATTTATTAATCTGCTGAATCTCATTGAGTGTTGTTTTCCGATTTTGTTCCGTTTAACAATAAATCAGAAGACCTGATAGATCAAGAAAAACAATGAAATTTTGTTTATTTATATGAAATACTGTGCATAATGTATGAAGCGGTATCGTCTTGTTGAAAAATAGCTTCAATGAAGCTTAGAAATGAGACAGGTGCATAACATAAAATTTTAAGTACTGGAGTAGAATTCAATACAGTGATAAATCATTATATCTAATATGGAACTAACTATGATGTATAAGACTTATTAGGTTATTTTTATTGCATTCTCAAATTCAAATCTGAATACCACGATATTCAGATTTGAATTTGAGAATGCAAGCATTATTGCTGGTCTAAAAACATAAATGTTTTGTCTCTTTCATGCTCATCTGCGTTATTTTTCATACTGTTGTAAATGCTTTTGGCATAAAATAAAAAAATAATAAAAATATTTTACTGGAGTTTTACTGTCCTGCAATTGACATCAAATAATTCCTAACGAACCCAAGTTTGGGACTATTACTAGATTTATTTTGTTTGGTTTCAGATTGCAGATGTATCTAAGAGCTTAATCATTATAACGCATAAAATATGCCTACCTTTATATACAGTGATGGTTTTAATCTTTTTTGTTAGTTGATTTTTTCCTTTTTTAACTTATATAATTTGTAAAGGTGCTACTTGGTTGCATTATGCATGGCAATAGATTTATCAAAAGATTACATCAATTTGTTGGTAACCATCTTTTCTCAATAAAATTTAGAAGCCTGTTCAAATGCATTTCTTTTTCAAGAGAAATATTAAAGTTACAGAAAATAACTTTAAAAAGCATTATATGTTTTCAAAATAGGAATTTTATATCGCTTTATGTGCAGATTGCAATAGATGCTCTAACCATACCAAATGGTCTAAAACTTTAATTATTTATATGTGCTTTCTTCACGTTGCAAATTACAAGTAAAGATCTGCGTAAAAAAGGCATGGTAATTTGCATTTTACAAAAGTTTTTTTTAATTTTTCTTTTTATAAAAATTATTTTAAATAAATTGTTTCCCTTTTCTGATTTATAAATATGTTAATGTTTCCATGAAATTGGAGTAATAATCTAAAATTATTTGTTTCTAATGATCATGGTATTTTTGAATATTTTAAGATTGCAATAAAATTTTGTTTCTGTAATATTTCTTTTTTTTTAAATAGTGAACAACACATTTGCAATTAGATAAGAATTTAATGAAGATTAAATTGCTTTGTAACAAGTAAATAAATCATCCTTATAAACTATATTTAAAAAATAAGTATGCTAAAATAACGCATATGTTAAGATATTCATGAAAATATGGGATAACCACACAGTAAATTTTTTATTTTAAACATTTCATCATCCATGTACAATGCCAGTGGAGGCTTATAGAATAAAGATAGCAAATTAAGCATTATTAACAGAACACTTGAATTATAACGATACATTTAAATTGAATTATCTGCTTTGATATAACAAATATAAAAATGTGCGCTTAAGATGTTTCTTTTAAGTAAACTTAGACACTTGCTTAACTATGAGAGTTTGCCATATTAAGGATTTCAAAGAAGTGAGATTGCCAAAACTATTTATCATTCGAAATATTAGTCAAAAATAATTAATTATTGGTAATAGTGCTTGAGTTGTATCAACAATGGTATCATCGAACTACATAAATAGCATGTCTATTAAAGTCCTTCATCCCCTTCAAACTTTAGAATGGCTGCTGCTATACTCATAAAACCAGTGTGTAAATATAGTAAATTATTTCGGCTTTACTTAATAAAACAACTAAGAGCGTCCCCAAGAGGAAAGAAGAGTTGAAGAATTCCTATCCTAAAAATAAAACAAAGATAGGAAGAAAGTAAAGTACAATGTTTAAACAACATCGATTTAATGCGAAAAGATAGTTAGTGGACATTAATGCTAAAAATAGTACATTTAAAAAGAGTATTTAATTTTTTGCGATTTCCTGTAATATGACTTCATAAAATTTAAGCTTAAGAAAAAGCGATTATGTTTTGGTAAATACAATTCTATGATTTGGAGAAATTTCGGAATAATGATTATTTTCTTACCGATTGCGCAAAGTAGTACAGATGTATTGCTTGTGATTGATTACCAATGAAAAGACAATACACAGATTGTGCAAAATAGTATGCCATCAATCTAACTAAACCTATTCTTGGCGTTAAAGTTTCTATCAGTGTTCAAATATGTTACGAAAGTCAAGCTTGTTCACCAGAGACAGCTATAAAAGAGACCGCTTCTTGTTGTTGTAGAATACTGATGATCATGGTCATGAAGTAGTCTTTCAAAGTTGAGCATTATGAGATAGATGTACTGAGTTTTGAATGAAAATAGAAGCATGACCAGAAGCAAGGTTGTACCAGAAACGTTTCCCTATAGCTCGCAACCTTCTCATCAAGCTATCCAAGCTGCATTCGAGTAAAACGCTTAAGGAAGTCAGGCTGTGTGATAAAGGAAGCTCCACCTGGGTGACAAGCTGAAGTAGGACGACAAGTATTAGCATGATTTCTCGCATATCAAAAATACATCGCAAGAGAGTCAGTCAATACTGTGACTTCTTTAGAAGCTATGTTCCGAAAATCCTAAGCAAATTAGGCTGACATTAATTTTAACCAAAATCTCAAAAGATTCTACTCGACATGAATGACGAGCGACACTCTGCATTGTGCAACTTTGTAGCGAATCAGGTAGAAATACAGCCAACATTCATGGTTAATATAATATGCATTGGTGGGGTACGCTTTTCAAGGAATGGCAGATACAATAGGCAAAGCATCTAGTTTTCAGTGTTGGAAATCTTTGATGTTTTTATCGACGTGTGAAATTAATTTAGCTTGTTATTAACGTTTCTTATGCAATTTACAATAATATGCTCTTCGGACTTATGTTTTACAACGGCAAGCTAACAAGTGCATGATACTTATTCTCGTTACAGAAAGTAATACCCGATTTTGTGGGGACCTTATAGGGTAGGATCTTGTTGGCGGGGAACTCTATCACCATTTAATCTTAAAAATCTATGGCTTCAATATAACATGGTATGGACGTTTTCCATGAAGAATTATTTTGATAAGGAATTCGAAAACCAAGTAATGAAATTTATTGGTAACAAAGATTGTCTACAAAGTTTTCTTGATATGAGACCGTGTAACATTTTCTTGGAGGATACCTAAAACAACAGATGTTCACAATTCCCAAATAAGCCTTGCAGAGCTTGAAGTATACATTGTGGATTCTTATACAAAATGACTCGCTCTGTGCTCCAACTTATACAATGTGACATTTAAATGAGGAATCAAATGCTCTTTGTAACTGAAGGTAAAAAGTTTAGATATTTCGAATAAATGCATCTATTTATAACTAGTTTCTTTTCTTCTTCCTCAGATCATTTTCAAGTCAGAATATGGAGAGTAAAAACAACAAATGCTCATGTTAACCATAATATTATTACATTAACGTACACAACAATTAATATAATTCTTAATTTGTTACAAACAGTTTTTATTTATGACAGCTATTGATACTAAATATTAATTATCATCCACAACTAAAATCATCAAGAGAAAGCGTGGTTAATCCTCAAAGACAATTTAAAGTATTTAATTCGAGATCATACATACATTCATTATGTTTAATCTTTTTTATGACTCAATATTTTTTGCTGTGTGGGTGGCAGTACTGTTTTTATTACTGTTTATTGGCATTTGAATAATTACTAGCGTAGGGAGAAATATATTTGAAATGTATTTATACAATACTTCATCTGGACCTAAACATATTTAATTAATAATATTGAATAAGAATAATTAAATAAAATCAGAATATTAAAAATAAAAAATATTTGAAAATTTGTGCTTACTTTAAAATATTTAAATATTGCACAGTATTAAAAAATATTTTATTATACTACTAAAGTTAAATTATGTTTAGTTAACTTCAAATATATATCTGCATTAATATTGACCTGAACCCATAATTGAGATCAAAGAAATGAGCGATATAAAAATATTTTTTTATAAATTGTATTATGTTCATAATTGTCTAGAAAGTAAAAGTGCTAAGCGATCACTTATTTACTTTGATACATATTCATAATACTTTTGATTAAATAATTTAATATTTGTCAATTTAATATATTTTTAGACACATATATTCAATAAGGCCCAGTTACAACGTATTTATTAAATACTATCATATATATTTCAATAATAAACTAATTAAAAACAAAGCAGAATTGCATAGAAATTTTTAGCACACACACACATTATAAATAAAAAATAAATAAAATAACCTGAACTGCTGTAATTAGAAAATATTTTTAAGAAATTAGGAAAACGTTTCTAATGCGATCAAGATTAAAGATTCAGAAAACAAAAAAAAAAAAAACTTCAATGAATGATGGAAAAAAGAAAAAAATTAAAAAACTGAAGCATTGTGAAGAAAGAAAGCAAAAATATTCAGAAGTTATAAAAAATACTTATTCTTCTGATTAAAGGAACAGAAGACAAGCAAAAGTCACTTTGAATACATTTGTGTAAATTTCTAATGAATAAAAATGCAGAAATTAATAGCTCTCGAAGCATTCGAAAGAAAAAATCATTCGAATTAAAAAAAGAAAATTAAAATTGAAACAAAATTTCTCAAACAAATAACACTCGGGCCGTAAAATGCTTAAAAATTTTTTATGAACATACAATAGGATTGTTAATAATTAAGAATAAAAGGAATTTAAAAATATTCAGTAAACAGGAGAACTGGAAGTAGTTAAAAATAGTGAAATAAAGAAAAACTGGAAAAAAAATTAATAATAACTTTCTAAGAGGTGATGAAAGAGCAAAGTTAAGTTGTTCCTGTAAAGGAATAAAACGTTATAAAAATTTAAAAAGTTATAGCCAAACGATTGAATGATAATGACATTTTGTGGATAGATTACAGGTAAAAGTGAAAAAATTTAAATTAATCAAATTGTAAAGTTGTTATTGAATAAAATGATATAAAAGGGGAATTTTAGAAGAAAAAAGAAAAATTCATAAAAAGGATAATATGAATTGTCTATTGTAACCATCATAAATTTGTTAGATTTCGTATATATCAGTGTCAAAAAGAAAAAGAGAATAATTAAAAAATAACTTATCCTTTCAAAAAGAAAAATCAAACAGAAAAAACTTTATTGTTTAAAAAAACCAACATAAAAATCTTTAATTATTAAAGTTTATGAAAAAGCCTAACAACAGAAATATTTCGTCCTTGAAAGTGTTCTGAAAACTAAATTTCATAGTGGGTTTTCTATCTAAAAATGATTTTAATCATTTAGTATAGAAATATAGTAATTAATAGGTAGAATATAATAACGAAAAATAATTTATTTAGTTTTCAGTTAAATAAAATATTTTTTGAAATAAAAATTTATAAAATTAATCGTAGAATCAATTGTTGATTGAATCTTATTTCAAGAATTGTGTAATTAATTTATGATTTCGAATTTCTTTAGCATTTATTTTATACATAATTAAACAGGATAATTTTATCTGTGATTATAACTTTGATTTTGACTCTGTGATATCTGTAATTTTATCAGAATTTTTTGTGTTACTTTAAAAATATTAACATAACTTCAAACTTGACATGTTATCTAGAAAGTGTGTACACTTATTAAGATAATATTTAATTAATAAAAATTTAATTTAAATATAAATAAAAAATTGTAAACTTCATATATGTAATTTTACATAGAATTAAAAGCTTTTAATTTATTTTTTTCCTTATTAAATTTGAAGGTAGCCATATTTGTTGTTATTGTGTTGTTGTTTCTAATCCCAGATGGTGTAGCTAAGCTAAGCCATTTCCGTAAAACCAAAAATCATTAAAAAGTCTAAAAATAAAATAGGACTCTCCAAAACCTCGTTCACAGTAAAATTCAGACAATGAAGAATATGTCTTGGGAAGGCCGTTGTTATTGTGGTTGTTTGAATGTTCAACTGATTTTAATTCACTCCGATATTTTTGGGAAAACTTTTTTATATTGATGATAAAGATTTGATAAGTATTAAAAATGCAATACAAATTTTATAATCTTTGAGAATGAGAAATTTTATCTTATGAATTTGTTTGTTGCTTATGGATTTTCATGACTGTAGAATACTTTCTCACAGACTGTTAAAATATTTAAAGTTTTCATTTTTGCTAAAATTTTACCTTCAATTTTACTTGATTAAAAACATATTTTATTAAAAAAACTTCTTCTAATAAAATATGTTTTCAATTGCAAACTGAACAAAAACGTTATAAATCAAAATGAAATAAATATTCTTATTTAACTGGCAAAGTACACTGTTTACCAATCAGATATATTTTTTTCATTGATAATGATGGAAAATCAAGTATTTAAAAAGTAAGTGTTGTAAGAAGAAATTATTTTTTATAGATTTCTACAAGAGAATGCTTTATTTAAAAATCAACGATCAATATTAAAGTTATATTTTAATTAATAATTTTTAATAAGTTCAATTTTAAAAAATTAATTATATTTATTGAATGAGAGTTGAAATTATTTTTATTGCATTGCTTATACTAACTTAAAAGCAGAGTACTTAATAATAATTATGTATGTTAAGTTTTTTTTATTAAAACATATATTTTAGATATATAACTTTTAATCAATATTTAACAACTTAACTTATTTATATAGAAAATTTTTCAAATTTTTTTACATCTATTCAACTTGATATTTTTCATTTATTTAAGTGACGTATGCCATCTGCTTACCTTCCAACAAAATTCCCTGAAAACAAAACAGAAGTCAAACAGAAAAAAATTTATATAGTATTTTAGGAGTTGAGTTAATATGATAAATATAGAATTCATATATGCAAAATATCAATCATTTTGCTGATCATGTAAGTATCGAAAATTCCTATTTATATGCTTCTTATTTAGTTGCTTCTTGTTTACATGATATTTCAAAAATAAAAATTTTTTATACTGATTTAAGAAAGTATTATATGTATATATATTTTATATTTGGGCATTTTATAATTTTTATACTAAAAACTTCATATTATTTTTTAAATTTCCTGTTCTCGATAGATTTTTAGAACGAGAGGATCACATCAAACAGATTTTGTCGGGCTGAATATATTAATGTAAAATGTGGATCAATACTTCTTACTTTCGATCCAATTTATTTCAACGAGAAACGGACACGGAAGATAAAAGATGGAATTTCACCCGCTCACACTTCAAGAAATTTGTCACGTTAAAAAAATGACAATAAGAAAAGGCTGCAGCACTCAAACTCACTGCATTGTTACTATGGTCACCACGCGAAGAAGCAGAAGAGTAAAAAAAAAAGAGGAGGGAATCATTGCATTTATTTCAACGTCAATTTTTTTCCGTCTTCTTTTACTTTCTGATTTTTCACTCAGGCTGGGTTTTGAGGCGTGCATTTTCCAAGCAACCATTTTGTTGCATCACTTTTTTTTTCTACATCTCTCTCTAACTCTACCCCCTCCTCCTGTTCCTTTTCTCTACCTCCTTTCATCCTGAAAGAAAGTAAAAAGGGGTAAAGGAGGGGTGGAAAAGAGATGTGGAACCAAGTCGGGTGAGTCTTAGAGCTGGATGGAGGTTCCAAAGTGGTCGTGCCAGAATGCACGACGCGAAGTACTGCAACCCCATTTGTATTTGCAAATGGAATGAGCTTCCTTTCTGACAACGCTCTTCGGGCTTTTCTCTGCCTTATTATTCACCTATTTTTTTTCTTCATTTTCTATGCGACATTTTCTCCCCTCCCCCATTCTTACCTAGGTTGGATTGGAGGAGTGTTTTGTACAGGGGGCTAGAAGTGGGGGAATTGGCATTTGCATGCGCGAGAAACTCATAACCGTTGTACAAGTCTCCATCTTTCATTTGGTTGTCTGTCCTTTGTCTCACGGAAAAATTTCTCGTCGTTATTTCTTCAACCTTCCTACTTCCTCATCTGTCTTCCGTACTTCTAACAAGAGGCGTGCTGCTTTTCATGCATGCTGCCGCTTTTTTATTGGGGATGCTCGATGAGTACGAAGACCAAATTGACATGGGACCGTGCATGTTCTTTCTGCTTTAATGCAAATAACTGAGAAATGCAACGCGCGACTACAATTTGAGATGCGAGGAAAAGAATCTTGTTAAGGTAGTTCCCCTGCTGCATTTCTTGCACATCAGAAGAAGAAAAAGATTTTCTTTCTCTTTTTAGAATTGTCTTTTGAACGCATTTTAAATTCAATTTTTTTCTTACAAAAATGAAATGAAATCACTGAATATTTGAAACGATAACAAAATGCGGAAATACTTATTCCAAAAAAAAAAAATTAAATTTTTCAAATTTATTATTTTTTAAAAGTGAATAGCGATTTTTTTTTCTTTCAATTCTATTTTTGCATGAGTAAACTTTAAGGAAACTTCTACTTTCAAAAGAAAGAAAAAAAAAAGGATTTATTCGTTTAAAAGTATTTCATATCCAAAAAGTACACTTGATATTTTACAACAAAAAATAGTTGTTGGTATTGGGAATATTATAATTTCTGATTTTAGAATAATACAATTTGAAACTGTTAAGAAAATAAAAGGCTAGTATATATATATATATATATATATTATATATATATATATATATATATATATATATATATATATATATATATATATATATATATATATATATATATATCAATTCGTTTAGCAAAATTTTTATTTATTACTATATGCTTCAACTAATAAGGCCGATATGTAAAAAATGATTACTTTAGGAATTATTTGTTTAATCAGGAAAATTATAAATTTAAATGAGATTTTGAAATGATAGCTACGAAAATAACATAGAATAGCATTTAAAATGTTATAAATTTATTATTCCTGTTCATATTCTCATTAAAATAAGAAATTATGTAGAAAATATTATAAATAAGAAATTATATCGAAAACTTAGAAAATTATTCTAAATAATTTGCTTCAACATGCAATAATTCATTCAAAATTATAGATAAGATTATTACGAAATGCTGAAATTTAAAGCGAATTTATATGCATAAATATACACGGCACACGCTGATATAAAAGTAAGAGAAATTTCACAATTATGAAAGATATAATTGATTTTATTTTAAAAATATTTATTAAAAAATTATTAGCTTAATAATTAATAAAATAATTATTATTATCATGAAAAAAAATGAGAAATTCAAAAAATAATATTTCAGACAGAAATGACAAAACATTTGGATCATCCAAATCAGTAATTACATTTTACCTATATAACCTATCTTTATTGAATTCAATAGTTAAATTCATTTTAAACAATAAAGAATGACAGTTAATTACCTCCTATGTATGAAGACTACTCTTTCATATAAGCAATTGGATTTCTACTTCAGTTTTAATGGATCTAAATATTACTTGTATTTAAATAATGAATTATTTTATGTTATTCGCATCCTAAAATAAAAACAATCTTTTCACGATATTATATTAAAATATTATAAAACATGTATAAGTACAAAAGACTGATAGAATTCATACTTTTAAAGCAAAAGCTTTTTGAATATTTGAAAATAAATTAAAATTAAAAAAATAATGGTATTAAAATGCAACTAAATGGAAACAATTAATTTTAATTTTTAACATGGAAGAAAAACGAGGATCCTTTCCAATAAAAATTCCAAAATTTGTTTTTTAACGTTTAAACTTAAAATATTATTACTTGAAAAATTGCACAGAACTAAAAATTATTCACTATCTCTGTACAACATTAAAATAAAACATATGCCATTATAGTGATGAATTGTTATTCATGAAAATAATATGAATGTTGATGTAAGAAAGTGTTATTTATTTACAATAATTTACTTAAGATTAAAATCCCAACGTTTACCGGCAAGAAATTCGATATATTTTTGTAAAGTAAAATTAGGAATGGTTGTTAAATTTAAGCTGTAAATTTGAATTTTTTACATTTATGTTAGATTACTAAAACTTAACTTATAAATGTCAACTTATCTAAAGCAATGTATTTTTAATGATACCGCCTAAATTACTAATATTTTATTGAATCAAATTAATAAAATGTTATTTTATATAGTTCCTTGTAAGAAATAAATTATTAATTTCCCTCATAATCTCAGAAGGAAAATTAATTTTTGTTTTGGAATTAGCTGTTTGGAGCGAAACTACTTTTCATTGAAAGCATTTTTATTAACAATATTTTTAAACTATCCTTAAAATATCAGTTTTCATTATTCTCCGTCTCACTTCATGTATAGCTGAATAACTTTATTTGTAAAATTTATTTAGATTTGGAAACAATTCTTAAAAAAAACTTTTTTTACGAACCACATAAATTAATTTTAGAAATCTAAAAAAAATAATTTCAAAAATTAAATATTCGGTTTTTCCGGTAGATAATGAATATGAAAAACTTCCTATATAGTTCCTTGTAAGATCTGATTTTAAAAGAAGCTGAATGTTTCCACTCTCCCTCGTTGTGATTCTTCAAAGAGCAAGCTTGCAGCGGTGCTCATGACGTTGTGTCCTCCAGGGAGTCCGCATCAAAATCTCACTATCATTTAGGGAGGAAAATATTCGAAAACTTATGGAGAGGCTCGCCCCAGGGAATCAACCAGAGAGTGGATTTTTAAATAAACAGTTCAAGATCTGGAAAAGAAGGATTTGTGAATGATGAGTCTTGAGTGAGCGTTAGATATTTATCCCTTCAAGAAATGAGCGTGTGATTTATTTTTTTAGCCTGAAGAAAGCGTTTAACGTTTTCAGCATTATTTTCAATCTTAACAGGATCCATATTTGCAGAGTGTGTTTGCTCTGCGTTTTTACAGCCCTGCATTTTACAGCCTTAATTTAAAAATGAATATTTATTTATATTTGTGAATGCATATTCCGAGCAACTGAATTTTTTGAGACGCTGATATGAGTATCATAAAATATTTTGAGTTTTTTAGATAAATAAGTCTTTCAATTAAAAGTTATTTTATCTAAATGTATTTTATAAAAAAATTATTTTATCACTTACATATAATTTTATTTAAATTTACTCCATATATGATTGTATGTGTAAATTTATTTTATTTCGCAAAATACTTTTAAGGTATCATTTAAGCAAGATTCAATTTTGAAGGTTATGTTTTTCTTATATTCAGAAACTATTAGCTCAAATCGCTTTTATAAGTAAAGTAGAATAAGGAAATCAAATTTGAATCTAATTTAATTTGATGCGGTAAGTAACTTCGAACGTTTTTATTTTCATTAACTTATTCATTCTCTTGCATAAATTTATGTCTCATTTTTTTAGGGTTTTATATAGCTAAAGTTTTATTTAGTGTGTGTAACAGAGTTCATTCTCGTTTGTTATTCACTTAATATAATCTTATGTAATTCTTTATACAATTTCTAAACCTTTATATCATCCCAAATGATATATTTTATTGTTGAAGAGCAAAATATCAATAATGCAAAAACTTCTTTAAACATAATTGGGAATTAATTAAAATAATTTCAATTTTCTCCTAAAGTGGTTTTGATAGTCTCAGAAAAAAATGGTGAAAAGTGCAGTAAAATTATTTTATTGTTATTAACTGTTAAAAAGATTCATATTTCTCTAAATTTGTAAAGGTTTTTTAAGTGGCATTTTAAAAATGTTTATATTAAGCTATTTTTATTTAAAATGTTTCAGACTCATTCTTTTAATTGTAAATAATTAAAAAAATAATAAAGCTATGTTTCTCATGAGAGTTAGAATTACTTTTTAACTCTTAAATCAGTTTAGTTAATGTGCAAATAATTTAAGAATTAAAAATATTCACTTGCTTTTTGGGCTTTTTAAATTTTAATTTTAGTTCTAGTAAGTTTATAATATGCTAGAACTTTAAATACTAGTTTAATATTCATCTTATCTACAGTTGTGCGCAAAAAGAAAAAAAATAGTGATTGAATAATTTAGAATAACTAATGAATAAAATAAATATTAAGAATAAAAATAAGGTAATTTGATTATAAAATTTTCTTATATTGAAAACCTTAACTAAGCAAACTATAAATTAACCATTTGACCCAATTAAGACAATAAAGTAGCTTAAAAAATTTTATTTATAAAAATAATGAGTTTTATTTAAGGATTTGAAATAAATATTGAACGAACAACAAAAATAAAATAAACATAAGAGAATTTTAAAAATATTTTGTAATTTCTGCTTTTACTTGATCCTAATTTTGTCAGTGATTCTAAAAAATGCAAAAAAAATAATATACTATTTCTAGTAGTATAACCAAAAGAACGGAAATTATCCATATTTTCATTTATAAATTAATATTAATTTTTTTTGATATTTAAAGAAAACAAGAAACGAAGTTTTTCTATTTAAATAATGTAACTAAAATTAGAGAAATAGAATGTCATGAAACTAAAATTATAGCAGTAAAAATTATGATATCAGAAAATGTAAAAAAATGAATTGTTAAGGAGTTCTAATTTTAAAGAACCATTTTAACTGTAATAAAAAGATAAAATGTACTTTTTTTAATTTTAAGAATGTTAATTTCATGAGTATGTTATGTTAACTCACTATGTCAGACTCTTATTAAAGTAAACTTATTAATATGTAAGTTTTAATTAAAAATATAGTAAGTAAAATCTATCAGATGGTATGTTTGACAATGAAATAGAATGAATCCCATAATTATTCCAATATAGCTTATTTGAACGAATTAATAACGTATACCAGAAATAAAGAATCATTCTATTTATCTGCTTCAAATATTTCAGTAGTCACCTCCTCCCACCACTTTATTCCTAAATCATCCAACCAACTCCCACCTTAGGACTTTTGTCGACCATCAGGAGCATCAAGTTTTTGTTTAATGGTTTCATCCTGTGAGGAGAGAGAGAAAAAAAACGCATCAAAGCATTTTCACTGCAACACCAGATACTCAGGGAGGGAATACATTCCAGATAGCCTACAGGAGCATCAGTGGCATGGAGAGGAGTGAAAGGGGGATTGCAAAGTGGTGGTGGGCTCCAAAGCCCCTCTCCTTTGCCATCTTAAATTCAAGCACCTCCACCATCACCTATATAGCACGCAGGTGTAACGCAACCGGGGCAAAAAGCTTATTGTAATCTTCACGTATGCAAGGCAGAATGCGGGATCAATGTTTGAATCCTTCGGTTTGGCTGTAAATCAAGGGGGTCTCTGGGTGTCTTATGACCCCCCAAGGCATCATCCCTCTTCGTCTAACTGATGCAGAGGAGGAAAGGTTTTCTCTCCAAAATGTTATGATGGCTTTTGATAATCCCTTCATAACTCAAGCTTAAGATTCGGGCAAAAGTTTACTTTTAATAAAAAGTTCCTTTGAGGAAAACAAGGGACGGTCTGATGGATAATTTTCCCCTGACGATACATTATGGAGCTAAAATTTTTATTCCGTGGAAAAGGAAACATAACTAAAGAGCTGGATTACACCATATGACATGATAGATATATTTTAAACATTTTTGTAATGCCCTAAATTTATTTTTTTGAAGATTACAACACCATATCGTAAAGCAATTGATTTCTTATAGCGATAATAATCAGGCTAGACAATTATGATAAATAATAGTTGTAAATTTAGTTTCTTAAGAAATAGTGAATAGAAATTTATGGTTACTTAAATTATTTTGTAACTTCTATTCAAAGAAACATTTTCTTATGGAATATTATTCACAGTAATTATATAAGCTGACATACTTTGGTAAATTTTGAAATTTAAACTTATCAATCTCTTTATGTGTCGGAATATATAGAAAACTTATACTACTAACTTAAAATATTTTAGTCTGTGTGTGACTCAGGATCATAAAATGAAGTTTCCAAAATATTATCTAAGAAATATCATAAGAATTTTAATTATTGAATTAAATTTCTTTTTAGTTACTTTAGACGAATAATATGTTGAAATTTCATAAAGAAAAAATAAATTTTTTTGCTATGTGTTAAAAACGGAATATTTATCTATTGGCAATATATCGCGAAATGCAACTATTTTTGACACTTTTCAGTTTTACAGACAGAAACAATGGTAAATTATGCAAAAGTTTTTTTTTGCATGTTTTGTAATATGCTGCATTTTGCTGTAATTTATTGTTACCATAAAGCTACTTTTTTAGTTTAATCTTTTTAATTTTTTATAATTACATGGAGAGGCTAATATGCATGTATCGATTTTTCGTTGCACTGTTTGCAAAACTGGAAAGTATCAATGACAATTGTGTTCAGTGTGATAATACCAATTGTTTTAGGTGCTAATAAAATTAATTCATAAATATGATTTTTATGTTTAATATATTTGAAGGGTATAAAATTAAATTTTAGATTGATATTTATTTAAACTGGAAACACATAATGAATTATTTGTTAAAAAGGAAGCGGAATATTGTCTTATCAAAGAATAGATATGGTGACAAGGAAATAGCTTGATTTTGGATTTATCTAGAGAATAGTTTGTTACTTAAGCTTCTTTTATCGGTTTAGTATGAAATTTTAAAAATAGGGTAGAACTTCAAATCCTATTCTTTAAGCAAGTTTAGGGTTCAAAATTTCCTTGCACCCAGCATTCAGTGCAAAATAATTCTTAATTTACAATTATGTAGGTATCTTAGAACTTATGTCTAGTTAATTTAGATCTCACAAGCAATTACTAAAAATTTATTCGTGGTAGAATTAATTTTATCATGTAATTTATAATGTTGCTTTTGTCATTATGAGAATAAATTATGCACATAAAATATTTTATAACATTATTGCAAGAATCAAATAGTTTCAGTTAATATTTTTTGTTCCTTATATATTAACAATTTAGTACAAAGATTCTTAATCTTATTTTACTTTATATTCTTTTGGTTTTATAACAGCTCGATAAAAGAATTTTAATCTTTTATAATTAAAAAAATGCTTATCACCTTTGAATTTACCTTAAAAAAAGAAAACTTTATATTTACAAAAATCAGTTGCTATAAGTTTACAAACAAAATGCATTACTGTATCTCTCGGCAAATTTTGTTGACATTATGCAAAAAATAAAACATGCAGAAGAATGCAATATTTTATTTGAAAATATACTGAGACTTTTAAAATTTTATTAAAAATAGAAAATAAAGGCATTGATTTATATATGTTTCTTCGAATAATATTAATTTAATAAATGATATCAATAAGTGCTTTGTGTGTTAAGTAGATGATTCAATTCAGTTGAATAGATCAATTTAACAATAGTTGATTCTAAACGTGAATGCTGTTAATTTGTTTTTATTTATTTATTGATGAACTAAATCTTAGACTTCGTAATTTACACGATTAAAATTCGTGTGATAATGTCAATAGAAAGAAAATTTATATCTTTCGTCATGTAATTTTTAAAAGAAAGTTACGGTTAAATTAATCATACATAGAATATATGATTTAATTCATAAAGCTTCTGACATAGATGTTTTAAGAAATGCAAATATCAGTTTTAAATTTTAAAATAAGTTTTATTAAAAACAGATTCTAAATAAAAATTCGTATGTATTTTAAGTAATTTTTATATGCAATTGTGAAACTTTAAAATTTTTAAAATATTAAGATAAAAATGCGAGATCAAACCAGTAACTCCATCACTTCATTATTCATAATTATTTTAATCCCTTATTCAATGCTTTCTTTAAGTAAATTTCAAAAATTAATGAAACGTTAGTCATATTAGATAGAAAATAGTATTTGACATTTTCCTTTTTTTATTGTTAATATTTAAGTTTTAGAGAAGTTGGGGAAGCTGCATTTGAATATCCCCTTGTCTGATATTCAGAATAATCATGAATGATCGCTATTTTTTTTTTGAGATTAAATTAGTAATTTTCTCAAAATGCTTTAAAAAAAAGGAATTCACATAAGCATATCCAAAAAGAAGAAAAATAATAAAAGAGAACAAAACAAATAACAAATAAACAAACCAAAAAATATCGTCCTTCTCTGAGGGAGTGAGCGAGCTGTCGTTTCTAATACAACTTAGAATATGCTGTTGGCTCAGAATATACTTAGCTAGATCGAGAAAGAGAGGGAGGGGGTTCTCAATTGGAAAGGAGGGATGGGGGTACGGAAATGAGGAAACTGCCTCTGAGATGGAAAGGGGGGTAGGTGTGACTGTAGTGTTTTATAGTTCAATTTTGTACATCGGAGCATTTTTACGCGCCTCCCCGATTGCCGGCTATATATTTTCTCTATCAATTGGCCCTCTTTTGTTATTGGAATTCTTGTTCAGTCCCGTTAGTGAGGCAGGGTACTCTGGAATAAAGTCAAGCACGAATCGCAGAGAATCTGCAGCAACTGAAGGGGGGTAGAAACAAAAGAAGAGTGTTGATTCCCTCCCCCCCTTAATTTTTGTGCTTTGCTTTTACTTCTCTCTATTTCTGTATATATATATTCCTGTGAAAGCAACACTAGAGTTTGAGAAAGAGTTCTTATTATTGCAGCTATTTCGATTTATATTTAGATTTTTTATGCTTTGTTTTACCCTGGAATGGATAGGGAGGGGATGCAATAGAGATTAAATATGGCCATGCGAGGGAAAACATTGCGATTTTTTTTTTACTGCTCTTGTTATTGACTCGGCCTATTTCAGATTAGATATTAAAATGCTATTCAGGGATTTTCTTTTGGAATAAATCAGTTTGGAGATGGGGTTGTGTAGTAATGTAGTTACCCAAATCTTTTTGATCTTTTACGAAGAATAATCTTTATAAATAGTGACTACTGTTGAATCAGAGAATAGCTTTTTAAAAACATGAAAAATAAGTGTATTATGTATTTTTTTATAATATCACATAAAATTCGTTGATGAATACCGCAAAAAGGAATCTATAATCACAGAAATGTTGCATTGATATTTTGATCTTGATTTAAATACACAATATAATTAATTTTTTTTCAACTATTTTTTTAAAAGATGGTGTTTGAAAAATATTACTTATTCATAGGCATCGAATTAAAAAAAAGAGTGCACGTAATTCTTAATAATTCATAATCAAAACTTAAGCTTCTCAAACTTTCTTATAAAATATCTGTAACATTTTTTTATAATTTCAGACTTTAGTAATGATAAAAAAATGTAACTCTTATTTCCTTTATTTTTTATTTCATATTATATATATTTAATGTTTAACAGAATTATTTATTTATTTAGATGACTTTTGTTTTATTTATTTACATATATAAATTTAAAATGTGCCAAATTCATACATTACATAATAAAAAAAGCACAAGTTACGTACATAAAAAATATAAAATATTTTTGATTTCGTGCACATTTCTATAAAGGACATTAATATATTTTATAAAATATTTTTATAGCCTGTTTATAAAAACAAATACACATTTCATAAGATTAATTTTTCCTGCTTTAAGGACTAGCTTAACATTTTTGGATGTACTTAAATGTGATTGAATTACATTAAAAAGATTTCTAACCAAAATATATTGTTAATAGTTTATAAAAAACATATATGTGAAGTATAAAATAAGAATGAGTCACTGTTTAGTATGAATATTAAGTCATGTATATAAAAATTTAATGTAAATGTAAATATTTTCAGCTTTTTTTCTTTTGAAAAATTTAAATTTATGAAACTAGCAAAATAAAAAAAAACATATAAAGGTAATATAGTTTAAAAAGGAAACCAATTCATAAAACTTTTCAGAAAACTTAGAAGCTAATTCATTAGAATTAATAAAATATTCAATTTTACTTGTGAATAAAAATGTGTTGTTGATAATACTGATTACGTAATATATAACACTTTTCATTTATCATATGCCTGTTTAGGAAGTCATCTTTGTGCTATTTTAAGAATGCATCAATAATTTCAATATTATTAACACGATCTAAAATATTCTAATAAGTGTTCTTATATTAATGACTTATAATATGATATAAGAAAATTATTTATAAATATATTGAATTCAATTTAAGAAAACTTGTAGTTTTATAATATTTTGTACAATGTCGCTTTGTTTCATTAAATTATTGTTGTATCGAAGATTTACTGAAATTCATTTTTTAATTTTTGTGAAATTTGTGAAATTTTTAAAAATTAATGCCATTGAGTTAAAAAAAAACATGTAAATTTATGCGCTCTAAATTTCTAATTTTTTAAAATTTTTGCACTGTAATTACAATAAACTTAATTAATTATTTTGTGTACCATTTAGAAAGAATAAATTTACAGAGTCACCCATATAAATTCAGATTAATTTATAAAAATTTTAAACATTTAGATATTTTTTTGCTATTTTTGCGAAACGAGTAACCTAAAAATACATATTTCATCTACTATATTTTCCCTAAAATACAAGGGTCCAGCTGTGTCGAAAGCATTTCCATAGATTCAGAAAATTGTGTGTATCTCTAAAACTTAGACATTGAGAACGGTGGGCAACCGAAGACCATAAAAACTAAATGCCCGGTGACCAGACTTATATATTGAAGTTAGTAGGCGGACGCTGGGGAGGCTGCTTTTGAAGTATGCACAGGAGTATTGTTGTAGGCAGAGGGAGTGGAGAGCCTGCACACTGTTCCCGATCTCAACATCAGAATGAAACAATCAGCTTGTGATCGAACACCGAGGACCATCTGTAAAAGAATTTATAGCCCCACGTGCTCCAGCGACTGAATGGCGACTAAGAGAGGGAAGAAAAGGAGGAGAAAAAAACATCCTCCTCTCCCTTTACTAAGAAATGGTCAAGATTTTTTTGTTTGTTTCATGTTAAAAATAATGATTATACTTTCTTTCGGAATTTTTGAATGATTTTTTAGAGTTTATGGAGTACAATCTTGTTCGGAGGGCATTTACAAATTTAGAATTTGTTGGCATATTTTTTCTTAGTTCAGTGAACCTTAACAATACTTGGTGTGTTTTATATACAAACTTAATTCGAGCTTGATTATTTTAAAAATAATCTCAGTTGTTGGCAAAACTTATCCGTTAAAAGAACTGAATAATTGCAATTTATCTTTTATAATAATATGCTTTTTAAGAAAATTTTTTAAAAAGGCTTTTACAGTGTAAAAAGGAAAGTATACTTTCTTATAATGAAAAATTAGAAAATCTTTCTTTAATATATTTGGCTCTCTAAAAAATAAAATGTGAATTATCTTTTTTATTTCCTTTAAATAGAGATCAACTTAATGAGTAATATTGCTTTAAAGTCATTTTAACAATATATTGTAACGATGTTATCTCCGTTTTTTGTGATAGTTTATTTAATTTGAAATTTTTCATAATAAAATGTGATGGTAAATTATTTCATTTGATAAATACACTTGTACATTTTAAAATTTATATAACTAAGTATTTCTTATGCTTACATAAATTAACTCTAAAAATGTATAATTTATAAATACATTTGCTAAGTAGATGTTAAACAGTTTACCAAATATATATGTTTAAAATAAATAGAGTAAAACAGTATGTCAAAACATAATTTATAAAGATCTGAAGATATATTTTAAATTACAAAATCTTAAGAAAATTTCTGCACCAATGCTCAAAATCATATTGAATCCATAAGGGGGATATAAAATGTTCCAGTATATAAGAGTATAACCATTATTTTAAAAATGTTTTTTACAATAAAAATTAAAAGAAATTCAGTTTTATTGTTAAAAATATATAACAGAAAAATAAAAAATAGTGATAATATAAGTAAACCCATAATTCAATGAACTTCATTAGAATTTAAATAAACATTTACAACTTACCATATAATTAATAATAAATATATAGGTGTTTACAATTTTATTTGAAACAAAGTAATGATTCTCCAGTAAAACTTGTTTCAGCATTTAATGAATAATTTATTTTACGAATTTATTCAAACACCTGAATATGCCTATTTTATTCATATAACAGAAATGTAATCACTTTGAAATCAAAGAGATTTATATATGGGAGAACTGTGGGAGTGATTATTTATAAAATTAAAATTTAAAACTATTTATAATATTGGCGTAGTTTATTAATTAGATTTTTTAATATCAATATTTACATAAAAGCGAAGTAACATTAATTGAAACTTAAAATATCGATGCACACAACAACAAAAAACTTTTTCCTTAAGTTTTTAAAGATTGTGATGTGATAATGATGCAAAAAATAATCAACGAAGAATTGTTTCAGTTTAAATGTGGAGTAAATTATTAATAAAAATAAAACTTATAACAACCAATATAGAGCAAAAGAAAATTTAATAAATTAAAATTATTAAATTATTTTCTTGTACTTAAGAATATCATAAATGTTTCACTACTGAAGAGTCACGTTCTTTCACAATAAGTCTTTTTAATTATAGTTTTAATATCAAAATTAAATTATACAAATATTATGTAATTTTATATTTAAATTTCCTATATATGTAAATAAAATATTTTAAACTTTGGCTTAAAGACACATAATAAAAGAGACCACACTAATGTTTTTTTTTCAAAACTATAAACTTACTTTTTTCATTGATTTTCTATTTGAAAATTTCCGATTATTCTTTTCTTCAAAATAGGTGGTAATTTGATCACTGAATATAGAGTGAAATAAAGCAATCTAATATTTTAAAATGATTATAATTATGAAATGGATAATAATTTCGTATTATAATATATAAATTTCTG
Source organism: Latrodectus hesperus (assembly GCA_037975125.1). Taxonomy (NCBI): domain Eukaryota; kingdom Metazoa; phylum Arthropoda; class Arachnida; order Araneae; family Theridiidae; genus Latrodectus; species Latrodectus hesperus. The sequence continues at coordinate 94,253,740 of CM075852.1, read as the reverse complement.
ATTTTAAATATGTATCATCGTATTGAAAATTCATATAATGTTAATCATGAAGTATGAAAATGCATATTTTAGAGCTTTTAATTTCACAGTTATAGCTGTTTCTGTGTTCTTCAAATCTGTCAGAAATCTAATTTTGAAGATAAGTAGTTTTTTATGTATAAATAACAGAACATATATAAATTGCGATAACTGTCAATATCTTCCACGCGTTTTATTTTATATGTCCCTTTCTTTCTTGATAGTGTCGTATTAAACTGCATTCAACGTTTTGCCCTTTTTCACACGGCATTTACCCCACATATTTGCCTTTCCACGCTTCTCCATCGGAAACAGGGATCACAGCCAAATATAAATACGTTTTTGAATGGCCAATAGCAAAGTCAATGTATTGGAATTTATTTCCGTATTCAGTCACAGTTAAACGCGCCTAAAATACCGATAAACTTTCTGCCATTTTAAACCACTTCACTTCACTTTTATCGAGCTCTCCTGTCGTCGGAATAAAATTGATATCGCATGAATAAGAAAGAAAAATAAACTTAAAAACGCGACATGCGAAAAAAAGGATAAGGAAAAAATTCACTACTACTTCGACTTCAGCATAAAGAACGGAACAAGTAGAAGGCACAATGGCGGACCATGGCAATAAAAAAGTCTTCTATCTCCGTAAAGCTTTTGAAAGTCAGGTTAAACAAGATGTTCTGTCAGTGCACGTTTCAGTTTGATAGAGCACCAGCCAACGCTGATTTGCATGTGGTTGAGCATATGCAAGCCAGGGTTTCGGAACCTCACATGATTGATGGGATTTTTCTTAACCCAGGATGTCTCAAGTAAAAAGCCTACCGTGGTTTGTCCGGTAGATGGCGCTATTCGTTGATAAGCGATGAAAAAAACACTTAACTGAAAGAATATGAACTTTATGAACTGAATAGAAAAAAATATTTTGGCATTAAATTAAATTTAAAATAATTTACTTGAGGAACAAAAAAAATTACGGCAAATATGCTAAAAAATAAAATATAATTTCATACAATTGATTATCTTAAAAATTGTTTGATAAGGGGCTGTTAGTTTTTCTTAGTGAAAATCAAACTGTGAATGTTGAAATGATGAATTATTTAAAATTTGGATATTAGATACTGCTTCAAACAAAGTATACTTTCAATATGAAACCGAATAAGAATAATTATGAGACAAATGCTGACAATTCAGCTGATAATTTAGTAATTTATCCAAATTCTTGGAAATTTCTAGGCCTAAAATTAGATAGAAGTAACAATGCAGTTCATCTACGTATCATTTAATATAGAAATTGATAAATTTTACGAAAGTGAGCATTACTTTTAACGGCTATTTTAGTTTCAAATGAAAATATATTAATGATATAAGTTCAGGGTCTATTTATTTTCCTAAAATGAAGTTTTGAGCTTTTAAAGTACTTATTCACATTAATTGATATCCGTACACCTGTGTTTTATTAATCGTTATTCATAATTTAAAATGTATTGCTGGAAGTTATTAAAATTCCCGTGAAAGAGAGTTTTGCAAAATTGATGAAATGAAGCTTTATTTTAGAGAATAAATTTATATTTTTCATTAGATTAAATTTTATTGTAAACAGTGTTTATATGCATAAAATCCAAACATTAAGGAGTCTGACATTCAGTTCTTTCAACATTATCTAATAACAGATGGTTATTTAATTTGCCAACTTACAAATCAAAAAATTCTTAAATTCTTCAAATCTATTGAATATAAATCTTACCTAAAGGCTGAAGTAAAAGTAAATATTTAGAAGAGTGAAATATTTGATAAAATCAAATCTGCTCATAATTTGTGTATAAAATTTAGAAACAATATTAAATGATAAAAAAAATATAAAATAGCAACTTTGAAATCAAAGCTTATTAAAATGATATCAATAAAATCCAAAATTAAAGATAAAAATAATACAAAATCTCAGACTCATTGAATGAAAATTTATAACTAAATAATAACTATTAGCCGAAATATATTTACACACTATCATCAAAGAGATCGGAAATGTAAAATTTTTTGTCCTACAAATAATTAAGACATTAAAAGCGGAAATATTTTGGTATCATGAATATTGCGAATAAAATGTCAATATAACAATTATATGGCTTCAATCTTCATTAATTTGCGAGGTAAAATTAATAACTTCAAATAATTAACTATTTTTTAAGATTTTTCAAAATTTAAAGCTTTTTTTGTATAGTAGCCACTTTATTTCATAGGAAATATGATATAAATTCTTTAGGAAATACTTGTAAATATTTTTAAAACTTATCAGTATATAATTTGGATCTTGTTGATACAAAGTTAAATTATATTTTGCTGTTCTAGCTTGACACTCATTCGTTAAGCAGTCAAACGAATAATTAAAAATACAAGCAGTCAATTGAAAATACAAGCTAATTCAATAAATATGGACAACTATTCTGTTTTTAAAGTCATAAATTTCATCGCTTTTGATATTCTGTTGTTCATATTCATACACATTAAAATTTTTAACTTCAAAAATTTTCCGAAGCGTATGAAAACAATTTATAAATATAGAAATAAATTATAGAAAATAGAAAATGATGAATTATTATGAATATTAAGGAATAGAATAATTATATCTTAATTTAATGATCGAGTTCAATTTGGTTAGATAAAGCAAACATAAGTTTTAACGTTTAAAAAATATTTGCTACAGCTAAAATTTATTTAAATACTATAATCTACTATTATTAAATTATTAACATTATTATTAGTTCGTTGCTGTTTTTTGAAAATCAAATGAAGTCTTTATGAAATACAAAAATAGTTTGCACCCATTGGAATACAATTGTGCCTATTATGTATCAAAATATATTCTTTAAAATGGAGTTATAATTAGGCACTCATAATGAGTGTATAATCACAGATTTTCAACAATGAGTAATTAAATCCTAAATCTTTCATTGTAGTCAAAATAGTCGTTAGATAACCATTATATAATTTAAAATAAGGTTAATATTCATTATCATCACTAATTGGATGTATATTTTAATTCGTATTACACTTTATGATAGGGGGGCTGAAAAATTTATTTATATATCAATTTATCGATTTCAAAAAATAATGAATTACAATATACGTTTCATTTCCAAAAGAAATAAAAACTGGAAAATAGTTAATTATTTAAAAATATTAATATATATATGATTAATTTATATATGTTTTATTTATTTATTAATTTATATATATGATTAATTTATAAATTATATTAATATATATATGATTATATGTTACAATAATTTTGATTTATATATGTAATTATTTTGAAAATAAAATTGTATATTAAAGTCATTATGTTTATTACTTTTTTATTATTATATACTGCTTATATCCATCATGCTAAATAAAACTGATTTTCTTTTTATATGTAATGTAATGAATATAAGTTATAATATAATAGACTCTATATACATGTTAGTATTATATATTCAAAAGAAGTAATGGACACTTCTGTTTTATTTTTCATATCTATAAAATTATTTTTCCAACAAAATTTTTTTTTAAATTATGAACAACAATATTGAATATTTTAAAAAATATTAGTGAGAATTAGTGTAAAAATGAAAGCATTTTAAATTGGGTAGTAATATAACTATCCAACTTTGAAATTAGAATTTTAATTTAATTAATTAAATAGAATTGAAAAATGTTTTCGAGTAAACGTAAAACAAATATTTGAGAATAAAACGTTCTTTTAGTTGTAAAGATTTTTCATATATGTTAAAGAAATTCACTTAGATATCATAAAACACAGAGATATTAGTAAAAATATTCTACATGCATAATTTGTGCTTTATTTTAATAATATTTCCTTGAACAAAATTTAAGTTTATGAAATTGTAATGACGATTATATACTTATTCTTTTAGTTATTTGAGTTTTGTCACATAAACGTGATATGAATATTTATTGGTTTGATTTTTTTCCATATACTTAATTGAAAGTGGAAATTGGGAATTTTATTTGTAACTGGAAAGTGGAATTTATATTTGTAACTAGTAACTGGGGTTCGCACACATAATTCTTTCTTTTATATTTTCTAAGATTATCTGTATTTAAATGCAGTTAACAAATAAAATACTTCATTATTTCTGAATTGTTATAAATTTTATTGGAAAATATATTAACTTCTAGTTGAATAAACTTTTGTTGTATTAAAAATTATAAAAAATATGTATTATTTTAGAATATATTGTAATTATATATTATATTATATTATATTATATTATATTATATTATATTATATATATATATATATATATATATATATATATATATATATATATATATATATATATATTATTGCTTACAAAAAGTATTTTAGCTTATAATTTTATAATTTTTTGGAAGAACTACTATTATTGATGACATAATATTCAGAGAATACAAAATAAAATTTTATTTTTAAATCTCAAAAATATTCTTCTCAAAAAATTTCCTCAAAAATCTTTATTTACAAATATATTTTTTTGTACATAAAATTAAAGACAAAATATTTCCGTCTTTTACCTTATAAAAAGTGTATACAACGATAAATTAATAAATTAAAGTTGAATACATTTGTTCTAACATATTTTTTGTGTAAATAAGTAACTATCTTGTATTTTAATTAATATTAAGATTAGTATATTTATAATTTCATTATTTTCTAAATATGTTAAAAGCTTTTGTATCATTAATAAAACTACCCCAAAATTTTTTATTTCATTCTACAATTAAATCATTATGAAGTAATAGTAGAAGAAATTTATTTTTATGATAACAATTTAATATAAAAATAAAATTTAATTTGAATTTTGTATAAGAGAAATTTTGCTATATCATAGGATGGAAAGATTGTTTTAGAGTGAAAATGCTTTTACGAACTTTAAAGCATTTTTTGTAAGTATAAGTTGGTAAGCAAAATACATAAATACTTGAATAAATTTTTTTTTGGCTCAGTTAAGATTTCTTATAATACTGTTGAGAATAATTCTAAAATTTTCGAGTACTTATGTTCATATTAAAAAATATATGGTAAACTCTTTTTCCAATTTTCTAAACTTTATTTTATGAAGTTCTTTCAAAAGTTAGTAAAAGCTAGATGAGTAAATTAAATAAAGATATAACTTTAATTCCTTAATTTTGTAATGAATTTGATTAAGAACGATTGCCCGGATAGGAGTGAAACTTAAATCAGGATTTTGCTCTCCGGAATAAAATCTTTTAATTGAAAATTTTAATTATAATATTTGTAATGAATTTAAAAGATAACTTATAAATTAAACTTCTGATAAAGTTACCTATGCCACGGTACAATTAATTTAAGCGATGCAATATTGCGCTCCATAACTTTACTTGCTTCAAGAAAGAAGCATGTGGTTATTTTTTTCTTTTAAAATTAACATTTTTAAGTAATTAATAAGAATAAAAAAATACTTACGCCATCATAGCTCTCCTACTTTGAAATTTATATTCCAATAGTGCAATTTAAAACATAACTATATTTAAAAATTTTATTTTCCATTTTTAGCAGTATTCTTTTTATATTATTGCAGCAAATATATTTAAGCATCTTCCAATATTACTTTCCTGTAAGAAATATTTATAACTCGTACGAAGGAGTACTGACTTCATTATTTAAGGAAATTTTCAAGTGTTCAGAATATTATTTGACTTGTTTTTAGCTGTTCTATAAGAGAACAGATTTCATGGTATAAAATAATGTTTTGAGCAAAGTTAACTGAATACCGAATAAAGTTATTTTTCGAAATTATAATTTCTTTTTGAAAGCTATGCATACGCTATCAAGTTTTTTTAAAGCTATATATATGTTTTAGGCCTGCAGAAGCTGATCTTGGCTTTTTAATGCGTTGGTGTTTGCTTATCATTAGACAATTTCAAAAGCAGGAAGTCTAAATGTTTATAGTCAGTGAATTTATTTGTTAGTTCAATACAGAAAACATGACATTGTATAAATAAATTTTTTTAATATGTCAAATTATTAACATATATTAAATAATTTATTTTGAAATCAGAGTGCATTATTGTTTACTTTTGCTTAAACGTTTATTTAAGCTTTCAGGAATTCCATAAATGATAAACTATATGTATATTTAAAGGAAGGAAAGCATATCTAAGTAATTTCTATCACTTATGATAATAATTTTAAACGACATTTTTCAGTCTCAAAATGTAATTTATATTTATTTATACAAATTATTTACATATGAAATTGAAAAAAATAAAAATTAATAATATGGCATATTATTTGAAAAAAACTCATTGCAAAACTTAGAAACAGAATTCTAAACATGTATAATATATTTTCGCTATATTTGAATAACAATGGCTCATTTTTCATGCAACAAAAAGATAAAAATGCCTATTTTCAGAAAATGAAAAAAAATAAGAAAAAAAACTTAAGAAGCAGAAAAAACATAACCATTAAAATAAAACCGCTGCGTAATGAAAAAGAAATAAAATTAATAAATAAAAAAACTTTTTTTAAGTGAAACGTTTCAAAAAGAAATGAAATGAAAAACGGCGAAATGAAAGAAATGCAATTTTCAAACTCGCTCTCATTTGTCCAGGGTAAAATAAAATGAAATAAGAATAAAGATAAAAAAGAATAAATTTTTGGGGTGGGGCAAGACCGAGATTGGAAAAGAAGATGAAACGCCGTTATTTAAAGAAAAAGTCAGAGAAGGGAAGGAGAGAGATGTTGCGACGAATGAAATACTGTACGAAACGTAATGAAAAAAAAAAAGAAAAAATCTTTCATGGAAAAAAAAGCGGAAAAAATCGCAATGGCCGTCCCCAGATGTCGCGCGCGTAGCCCCCACTCGAGACTGTTGCCATCGATTGACCAGTAATTGTTCTTCTTCAGGGTAAAGGGGGTCTGGAGATTAAAGAACATGCAAAATAAGCCTTAGGGTAGAGCATGAAATCTGCTTCCATCTACGAAATTCCAGGAGACTCTCCCCACCCCCAGTCTTAGTTCGGAGGAAGAAAAGACCATTAGAGTCTATCGTGTTTCATAATGGTTGCTCGTGCCCTCTGCACTAAATCATCTTAGTTTCTTACTTGACATCTACAATTTTTTTCCCTCTTTCTTCCCTATTGCTTTAGCCCGGAGGATTTTAAAACTTAGTTTCGTTTTCTTATGATCAAATGCTTTTTAAAAGCAGTTGTTTATTCGGAACTCTCTTAGGGATTCTTTCCCTCACTTTGTGTACCGAAAAATTTCTTTTGAAAAGAGGGGATGGGGACAGGCAACAATAACTATGCTCCTTGCTCTTGCCCATTTTATTTAGTAAAATATTAAAAAAATACGAATAAATGTTTCTTGGACTTCTATTCTTAGAAATCTTACTGATAAAGCAATTTGACTAAAGAGATTGACTCAATCGAAATTTCAGAAGTTTATAATTTCAGTAAGTCCAATTCAAAATCTATATATGGAACTATGCATTGTAGACTTTACTTGAACAAATTGGATTAAAACTGCTCCATGGAATTTTCATTATAAAAAGAAAGAAAGAATTCACATACACATTATTTTTACATGCACATAAAAGAAAAAAATAGATTTTATTTCCAGTTTGAAATGTTTTATATTAAATGCGGATAAGCAAAATGACGATAAATCTAATAAGCTCGTAATTGGAGTCAACCTAAACCAAAGTTTAATATTGGTAATAAATATGAAAAATTTTCTTGAATATGCTAGATTATAAAGTTTTTATTTTTACTGATAAATGGAGAACAGAAATCTATAATTAGTGGGTAAAAAGATAAAAGTTTATAAAATGCTAAAGAAATATATTTATATCTTTTTATAATAAAATTAGAAATTGAATTCTCGTGAATTCCTTTATTTCTGAGATAAATTTAAATAAAGGAGACTTTCACATATTGTAATGAGGACTTAATTTTTCCTTGAGGTCAGGTTAATATTTTATTTTCATATTATTTAATATGAAAATAAGTATTTTCATATTATTTTCATGAAATATAGTATTAATTTTTAACTAAGTTTATTAAAATTAATTAAATTTCATGAAACTTTTTGTAATTAAAGATATACTCAATAAAAGAGAATTGAAATTATCACATGTTTTTTTTTAGTTTGAGAGATTGATATTTAAACTTTTTTTTCTAGATACAAACTGCGAAGCAATTCTTGTTTGAAGCTGAAATGAATTTAGAAGTATAATATTTTTACTGTGCAAGCATTCATAAAATAAGATTTTATAAAATATTTTGAATTTTATAAAATTTTAATATTATTAAATAAAACATATAGCTACACTTAGTTCTTATTTTGTAATAAAGTGAAATAATTAAAATTACAAAATAGTAGGGACTTAAATATCGATTCTTAGTATTAAATGTTAAATATAATAAAATATGTGATTAGTTTTGTAAATATTAATTAAAAAAACTGTGGTATGAGATTAATCAAATCTCAAAATTTAACTTTATTTATCATAACAAATATAAAATTTACGTGTGTATATATGTAAAATCTTACCATGATTGGATGGTATAACATTATCTTTAAAATCTGTGGATTTAAACATATCATTTACTCTGGTTAAAAAAAAAAAAAAAAGATTCCGAGGAGATTAAGCTAAAATGTCTACAAATTGTAAATCTTGACAAAAAGTTAATTAATGTAGTTTTAATTAGAGATTGTAGGATAGTTTTTTCATTAAGATAATTATTGAATATTTTTATTTGCTGATTTTTATAATACTTTTGATTTTTTTTTATGTTAAGTCTATTTATGTCAACTCAAACGCCTTAAAAATGTTTAATAATTTCTAAAATGCAGCAACTGTGAGGTGAATGTCTGAGGCAACCTAATTTTCTTACTAGCAAATTGGCATTAAGAATCCACAAATTTTAAGGTATCTAAATTTTTCTGAATGTTAGATTTTTGTCAGTTGCATTTCTTTTATTCAGACATCTGATCTTTGAATCCTTAACATGATGTGACTGTAGTTATTCAGGAACTTATGTACATTTATCTGTCATGGTCCAATAATGTTTCTTTTCGATTTCCTCCGTTTAAAAATTATTTTCAAATATTTACGTTTGATTGTTTCAAATCCTCCTTAGAATTTACTGGATTGTAATAAATTTGTTTTTATGTTTACGTTTGTATGTTTTCTTTTTTTAATTTTAGATATATTTTACTTATTATCTAAGTTCAATTAGACGAAAATGTGCAATAAAATATTAAAAAATTATTTTTCGAAATTTAAATATGCATTTCTATGAATGGAGTGTTTTATATTGGTAAACGTAGCAAAAATAAAACTTAACTTGATTTTAGTTTTTACAAATTTTTAATTTTATGAAATGATAAGAATGTTAAAAAATGAAATAGAGATATTATAAATGCAAAGATACCAGTTAAAATTTATCATTATTTTTAACTTCATATTTGGGCTTATCTCCTGGATGAAAATAATTAATATTGTATACAAATTAGAATTAATTTAAGTGTATATAAATTTTGACGAATTATTCAATATATACATTTATAATAATCCTCTAAAAGCAAATAATATATTGACCCTTAGCTAATTTGATTTGATAGCATTTTATTTTACTGTAGGATTAAATACAATTTGATAAGAATTTTAATCAATTAATTGCTGGATGTTTCATATTTGTTAAGGAAATTAATGCTCCTTTCAACATGTGTGCTAAACATTTAATATACATTCAAGTTTAAAACACAGATATAATACCATTTAGGGTTTTGAAGTTTGTTTTATACTTTCATTAAATGAACAGATTTTAGTCTCATCTAAGAAATGTAACGTTTAATAAAATTCTTAATTAAAAATTTTGGCGTATTCGAATTTTGCATTAATTTTCTGTTTTATATAGAAACATAAATTTTTAATTTTAATATAATTATCATTAAATTACTTCATTTATTTATACTTTCTTTTAAATTCTTTTTAATGTGTAAAATATAAAATTATAGATGTTATATTTTGAATTATTTCTCTTAAAATATTTACATTAGTTTGGCTTTTTAGTTCATCCCTGGTATAAATTCATAGAAGTTAAATACATAAGATCTGTTTCTAATATACCTTATTAGAAACTTTCTAAAGTTTAGCATCTATAATTATGCAACTGTTAAGGTAACTAATACAAAATTTATGTACTTCGTGAGTATTAATATGTTTTATCAAGTGCTTAAAACTTGTTGAGGTTAGCAGTTAACATTTAAGTGAGGTTAAATTTTCGTTAGTAATAATAAATATTGAAGAAATTTACATTTTTATTCAATTTTGAAATTAATGAAAAAATTGTATTGAAATGTTTATAATCATTACACACACAAAAAAACCTTCAGTAAGTTTAAAATGTTAAATAATAAATTTCTATATAATTACAGTGCTTTTTAGAAATTATTTAAAAAAGTAAGGTTTATTAAAACTTAAAACATTATATCTGTTGTGATGAAAAGCTCAAAAATTTGAAGTCAAAGGGCTTATAAAATCTGAGGGCATATTTAGTGAAGCAAACAAATTTAAAAATTTTTGGGCCACGTATTTTGTATTTTGTTAGATTTCACAGGAAGAAAAATGAATCTATTTCATATTTTTTGTTAATTTTTGCCATAAATATTATTTTAATCAAAATTTTTCTCATAATTATCATTTACATCATTTATTTGATGGGAAATATTAATTTTTTTATTTTAAATAGTGTCATTTGTAAAAGAAAGAAAATAATACATTTTTACAATAAAGTATAATGAAATAAACAAATTACAAATGTTTTATTTCTTTATATTTATTTTTAGAAACATGGTTTTTCTATTAAGACAAAATATAATATACATTTGATTATTTTATGTGAAGAGAACTGAATATTCTAAATCTAATATTTGTTCAATAATTTTATTTGTATTTTCAAACACAGAAAAATGGCTTAAAATTTTATTGACTAATTTTGAAGTTTCTGAACTAATACTCTTTGGACCTTATTGTTGGACTTTTTGTTCACTTATTTTTATTAGATTTCTGGATTATAAGCTAATTAATCTTTCCTAAAAGGTAAAATTTTGTCTTCTTTTTTATTGTTAAACAAATTCTTATAGAAAATTGTCATTTCATATCTATTGAATGCTTATTATTAAGCATATCATCCATACTCGAGTCCACAAAGTGAACAGAATCGATACATACTGTAAAACTATCTTTACTGCCTGATTTGTGACATTGAGGTGAAACTCCGTACTACGAAAAGTCTTTTTTTCTCTTCCTAAAGAACATGTTTCTTTTCTTTTTTATTCAGTACTAGAACAATTGAAATATTTTATCGTACTTTTACCTCTGTAAGATACAAGTACTAATGCCCTACATAAAAGGCTAAGTTAGGGATGTAGTAATGAAATAGTTTTTGAAGTACCTTTAAACAGAAATAAGCAAAATTTAAATATATCGACATGATTGTATCGGCATGCATGCTTTCTAAAACTTCATTTCTCAATAATTACGAAATTATAGTACTATTAGGTCTCTATTTTTACTTAAACTCTTTACGTAAATTATACACAACTGTTCACATTTAAAACTGAACTTTCAAAAACAAGATAAATAGATCAGTGTGCTATATATTTTTTGTCCCTTTATTTCGAAAACGTATAATGTTGTTTTAAAATATTATTTTTATTTGTAAAATAAATGAAAAAATTTTGAAATACTACGCAAATAATTTATTTTAAATATCTGTATTTCATTCTGTTAAAGATTTGTAACTTTTTTTTTAATTCGCAACTTATTTTTACGGATTAATTTATATTGTGATATGAATATATCGATACATTTTATGAAATATAGAACAATTTGCACAATCTTAAGTAATTTTGACCATAAGTTTATTTAAATTTTTCAAGTAAAAAACTAATGGTGAATGATATTTTTCATCTCTGAAGGATTGAAATGGAATATTTTTATTTAATTAATATGTTAGATGATAATTAATTCACTATTTTTTAAAAAATATATAAATGCTTATTTCTTTATTTATTTTTCAATTTTTTGACATGGTAAATTCAATAGTAAATAGTAGTAAGTTCAATAGTAAATATGATTTCCTCTGGGAAGTTTTGAGTAAACATGCACCATATTTATTTCCACGTTATAAAGTAATCTATTTGAAATATTTTTAATTTCAGTTATTTTAGCTCAAAAATATAACTAATGCAATTTCCTGCTAAAATTGCTAAGCGAAAGAACTTTGATTAAATGATTAATCATTTTAGTTTATCAGTTAATTAAAAAGTTTTGAATTGAATAATTATGTCTTAAGAATATGATATTATAAGTGAAATTTTGTTTTGTAAGTGTTATGAAAAAGGAAAATAATATACATTATATAAGAAATATAAATTAAAAAAAGTTAAAAAAATTAATCATATCAATATAATTTCGAAACTTATTATATCCATTATGTAAAGTTATTTTATAATTAATTATACTTAATTAAATATTAGTCAATTTTATTACAATGGAATTAAAATTTTATACTAATTTATAGAATAGTACAAATATTACAGCTAAAAGAGATCTTTCAAATAAAAATTTCTTTTCTTCTATTTATCTATTTTTGATGACTCATCGTTTTATGTGAATCCTGTTTTATCAAAGTTACGGTTCAAGATTTTGAAAAATTCATAATTCTCTAAGGGTGAAGAGAAGAAAAATTCGCGTTCCTATTTCACGGAATTTTATCCCTTTGAAAAACGTACATCAAGAAAATTTCCTAGTAAAATAAAATAAAAAACAGCTACCATCTTTCCCATTTTAAAACTTTTGTAAAAGAGAAGAAGCAGTAACGAGCGAAAAATATAAATAAATAAATAAAAAAAAATTGGAATGAGAACAGAAGGCAGAAGCGAAAGCGCCTTTCTAAGCGAAACGCACTCTTGCGTTTCTCAAAATGTTTGGAAGATGCGAAAGTGGGCGGAGTTTGGGGGGAGAGAATATCGATTTACAGAGTATAATGTATCGGATTTTTTTGACGTCAAATTAAAGGCAGACGACAAAACTTGCAAGCGCCTGTTCTGAATAGATAAAAACAACTACAAATTACACGATACATTAGCCACAAATAATCTCCGCATATTGTGCAAGATTAACGGCGCATCCTAACTTTTCCCTATTCTCAAAACCTTCAGCATAAGATAAATGGAATACATTAAAAAATGCAGTTTAAAATGTCAACATGTAGGGAAATTCATATTCAGAACATACGCTTTAGCGGAAACAATCAATACTAAAATTTGTCATTTCGAATTCTTCGTAACGAAAGTTTCCCTAAATGACTCTCCCCACCCTAACGATGGCTTTAATGTTCTTGCGGCATATTTTAAAGGCTGGGGTAGAAAGAGTTTAATAGCTAGCGGAGAGAGGAGTTATTATGTTGATTACCTGGCGTGGTTTGATTACCGTGCAGCCAATAGATGGCAGCACGGGATTCGAGTGTCGGCCATTGTGATATAGCTTTTTAGAGCCAGGGTTTGTGACGTCATCGATTGGGATGATGGCTTCCATGGTGAATGCGACGAAGTTGAAGATGCAAAGAGTGCCCCTTTAAGAAGATGAAGAAAGAAAAGGTAACGATCTCCATTTTAAACATGGCACCCCTAAAATCGGCAATGAGACCTTGTCTTTCCGCTTCCGAGTTTGCGCAAATCTGGTACATTAAAATGAGTGACTAACTTGTACGTAACATGCGCGGTGTGTTTTAAAGAAGAGCATTTGGAAATTTTATAGGAGTTTGAATTTAAAATATTTTATTTGTTATAGGATGAAAATTAATAAATTTGCGCTATATAATACAGAAATTAAAAAAAAGATTAATTGAATTTTTAAATATAAGGAATTGGACTTGAATAAATAATTTTCAATTAAAACTTTAATTTTTTTAATGAGAAACTATAATTTTTTGTGCAATATTTTGGATTAAATTTAGTTTTGTTTGCAGTACCTAAGCATATCTTCACTTGGATTTTCAACAATACAATTTTGGAATTCATATTTTCTTATTAACTTACTTTTTCGAATTTCAACTTCAAATAAACAGAAATTTTTTGGAAAGTAAACATATAAGACACGAAAACATTGTAGAAAGTATAATCTTGCTTTCGTTAGAAAAAAAATTTAAGAAAATTTTTTTTATTAAATTCATTAACAGCTCCTCTTAAATTTAAATAATTTGTTTCGTTAGAAGGTGCTTTATTACAAGATGAAGATAGTATTAGAATATGAAATTTATCAATTTTGTTGCATGTTATACTTTTTGTTTTTAAAATAACAGTCATATTTTTTAATTACTGATATTATAAGTTTATTTTTAATCTGCGTATGGGTTGAAATAGTTTTCAAACTAGAAAAATATTACAAGTAAAAAAAAAAACGTAAAATTAGAATATTCAAAAAAATAAATAAATAAATAAAAAGTAAAAGTATTGTGTATTTAAAAAAATTAAAATTTAGTTATGTTTTGTATTGCATATAAAATGTGACTTTTATTGTGTTGTTAAAATATAGCTAATCTTTCTTTCGTTCCAACAAGCTTTGAATAAAGAAACTGGCGTCTTTTAAATTGATATCTTTTAACATATGATATGTAACAATATGCGAGAAGAAGCAGTATAAAAGAGCATTAAAAATTAAGTATTTTTGTGTGAATACTTTATCTAAGAAAATGGACTTGTATTCATTTATATTCTGAATAAGCATTGCTGCGTAGTTTATAAAAAGTTACAATATTTAATGCAGTATTTTGCATCTTACAACTTACAAATAAATATATCCCTGCAAAAATAGCATTAAAATCGATTACGAATAAATTTATCTATGAATTAGAATAAAATTTCGAATGGCAAAATTTAAGTCATCAATAAATTTTACTTTATGAATAAAGAAATAAAAGTTTCCTCATATCTGATTTGCTACATTATATTAGAATATATAAATATTTGAAAAGTCCTTATAGTTCTCTCGTCATGATTTAATAATTTTACAACATCTTAACTTTTTCCTATGAATTAAATTGTTTCATAAAATAAAGATAAAGCGGAAGTGTTTTTATCATTTCTGTTATTTTTATAAAAATATTTTGCTTAAATGAGGTGATTTTTATGATCTCATCAAATATTGAACAAGTTAAATATTATAAAGTAATAATACCTAAATTTTCTGTCATAACTTTATGAATCTTCATGAAAAAAATATAATTAATTTCCTGTAAGGTGTTTTAGTAAACAAAACGCAAAATTAATTACATTTTTTAATATTCATAAAACACTGCTTAAAAATTTAAGTAATGTGAATTGTCGTTAAAGCTATTAAACTCTTGAGTTTTTCTGAAAATATTTAATTTGTTTTTGTAATGAGAAATAAAACAAAAACATAACATTATATTAATTTATGTCAAATGAACGTAATCAGATTAAACTTGGAAATTTTTAAATAATACATATGCATAGTATTTAAATAAAAAATGAAAGTGTATAAATCATTATATATTCTGAGAATTTTGATAAATATTTTTTAAATAATAATACTAAAAATGATACTAAATTTCTTATGAATTTTTAAGTAATCATATAAAATTCCATTTTAGAAATTACTTTAAAATTAATCATTTAGAAAACTAATTAATTATGCTTTCTTATATGAAGTATATGCACATAAATTTATCACACAACTTACAAAAAAATAGCAAACATACATATACAAAAATATAAATCATATAAAGTATGATTATTACACATAGAAAACATTATTATAGCATATGCATAAAGTATTCAACATTTGCATGTATATGTGTTTATAAACCAAAATATCTGATTTAAAATCTTATTGGCTGTTTATCTATCTTAGTAATTTTATATTTCAATCCATCAAAATAGCTCCATAATTTAAAAAAACCGATCACAAAACTTACATAAATATTTGATTCAGTTATTACAGAAATAAAACATTGTATGATATAGCAGACATCATAATAAAAATAAAAGTCTGTAAAATATATTTAAATAAACAAATTCACATAAAAAAGAGAAAATAAGACAGTAATAAAACGTCCTTGTCATTTCAATAATAACATATACAGATATATACAATGAACACTAATTTTCTTATCTAAATATGCAAAAATTATAAAGCCAAAAGTCTTTGTGTACTAAAGTAAGAAAATACTAAGATCTAAGTTTCAAAATATTTTTTACAAAATAATGCAATAGAAAAATAAAAAAACATACATGGTATTATGCAAGAACAATGCTATTAAAAAGTTTGAAACATTTTGAGTTTAACTTTTTCTTTACAGAAAAAGCTTTTTTTCTTGTATGTCATTCAAATTTAACATACTAAAATATAGAAACCTTTGAAAATATTATAAGAAAGAATAATTTTCTATAAAAGGAAAACAAAAGCAAAAATTGCAATTAAAATCAAACTGTTATTTACTATGTACCATTAAAAAATTGGAACTGATATTCTAACTGGGCTTCATTTCTTAGAATTCAGTTAAATACAATTAATACATAGAAAATATCATTTTCGTTAATATATTTATGTTTTAGCGTTAAATATTCATTGTTTAATTTTTAATAAAATTAAAAGTAGGAATTTGAAGTACAAAATTTTTAAATTAAAATCTGATGAATTTGTATAAAAACAAAACTTTTATGCGAAAAAAAATAATGTTATTTAAATGCAGACCAATATATGTATCACATGAAATTTCATGGATTGTAGATATCAGTAACCAATTTACAATTTTTTATTTTAAATTCCTATTGCCATTTTGCACTATCCTCTTCAAATAAAATTAAACTAATTTTTTTGGACTATTTTTGATTTAATTTTCTAATATCGCACGAATAATTACCAAATCAAAGAATTTTTGAGTAAGCTTTCATTAATATAAATTTAACTCATTT
This sequence comes from Latrodectus hesperus, assembly GCA_037975125.1. Lineage (NCBI taxonomy): Eukaryota > Metazoa > Arthropoda > Arachnida > Araneae > Theridiidae > Latrodectus > Latrodectus hesperus. The sequence goes on along the minus strand of CM075852.1, from coordinate 94,236,702 downwards.
CAATAATATGAATATTTTGTTTTTATTCCTTATCAATAAATCTTTAAAGTAATTTATAGTAGTGTTTTAGAGATTTTATATTGAAAAAAATTAAAAATCATATTTTAAAGCTACTTACATTGAAAAAGACAAAATTGATTACAGTGAAATTTTATATTCCTTCTAACCATGTTAAGAATAAAAAAAATTAATAATTATTAGAAATTCAAGGAATTTTTACAAATAAATTATAAAGAATTTATAAGGAAAAAATAATAATTTGAACAATAGTTAAAACTCTATTACTGAGGAGATTAAATTTTCTCTGCAAGTTTAGTTACATTCTCAATACTTTAAATGGGATTTTTAGCAAAAGTTTAAGATACAGTTTGAAAATAGTAAAATTTTTCAGTGTATATGTAATTTTGCTAAATGGGCAAATTTTAAAAAGTAAAACATGCTGCAATAATATATACTTTTAAGAGCAAGTATGATATACTATAATATGTTAAAAATACTGAAAACGAAATTTAACTAAAACATGTTCGTTAATTTGACTATATATTCACCCATGAAACATGTTCGTTTTCATGGGTGAATGTTTTCAAAAGTAAAATATGATGTAATAAAATATAATTTTAAGATAAAATATTTTGTGTGTTAAGTTCATAAAATTATAAAAAGATAATTAATTATTCCATATAGAACACACTAAAACAAAAATTAATTTGAGCCTACATTGAACCTTTTTATCTTAGTTTAAATGAGACAAAAGTTATTTGACTTACATCAAAGAGATAGAAATCCAGATATGAGACTTTCTCACACCTAGTTGATGTGACGCGTCATACCATCTAAGACGCAATGAAATGAATTTTGTGCTCACATTCTTAGGTCGGAAGCTATGATTGTCACCTAAATTAGGTTATTGAGCTAAATAGGCATTACAAAATACTAGATCACTGAACCTATATAGGCAGAATGCATGAGGGGAAAAATGGGTACGAGTCGCGTGCGATATTTTAGCACTTCCTTTCTTAAACGCCGGGTGTGCGGCACGGTATCTTATTGTGTCCCATTATTCCTCCCCCCTTTATATGAGCTCTTAAGAGTTTTTAGCCTCCATCCAATCTTCCGCCCAAATGCTTAGGTGTGAACGACCAAGAAGTCACAGACTTCTTTTGTATCTTCCCCGAAACATTTTTTTCCATCTTTTTTCTTAAGCTAGTCAGGCACATCTGATTCTTAACTGATTTTATACACATTTAAGCATTCGATCTTTATGAAGTTAATCTAGATCACATATCGAAGTTAATCTAGATGTAAAGTTAATCTAATCACGTGTTCTTAAATCTCGGCGTAATGATGTAGCTTAAAATTATAAATTTATTATAAATTTCAATAATTGAACTAAAGTAAGATTACTTGAAAATAATTAAATATTTCTTCTTCTTCTTCATTGGCCTAACAGCCCAGGGTAGGCCTTTGCCTTCCTCAGAAGTGCATACCAGGAACCCCTATTTTTGGACAAGGTCACCCAGTTTGTCACTTTTAGTGTTTTTAGTTTGTTTTCAAGACAGTCACGCCATCGGAATTTCGGCTAAATATTTGACAATGCTAATTATTTTAATGATTTGATTCATTATTTTTCGAAATGCTTACTTATAATTAAAGTACAGTAAATTACATTTTTGACACTGGATAGTCTAAAAGTTGAGGGCTGCATGCAAGATATTTTAATATAATTCTAGCTTTGCTTTCTGGGATAACATTTAAAGGCCCTTGATTGTATTCATATTTTCAAAAATATGCTGTGTGTGTGAGTGAACGGAATTATAAATATTCCTTAATACCTATTTGAAAGATATACTTGTTTTGATCCCAACCAATGTGTATCTTCACAGTGATTGGAATCAAATTTGGGATCTTTCACTTCCACAATCTTTCCTTCTTAATATGTTTTACTGGAGCGCTATTATAAATAATTTTGAAAATTTTAGATCCAAAAACACATAAGGAATGGTTTATTTCAAGAAAATGATTTTTTCTATTTAATTTTTTATTCATATATGCTGCTTTTTATGTTGTATATAGTCAGAACATTCATAAATTAGACTCAAAACTCAACATAAAGTTATAATTAACTAATTTGTTTCGTATAATAAATACAACCTCTTTCTTAGGGCTTTCCATACAATTTCAAATATTTCAAAAGAATTTTTCAAAAAAATATTTCAACGCTAAAAACGTTATAAAGTTTTCAAAAAGGAGCAAATATTGGAAAATTGATTATTAATTAATTTGTAAAAATTTTCAATGAATACCATAGCATATTTATTAACTGAAATATTTAAGAGGAAAAAAAGAAATTTTATCTTCTTATTTGTTACTTAACGCATAAGGCTTTTGAAAAATTATTGACTATTCTTTCTTATCATTTTTTAAATTCTGTATAAAATTTTTTAATTGTCTTTTAATAACCTGTTTTATTCAAATAACTGTATATATACACCTTTGAAATCTTGAAGAGAAGGTAAGAAACAGTTAAGCGAGTTTAAAACTCACCTTTCAAATTCAGCAAATTCTATTTCAGAATTTATTGAATTGTAAGAAATTTGAAATGCTTTTATTCAGTTTGATTCATTTATTATATTTCAAATATATTTAATTAACTATAACTTAAAATAGATTCTTCAATTATTTCTAATAAAATATACAATTGTTTTCATTTTAGTCATTCGTTATATTGAGCACAAGATTTTATTTTGATAAATGGAGTATAAATAAAATTTAGTGGGATATGTGAGTGTGTGAAATTTTACTAAAATTTTTCTCTTTTATAAAATAAAATTAAAGAAATATCGATGTTTGTATTTCTATAATATTTTCAAATATAAAAAAATATGAGTCAGTGTCACTTTTTAACTGTAAATTTAAATTATTTCACAAGTTAATATATATATATATATATATATATATATATATATATATATATATATATATATATATATATATATATATATATATATATATTAACTATTTATATTCTTTTACTCCACAAGAGAGGATCAAAATCGATGAGAAGAAATGATTGGAAAATATTCAATGCAAAGAAAAAAAATAATAATGATTGCAATGAACTTTTAGGCGCATCTGTTACTTCATTCGAACTCAAAGTTTCTGAAACTTCTTTCGATTACTCATGCCTTATAAGAAGTTAGAAGATAAGAATGAGGCTTTGATAGCGTGAACTGCAGTGGGTTGACGATCTGGGGGTGGGATAAGGAGTGCGGAAGAAGAAACCTTCAAACACCCTCAACTATACTCTCGACTTATAATTGTCCAAATCGATTATTGACCGCAATAACTCTTCACAAACTCCTTCTTCTAAAAAGAGTAAAAAGAGAAAAGAAGTACAAGGAAGATAAAGTACTAAGACCAAGATGTTAGCAGCAATAAAGTCGGTCTTTTCTCATTGAGAGAAATCTTCGAATTGTTGCCTTATTCTCGGTCCTTGCGCATTATTAGTGCCATATGTCTCTTCAAGAGGGATCTCTAAAAAGTCTTCAAAAGAAGTTGAGCTTTAAAATCCATAGACTTCGAACTGAATAGAATGATATCCGTACAAGCGTAAAAGATGTACTGATGCGTCTATCCTGGTGGAAGTAACTTTTTCCATCGCCCAAAGAGATTAATTGCAAGATTATTAGAGATGCCAACTGAAACTTTTAATTTTCTTCTCACATTTTAATGTTTAAGGAAAACTTCTTTCTAAATGCTTAAACAAACCAACTCAAATACCATAAACTATGATAATAAATTTTAATATTAGATTTATTCTTATAAATATCATATGACTCATATCGAAATCTTCTCTATAATTTGCAACTATTTGGTGGTAGTAGCCTGTATATCTGTGTATAAAAAATCAAAAATATATATTCTATTATAACATGCATTGTGAAAATGAACTGAGATTAAAAATATTGTGCTTTTGAAAGTCATTTTGATGATAATGTTAATTTAAAAAAAGCATTATTTTTCTGTAATCAAATTTGTTACGTTTATTATTAATGTAATGATATTGATATCAACCTTTTTAAACTATGAAATGTGTTCTATAGGTTTTATCTTTACCTTAAAAAATATTGTCTCTGAATAATAAATATAATATCTTAATATTAATATTTACAAATATTAATCAAGTGAGAATCTGTTGGGGAAACTGATTAAAAATTATATATGAAGTTTTAAATTCAATAGAAGCAATGATTTTAATGTCTATTCAAAAGCATTGATTAGAGATTTGGAGAATTATATGTTATGATTGTTTTATATTTTATATGAAACTCGTATTTTATGTTGTAATTATTTTGTTAGTTGAAAATCATTTTCTAAAATTTCATTTCAATAGATTTTTAGAATTTACATACAATTGTGTGTTTAATCTTTGTTTTTCCCGTCAACAAATGTTTAATCCGAATAATGTTGATTTTTCTGTACAGATTTCATATAGTAAGCTTAAGTTTAAAAGTTTAAAAATATCTATATTTGCTTTAAATTTTAATTATTTTCACAATCAAACAAGAATTGAAAATAAGAATTCCTTTTTAAATCTGTAGTCTTAATATATCTGAAATACAGTTGTTAATTAATGTGTATTATTAGTTTAATTGACTTTTAACATTTAAGCTCATTATATAATCTTTTCTTTATATAATCATAATCTTTTTCATTTCATACTTTAAAGTAAGATTAACATTTTTAAGAGATACTTTTACTCGCTTTGACTATAAGCATTTTCTTAAAAACTCATATAATATTTATAATTTTTAGTTTGTGTATGAAATATACTTCAATATAATAAGCCTGTAAATAGATCGAGGCTGTTTATAAAATAACTAACTAGAAATATATTTGCTAATATAAAATGCAGTATATGCGTAGTAATATTAAATAATAAATATATGTGAAGTATATTATGTTATTATTGACTTTATATACCATTATGAAATGAATCTTTAAGAAGTTTAATGCAGATATGTTCTTTAAAAAAATAAACAGTTTTAAGAAATGTAAAACATAGTTTAAAAAGGTAAAAGGAACTTCATAATTAAGATGTAATTCTGTCTTATGGTCATCCTATCCTGTAATACTGAAAAAAAATGGTAGCTCTTTATAATTTTAGTTTTTAATAAAAACTATTACCTATTTATATTAAAAAGTTTATGTAAGCTCAAAGAATTATGCCAAAAAGGGGGATGATCTAATAGTTTTCTAGAATGTCTACAAATCTCAGAATGTGAAAATAATATGTGATATTCCAAAATAAAGTTTAATGTTTATATTGTATTCTCATTCATACATAAAATATATGCTCTGTTCTTTCATTATTGTTTTGCATTTTTCTTTTCTATGAGAAAGACGTGAAATTTTCGTTCAGATTTTCAGCAGTAAAAAGCGAAAGATTAAGAAATAGTGAAATATTAATTTTTTATCCTATATTTCGAATCCTACATTAATTCTTTTTAATTAAAAATTGTTAATGATAAGAACAAGATTTAGAACCCATGACTTAACAAGGGATATTTATTATTTTAAATATATCTATAAAATTTATTCTTCAAAAAGGAATTTTTTATTGTATTATAATTGGAAATGAAACTATGTTTTAGGCCTTCTTGGTAAGATTAATTTAATCCTATGTATCACGGAATTAACTGTATTGAAACCCATGTAACTAAATTCAAAGTTTAATAAATATTATTGTTTTTTATAATAAAATTAATGGTACAAATACTTAAATATTGTAAGGAGATGAGTGATATATATATATATATATATATATATATATATATATATATATATATATATATATATATATATATATATATATATATATATATATATATATATATATATATATATATATATATATATATATATATATATATATATATATACACATGTGTGTGTGTGTGTCTCAAGTGTTACATATATGTTTTAGCTGAATATATGAATACAACTATACAACTTATATGTAGAAATTTTATTCAATTTATTCAACTAAAACGTGATTTGCAATGGTTTAATAGCTAGATTTTATGAAAAGTTTTCGTCTCAAAAGTTTTCTTCTTAGTAATAATTAGAGTTTTATTCTTCTAATTAATTATTAGTTTGTAATAATGTTTTCAGACACCTAGATCTTTTTTAAAACGAAGTCTGCGTATGTCAAAACTAACTGAACTTCTCTTATAATTTGCATTTCTTTAGATTCTATCGTCTTTTCTATTTTCTGGAATTCAATGGAAGAGAAAACCATGCGTAGAAACCTCAGTAGTCATTGAACCTCAAACTTTATAAAACTAGGGTAGTGTACCAAGATCGCGTCATCCCTCCCTTGCTTGGAAGAATTAAGGAGGTCATTGAGCAGATACCTCTCACTCTCTGATCTTTGCCCCCATCCTACTTTGCTCCCTCCCTCAGCTATTAAATCCCTGCATCCTACCAACCATCATTGGTTTCCTGAGTTCATTGATTCGTGAACTCTTAGATAATAGTAAGAAACACGAATGTTTGCTATCTGAGGAGGCTCCCGCTGTCAAAATATGGCAGTATTTATAGAAATAAGAATAAGAAATGGGAGAAGGGCGCTGCATCCACGCGACTTGAAGAAGGAATGCCACGTGGATGCTGTATTTTTTTCGGCTCCAATTTTTTTCTTCGTCTTGTAAAAAAAGGGAAAGTTTAAGAAACGCGGATTTATAAAGTTCGCTGGGTCAGTGATCTTTGCTGGGATTATGTATCGTGTCCCATTTCGAAAAGTATTGGTTTAAGCAAGATGAATTCATAAATAGTGGAAAATATGTCTTAGGGTTTCCTTTTTGTGCAGAGGTGTCAAATGCGTCATGGTTAAGAAATTGAATGTATTTGGTGGTTTCTATTTTTTTAATACGAAACATTGTTATGCATATCATTAAATTTTTTTATGCTTATAAAAATTACCATTTTAAACTTTTTTCATAAAGGTATTACGCAATATATACATAGATAATTACTTTTAATCAATGACGTAATTATAGTTAGAAAATGGAAGCAAAGTCTTATGAAATAATGTTTCAAAAACTATTTTAAACATTTTTTTATGTTTGGAGTATAAAAGAGTCGCATATATATTTTCAGAATAAACTAATTTATTTAGGAGTTTAACTACTAAAATATTGTATTATAAAATAAGATATCAATTTTAATTAATTCTCTCTATACATTTTTAAAGTTTTAATATTATCATTTCTTACTATATTATTACTTTATTGGTAAAGATGGGGTTTGAAAAGATAACTAAACTTTAATAGAATTTATTTGAGATCTAGAAATCTTACTTGAGTAACTTTTCATCTGATTTAATTATTGTGCAGCCAATGTCTAGCATAAACAAATTATTAATTTGAAAACGTTTATTTATTAGACTTAATAATTCTAATTGCATTCAAATATTTACAATTAATATTATCTTAACAAAACCTTACATGAATAAAAAAAATTAACAAAGCAATCACAGTGAAAAAATTTATGTTTATTTTATTAAAGCAATTTTTTTATTTATTACGAATTATTGATGAAAACTCTGGTTAAATATATATATATATATATATATACATACATATATATATATATATCATATATATATATTTGTTATCTTATTATGATATATGGATTTAATAAAATGTCATTAACAAAAAATATTTTGAAACTCCAACAAAATTTATTTAAATTTCAGAGATGTTTCAAAGACAGTAAAAGATTATCAATAAAAATAAATTGCAAATGAAACAGTAATTTTCATAAGTAATCTTTAGTTAATTCATAATTATTCATAGTATTTATAATTATAGACATTACTCCATATTACACAATTTCATTTGAAAAAACAAATACCAAAAAGGAATATATTTGATATCATTATATTTCTTAAAGTGTATCTTAAATAATTATGCTAATAATAATAAAGAAAATATTCTTTTGAGTCCAAGAGAACTTTTTTGAGATAATCCTGATTCTCTGAGACACTGAATAATGCACCATCTCTTTAGTTTTTCTGTCAGCATTCAGACTTTCTGAAATAATAAATTCAAACAATTAAATAATTGCTCATTCACAGGAAAAATCAAAGCAGAAAAGCACACACACACATATGTATATATATATATAAGTTAAATACAAAAGAGTATAAAAATAAATCATCTTATATATTTTACAACCTTGTTTACGAAGAAATGTAAAGATTCATGAGTGCAAAAGGAATTTTAAGACTGAGAACAGATGAAATCATATTATTAATATCATTAATATTCTTCGTTAATGAAAAAAATTAGAAACGTAGCCTTTACTTGAAGATCTCAACCACATTATTTCGAGCAATATTTGCAGTTACTTCATTTCTTTGGTAGCATTGTGTCCGGCTCTTCATTTGTTTTACATTTGCAAACTCAAATTTTATATTTCGTTCAAGTATATCATATCACATATCACGTTGATATTAATTGTAATCGCATCACAAAGCTTTGGAATATGAGTAACGCACTTCCTTGTTAAAGGAAGACTATATTATCCCTGCTGAAACAATGCATTTTTAATTCAGAGTTAATTATTGATGAATCTTTCTATTTTAAGAAATATTTGTAGAATGATTGCTTACTGTCTCTGCTAATTAAAAGAAAGTCGCTTGACAATAACCAATTGATAATTTTTGCAGTCTTTAATTCATTTTTAAAAATTTATAAAGCAATTCAATAAAAAGTAATGGCAAAAATACATTATTACATATTTCTGCTCATTTTAGTTTCTAGTTTTTTTAATTTTGACAAAATTTTCCTTTTGGATTGTTTAATGCAAAATAAATTTCTAACAGAATAAAAGCAAAAACATTATATAACAGTATATTGTCTGAGATTTCATTTTAGATTTTACTCAATTATTTCCAATATTTTGATAAATGTATTTTTCTAAAAAATTGCTTAAATGTTTTCTTTTTGGAGTGTGACTGTATTGTGAAGCAAGACAACCAACAGTAACTTCAAATAAATCAAAAATTCAACTTATTTCTAGGCTATGATATTCATTGTTCTTTCATTGAATCGTGTATTAAATTCATTCATATTTTATCCAATATTGCTAAAATATTTGTTAAACCTGTAGAATGTCATTGTTATATCAGAATTTGAAAATATCTCAAATTATTTACTAATATAGTGCTTGTTAAATTTATTCTTTCAATCTTATGATTTTTAACTTTTGAATATATTTGTGTTTCATAAGTTTTATGGTTTTAGTTTTGTAGTAGTAAATAAATAATAATTAGTTACAAAGATAACTAGTTATTATTTATTAAGTGTATTAGTAGAGAATTAAGTTGTTATTTCAAATATAATTTATCAATGTAATATTAAACTCTTTTTTATTGTTTATATTGAAGGATAGTAAAGCTAATTACGATTTCTGATTTCGGCATTATAATTCAGTTAGAAAAGTTGTCTTACATATTTTTTGAATAAAATGAATAGGTGATATAAAAAATATAATTTTCATCTTAAGTATTCACCTTTTATCTATAATTTTATGAATAATAAAAAACAAAAGTTTTACTAACGAAAGATTTAATGAGTTTTAGTTTTCAGCGGTAACAAATATCGTAATTGTTTAACATTTTTATTAATAAATATTTTTAGTCGTCATAGTAATCATAGAATATTCTTAGTTCTTATAAAAAATATTTTTAAATTTTTTTTTAAAATTTACATTATTAACTTAGGATTTATTAGTTTGAATTATATTTTAAACCACTTTTAACTATTTTAGTAAAACAAATCACATACGAGAAAAGAAATTTAAATTCAGTTATAAAGCTACATTTTAAAATATATTCTGAAATATACTTAAAAATAGTAAATTCAAACGAAAATAAAATAAAAATATATTTTATATTTTTAAGCAAATATTGTCTTATAAAAGTATATCCGATGATATTTTACTTTACTTTCCCTTACTATACTTTGGGAATGAACTTAGTTGTCAAGAGAATATCTCATTTGTAACAGTAAATAATGCAGTTTAGGGAATAGCGGAAAATGAAAAAGGGAATATTATAAAAATAGCTTTGGAATTGGTATTTGCGATTTTCCCTCACTTTGTACTTAAATTCCCGCTCGCGTGAGCTAGTCGACAGCCTGCAATCTAATATTCAAAAGAATGCACTTTAATCCTTTGTCTATCTGCAACCGATCCTCTTATTATTTCCTTTTTATTTCAGATTTGGCAATGCACCGTACTTGAGATGTAAATATAAAGGGGCCATTTTCTTTACAATGAATGATGAAAAAAAAAAAAAAACCAAATCAAATATTGCTATTCGAGACGTAAACTTAGTAACAAAGGTTGTTTGTGATACATTATTTAATACGCAACATATAAAAAAAGAGAGCTTCGGGAATGGAATAGGGAATTTTGTTTGATCCTCAAAAATAATATATTTGTTAAAAAAAAAAGTAGTAAACCCGAAATGTTTTTGTTCCACAAATGCAATTTTATTCGGCATTTTGCTTTGAGTTAAGCAAAAACGTTGTTTGAAAATCATCTTTTTCCCTAAATGTAATAAAATAACTAAAAAATTCTTTCATGCATTTCGATTTGAAAAAGAAAGCCTTTTCCCATGAAATGTAATGGTATTTTGAATAAATCAAACTAATATATTTTCAAATCAAATGCCAATTTGAGAATACATAAAATAAAAATAAATAAAAAGATTTATTAAGTATTACTATTATTTCGTGTACTATGCTTATTAGATGAATATATTTATATTTATTATTAATAAAATTTATTTAACTTTTATTATATTTACTTTGCCTAAAAACAATTTAATTGAAAGATACATGTTATTATATATATATTATTTACATGCACTTTCTAGGTATCCTTAAATAGAGCCGTAACATATAATATATATTATTTACTATAGTATAACAGTATACATGCATTCATTTATTTTTTCCTGATTAACAATTAAGCATCTATTATCTTTCTTTATTATTATCAAAATATTATTTTTATTAAAAATTTAATAAAATTAAAGTCGTGAAGGAATATTACGGACTCTAAATAACCTGTAAACACATAAATAAGGCATTCACTAACATCATATTCTTTTACTAATCTAGGATTGCATTTATCATTAAAACTAGTTGATATTCGTATCTACGAAAAACAATTTAATAATTTTGTACCATTATAAATAATGATAATTTTAAATTTAAATTAAAAAAATTTACTATACAAATGTATTTAATATAAATCATGGAAATATGGATTTTGTTATTTTCTTCTAACAAATCTAAGTTTACTTAAACTAAGTCCAGAGTATTACTTTCGCTGAGTCAAGAAAAAACTATTTAATTACTTTTTACTATTCTAAACAATGATAATTTACTATTCTAAATAAAGATAATTTTGTTTCAAGTCTAACCTTATTTATACTGAGTCATATGTTTTTTGAATAAGTCGAGTATATACACATAAACAGATTTTTATAAATATATAAACGGTTTTTTTGAATTTTCGTTTGCTAAATCTAAGTTAAATATTAAAAATGCTAATAAAAAATTGATCTTAACATTTTCTAGAACTCAATATTCATATATAGTGATCAACATAGAATTATTTTGCAAACTTATTTTTAATACTTTCACTGTTTTTAGGTTCATTTGTTACAAAATGCAAAAATAAAAGCTGAAATAAAAATCTGAAAATTTATTATTTTTATTTTTCTTAAATATCAAATTTTGGAAATGTTTTATGTATAATGTTTCAACTGTCGGTTATTTTCTCTCTAAAATAATTCTAATGACAAATTAGATTTATACTTACATTAAAACTTATAATTACATATCTATTTTTGTTTCTTGAACACAAGTGAATAATATTAAAAATAAGGAAAATCCGTTATAGTATGATAGTCATTAAATGTCTGTGTGTGTGTATACTGATATCTAGTAAATTATCCTAAGGATTTCCTAATTTTTCATTAGCTTTTTTTTATTTTTCTTGGAAAATTGGTACTTTGAGATGTGTTTTGCCGTTCCCAGCGTAACACATAAATTTTATTCACTATGGTATAAAATATTTTCTTCAATAAGAAAATATAATTCCTTTATATTCCACAATTTCAAAACTTAATAACTACTGTATCATTAATTTATTATTTTTCACTAAATATGGCTTCAAATATTACTGAAATTAAGATCAAATAAATAAAGAAAAATAAATTAAGAGAAAAAACAGTATTCATCTTTTCAAATAATTTTTATTTATCTTTATCCCTAAAGAGGTTTTTTAGCTTTTCAGAAAATAATATGATTAAGCATTTGCAATTTATACAGGTATTATTTTCTCTTATAACTCTAAATTTATATATATATATATATATATATATATATATATATATATATATATATATATATATATATATATATATATATATATATATATATATATCATCATACTGTTATTCTCATTTACTTAAAAAGCTTGATTTTATAAATCTATGTAGAACAAGAGCATAAAAAATCCCATTTAGTTCCTTAAAACCCATTAGATTTTCTACAAACTTGCTATGTAAACTTGTAAGTGATATCCTGATATCAGCATTTTTCGTATTGCAAAGAATTCTCACTCCATACATTACAGAAAACGGAAAGAATTTAAGGAAGAAGCATTATTAAAAATTTCTATATCCTCGAAGATGACTGATGATCTAGGAGTAAATAACCTAAAAATAGGCAGATGCTGCAGCCAGGTACATCTTCCTTCGCCTGCATATACTGTCATGATGCCCTAGGTGTCCTAGTCTTCCCATTTTTCTGGCATTGTTAGGGAAACCACGATATGTTAAGCATTGACAAGATTATTCATGTCATCCTGAAGATACACAAAAGCAGGATCTTCTTAATGAAGAAGCTTTGTTGTGTAGGGGTTCTTTCACTGCCGCCGGGTAAGGAGGAGGGTTCTTCCGTAATAATCGGTAATGAGCGACAGTTGAATAGAATGTCAACGAAAGAAAAATGACTTTTCTTTTCTAAAAGGTGTAAAGGTACTTTTGTTCGCCTAAGATAAGAGGTGATAAGAACAGATAGGCGAAACGAAAATGTTCGCCTAGTTGATTGATTTAGTATGGAGCAAAATTGATTCTTTAGCTGAAAATGGTATTCTTAAGGTCTTATTTATTTTAATGTTAATTACTTAAAGAAAGGAATTATAATATGAATATAATAAATATTTTATTAAGTTTAATGATAAGCTTTGATTTAAATTTTATTACTTCATTTTGTTAATTTTAAATCACCAATTTCCAGTCGCATTTTTAGTTTATGGGTATCTATTGGTATATATAGCACTTTTTGAATTCAGAGATTTATAAGAATATAGAAAAATTAAACATAAGAAATTTTAAGCCAAATATAGTTCCTAAAGTATATAATTATTTCAATACTCATGATTGTAGCTAATGGTATTGAATTAAGATAAAACAATGCATTCATAAATTGCATATAAGTTTTTAAAAATTATAGTTGTACGTTACTTAAAACTATATAAATATCTATTCAAATAACTATTGATCAATATTGTTTCTAATGATTCTAAAATATAAAAATTCTTAATTGTTGAAAAGTCAGATTAAATTTCAAATATTACTTTTGAAAATAAAAACATCAACACATTGTTTTATTATAAACTTCAAATGAAATTACTGAGAAAGTATTTCTTAAAATATGTATAAAAACTATGTTTAAAGTTTGAAATTATACTTTGAATAAATAAAAAAAAATCAACATATTGAGCAAATTTCATCATCGAAACACAAATTTTGGCAAAACAGACTCTTAGAGATTTGTTTTTAATGGAAAATTTAAAATTTTATTTTCTAATATTTTTATGATAAATTAAATTTTTTTTTACAAAATATATTTCATTTCTAGTTTTAAAAAAATTGGTTTTTAGTAAACTATAAGATTTATAATGGTTTTACGCACCGCCCAATTTGTCCAGTAGTCAGCGTGCCTGACTCCGGACATGGAGGTACTGAGTTCGAATCCCGGTTCGGGCATGGATGTACTTTCTCTCTTTATCTATCCTGTCTTTGTCCTTTCCTTGTATGAATGAGGTGTGAATGGTTGCCTACTCTATAAACGGGTACCTATGGCATGTGTGTAGAGCAAAGTCGTACTTTCACCTCCATGGTGCTCTGATTAAAACGAAAGACGCTCCCAATTGACTTAAATTCACATAGCCAAAGGCATAGCGAGCTTGGCTTGACCAAGTGTCATTAGTAACAACAACAATGGTTTTAAGCATACAGTTGCTATGTGACTGTGAATTATTCCCCAAAATCTTTATTAATTACACTTTATACAGTGGTATTTAATTAATTTAGGTTATTAATGATTTATATTGTATAGAATTTCATGTGTGTGCAATATAAATCAGTATTTACGGATATTAAAAAATAAGTTTATTTTTCTTGATAGCTATTTTTATAAAATGTATGAGAAAAATAAAAATAATAAATAGACTACTGGAATTATGCTATCATATATCCTCATAAAATTATCAATAAAAATATTTAAAATACTGAAATTTTCTTTTGCTTAATTTAATATTTTATTCATAAAATAGCTTATATTATTAAGTGTATTTTTTCCATTACAAAAATTATAATGTAAATTTTAAAATTTCTATAAATATCCGGCTTTTGTTATTTTTATTTTCCATTCCAAATCTCTCTCTCTCTGTATATATATATATATATATATATATATATATATATATATATATATATATATATATATTGAATCGTTATATATTATTAACATATATGAATGAAGGAAAAAAAGACCACATAAAAACATTGAATTTATAACAGGTTTTTATTTTATTATATAGGCCTATTTTACTTATATAATATTTACCTGGTGGTAATATTTCTCATTAAATTTAATACCTGGCGGTAATATTTCTCATTAATTGAAATGTATTCCATGTATTTTATGTCTACTGAAATCCAGGGACTAAGAATAATAACAAAAATTGCGTTGTTGGTATTTTTATTGAAAAGTTTTCTGCAAAGAAATTTTAGATTTAGTTATAAATTGAAGTTTCTTTTCAATGTAAATGTTCTGCTAGATAACAATTTTCAGGTGTGTGATAATTCTTAAATGTTCTAAATAACTTGAAATTTCAACTTTATGTTTTACTTATGGAATTAATTTTGTCATCTATAACTATCCCCTTCTTCTCTTCTTCTTTGTTTAAAAATTAATGTATCTTGTTGTATCTATCTTTTCAAGCAATGAAATATATTTATATAGAACAGCAGTTTTATTACATCTATTTCATATGTATTGAAGTAAAGATTCGAATCCAAACAGCCACCAATGACTTACATGAGTAATCTTTCGCAATAGTGCAGTTGTTGCTTGTAATCACAGTCTATTTGAGAGATTGCATCACTCTTGCTTTTTAAGCTTGCAAATGACCTGTTTCAGACTATTTTGGGATAACGTTCCTTCGAAACTTCATTGATTAAATGTATTACTTGTTAGTTTTCACGAGCATTTTGGCATAGTTTGTGGAGTATATTCAGAATTTTCCAGAGAACAATTTTTTCTACAATTACGTTTAGTGTTAGCAACTGTGCCTGTAGATTTATATTTAGTTGCTCAGTTGTTCTCATGTTATTTTGCAGGAACAGCTATATTTGAATTGCTGAAAATAAATTTCCAGCATAAGCACACTTTGTTTGATTGATAAGACGTTCTAAAGAATATTTTCACTACAACTGCCAATGCAAACAGAATATCATGCGCTAATCCTGTGATATGCTTGATGCTTGAACACTGCAATATATATATATATATATATATATATATATATATATATATATATATATATATATATATATATATATATATATATATATATATATATATATATTATAAATTATTTACTGTGAAAATATAAAATGCCTAATTTTGTGTGGGTGGTCTTTAATATATATTAAAGTCAATTATCTAAGCTTCTACTTTTTGCATAACACACTTTTAACAAAGATGCTTCTCTGAGAGTAAGAAATATCTAAAATAAATTCGACGTAAGCGACGATAAAATCTCTTTTAGCATTTCAAAAGAAATCAACCTAAGATTTTGAAAGAACAACGAAATGAAAGTGCTTGTAATATCGATGTGAATGGTGAATGCTTTTTTTAAGTTTTTTTTTTCTAGATTCGGGAAAAAAAGAGATATTCTAAAGAAATTGGGAGAAGAAAGTATGAAAAATTTCCTGTTCTCATTTCAAATGAGGTAGTATTACTCTTCGAGTGATGCGCGTTTGAAAATATGTCTCGTTTCCTCGTAGTATATGCAAAACAATACGTTCCCATAGCTGCATCTTAAAAGTAGATGAAAACTTGTGGACTCGCGCACAATATTATTTTTCAATACGGTGCAGGGGATGGTTTGGTTACCAAGCTTTCGATCTCATAGTGTATACCGCATTTCTTTCGAACACGGTATACAAGCTCTACTGGTGAAACATTTGTGAGGAAAAGAAGATTCAATATCCAACCAAGAATTTACTATTGTCTTTCACGATGCAGTTTCTAGCCTTTTTTTCTCTTCTACTTTCTCCTCGAGATGTATTATAGTTTATTTCTTTTTTCAAAAGCTTCTCATTATTCATAGCGAGCAGATCACCGTTGGCGATAGAGAGAAAAAATCGGGACGCATTTTTTTATTTTGAAGGATCTTTGGCAAGTTTTTTATTTACCCTTCTCTGAGGATTGGCCAGAAAAAAAGCCAAGTTCGTAATTTAAGATATCGGTTTCTTTGGAGACCGGGAGAAGAATACATTGATTGCTTTGCAGCATGAAGTGTATTCGAAGGGTGGTGGTGGTTGTTGCAGGTGCCTTTCATTTTTTCGCCTGCTTTACTTTGTAACGAGTCTCAAAAACTATCTCGACTTTTTGCTTACATTTCCTAGTATTTTATTTTTAACTTTTGTTTTCTGTAGAGAAGTTTTTTTTTCTTTTTATTACATTTCATTTTCCTGTAGTTAGTTTGAAACAAATTATTAAAAATAGACTCATTAAAAGTAATGTAATCAAGTCGATACAGTTGGAAATATTAAACAAAGATAATGCGTATATTTTTATTCTTAAGATTTTAAAGAAGTTATGTTCCTAGTTTTTGTGATTTCTACTGTCTATAACTAACAATTGATGAGAAAAAAATTGATTGTGATGTGGCAAATTAATCATCTTTATTTGAACTTTGTAAAACTCAATCTTAATTCATTTAAATAAAGTTAATGATTCATTTTATTTTTATATACTTATGTATTTAATAATAAAGTAATTTTTGCATAATCATCTAAGAAATAAAACATCAAAAGTTAATATTAAAAAAAATTCAAAATAAATAAAATAATTGAATAAAATTTATTGTTATAAAATGTGCTGAATTTCTAAAACATTATCATTAATTATATAGAAAGAATAATAAATACTTATTAAATGAAAATAAAGTATGCAATTATTTATTAAATAATTACTATTAAGTACGAAAATAACAATAATTATTTATCAAGTCCTAAATTACATTGAAAATGTATAGTGAAAGTGCGAAGTACCAAAAGTTTATACGTATCATTTAACATGATAATATTCATTAAAATATTAATTTTTATTAAAAACTAAAAAATTTGTAAGAAAATAAGTATGGTAATGAAATAAAATTAATATGTGTTTTTTTTAAATTATCGTATAAAACCAGAGGTAATTTTTTATGCTGGTTATTTTTTAATACAAGAATATTATTAAAAATTAAGATTAGTAACATTCTAATGAGAAGACCAGTTTTCAAGAGGCCTTATTAGAATTAAAAGTGTTTATTAGTCAAACAATTTTTTCACAAAAATGAAATTTCAACAATATTAAGTTGTGTAAATTATTATATGTTTAAGTTATGATTTAGTCTTAGACTCTTTATGTATTTTTATATGTATTATTTTCACACATTTTTTAAAATCTTTAAAATGTTTTTCTTACATGCAGTGCAGATTTAAAACCATCTATATGTTTTATTTTATCTCTTGAATTTGTTTTCCATTTTTCTTCTTCATTTTCTAAAAACATTTTTGCAGTTAACTGTCGTAAACTGATCAAAGATTTTACAAAGAGTTCATAAACAATACGCATAATATACCAATTATTATTTCCAAAAATTTTTATTTAAAAGTGAACTGACATGTATTCATATAATATAATAAACCAAGAGAAAAATAGTTAGATCGTTGTAAAAAGAGATTTTTAAAATTATAATTCATTATTAAATATAAATATGGAGTTATATCAAAATTTATTAAATTCTAAAAAAGTAAGGCAAAAACGCTTACAAATCAATTTTAAATCAGAAGCTATTTAAAAATAATAAAGAAATTTTAAATAATAAAATATTTAAAATAAAATTTAACTGCATAATAAGAAATAAGTCTATTACATAGTCAGATATGTAAGAGAAAAAGAAAAAAACTCAGTAGCGTGCATGTTAAAATTTAGATTATTTTAAGTGATAAAAAACTTATTTTTTAAACATTTTTGCAGATTTAAATGATTAGATCTCTGATATGCAAATAAGTGCTTCAATATTCAGTAATCCTTCATTTAACAACTTCATGTGTTAAACAAATCAATCTTTCAATACTGAAATATACAGGTGAGTTTGTCAACCTCAGAATCACCATGTGGAAAGTTGTTTTCTCCATGGTTTACATTTTTTATTGAATGAATAGGGCTAGAGGCATTTCTCGTTTTCAGAAAGAGAATTTAATTTCTTTTTCGTCTTTGTTCTTTCCCCCCCCATGGAGAGGGGAAAGAACTACCCCTCACATCACAGAAATGCGCGTATTGACTACAGCGTGAAAAACATGTTTCGGGTAAGAACCTACGGGGGTAAAACTTGGAAGGGTAAAAAAAAAGTCAGAAATTTGACATAAAACAGAATCCAACATTAAAGAAGGGAACAAATTTTCTTTGGGAAAGAAGGGGTGGGGAGCGAAGACCTGACATTCCCCACCTCCTCCAATGAACATGCGTCTATGCTAATGTTGGCTGGGGTTGTTCAGCAAATTCGCCCTAGGAAGAATTGAAGTACGTACACAGTCTTCGATGGGTAGAAAGAACTGAGAAACGGAAAAAAATCGTGCGGTGTGTTGTATGTCCGGGAAAGAGAAGGAGGGAAAGAATGGATTAAAAAACAAGCCGTTAGGTTCAGGGTAGGAGGGGGTAGGGCATCAAGGGGATGGGGAAGGCACAGAGACGTGAAATAGACAAGGAGATGCGAGAAAAGAAGTTGTTTGAGGGGCAGATAGACACGTCTAAAAATATGAGCCAGGAATTTTAAGCCCCCGAATCACCATTGATAAATATGATTTTCAGTGAAAAGATGTGGTGACAGTTTAAGGTGAACCGTAAATGGACATTGACAAAATGACGTAAACGTTATTAGGAAGTTGATGCGTATGTGCATTATTCAAATCATTGATTGGAACACACAAACTGAAATAAAAATTGTTAAAGAACGAAGAAATATTTAATTCACAGTCTAAAAAAATGTATGTTTGTTAGTAAAATGGGAAGCGTATTATTCACTCGATTAATGAAACACTGATTTTTATATTGTAGCCGAAATATATTATGCACACTTGATTATTAAATAATATTTTAAAGTCATTTGATGAAAATATCTAATAAAGTAAAAATGTGTAGTTATAACATTCAGAACTGAGATATTGCGTGAGTACTGTTTAATCTTTTTAGCTGAAATATTGTGTGAGAATAAGAATTTAACATTTTATATTGTAATATGTTTTATATATAAGCTTATTTTTAGCTTATTTAATAAAGACATCTTCACGTGTTTTGTTATATTTTATGATAATGAGAAGAAAAATTTTTGGAATAATTAGAACAAAAAAGAAATAAATGATGAAAGATATAGATGAAATAGAATAGAAATAAAAATAAATGATGAAAGATATAGATGGATATAGATGAAAGATATAGATGAAAGGACATTACTTACAATAATTTTAGAAAATGTCGTATAATTTACATAAGAAATTTTAGATGTTTGTCTTAAAAGTTAAAATAGAATTCTTTTGAAGCTAATACTATATTCACAATAACCTCAATTATTTTGAACATTTTTGAATCTATAGAATTCTGTAACATTTTAAATCTTTGATATAGGTTTATTATCAGTTTTCATTATAATACCAAAGTTAAAATAAAACTTTTGTCTCAGATGGATAAGTTAGAATCATCTACTCCCTCCAATAAGCTTGTCTAATTTCAATTTCTTTCAGTAGATAAAAACATTTATTAAAAATTAAACAAAACTGAAATTTTATAAATTTATTTGAGAATATTAACTTTCAGATAATTTTAATTCATGAAATGTAACCTTATTATTAATTGAACCTTCATACATTACCTTGAAATATTATAAGTTATCCTTAACATGGGATCTTAAATTGATATGTTCTCAAATAAAGGAAAAATGCTCCCACATATACAGTACATGCATTAATTTTAGTTTTAAATAATATAGTAAATACTAATTATTAAAAAACGATTAGTGATTTTCTTAAAATTTTATTTGTCATAAGATAATAAAATTTAATTCAGAAACATTTAAACATGCATTTCAAATAAATTTACATTAAATATTCCTTCTTTGCTCGGACTGAGTTTTTTATTATATTCATGATTTTTTTATTATTTTTCTTATTAAAATTTAAACTTTGTCTTATGAAAGTAACAAATTTATGCAAATGATGTTTGATACTTTATTTTTAATAAGAAAATTAATACATTGCAATGAACAAAAATTAAAATTATATCGGAAAATATTGGTGTCAAAAATTATTCTTTTTCAAAGATATGTTGTATTACTTAACTTCTACAGATGAGAAAGGTATATGTTTCTTTGTTATTTTATTTTAAGCACACTCCCTTTAAAGATTGAAAATTCGTCGAAAGAAAAGTTTAGAAAAAATTCATTCACTAGGACGGGCGAATACGAAAGTATGCATCTCATAGTAATGACTAAATCTTCTCGCACAGAACAAAAATGTGAAAATTCAAAGTAGAAGGGGGAAAAAGAAAGAAAAAAAAAAAAAAACGAATACAAAAATTTGCAAATAAGTGTCCCAGAGTGGCATGCTGCCCAAGAGAGGGCGCCACCATCGCTACATGTCATTAGCACAATTTAGAATGTCAGGAGTGACTGAGATTAAAGAACGGGAAGATTCTTTCAGCTTTCTTCGCATATCCAGCTTTCCCCTCCTTTGGTTCTTAGTGTTTTCCCTCCCCTTTTCTTTTACATGGGAAGACTTTGATGCATGCGTCTTCATTGTGCACGTTCTTAAAGTTGTTTTCTGCTTTCAAACGTTACTCCTGTTGTAAAACTCCATTTACAGGATGAGAAAAGTTGTGAGAGGAAAAAAGAAACGAAAAAGCGTGATTTCGGGGATTTCGCTAATTTAGTAGCTTGGTGGGTGTAAATTTCTCGTGAAAGAAAATTTAAATGGGATGCCTGCATTGAAAATGAGACATCATTAGGAAGACTTTTAACAAAATGAGTTTTAGTTCGAAAGAGTTTAAAAAAAAGCGAACGAGTCCTTTTTTTAATAAATTTTCCTAATGTTATTGTTAGAAAAAAATATTAATTAACTTTTTCTCTCATATACTCAATTATATATTCAATTTTTAATAAACAATAATTTCAATTATATATTCAATTTTTTCTTATTAGCAATTTCATCATTAAATAAATAATATAAGATTTTATTAAAATTAAATATTCACATACAAAGGGAAATCGAATAAAACATTATTAAAATTTATAAACTTCTATGTTATGTATGATTTTTATTTATTATTATAAAAAGTATCGCTACAACATCACTCTCAAATATTTTACTACATTTGATAAAATTTTAGTCATCATTTAAAATAGAAACTGGTTTTTTTGTTGTGTATAAGTATTTTTACCAGTGATTATAGATCACTTTTAAACTATATATGATTCTGCGACCACGTATAAGCCAAACAATGAAAATGTAATAAAAAGGCTCCCTATTTTGATAACTGAAATCGATTGAAACACATATATGTTAATTTTTGTGATTTAAAATACGTTCCCGTATTCTTTACGGCAAAGTTTTGTCTCGTTAAATAAAAATTGGATAAACAGTTTTTCTTAATCTGTAATTATTCAGTTATCTACTGTCTATTTTTTCAATTGTTAATTAATTATTTCAATAAATATTCCATTATGAAAGTTTAATAAAACTGAGTACTATATCAAAGCATTATTTTCAAGCATCATGAATTATTTTCTTTTTTCTCTATAATGCTTGCAGACCATATTGAAAAATATTAAATTAAACAAGTTTTACGTTTCTGTTTACTTAAGCCAGATGATATACTTTTCATATGAGATATTTGCTAAATATTTATATATATATATATATATATATATATATATATATATATATATATATATATATATATATATATATATATAGTACAGTTGTTCACAACCCCTTTTCAATAATATTTGAATTTAAATATTTTTCGGGGTCTTTCAAAAGTTAACAGTTTATTTTTAAGCATTCCTTAAAACCTTACTGAAGTCTGAATTTGTAAAACCCGTTCAATTTTAAAGATAAAAACCTATATTTCTTATATCATGAGAAATATATAAAGACCATATGAAAATCTCCAGTTTATGTTGCAATTATAAATGCAATTTACGATAAGAAAACGTAGGTACCGCGCGTAAAAGGTTAACATATTTCAAAGCATTTTCAATAGGAATTTATTAATGACTTAAAAGTACAAGTGCTTAGTTATTTTTCAAGAAATTATTTACTTATGTAAAAATATTTTTATATTACGCAATACATAAAAGCTTATATTTACTATACATGCAACTCAAAATAAATGTAATTTATTATTCAAATCATAAAAATAATACTTTATGATTTAAATGCAAGCATAAAGAATAACTAAATACAAATTTTGATGAGTAGAGAACGAATAAATGCATTATTTTCAATCTGAATATTATACCACTTTGCTCAGTAAAACTATTTTTATTTATTTGTACAGGTACGCGCGCGTTAAAATTTATGTTAATAAAATATCGAAAGCCATTAGAAATTTTCATACAATATTGCTTCAACTGAAATAGGTTAATATCACTTAAATGTGTGATATATATTGCTGCAAAATAATTTTTTCTTTTATTATTGAAGTTATCTGAATTCGGCACTCTAAATTTTCGAGTAAACATTAACTATTATCAATAATATAGTTTTCTAAATAGATATGGTATGCAGTTTTAATTTGTGACAGTCTTTATTTTTATTTGCTTAGTAACAATCATCAAAAAAAGTATTGTTGTGTAGAAAATATAATAGAAAAGTAATCACCTTGCATTTGTTACTGGTTTTAAGCAGAATATTTAAAATGTTCAAATTGAGGAAAGAATTGCAGGTTTTGGAATACTGAAATTTTGAAGAAAACAATGAATTTGAACGATATTTGAATTTTAGTAACCTTTGTCCACATTACTCGTTAAAGTATTTTCAATAAAGATATTGTATGAACAAATATTTACTTACTCATTTTAAGAGTAAAATGGAAGAAATGTATTGTTGTGTTTCACATTTTAAAAAAGTATCTAATTCCCAAACATGAAACTGTCTTCACTCCATTTATCTTGAATCTCTACTTATCTTAATATTTTTTTAGAGTTTTAAATTTTAGAAATAATTTTACTATAATTAATTTCAGCAAAATCAAATTTGTAGAACGTTATTTCCAAGCTTACATGGCTATCATAATTTAGTGATTTATGATAGCTATAATTTGTGATTTTAGATACTTATATTTGCTGAATAAATTAATTTTGACATTTTTTATTGATTAAAGTTAATGATCTTTGTTTGTAAAGGGAAAATAAATTTGAAAATATTTAAGGATGTTTCCTGTTTTATAATGCTTAAAAAATTCATACATGTAAAAAAATATGAATTAATTTTTTTTCGATGTGAATAATTTAGTAATCTAATCTTATAAGTAAAATTTGTGATGAATAATTATACGTAAAATGTATAATTATTCATCATTAATAATTTTAATGTATTTTCTTTATTCCAAATAACTCTGTATGTTTTAATTAAATTGATAGATGTTTTTTATTGTTACATTTCGACAGTATTTTTTGCTATATTTTTATGTACTCAAAATGAAATAAAACGTATTTCGTAAATATCTCAAATTTCAGTTACCTTGAATATTTTTGTTCAGTGCCGATGACTTGAAAATATCTAATACGTTTTAATTAGAATATTGACTAACAAATATGTGATAATGAATAAAAAAATAAAAATATTACATACTACATTTCTACCCAACTGGCCCTATAAACAATGGCAACAAATTCCATCGTTTGCATTTGATAGGCACAATAAACATTTGAGAAAAATCTACTTTACTTAATTTTATATTTCTTTCCAACAACAGTGAATTTGCATGCATCCAGGCATGGCGCATTTAGTGAATCAATGAATTTTCCCAACGCTTTCCAGCTTAGAAGCGCAGTTTACCATTAAACAGATGAGGGAATCCCAACGAAGATGGGAATGATAGAAAAACCAATTCGGTTTTCCTACACTAATATCTTTGCTATTTTTATTTAAAACGGGTAAAAGTTTGCGCTTCTTTTATTTCAGATCACATGCATCATTAGAAACCTTGGCGAAGCAATGTGCCTTTTCAGACGCAAAATAGTTCCTTCCCTTGAAAGGATACAGAGTTTCATGTCTTTTTTCTTTTTTTACTTATTTACCATTTCCTATTAGCATACAAATCGTGGCAGTACCGAAGATTCCCCGATCGGCCATATACGTTTTCATAAAGTAAATATCATCATCATCGAGCGAGAAACCTGGAAACCTCCAATCGTATGAAATCTCGGCTTAAGTTCTCCTTTTCTAACGTACATATAGGCCATATAGATTTAGAAGTAGGCTTTTTTTATATCCTTCTCTTTTAGGGAATGCTGGGGGTTGGAGGGGTGTATG
Source organism: Latrodectus hesperus (assembly GCA_037975125.1). Lineage (NCBI taxonomy): Eukaryota > Metazoa > Arthropoda > Arachnida > Araneae > Theridiidae > Latrodectus > Latrodectus hesperus. The sequence goes on along the minus strand of CM075852.1, from coordinate 94,211,459 downwards.
TTTGTGCAAAGGAATTCCGATTATCGACCTTGCGGTATTTTCGTAATCAGAATCAAACTTCGCAAACGGGAAGGAAGCTCAAACTTATATGCAAGGGAAAGGGGTGGGCATGAGAGGAAATTCCCAGAGTGTTTACGGCGGAAAAGAAGAGTATTTGGTAAAAAAGAATAACAAAAATAAAGAGAAACACCCACAAAATATTTAGTACAGTAGTGACGCAAAATAGTCTATAATATTTAAAATATTTCTAAATATTTTAAATTTTCATTTCAAATTTTTAATTTCACAAATTAGTATAAGAATGCTCGATTTTCTTTGAAAATTATATTACTAATTGAATTAATTTTTTATTTAATTATTAGTAATATTTTACTGATTAAAACATGATTTAGTTAAAATTATATTATTAAATTTTATTAAAAAAAGCACTTTTCCTATTTACATTCTTAATCTATAGGTATTATTTTATCGAAGTAATTTAAAACATCATTAAGTTATTTAAACTAGATAAAAGGAATAAAAAAAGGAAATATAAATATTATGGAAGGTTTACCTGTGCATATGGTACAACTGCTATATGAATGTTTGAGATCATAAATGTAATTATTTTTTACAAAATTATTTACTAATTTTAAATTACTTTTTTTATCTTTGTAGTCTATTTTATTTATAACTAAATTCTATATATTAATTAAAAAAATCTGAGATACAAATGATTGTATTAATATTTTAAATACAGATATAGACATACGTTTAACAAACAATATCAAATTTTGAAGGATTTTAATTAAAAAAATATTTTTTTAATTATTTGTGTATCTGATAGCCTATTATTAAAGCTATTAGGAGCTATTTGAATATTACTCATACACTGATTTCTGCAATTCTTGTCGATAATAGTTTATTGTTGCCAGGTAGAGAAATGGAAAAATACAAAAGACCCATCTTTATAAATGTGTATATAAAAATGAAACAAACAATGTTTTGTTCCAATTACTTAATTGTGGCTGGAATCAAACTCATGAGTTTCCATGTTAAAGAGCGTAGAACTTTGATCACAGAAATAAATATTTTAAAATTTTGTGGATTATTAAACAATATACAATTTACTACTTTAAATAAATTTTATACTATGTGGTCTTCTTTTTAGGAGACGTTTTATTTCCTTTACGAAAGCTTTTAGCTAAATTTATTCCTTTAAATTAAGTAAGCTTATAAAATTAAAAAAAATATTTTAATTTTAAAATAAAGAAACTAACAAACATATTGCTTCGAAAAATTATCATATAGGTTTGAAAAATAAAGTAGGATTTCTCAAAATGTTGTTCAACCAATATCATTTGATAAAAACATATTTAACTAAACAACTTTAAACAACAGATTTTTATTAGAAACATTTCAACGGAAAACTTTAAAAAATATACATAACCGTATCAGTGTAAGCATAAAATGCAGTTTTTAGTCATTAATATGAAAATAGTTATTCATATTATTACAGAAACACATTGAAATAAACTATTTTTATACTCCAATCGAATAATAGTTTGACGTACATTAAATAATATTAGATGCATCGAAAACATTTAAAGTATTTTTCAAGAAGGCGAATAAAAAAGATAGATAATATTTTACTAAATCATGACAATTGTGGTAGAATAGAAGAAGGAAAGAAAATTTTGAGTTTAAATAAAACTAAAATACTTAAAATTATTGAAAGAAAGTACATTTGATATTTTTAGGGAAAATGTGAGATAATTCTAGGTATATGATATCCAATGAAAAGCATAAAATAAGAAATTATAGGCAATGAGAACCATTGTTTTATAATATTTCTCTATTAATAAAACTTTTCGGCAAATAAAAATAATAATGAACACGAATCATTACTAGGCGCCACTGAATTCGATTTTTGATAAAGATAATGGCAATTGCTCATTTTTAAATGATGTAATTTTTTAGGTAAACAATGATTGCCAGCTCACTTTCCAATTCATCAAGTAATTAAGCAGTTTTGTCAAAAAATATTTTGTTAATGAAAAATTACTTTAGAAAACAAGATTTAAAACAAAGTTTAAGGAAAAAAATTAAAGGAAAATGTTGTTTGAGCAAAACCTTTTGTATAATAAAAAAAAAAACCTATTTTTGAAGCATAAGATGATTTTCTTTTATGTAGAAAAATAAGGGAAATATGTTTAAATAGTTATTTAATTCACAAATATTACATGCTATTTTATATATCTATAAATATTATTAAGATATAAGTTTTTACTTAATACTTATAAAGAATAATCGGGATTTATTGTCAAGAACTGAGAGAAAAATTCATTACATAAAGATACGTTTCAAATATTTTTAAGGATTATAAAGGTTAAAAAAATATTTAGACGTATTACTGACATTTTTTTAAATTCATATTAGATACATCATTATTCTCAAAATATGTTTACAGAGAATACAGTAATTATATATACTACTCATAAAATTCTTTTTTTATGGAAAAGTAAACAAAAACTGTGGTCATACATATCGTCATATTATTAATGAATTTATTATTCAATTCACATAAGTTTATGAATTTATAATAATTTGACCTTTCTAAAAAGATATGTTAAATATTTCATTGTTTATCAATTTAGTTTAGCTAAACTAACTGCTTGAATGTGTGAATTTAAAAATTTCATTTGTGATTATTATACGTTCACTTGAATAATTTATTTCATTTTAAAGGGTGCTCTTATTTTAAATAAATAATTTATATCAGCAGGATTTATTCTAAATTGTCGCAGTTAACTAGTAAAAATATTTAATTATTAGATTAAATAAATTATGTCGATATTGTTTTCTATATATTTGAAAACGAGATACATGGTGGTATATAAATATTAAATATGTTAATTTTCGAACTCAGCTTCAAAACAAAATAGGAATAATTATAACTAAGAAATTTAAATTATCCTTTGAGAAATGTAATTTACTAATTTAAATAATTATCAACTTTTTGACTATTGTTAAATTATTTTAAAAACAAAAAAAACAACAAATCTAGATTCCACATTCATTTGTTTTTTTAATAATTAAAATTTTTAAGTAAATTATTTACTAATTTTACGATTACCAGCTTTCGACTGACTTATAAACAGAGAACGATACATCCACGAATAAGACTTTTTATGAGTTAACGAATCGTAAATTACATTTAAATTTGCTGTAATTTTTAGAATTAGTATTTTTTAATAAAATTAGTTCCTAGCAAAACTTAGGAAATATAATTAAAAATCATGGTTGTTGTAATCAATTAAGATCATTACTATTTTCAGTTTGAGAAACATAATGAGTGGATATGGTCGAAACACAACAGCAGTATGCAAGAAATTGGAGATTGCATTTAGAGAATGCACATTCCTTTTTATGAGCCTCATAACACACATGGCATACTCCTCCCCTTATCGCCTCATCACACTAGATCGGAATTTTTGAAAAGAAAAAAAAATCAGAAAATAAGGCTTTTAAATTCTCGGTCCATCTAGCAAATGATTATAAAAAAGGAAGACGCACTATCAGCGGCGATGGCAATTTCGCGTAAAATGCGTGTTTTGCTTCCAGGATTTTCGAGTGGGATCGTATCAGTTAAAAGTGTTTGGATACAGGGATTTAGAATAGCGCAGTATAGGGATTTTTTTCTTCCGTTTTTCCCTGGCCATCGTATTGGACGTTTCTTATTATTGCTATCGATTTTAGAGAAGGGAGGGAGAGGGGAGTCTTTTAAAGATTTCTTTCAATCCCCCCTTCCAACTCGCCACTTCCCCTCCTCCACTGTCTATATCCTATTCGTGTATAGGAAATAAGAATTAAACTCAGTTCCCTATTTCTGAAATAAGTTTTGAATGGTTGAAATTCCAGAGGCTGGGATTTTTCTGGGATATAGAAAATAATCGATTTTTTTTCACTTTTTTTAAGACGGATATTTTTTGTCAGATTAAATGGTTTAATTTTTCTCGTCCATTAATTTACCTCTAAAATTAATTTCATTTCAGATAACTTGTAAAAATGCTTCAATATATAATATGAAATGTTTCATGAATAAGTATAATTGTCATAAAGATTTTCAATGTTTTGTTCAATGTTTGATCAAATATTATAATTTGTTTTATAAGGTATTTATATATATAGACATATACATATATATATGTGTATGTGTGATGTATTACATAGATACTTCCTTTGTCTTATTAAAAATTGTTATTAAGAGGCACTAATAAAAGTGAGAGATTTTTTAAAAATAAATTTTATTTTTACGAGCAAGATTTTATAGTGTTTCAAGGATTTGAAGGCCAACCATGACATCTGCATGTAGTTTAGTCAGTAGGTGAGTTCAACGAAAAAGCCCCAAGAGATTTTAACTCCCTTAGAAAGGTGCAGCATACTGGTCCCTTATGCGTTGAGAATAATGGCGCGAGATGGCATCATCAGTCAGTTAGAAATTTTTTAATCATTTTTTGTAATGTTCATAGCGCCAGTTACATTTTGGAATTCTGCAACAGGTGTGGAGTACAGCTCATGCAATTATTAAAAGATGTTATGTACACTTGAGTCCATAAATTAAGGATAATGCAAGTACAGGCAAAGAAAGAGACAGAAGTAAAACAAATGTGACTTATTTGTAAAGTGTATTTATTAAACAAAAGGAAAATAGCAAAAAAGATGCTATATGATTAGCATCACTAATAAAAAAAGCGAATTTTACTCCCTGAACCAAATTTAAAAAAAGCCTATTTACAAAAACCAATATAACATGGTTGGTATGATGGTTAATGCATTGTATGCCAACCAGACGATGAAATACAGACCGTACAACGCCTAGGCATGCTGAGTATCAAATTATCGATCTGATCTTGGGGAATATTACACCACTCATCAAGCAATGCTTTACGAAGTTCCGATAGACATGTGGAAGGGGGAGTTGACGGGCTGCAATTCATCGGCAAGCAAGTCCCACACATGTTCTATTGGATTCAAGTATTGTGAGTATGCTGGCCAGTCCATATGGGTGATATCTTCTGATTTAAGGCATTCGTCTACAATGTTTGCACGATGAGAATGGGCGTTGTCATCCATGAACAGAAATTCTGCACCCATGGTGCCCCGAAACAATCGTACATGTTGTTCCAGAATGACATCCTGCTAGATGTGGCCTGTCATGGTTACATTCTGAACATGCAGGTTAGTTCTGGAACCCTAAATAATTCCTCCCCAAACGAGCAATCCTGTACCACCATAACGGTGTCGTTCAATGGTGTTGTCTTCGTGATAACGGCTACCTAGCCCTCTCCTTATGAAAGTCCGGCGAAAATCAGACTAAAATCTGAACCTGGACTCGTCGGAAAGCATCACATAAGACCACTGTTGCGGTGTCCACAATGCATGCTCTCTACTCCAGGCTAACCACAGGCGACAGTGAGTTGCGGTAAGTAGAACACATCTAACAGGCCTACGAGCATATAGACCAATGTGGCCTAAGCGTCTGTACACGGTCTGTCTTGAAAGTGTCGTACCAGTAGCTGAAGAGACAGGTCTGATGCTGTGCTCCGTCTGTTTCTTTTGGTAGTAACTGGTAGTATTCGGTGTTGTAACTCGGTGGTGACCTGTGCTGTATAACGTCTACTCACATTACCATCATCTTGGAACCGTTACCAAAACCTGGAGATGACACTCTGGGCGATTCCAAGTTCCTCGGATACTTCTAGCTGAGTATGTCCACACTGCAGACGGCTGATAATTCTTTCACGTAAAACATCATATAAATGCTTCCTTTGTGCCATAACTATGCTGTTATTGCAGTGAAAGGCTTTTAAAGCGCTTGTGAACACTTCTACTTTGCAACCATTCCTTATATATACCTCTCTATTACACCCTCGTCATTGTGACGTACTATCGACGCCATCTGGTGATTTCTTGTAATTTGCATATTATTTTTCAAGATGTGTGTGATAATTCTACATGTGAAATTTTTATTTTAGAGTTCAATTTCTGTGTGATTCTAAATTATCCTTAATTTATGGACATAAGTGTTTATGCAGTAAATAGTACTAATAGTACTAGGTACAGGATATAACAAATGTTTTGCTTCGTTAATCAATTAGGTTTATACTTGAAGTCCTCCTTTGAAGAAGAGTTAATTTATATTTGCCGCAAAATACAATGAAATTACTGCCTTACTGAAATTCCATTTTCAAATTTGATGTTTAAGTTGTTAAAATCTTCAGTTTAATTTGCAAGAATAACCTTCATTATAAATGTCACTATTCACTTAAAAATTCATTTCAAATTTTTATCTAAAAATCACTTAATTTATTTTATTCTGTTTTGCTGTCACTGTTAATTGTAACAAAGAATATTTCTCGCCCACTATTATATATAAGCTTTTGCAAACACACATGGAAAAATATGCCAGTTATGATAATACTACGTTATTTATTATAAACTTCAAAAAAAAAATCCTTACCGAATTTTATCTCATAATTATTAAAATATTTTCGGTTAATATATTAAAAGTGTTTGATATTCTTTTACACCATTATAATTGATAGTAAAATATTGCTTCGAAATGCTATAGAAAAATATTATTAGATTTCTTAATTTCATTAAAAATGGTTACCAAAAGTTTTGAAACAAATAATTAAAAAACAAAAAATTTTAATGATGCATAATATAACTTTAGAGAATAACAAAAAAAACATAAAATTATTCTGTGTACGCATACATATATATTATATAAGTGTGAGTGTGAACGTGTTATGTAAATGAATGGATACTTGTAAGTTTTCACTGAATTATTTTCATTAAATGATTTTATTTTGTTATCTATATTATATTATTATTTATATTGGTACCTATATCGGTTATATTAAATGAGATCACATTAAAGTATTAATAAATACCCGAACATATCTATGATAAAATTTTATGGTGATATTTTAAGTCTTGCAAATTTAAGCATGGTATGTTTCTTACTTTATTGGGATCAATAGTTATACTTTTGATAATGGTTAAATGATTTCTAAAATTTTAATTTTATATTTTTGTTCTTTTTATACTTCATGCAATTTTCAATAAGATTAATCTTAGTCGAATTCTTATTACTTTTATGAAAATTTAAGAATATATCCATATAAAAATAAAATATTTTTGTCCGAAATTTTGTCCGGGCTTAAATCGAGGATAAATACAGGGATAAGAGTGAAACTTTATATGAGGATATCAGTCTCTAACTTATAATAAGCCTTCGGTTCAACAGTTCATGGGTTCGAATCCCACCTTGGGCATGGATGTTTGTAGTGAGTTCGGAAATCACTTTAAACCGTAGGTCCCGGTCTAATTAGCCCTCGTGTGCAAAAATTGACCGTTGAGCGACAAACAAATCAAACCTAACTTATAATAAAAACTAAGCTTCCCTTTTAAAATCTTGATTACAGTGTTGTAATTAATTTGAAACGCAATTAATACTGATATGAGATCGCTGTAAATATACTTATTTAAAGTAATGTAGCATTGAACTTTGGAGTTCTTGCTTCAAGAAAGAAGCATATTGTTCTTTTCTATTTTTTTAAATGCCATCTATGAGTTCGCTTCAGGATAAGTTAAAAGCATTTACAGCAATAAATTTTCTTGCCTTCTTTCTACATTTTCAAGGATCATTAAAAATGCCAAAATTTGCTATTTTCTTGTTTTGTAATTTTTATTTGACTTCTTCAGCATTTTTGCTTTTTCAAAAACATCACATCTTAAAAATACACTAGAATGGGAATGAAGAGTCCTAATTTCAATATATAATAACCTTGTAACTAAAAAGAGTTTTCAGAAACTAAACACTACATTCGATTTGTAATTAACTAATCTATACACGAGACTTCTTTTTGCAGAATATTATTTTGAGAAGATTTTAATTAAATTATTTTGTATAATGTACATAGTTTTATGTCTTAATTCTACAACTTCATATTTTCACGTTTAAATTTAAAATTCAGTCAAAAGTGATTTTACTTCTTTGAGTTTTTGTTTATTGGATTATGCTAGGTACAAAAATATCTATAGCTGATTTTTTTCTGATTTCATTATATAAATTTAATGTTTGTGTTTTTAGTTCAGTATTAGATTAAAACTTAAAATGTTTTGTAATTAATACATACATTTTATATTTTGAATTTCAAATTTTGATGTTTTCATCTTTAAACTAAAACTTTAATGCGGAGTGAAATTATAATTATTGTTTACTTCAATCTACCATAGAAAAACTACCTAATTTATGTTCCGCTTCTGCTTTCATTCATAAATTTAATCTTGTTTTTTCTCAATTCATAACAATGGATGATATCCAAAATTTAGATACAGGTTTTTGTTTGATAAAATCTAAAATACTTCGTCAAAAGTGGAAATTCAGGTTTAAATTGTAAAGTCATTGAACCGTTTTCGTAAAGAGATTTAAGCAAAACACAGTGAAACGTGTAGGTTCAGTTAGTTATTCATATTTATGAACACCTCATATTATCCAAATACTATTTGAAACAGGATATACAGAACTAGCTATTATTTATATCATATTTCAATTGTAAATTTTTCATTTACATGAAATATTATTGCTTTTTTATGATACTTTCATTCTTCAAAATAAAATTTATGTTTTAAATCTAATGCCATATTTTATTATGTAAAGCAAAATGCATATTATATACTACATTAAAAAGTTTTGTTTTCATGAAAATTTATGTAACGAATGTGGCAATGCGTTCATTTTTATAAATTTAATTATCGAAAATATAGATTTTTTGGCACAATTGAAAGTTATTTTTCAGATAGATGCAGTTTTTTTTTATCATCTATCGAGCTAGCTTTATAGTTAATTTGTAAAAGTTCATATTTCATATATTTTTAGATTTAGATTAAATACTTATTTTTATTTTTTCCATATTTTTCTACGATTCACAAATGTTGTCGATTTAATGATATACTCTATTTATGAAATGGAATTTAATAAATCACTTTATTTAATAATGAAACTATATTTTACAGTTTACACAATGTTTTGATTCTCAAATAAATACTGAAGTCACATGCGGTTAAAATAAAATAAAAGTCAATTTCCTCTAAATTTGGGAGCTGTTATTTTTAAATCCTCCTTCTCATTGTAGCTCTAGAATTAAAACTAAACTTTTATTTAAATAAAATCTGTTAAGATTAGTTAAAGTTTTTGTCAGTTTTGGATATCTGTTAAATGTTAAAAGAAAGAAATTTTGGAAATGCCATAATTTATTATCAGCAAGAAATGTGATTTTATGTTAAAAATAATTCATTAAACCAATTACATCTTCTTTATTTAGAAAAAAGAGGTGATTTTCAGTATCTAATTTATGATAGAAATAAGAATTCTTTTTGTTATAAAAGAGTTGATACTTAAAAAACATTTATTTTAATGCATATTTTAGTTATAAAAATGCATGAAAACTAGGTGATATTTAAATATTTCTCCTATAAGCTTTATTTAATGAAGTAGTATATTCTGAATTTTTTATTTATTTTTTTAAAAATCGTAACGATTCTAATATTTTTCTGTTCAAACATTAATATTAGTTTTTCGTTATTGGAATCAAGTTTAAAAACGTCCAATGTAATTGACATAAAAAATCTAAATGCATTTTTTTAGAGCTATCATGTTTGGTTGAAGTAAACGAGAAGTGTAGTGAGGGGGAGGGTGTAGTAAAGTGGAATTTTCAAAAATACCTTTTTCTCCCACATCTTTCCCACCATCACCATTGAGATAAAATATTTATTTTTATTTTAAATATTTTCCAGCGCTGCTTTTTTTTACTTTTTTTTCAAATATGGCATCAGATTATTTTGCAACATTGCGGGGCATTCAAACACCACCCAACGGCCAATTCCCTTTCTGAAATATACCTGGCGTACATTAAAAATGGGGAAAAATGTAGAAATAAACATGGAAAGTAGCATTTGCTCCCACACCCTCTACTGCCGCCCTTCAACTTAGATAACAACTGCCACCTGCCGGTGATAACACAATTTGGTGGTATCTATTATGGCAAAAACATTTCACCAAATATATATGTATACACATATGCATTGCCGATTTGAATGTTTCTTTGAGCCATAAAACAGAATTAGAATTTAGCTTCTATTTTTAAATATAATTTGAAAATAAATGCTCAAAAAGCAACAATTTTCTAGCAGAAACAGGTTTTGGAGGAAAGTACTTATTTTCTCATAATTATGTATAATGAGAAATTTAGATTCTTGATGGGTGAAATTTGTGATGAATTACTTAAAAATAACAGTAAATAGAAAATTATCATAGTTTTTATTATGAACATTACTATATATATATATATATATATATATATATATATATATATATATATATATATATACATATGTATATATATATATATATATATATATATATATATATATATATATATATATATATATATATATATATATATATATATATATATATGCAGAAATATGTATGATTCATATTGATGAAAAAAGTCTTTATTTCAGGTGAGGATATTATTGCATATCTCATTATGAAATATTTTATTTAAAAAAGCTATTTTACATTCAATTTTAGATTAAAAATCAATAGGGAAATTTCTAACTTTGAAATTGAATTATATATTTTTTTAAAAGACTGAAATTAGCAAAATATTAATTTCATCTACACAAATAATTATAAGTTAATAAATTAATTATTTTGATTAATTATTTAAGTAATTTCTACGAGAATTATAAATTTTCTCAAAATAAAATTGGGTAATTTATCGCTTGACTAGATTTATTTTATGAACACAAATTATAAAAGATTAGAGGTTATTTTCTGTGAAATATTACATATCTTAGAATTGTGAAATTTCTTTTAGCTTATGACATTTATTTTCATAATCAATAATGCAGTATTAAAAACTGATATTTAAACAACGAGAAAGATTTTAAAAAAATGAGCAGAAATTCCCTTCTGCCTTGTTAATATGTAATGAGAATTTTTGGTGAAATTCATGCGTGTATATTAATCTCAATAAATATAGAATATTCTCTATAAAATGACAATTTTCAAATGAAATTATTAACTTAAAACTTACTTCATAATTTCTAAAGAAATCCAGTATGTAAATTGTGCTGCATCATTATAAATTTTTGGATGTTTATCATTATAAATTATGTTTATCATTATAAACTTTTGGATTAATCAAACAAGTAAAATCTTCATTTATTATTCTTAGACATTATTTAAAGTATTTATTCAGGAAAAAATGAAACCATGTTGGTCAAAAAAGAAAAACCACTCTTTATAAACAACCCAAGTGACAGTCTGTTCGAAATTTGCTGAGAATCACTTTGTTGTTAAAGGATGGTAAATGAGACCAGTGCTATGAGAAACTTGTAAGACTGGAAGTTGTGAATTACAGTGTGGTAAATAGAAATTATAATCTCGGATGCAACAGTACAAAAGAAGCATCATATTCTTATCATATTTGAGGAATAAGAAAACATACTTCATGATTTTAACTTTTAGAATTGGATTCAGAGTAAAAATAATGGTATAACCATATAAAATAATAATTTTTACCAAAAACATACAAATTTTTTATCATCAATTTAAATATTTATCTATCTATCTACCTATCTAGATCTCACTGTATATATATATTAATGTATTAAATAACCAGTGAAATAATTGACTGAAAGTAAAAAACGCTTAACACAACTCCTTTTCAGCTAGGAATAATAAGAGAGATAAATATTTTGTTATTACATATAAATGCTTTTAGCTTTGCAACAGCATATAAAACATATCAACTAAGTAATACGCTCGAGAGAAAGTGAGGTAGGCACCTGCTGGCTGATAAGGTTTGAAGTCAAAACAGGAGAATACTCCCACGAAATCAAGCTGGGGACTTACGTCTAATTTAGTGATTTTCCAAACATTCAATGTCATTTAGAGAATAAAGAAATCTGATTGTAGTTTATTCCAAAAAGAACGACACGCTACAGTGAACAGAACACGCAATGTGGACAAAGAGTTTTAACAATAGATTACATTTATTCCCACGATGCATCGGATAACCGTCCTTTTAATATTACAACGGAAAACATTTGTTCAATTGTAACAGAAAGTCTCAAAATCCATTATGTCAATTATTAGGCGCATTCTATTCAAATGAATTTTTTAAACATCCATTAAAGTGAATTAGCCTTGACTTTTAGTTAATAGACAGCTTACCGGTAGCGAATAATGTTATAGATTCATGTTGAGAATTAAAATTTGATTTTTAAATACTTATTGAAACTTTCTTTTCAATGTCAAAATGCAATTAATTAAAATATAAATTATTTTCAGGTATTTTAAACATTAATAGGTAATAGCTTAAGCAATAAGTGTTTGGTAAAATGTGCTCATAGTTTGTATTTTAAATAGGTTTGTAAATGATTCAAATAGAATTCAATATTTTAGAAGTTAAAAATATTAAAAATTAACAAATGATGTTAATCATTTACTGTTAGCAATCTAAATAAAATCAGTTTTATCGTCATCAAGACCACATGTGAGTGGATATTGTAGAATAAACGACAGTAAAAGAGTTGATTATTTTTTTGACAGCGATTCTTATTTAAACACCATATTTAATATTGCATCATCTGCATCATATTTAATGTTTACCAAGAAATTATATAAAACCAAAGGGTAAAAAAATGCATTGTTTCTTCAAATGCTTTAAATTGAATTTTTGACACTGTAATTTCAAAATGCATGTATTTCACTTCTATCTGCTTACAATATTTGTGAAAATGTATATACGTCTGGAAACCCAATGCATTTGCTTCTTGACTATCAAAACCATAAATGCGAAAGACATTAGTTTTGACTATTTCTTCTTAAAAACTCAGTCTTGGCTTAGGTAAAAAAACTTATCAAATTTTTTTTATATAAGATACTTAAAATCTTATTATTTGTATTTCTGTTATTATTATTATTTTTTATTATTTTTTACATATTATTATATATATATTACTTCTTTAGCATTTTATGGACTTTGTTTCCTTGCAGAAGAAGTTATATGCTATTCTTTCAAGCGAAAAGAATTTCTTTATTTTAATCAAATACAAAATCTTATTTAATTTTCTGTATTATATTTGCACGTTAAACGCAACAATAAATAATCTCGTTCCAATGCTTAATTTATTTTTCTGTGTTTTAATTGTTTATTAAACTATAAAAATTTTCATTAAACTTATTTAAAAAAAATTAAACGAGTGAAATATCATTAATATTACCCATTAACGAATTTTTCTCTGAGAAAACATGTTTTAAGTTTAAATCTAATGATTTCCAATTGTATTCTATAGTTAGATTTATTAATTAAATAAATCAATAATTTATCAAAAACTTTTAATTATTGATAGTTTCAGCTAAAGAAAATTTCACACACACACAAGTATTTTTTTAGATTTTATGAATTTAATTCTCTCTTTGCACAACAGTAAATAAAGTTATCATCGTAATAAAGAATTTGCTAACATATTTAACTAAGGAATTATACATTAATTATGCTTAAAAATTATTTAAATCCATTTGTAATAACTATATTTTGCTCAAATTATATTTTGTTTATCTTTAAAGATTTTAGGTAAATTTAATTAATTTGTAATAAGAAATATTTACAAATTAATTAATCCCTTAGAATCCCTTAGATTTTGAAAATATATTAATATACCTGATTTTCACTGAACATAACAAAATATCATTTTTACCATTCAATTTATAAATTTTGATTTAATTTTATGCTTATTTATATATGTTATACTTACAAATGCTTACATCAAATCAATAAAATATTGAATGACATTTAATTTCTAAAATTAATTTTTCAATTAAATTTCTGAAATTGAAAGCTCGTTTTAATAAATTTATTGGGGATTACAAAAGAAAAAAAATTTAAATTTTTGCAAAATACCTCATACATCGTAAATAAACTTTTGAATGCATGCAAGCAATTATAAAGAAATAAGATCATAAATTATCAAGTAAACAAATATGGAATATTAACCATAATTCTTTTGGCATATACCTTAAAAAACACGACATTTCCATTCAACCTGCTGTTCTAATCACGCATAAACCTACTCAGAAATTATTATAATTTCTAAATCTGTTTTATCTAATGTATTTGGTTCACAATAATAAAAGATCAACCTCAATATTCTTAAAAAATATGTGGTAAATATTCATGCATTCTTTTAAATTATGGCCACACGAAATGTTATTATCTTACCATCTGATATTTCCCAAGGCTTTGATGAGAATAAAAAGCGAAAATATTTCTATACAAAAGAGAAGATGAAAAATATGACTCTCTCTCTCTTTTTTCTTGTTTTTTCTTCAGAATTGAAAACAAACTTGCGTGAGTTGCCTTGATTATGCTAAACTCTATGGATTAGAGAGATTAATTTTCAAAACAATTTATCCTGGTGATAATTTTCTTATACTCTTATTCATACATAAAATGCTAATTATATGTATATTTTTATTCGCAATTTATTTTTCCTAGCATGCGTTGAAAATTCAATACAAATGTATATTATTATTTTTCTTGGAAAGAATTATCACACTGATTAAATTTCGAAAGGAATAAAATATATAATTTAGTAATCAATATTAAATTATATAATTTATAATTTAAAGAAAAAAAGACACTATTTTTGATAAATGTATAGTAAAGTATTTTTTCCTCGTTTTATAAAATATTTGTATTAAATTATGTTAGAAATTAGTTTATTCATTAATATTTAATGTGTTATGAAATATATCTGTTTGGGAATATTTCGAACGTTATTTGAATTTCTTTTTATACCTTAAATTCATAATAAATTATATTCAGATCTGTAAAAGGCATTATATAATATTACAGAAACACATATAAAAATTGCATTAATCAGTTAATATTATTTTAAAACTATTTCCTGCAATGTTGTTATTCAGCAGTTTTAGATTCTACAAAAACTTAAACATATCATAATTTTTTTTTATTTGTAAATTACTTAAAAAGAATAACTATTCTTAAAAAACGTAATGAAAACTGACGGTTTGCAGATATGAAAAATTTTTTAAGTCAAATAATTTTTAAGAAATTTTAGTTTGAATATTTCAAATTAACTATATATATACATAAGCAAATTGAATTCTAAAAACATGTCAGTCGGTTTACTTGTGCTATTTGACCTAATTTTAAATAAATGTAAAATTTTATTCAAACTGATTAACCTCGATTTATTGTAATTTTTTACATAGGTTTTTACGAGTCTTAGAAATCATACATGTTCAATGTTAACATTTCTCAACTTTTTTTAATAATTAAATTTTAATGTTTACAAACAATAAATTATACGTAAACATTTTCTTAGTCTATATTTATATACTTCCTCTCACGTAAATAACATTTAAACTAAGTGTTAAACATAATAGTAAACGAGTATGACTAAGAAGTTTACAATAAATTTATCTTTAAAATTATACACATAAAATGAAAAATTAAATAAATAAAATAAATATTTCAGTTGAATAACTATAATTTTATAACTACGATATAATTATTTATAAAAATAAATAAACGCACTTTCTGTAAATATGCTAAAATGAAGTTTAAGGGAAAACAGTATACATTAAAACATAAAAATTTTATAATAAAATATTTAAATACGGGTATTGAGTTATCTATAGCAAAGGTATACCAACAAGAATTCTATTTTTTATAACTTAATTTAAATATTTATAAATATTTTAAGCAATTAATCATTGTTTTTAAATGAAAAATAATTTATTAAAATATTAAGTCAGCTCAAAAGCTTGATTGATTTTATTGAATTTTAAAATGCGTGTCAAGCAATTTCCATTAATTTAGAAAAATAAATCCTTTGTGAGATGAATGGCACGTTTCTTGCCATTAATGGTCACATGTATACGTAAAAAAAAAAAAAAAAATTCTAACTGTCTTTCGAAATGATATGCGTCTGTGAAAAGGACCATTAGACAGTTTGAGATATCGGATTTTCAGCATTCACCTGTGTTGTGAAGCCATTATCTGGTTCGATAATGCGGGGACTGTTCGGAATAGGCCCCAGTAGGACCGTTTAGAGGCCTCCAATGGACAGGAGGATGAGGGTGGAGTTAGAAAAAAAATGAGGGAAAAAGGGATACCTGCAATTAACTAGGCTTATCGATGGCAGTAGCATTCATGGTTACTGGAATATCGTAAAGAAGCCAAATAGTGACGCCAAAATTTCTGAATATGGCGCCAAATTTCATTTTTAATTTAAAATTTAAAATTTGAGATTAATTTAAAATCACATATTAAATTACTTTCTTTGCAATTTAAGATATTTTTCCTTATTTAAAAGAAAATATCAATTACGAAATAATATAAAATTATTGTTTTCAAGAATAATTATTATGTAATGAAAAAAATTCTTGAAATGAAATAAATAAATAAAACGAATGTATAATAATTCGAAGGAAACTAAGCCAATAAATTTTAAAAATTAGAAGTTTCTTCCCAATTATTAATTATTTAGCTTTATTTTGGCAAGAAAAAAATAGTAAAATAATTTATATTCTTGGCATTATATAAATTCTGCTTTAACAATTTTTTAAGAAATCGAAATTTTGATTTGCGGTTAATTACATATTACAAGTATCAAAAAATAAATACTAAAAATAAATAGTTTTTTCAAACTTAGTAATTAATTTTAATTGATTTTTAAATATAAAAAAATTACCTTAAATATAAATAATGTATTATTTTTCATGCCTGATTTTGCTTTGATGACTATTAATGGATATCACCTAAATTGAAAATTATTTCATAATTGCCGATAAAAATAAGATAATTTGCAAAAACTAAGTAATTAAAAAAATTTTTAGTTAATTAATTTAAATATGAAACATTTAATGCGGCTTAGAATATTTTCCGCAAAACTAATTTATTAATGAATGCGAATACATTTATTGATAAACTTCATAAACTTCAAGGTTCTTGCGACTACTAGAAAGTTTAATTCTTTAACACGACACAGTCTAGGAGCGCCCTCTCTTGTAAAATAAATGAAATAAATTTCAAACGTCATTTTTTTTAAATCAAAAAATTATGAAAGAATAAATAAATAAATGGCAGAAAATAAAAAAAAGACATTTTAAACAAATTTTTGTGATAAATTAAATAGTTTTAGAATTTCTGAAAACTAGCAAATTGAAAGAAGAGCTCATCGAAGATCTTATGTTACTCTTTTATCGTTTTCCCAATTTTTTTTTTCGGGATTTATTTTTATTAAATAAAAACAAAATCAAAAACCACATTTTTTAAAAATAATATATGCAATTATAAATAATTTTAAAAAGTTTACATTTCTTAAAATTATTATAAATTTTTTAATTTAAAATATTAATGATTTTTTAAAGTAGATTTATAAAATATCTTTATATCTATCTTGTTTTACTAATTCCAAACTTTTGAAACACACTTAAAAATCTCTGCTCTAATGATTTAATGAATTTTTGTAATTTGTATTTCGTAGAAGCATTCAAATTATCCGCTGTGAGGGGATACTAATTTTATTCTTATGTTTAGCTTGCATTCGAATATATTTTATTATTATTATATTAAAAATTTATTAAAATACTTGATATTAATTAAATTTTAAAAATGATAATAATTAAGATAGTTATTTCAAAAGTGTTTAAATACGTATTATTATGTTGATATATTCAAATATTTTAATTATTTTTTAAAAAAAATAATTTGAATATTTTATAATAGTCATTGATTCTTCATAGCGATCAATTCAAATATATTATTCGACTTAAGAATTAAAATAATTACACCAAAATTTAATTAATTTTTAATTGATCGTAAAATTCAATTATTGACATATTATATATAATGTAATATTTAAAATTTATATAATTAATGTAATAAGGAAATACAATTTAATTTCTGTAAGTTAATGAAATCTCATAGTATTCCAAAGAAATTAAAAATATAAAAGAAATTTTTGCAAACTAAAGGAGTTACTTATATGTTCAATCCATGCATGGCTAAAGTTTATAAAGGTAATACAATTATGAAGCAATTTAAAAACAATTTTATTTCAAAAATATAATTAAAAGATACTTTAGATGGTTGAGAATAGTTTTGATTTTCCAGACAATACTTGATTGTCGCCATATAATTGAGCAAATGGCGATAAATATCTAAATGAGGGAACCCCATTGAATTTACAATCCGATTTCACTTAGTGCCTGCAGCTAAAAAGGAGAGAATGTAGCCGAGTCTTTCGATAACACTGGTTGGCTGGTGGAAATCAAGCTCTGCTTTCGACCAATCAACGTCCTCCTTTCGACCTCAGAGGGGGACGGAAAGGATGCAAGGTCGATTGCGGGGCACTCTAACAGCACCCCCCTGCAACCTTTTTCTTTCTTTACTTTTTTTTTACTTTAGTTTGTTAGGAGCCGTCGTCTGATTGGCGGGTTTCTTCGTTTGCTTAGCACATTAACGATAAAGTTTCATCCCACGTCATTAATATTGGTAATCAATAAAAGAAAAGTATTGGTTTTATTTAGTGAATTCTCTCTCCAAGTCGAAAATGGACTTTTGAATTACAAGTTCATTTTCCCACCATCATAAACTCAACCATAATATACTATTTAGTAGATAAGAAAATAAAAATGAGAAAAACGTAAAATCTTTTTTTTCACGGTGCTCTGCATTTATAACTAGCCAGAAGAAAAATTTTCTGTAATTACCTTTAATTTTCTACGGATTGAGTACATTAAATATTGGATAACAAAGCTATTACTTAAGCTTTTCGTGCGGAAGATAATAAGTAGGAATTGAAAATCGTTTTCTAAAATGAAGTAAAATTATAATCCATCATATCTTTTATTTTCCAAATGAACTACAGGTAGAAAAAAAAATACAAAATTTCCAGAAAAAAGTAATAATTTAAAGTAAAAAGAGGTACAAGTAATAGGGCAAAATAAAATTGATTTCTTTTCTACGAAAAATTATAAAAAAATTCTCAATGATCCGTGTTTAAACACGAAATTAATTTACATTACAGACATATGAAAAAAAAAAGTAATTTCGTCGATTTAAACTAACTTCACGTGTACTTTCAATACAAAAATTATATATATATGAATAATAAATGTAAAATATTAGTAAACAAAACAGTTGTCATTGCTGAAATAGCACAAATCTATTGATTAAATTAAACTATTATAGCCTTATATTTATTTCAATATATATTTAACTAGAAATTTAATGTATACTGATTAAAATATGTAGAAATTATTTTCTAAATAAATAACTATAGGTTAAAAAAATTAGGAGGCATAAATTTTTTGAAAATTAACTAATAATGCATGAAATTTACTGTTCACAAATATATTTTGCATTTTAAATTTTTAATTAGTATTAATAATAAAAGCTTAGTTTTTTATTAAATGAATTTAGTCATTTTCACTATATAAAATGTACAAATTAACAACACTGCACTAGAAAATATTTACATCATGAAGTATTGTGTAGGACCACATACAAATGAATGGTTTTATATTACATTAGAACTATTATATAGTTATGCGAAACTTTGCTAAAAATAACAATATCAGATGTTATTTTATATTTATGAATTACGGTTATAATTTTAGTAAAATTATAAATTAATGTTAAAAAACTATAAATTCAAGTTTATTTAAATAGTTAAATATTTAGAAGTACTGTTAAATTTTATTGTAATTGTTATTTTGATAACAATATATATTGTGGTTTATTATGGAAATAAGGCTTCGAGATGTAGG
Organism: Latrodectus hesperus; assembly: GCA_037975125.1. Lineage (NCBI taxonomy): Eukaryota > Metazoa > Arthropoda > Arachnida > Araneae > Theridiidae > Latrodectus > Latrodectus hesperus. Next base: position 94,191,532 of record CM075852.1, on the reverse strand, counting down.
AAAACTATGCTAAATTCTATTTCTGCTGTGCAAATGTAAAAATTTCTTTTTTTAAATTCACATTTTGAAATGAATTTTTTACAATAAATATGCCTATTATCAATTACAATAAAAAGTATTTTTAACAATGCAATGTGCAAATTAATTAGTTACAATAATTTATCAGTAGATATAATTGTATCACATATTACATATCGTATAATATTATGTGGATGGTGTTGTGACACGCGCCAAACTTGCGGGTGTCATTAAGAAATAAAGACATAATTTTATTTATAGTTTATTTTTCAAAATATTAAAATAGAAATAAGTAATTTTAAATCATTATAAGTTTTATACTTGAAACACACCTCAAATAAATTGCTAATATTTTCACTTCATATTCTGAAATAATTTAAAAACAGTTATTTTTTTTAATTCTTTTAAATATACAGATATAGATATTTAATGTGAGAATATGCAAAGAATAGGAAAAAATTATACAATAACATAAATTTATTTATATTATAATTAATTTGATACAATAAAAGTATCTATTTTTTACAATAGATAAATAATACAGAGAATTAATGTAAAATAAGGAAAAAATAAATAATTTTGAGAATTTTACATTATATATAAGTTTATTACGTTATAAATATGAAAGAGTATTTTTTAAATTACGCTAATAGTAGTTGTATATGCATAATTTTGATATAAAAATTTTCAGATCAGGAACAAATTTCATTATTTACACACTTCTAAGCCTTCTTGAGATATCTTTTATGATTTAATTATATTATCTATTATGTCTAACAAAGTGCATTATTTCCTGATTAATTTAACTTATTGCTTGAAACTTATATTTTACTTAAGACTTGCACCTTTATTACAACTATTATATCAGAGATCATACCATGTTTTATTTAAAATATATCAAACATGATTAATTTTTTCAAATTTTTAAATTTATGTGCATATTTATTAATAAATGAATGTGTGAACTCTTGGAATAGAAATAACTAAATATACATAGTAAAAAAGTCTAAAAATAATCCTAAATTCTGAATTATAGGCTTGAATTCTTGTATTATTTACACTGTACATATGGTCTTATATAAAAGTTGTGTAACCTTAAGAAAATAGCTTAAAACATGGTGAAGATATACATTTATATAAAGTAGTAGAGCATGAAGTAAATTAATATATAGTTATCTAAAATTAAATATGTTATCACAGTTTTTATTATTTTTAATTATTTTAGAGAAATTTTTGCAGTTTTATTTGGGTGAAATATCTGAAATGTCATTTGCTTAAAAAAATTAATAATTTTCCTTACAACATATTCTTTACACCTCTTGTTTTCACTTAAATTTTAAGGAAAAATTTTTTATAAACAGTAAATTAATACAAGTATGAACATTCAATACAGTAGTTTTGCATCAAAAATAAATACATAAATAAATAAATTACTTTATAATGATGGGCGTTTTTAATAATGGTGGCATAAGTTTTGATGTGCAATATTAAGTAATATATTCACACCTGCAAATATAACATGCAATTATTTACAATACACAGTCTTTTTACGCAATACATAAATAATTATTATTAATCTGCAATTTCGTTTATATTTGATCTATGTATGCTTATACCTATTTTTGTTTATATTTAATCTAAGTGCTTAATCTATGTAGTCTAGATTAAGAACTTTGATATTATACATATATAAAATAATTGCCCTTTTCCCATTTTCCTGATTATACTTAAAAATGTTATTCCCCTGGAATAATTTTTTAAATTAATAATGTATAGAGTACCATTAAATACTATGCCATTAATGGTATCAACTGAATACCATTAATGGAATAGTATTAATGGTATCTACTGAAAAATGGAATTCATTTTATAAAAATTTCAAATGAATAAGACTTTTATCAAAATCCTTAAGCAATTTGTATATTCTTCCTTCGGATATAACTCTACATAAAATAAAATAAAAAATATCAGTAAAATAAGGGCCATTTCATTAAAAACAACTTATTTTATATGCAGTTTCCTTATTTTTTCCTTGATTGTAAAGATGAGAAAATAGAAAATTACCGCCATTGGCGAAAAAACATTTTCAACGTAGGTGTAATAGCTATATTCCTTTCAATATTTTTATTCTTAACAGTTTAATAGAAGGTTTTTTATAACCGGATGATGAACTTTAATAAATTACAAAATAAGCACTTATCTTTCTAAATATAAATCTCACACCTGCACGCAATTTTATTACTTCAGGTGTAAAGGCCTGGCCAGAACTTTAAGCAGATGCAGGAAGTCAAGTTCGCTTTGGTGCGTTAAACTAAAGAAATTATTATATTGGCAAATAACGATACAAAAGGTAGGGAAAAAAATTTAATACCAAGCTGAATGACTTATAAATCTTAGGGTTCATTTTTGTCTTTTTATAGCGACATTTTATGACGTCCGATGGCAACAATAAGGAAGTGGAGTCACCCTAGAATACGCGTGCCAGGGGCGTTCCTTCACCATTCAAGATGGCCTCGTACACGTTCTCAAGACCTTTTTTCCTTCAGAAGAGGGGAAAGATTCACACAAAAGCACATTTATGAATAAAAAACTTCCAAAAAAAAATAAGGTAAGTCATTGCCCTTGGTACCACAGAAAATTTAGATCTGATCTTGGATCAAATTTTACAAATTAAGTACGTAATGTACAAGAAATATATATTTAAACGGAATATTATATGATTAAAGTCTATATGAGAAATATGTTTCTTTATAATTACGAAGTCATATTATAAAATTACTTTTTACTCTATTTATATTAAATTTATAAAATAATTTCTTTGATTTTAAGTGTCAAATCTAAGTAGATATTATTATAATTTACAATGTAAGTTTAAAAAAGAAAGATACACTAAAATCAATTACATTGTACCATTATAACAGTTATCCAGGTAATATAATGTGATAAATAATAAAAATAAATTGCAAAATAATTTTTCTTGCAGATAAAGTAAAAAAGTAAAATTCTTATCACTAAATAATGAGTTGAGAAGGTCAGTTTAAATCAAAATGCAACGAAATAATCAAGTTTTTAAATGACGCTATTAGAATATTAAGCAATAAAATTGTTGTAAAATGTACTTTTGTATTAGGTATATTAGTAAATATTAACTGTTATCACAAATTTAAATTATACTTTATATTTTAATAAGAAAGTATTGACTGTGGAATTAACAAATAGAATTTTATATGTTGTATATAATTTACAATACAATATTTTAATGATTAAAGAGGTAAAAATTTGCATAAATTTATGTAATAAAATGTCCTTATAGAGTATATTTTATTAGAAAGCAGAATCTAAACTGTAATTAGTATCAAACTATTTTGAGGAATACGTTTTTGATCGTTTTTTTTTATAACTATTTGAGATCATTTGATTGATTGAAATAATGTTAGAGGAATGCTCATATTTATAGTAACTTATTTAATAATGCAGATTTAGTGCGACTGTTCCTTTAAAATTAAAAAATAAGGTTAGACAATTTACAGGTAGATAGAAAAAAATTCGAAAAATCCTATTTCGTCTAAATAAATTAAATAATATAAAATTCCTACAAAATATAATAATTTTTTTAAGTAAAGATTAAATAAATTAAAGATTTTTAAATACAGCTTTTAAATATTTTATCTTAGTTGTTTAGTTTTATAAATGCTCACAAAACTCGTTTACTTTTTTAAAAAGGCATAATTTTCTATAATAAATTTTCTATGTTATTTATGTTTAAGAAATATTTTTGTACATAAAACAATTTATAAAAATTTAAAAGCTATGAATAATTATAAATGACATTGTTTGCAAATCATAAAATTCTTAAAAGTATAACGTTTTGATCTTAAAATTCAACAAATGAACATAAATTTTACTTCGATTTTAAAGAATCTGGATAGAATTCATTGACAGAATTTGTTTGCAACAAAAAATACAATAACAGCATAAAATTTAAGCATCTTTAAAATAATATACCGTTTTGAATACTTAAAATTGTGAATTTTTTAAATTTAAGAAATATTAAGGAAAATACGTTAAATAATGAATAATTTACTTATTTTTTTAATATTTTACTCTTAGTAGAATAAAAGTACTAAATCCTATGAAACTTAATTTTTTGTGCATTTATCAATTATTGTAATGAAAAAATGATTTAGTTTTTTATTTAAAATATTAGATTTATTTTAAAAATAAACTTATATGAACGAGCTATAAAAACATTGTTTAATTTTGTCGCAATTGTATGATATTTTAGTTTCATTATACTGATATTATTCTTCTGCTTATCTAAGATACTTACAGTTTACAATTTTGCTCTTGATATATATTTTATAGCCAATGGAAATTTGTTTACCATAAATTCAAAAAATCGAACTTTCTTCTTCTGTAAACTATGAAATTTGTCCGTTTTCGTAAAAATGGTGTTAAATACTAATTATACGAAAGTTAAATGGATTTTTTTTATCCCATTATACATAAAGAATATCTTTTCCTTACAGAGAATATTTCTTAAAAATTTCAATAAGTTTTATTTAGATGCAGTCAGTTTACTTAAAGTATAAAAATGTATAAATTTACTTGATATTTACTGATAGATGCATATTGTATATGTAATATACAATGAATATCCAACAAATATGATGATAAATAATAATAAATCATTACCATATATATATATATATATATATGCAAGTATATGAAGTTTAGAATAATTTGTTGCATCATATTTATAAAAATATTAATTTGAATAATATTTGTTCGTAAAAATGCAAAATTTGTTCAGAATCTTAACTAATTTTGAATTTAATTAAATAAGAAAATTAACTATAATTTTTGTCTATACATACATTTTTTCACATATATTTTAAACAGTGTTAATGATTTTTTTTGAAATGGTAGAGAAGGTAACAATAACGGAATTTCTTTTCTACAATTTGTAATTAAAGTGCGATTTCATTTCTACATCGAAGATACTGTCTCAAATTTCTAAAAAGGCATGTTTAGTATAACGGCTGTTTACCAAAACGTATCATTTTCCAAAATTCATGTAAAAATCTCAATAGTTATATTATTAAAACTATAAAAATCATATTATGTTTAAAGTATAATAAAATTAACACAATATAATTATGCTTGCTCGCATTTAATATAATTATTTTGGAAAAAAGTTATTTGAAATTTTATTGTCATAATACAACTGTTCATATTGAAGGGAAAAGAGTTTTGAGTTTGAAAAAAGTTACCTTAATCATCTATATCAGTTTCCTTTAAATTTATTTTTGAAAAACACTTTTTATCGTTTAAAAGACGCACAAGTTATTTTAACTCTTGAAATATTAAACTATTGGTAAGTCATGTTATAATTAATTAATAAAATTGTACTTTATGAATTACACTTTCTTTTACACTATTTGACACTTCTGCTTTTATGTCTTTATTTGTAATGCATATTATAGTAAAATTTCTGATACAGCGATTTCAATGTAATAGCAAATACATAGTTAAATATCACAGTTTCTCTTAAGTTTTCTAAATCTATAATATTTTTAGTATCATGTACAGGAGAAAATAAGAAAGTAATTTGTATTTGAAAACATAATAGATCTACATATATTAAAATGCTTTTCATTTTCATTTATTTTTATATTTATAAATTTTATTATACTTTTTAAAAACGAACTGAATAAAAACTAAAATCTAAGATTACTTACGTATAAATATTGAAGGGAAATTAATTAATATGAGAAAATAGCCTTATGAAGAATTATGAAATTAAAATATATATGCTTTAAAGCTGCCCTATAAGCATTTTTTAATTACTATTACAGGAAAAAAAGAGAAATCAAACAGAAAATGTATTATAAATTTAAATCAAACAATTACATTTGAAAAAATATTTGCTTCACGATAGGTGAAAACTTCCTTTGAAGAACTGATAAGAAAACAAAAATCTTATTGCTTGAAATATATATTAAAATTATAAAGTACTAAAAAGTATAAAATATTTTCATTTTAGTTTTCAACACTTGATGTGCAGCAAAGGTTTTGTGAAATGTTTGGCATAATTAGAGTAGTTTTTCATCAATGAAATAATCTGTACATTAGTCAAATAATTTCATAGGCTATTATGCATCGATAAACACGTGTAGTTTTGTGTTCCATTGACTATATACTTTCGTATTAAAATTTGGATGAAATAAGTTTTGATAAAAATTTTTACCCTGATATTAAATTATTTTTCTTTTATTTACCTTATTTTCTTGTAATTTAAAACTATTATTTAATATTTGATAAAAAGAAAGAATTTTGAAATTAATTTTCCTACATCATTGTGATATTAGAAAAATTTGTTTAAAATAAGTTACGCAGATTAATATGTATTTTTATTTGAAATTTCCACGAAATCAGTATGTAATATTTTGACAATAGCTTTACAATATTCAGATAATATGTTGTAAACTTTGTTGATTATCTTGTTCACTAAAATTTGTTATCGTACAAATCTACATTGCTACTAATTTTTTTATAAATATCCAAGAATATTTCTCTGTTTAGCTCTTAAATTATATAAATTGATACTATATTATATAAATTTATATATATTAGCTTTAAAAATTATAAAAATATATATAAGATTCTTTTTTTAATTTTATAATTTTTTCTTCACAGAATATATTATTTGCTTTGAAGTTCTGCCTTAAATTTATATTATATATGGACAACATTTCATAAAATGAAGAGCCTTATTTTAAGTATCATATAATCCTATCAAAGTAAACAAATATAATAAATTTGGATGAAAGCAATTTTTTCAGAAAGGAAAAAGTATCAAAAGAATTTATTTTTGTTTTGTTTTTAATCTAAGATATTAATTATTAGTTTTTCAAAAACTTAAAAATTCTTAGTTATTTCCTATTTTAGCTTTCGAAAGCATATAATGCATGCTCTATTCGAAAGCACAAAACTAAGTTTATTTTCAGGTAATATCAGATTATTTTAGATAAATTGACTCTGAAAATATTGAAAGAATATTTTTGAACATGAACATTATTAAATTTTTTTTATAAGTTAAGAGTTTATTGGTTCAATAATTTCATTTACACAACATTCTGCGAATTTTTTTTAAATTTAGATGTCACAAAGAACGGATTTTTTTATAAAATGCTTTACATTTTAATACAAAAATATATTGTAATTTTTTCATTTATTATTGAGTTTCACTAAATAAAGAATTTACTTAATTATTCTTACGTTAGAGAAAAATTTATTAACAAAATTGTCTTAGCTATAAAAATTTATTTGATCAATAGAAGCAATGCGTTCCTTCAAAATGCGTAACAGCATTACTATTATGAAATAAACTAACTATTTTTATAGAAATAAATTTGTTATATCTTCCAGTAGCAATCTAAAAATATGTGCTGTATTTCTTATTGTTATCTATTTTAGTAATATTAGTATTCAAAAATGTATTACAAAATTTCTTAAGCATTATTTGTATCACATTATTTATATAAAGACAATAAAAAAAGTTTAGATAAAATGTCTAAAAATTGTTGTTTTCTTTAAATGTTATTTCCGTTATAAATTTTATTAAATATTTTATATTTTGACTGATATAATAATATTTTAATTTAAATGTAATAAAAAGTTTAATTTAAATGAACAATTGCTTAAATTAAGCAAAGCTTATATAATACCGTGTACAGTGAGTTGGTATTCATTTTTAAATGGTAATAAAAGATACTTTTAAAAGCATTTTTTTCGGAGAAATCCTCAACATTTTAAAATATTTAATTGAGCTATTTATTTGTCCACATTAACCTCAAACGTGATTGGCACTAAGTTAAATAAAATTTTGAAATGTATCAGAATATATATATATATATATATATATATATATATATATATATATATATATATATATATATATATATATATATATATATATATATATATATATATATATATATATATATATATATATATTATCAAAATAAAATTATTTACATACAAAATATTCCGAGTGGAGACTTACGAAATTTATCATTTTACACTTAAAATTACTTAGTTCAAACTTAATTCAATAATACCTATACACTGTACAATTATATCAGAATTATACATTTCCCTTTCGGGGAAACATTAAATATTTCACTTTGCATTACAGGAAAATTACATAGTGGTTGAAAGGTTACTTTTTACTCAACATTTATTGAAATATTATTAAAAATTTATATTAACTTGATTAATACCATTTAAAATTGCTTATGCATGAATAAAATAAACTTTTACATGATTGGTCCCAAATTCATGTAAAAAAAAGGAAATTTTTATGCATTCAAATGAATGTAAAATGTAATAATTATTTAATTCCTGTTCATCTAATACTAGTGCAAATTTGCGAGACAATATTGTTAACATGGAAGGCAGTTTTCGTTTATGTTACACAAAATACAAAATGTATTTAATGTAACTTTTGTTAACAATTATGATTTAGCTATTATAATATCATATATCATATTAACAGACATTTCAATTTAATATTGTAATATATAGGAAGAATACTGTAATGATAATATAAAACATAAGCAAACCCCTGTATAAAATCAAATGTATTCAAAACGAATCTAAAATGCCAAGTTTTCATTATTATGTTTCCATACTCGTTAGCTAATATAAAGAGTATTTGTAGGATGCATACCATGTTTTACAAATGATGCTTTTAATACCTTTTAATAGCATCTATTATTTAAAATATCTTTTTTAAAATGTACGAAATTTGTATCTCAGAAATATCGCTTAAATTATTGTATTTAATGTAACTTTTGTTTAAAATTATGATTTAGCTATTGTAATATCATATATCATAATAACTGATATCAATTTATTTTTTAAAAAAATCACTAAAATAGCTTTAATTCTATAAAAAGTTTATACATTTGTATATAAAAACAAATTGGATTTTTTAATAATAAATAAAATACTCTGAAACGAAATGGAGCTGTCGATTAAACCATTTTTTTAAAAGGAATATTTATTTAATTCAAGTTTGTTTCCAGAATTAAATGAAACAGATGATCAAGTGATTTTGCGTATAAAAACATTTTATTGTCAAATAAATAATCATTTGTTTTTTAATATTTGCAAATGAGTCACATTTTAAATTTAAATAAGGTTTTCTTGACTATACAACAGGATTTTTTGTGAAAGAAATTTTTTCAATAAAATACACTGTGAATTTTCTAAACAGCTCAATGGCATTTTACAAATTTTCTGTTTTGATAAAAAAAAAAAAACGGAATACTTATTCCTTTTGTTATGAATTTTTTTGAAGAAGGCGACACAATATGGAAATAGCGATACGTATTTACAATTTCACTTCTCGTAACTATATAGACACTTCTTACATTGAATGAAGAGGCCTTTCATGTTGTTCAAAACTGTCAAAAAACTTCTTATTATGCATTCCTTGTTGAAATACTAGAACGCGAGTTGGTTTATGAGGAGAGAAAGTACAGAGTGAGAGAGAGATAGGGAGAGAGAGAATGAATGTGAAAGGCGCATAAATAGTTACAAGCAAATATTCTAAAATGTTCAGCTTTGTGAGGAATTACTGTGCTTGTGAAATTTTTACAACACTTGTAAATACTTCAAACACTTTTCCAGGAATGCCCATGAAGGAAATATCAAAAACAAAATCTTATGTAGTATATCGAAGATATAATCTGTTTAACTCTCTGATTTTATACTATACCAATTATTTATATTAAGATTTATAAATGAAATAAATAATTAATGTAAATAAAATTCGACAATTATTAAAATAATATCAAGCAAACAATTTTATTGAACATATGTTTTTATTAAGTGCAATTGCAATAAAGAAAAACAAAGTCTATCACTCAACAACTGTAAAAATTCTTTAAATGAATTTCGAAATTTCTTAAGAAGCATTTTAGAATTGTGTTTTATTATTATATTTAATTAAAATTATAAATTATCTATAATTCCTTGTTTAATGTTTAAAACTTAGTTGTCTGAAAGAAGTGTAGATGAAATAAAAAAAAAACAGAACTTTCTGGAATCAATTTCTTTTATCAATTCTCTACAATACTTTGAAATTTAAGCTTTCAATAATTAAATAAATTAAAAAAATTAAACATATAAATAGTGAATAATGCGTGTAAAATATCAAAATTTATATAAGAAATATTTAATTCATACAATGAAATGAGTTTTAAATATTCACTTAGCATCTAAAATTACTATAATTGTTTGCGTTTTAGATTTTTAATTTATTAACAAATTTTTAGTTAGTTTAAACATTCTAATATTATTTTAAAATATATTTTAATTGAATCCGAAAGTATCTTACTCTCAGTGCATTGAAGTGCATTCAATGCGTACCATTTTATTTTTGTGAAATTTGAATTCTGATCTAAACTATATTAAATGACTATATTTTTTCCAGTTAACTAAATTTTTTTAAAGTAAAGATGCATAAATATTTTTATTAGATTTTTAAGTAAAACTTAAATGAAAATTAAATAAAACTTAAAAATCTAATAAAAATATAAAGTAAAAATTCATTCAAAGACAGTATATTAAAAAAATCTTTATTTAAAAAATGAAATTTTAATTCATTAGAGAATTAAAAAGTCGCATAAGTAATTAGTAAAGTAAATAAACGAAGAACAAATTTGTTTTCTGCAAATCTGCTGTCATTTAATGTATGCTATTTAGTCTTATTTTTAAAATAATATTTATTAAAAACCATACTCCTTTAGGTATGGCTAATGTGTATACAGCATTTGGTTTCCATAAATAGTACATATATATTAACTACAGAATGGTTACTTAAATATCTAAATTATTGCTTTTTAAAGTAAACAAATGGTATTATACACAGATACATGTTTGATTAGATTTGTTTGACAAAATTAAAACTTCTTACTTATTTACTTGTATAACGTAAGTAATAACATTTTGAATATATTACAAATTTAATGATGATAGCAACTTATATTTGAATTGTTAAAGTAAGTATGACTTTTTTTTTATCAGTTATGATTCACTCTACTGTGCATCAGTGTTTCATTTTTTCAATAACCTTAATACTTATTATAAATTCAAATTTGCAGCAAATAACTTAGTAAAATTGTTCATTTGTAAATTAAAACAGAATTTCAATTAGTTTATGAATAAAAAAGAGTAATATAAAGAACATAAAAACCTACTAAGAAATGGAATTTTATATAAATTAAGAGAAATAAAATATTTATTAATGAATATTTAATAATATGATAATAATGGTTTTTATAACAATGATATATAACAAGGTTTTATTAGAAAAAGTAGTTCGCAATAAAAATCCACATAGACTACGATTCATAGATTATTATTTTATATGAAAGTTATGTCTGGAACAATATTATCTCATAGCATTTTTTGTTTGATTTTATGAAGGACATATTTTCAAAAAAATTAATAATAAAATGCATCACATATTTATTGCATTCACCTACTGCAAATGCATCAGAAATAGATTGAAATTCATGGTTGGTGACACAATAAAATGAAATATTCAAAGCGATTCTGAAATCATTTTAACAAACATATTCAGACATACCAACGCAAAGGAATTCGAGTAACTTCTAAAAATGATGAAAGGGTCGAGAACGAAATAAATTGATTGAATTTTCCACTGCATATTTTTTTCTGACGTATCTTTTTATACTAACATAGCTCTGGAGCAGAAATTATTATTCTTTTCCCCTTTAGAAATTTCCTTCGAAAACAAATAGGAATAATAAGAATGGCAAATCCGACCTAAGGACATATGCAATAATATTGAAGAATGATCTTCCTTGCGCAATGTAATAGGTTATTGATATCTGTACCGAAATTGGACCTGCCTGGAGCTATAGATAACGCATACCAGGTGCTCGCTGAATTGAAAAAGGTACAGCTCTTATTAATTCTTCCTAGGAAGAATTTAATCATGACCATATAGGAATATTGAATACCCAGGTAGATGTTCATATGTAAAATTTTTGAATATTGTGGAGGCATGTACTCAAGAGCAATACGAGAAAAACGCTCTTATTCTTTTAGATGTTTGAACGAAACTTCAAGTTACATTTATTCTGGTATGTGTGTGATAAATTTAATTTAATAAATTTTACATATCTTTATTATATATAATGCCTTTTCTCATAGTACAACATATAATATGCATGGTTAAATATTCATATTTTAAAGGTGGATTAATTGCTTTGGTCTTATGGAATTATAATTTCATAGTGAAGTAATACGCTAGTTTATTGTAAATACACTAATGCAAACATAATTGCAATAACGCATAATTTCTGTATAAAAGTTTTTGCTGGTATTTATCTATTAAGTGAACACAGAGCTAATAGAATTTAAATTATATGCACACACACACACACACACACACACACATATATATATATATATATATATATATATATATATATATATATATATATATATATATATATATATATATATATATATATATATATATATATATATATATATACATACATACATACATATTGATACACTATTGTAAGGGCATTTAATTAATAAAATTCGAAAAATAATTAAAATTAGGTTCATCATAAAACTCTTATGAAATAATCTATTGCAGTGAAGATAACAGTTTAAAACATTAATTAATTATAAAATTAAATCATGTACAAAAGAAATTACTCTTTTTGTATTGAAATTAATCAACTTTTCATATATTTACTTTGCAATAATCATATATTATTAAGAATTACCTAAAGGTACTACGATTTGACGATTTGTTTGTGAAATCTTTAATCATCTATTACACAATAATATGCTAAAACTATAGCTATTTATAAATAGTTTTCAAAAAAATTTAAGCAATGTTTAGTTAATAAAGTTTTTAGAAAATGTGCATACTATCATGGTAAAAATTGCATAAATATAGATGTAATCAATCTATTCTACTTTCGTATATTTTATAACAATTTCTCAGCTAATTATTTGTCCTTGATTCATTCAGGATAAAAAAATCATAAATAAATAAAATCGTTAAAACCAATAAATTAGTTATTAGTTTCTGTATAACAATATAATTAATATTCAAGTGAAGGAATTTTTATAAATGACTGACAAATTTAACAAAAATAAATTAGATTTAGAAAAAAAAATTAATTTTTAAAATCATATGCATTTTTATTAGTAATTCACTCAAATTTAAATTTATCAATAACTAAAAAAATATTTTCTCATTACAAAAATTATATATTTGTGAAATATTTTTAAAAATTGAATATTTATGGATAATAATTTTTGAATAAATCCTTGTTATGATAGACGTACTGTTTTAAATTCGGTGCTTTGATTATTAGGTGGTTTTGGATTAGAATAATTTTGCCCATAATGTTATAACATAATTTTATAAAAAAAATACTATTTACTTTAAAATTCTTCAGTAAATAGTCAGATTCTATTTAATAATCTTTGATACAGATATTATGCATTAAAACTTTTTTTAATATCTTCAATAAATTTGTAGATGCTGAAGAAAAGGTTTTTGAAAGAGCTCTGAAGTTTTAAATGTGAAAGATATTATATAATCAGGTATATAATTATCCAAATTTAAATTTGTTTCATTAATTTTACTAGGAAAATACAGTAAATAAAATATCAAAAGTTATGATATTGCATTGATTGTATTAAGAACTTAGAATTTTAATAATTATTTTTTGTTTACTTTTGTAAAAATTTCTACTTATTTGTTTCTTACAAGTAAACAATATTATGTGATTTAGGCTATAATATTACACGTGAAATTGGCATATATATTTATACATAATAGAAACTTCTTATGTTTAAAAAATGCTTATTTAATTAATTGAAAATATTTTAAGAGCACATTTTACGATCAATAAGAAATATTTGGTAAAGTATTTTGTTTTATTTTGTATTATTTTTCCATTACAAATGCAAATGCAATGACCTATGATTCATATATATATATATAATATTGACATCTATAAAATAATAAAGGTAAGCATATGGTCTAAATAAATCAAAAGAAAGTAAAAACAGAGTCTTCCTTTATATAATAATGTACTTAAATTTAAAACATTTAACTACAAATGATTAATCCATTTAATGAAAATATAAAAATGAAAGATGCGTTAGTTTTCTCAAATAATGTCTAAAGATTATATTGAAGAATTTGTTTATAAATGAAATTTTCCTCACTTTGTAATTTTTTCGCAATATTATTAAATCAATACAATATTATTTATAAATTTATCTTAAAATAACACTCAATATCAGTTATTTGTCTCAAAAACACCGGCTTTTCATGTTGCAAGATCAGTACATATTACTTTATTCTTACTAATGTGTTGTATAGGGAATCAAAACTCTTGTCGAAATTATCAATACATAATAATTACTAGCCGGAAATGGAAAACGGAGTACTTTTCAAGGACTTTTAACTTCCGCATACCTACTAACCCTGATTCGGCAAGTGAAGACCCTACCTAAGAAAAAGATTTGGCGGTCGAGGTCGCGTGAGAAAGCGGGGACTTCCTTCAGGAGGTACGGAGGTGTTTCCACCTGTTAGGCTTAAGCAATGAGATGATTGAAAAAAATAAAACACTTGTTCTTCCTGCTTACCCCCCGGAAGTAGATACTTCCGGAGTTTCATTGTTGTTAGAAGCAGTACGAAATTTGAATGTCTTATATTGTGCACTGCTCAGAAAAATTTAAAAACGTGTCTTCCCATAAAGAAAAGAGAAGAACCTTAACACTATCAGATTTTAAATGATGCAGAAAATATAATTACGCATAATCTATGTTAGTAACTGATTAATGTCTTATATTGTGTACTGCTTAGAAAAATTTAAAAACGTTTCTTCACATAAAGAAAAGAGAAGAACCTTAAATGATTTTAAATGATGCAGAGAATTTAATTACGTATATTATGCAAGTAACTGATAAAGCATCATTTTCCTTGAAAAAATTACACAGTAAATTATAGAATTACAGAATGAAAAATGGAAACATTACTTACATTACAAAAAAACTTTACATTTTCTTTTGCCTATCATAAGAAACACCTGATTTTTCATAATTTTCTACCCACAGTTATATAGAAAATGTACTTCAAAACACAATTATTTAAATGTTTCACTGACAGAAATAAATTTAAGTAAAAATACAATCTCTTTTATATCATTAATGTTTTCATTTATTCTTCAATCAGCATATACATGTTTGAAGCTTTTAATGAACAAATACAGAAATCAACTTTTAATAACACAGAAATTTCCATAAATATAATGAAAAATATTAATTTTAATTTTTAAAAGCTACTATCATATACATGTATTTGATGAAAAGATCATTTTATTTTGAATAACAGGAATATATTTTACTAGTTTATTAAAACAATAAATAATTTATTCATAGAAAAGTTTTTAATTCCTTGTTGATAAAACTAGGAATATCTTAAAAATAAATTTTTTGCGTAGTTATATTCTGTTCTGTCTATATTGTTGTGTGTTACATTATTAAGCATTTTTCCTATAATGTACTATAATTATAATTTCTTGAAATAACAAATGAGAACACAAAAAATTTTAAGTCCCAAATTACTTTAATACATTAAAACAATTCTGAAGATAACTTTTGCCAGAAACTAAAAATTTATTTATTTATTTATTATTATTTCTTTTTTTTGCCGGAAAATCAGTCTGACTAAATTTATTTGAATCAATTAAATATGCTTCATGATGAAGGAAGCAAAGGAAAAAATAAAAATATTTGTAATTAAACATTTTTTTTAAAAAAAACAGAACATTACAAAATTGTTGAGAATTAATGAAAACCTGATTCACATATTACTTCAATATTTCTGACTGGAAGATTTATTGCAATAAACATTATTAAATTTTAATATTTATGACCATGTAAAGAAATCACAGAAAATAATAAGCATTAAATTAAATAATAAATGATATCTAATTTTACCAATTATGTAGTTATGATAACATATGTTGAAAATATTAAAATTTTGTATAACAATACCCTAACTAATAGAAAAAGCTGATGAGGATTATTTCTGAGTATGAAACCAGTTTATACAATATTAAATTGTTAATACAAAAAGATTTTGAGAACAATTTTTAAAACATGGCTTATGAAAATTTTTTTATACAATATTTCACACAACAATTATTATCAAGTTTACTTTCGTAGGGAATATTTAGTTAACAGTGTTGAATTAACACGCTGAAAATTTTTGCTTATAACTCGAAAACGAAACAGAAAATTTATCATTTGATACTTTTAAATAAATTTAAGAAAATTTGAAAAAATTTCTTGCTTTTGTAGAGTATTTATTACCACATAATTATCCATATGACGTAATGATTAATGACAAAACTGTCATAAGTTTGGATAAAATTAAAATAATATTACTAATATATATCTGGGTGTTTATACTTAAGTATATGATTTTGTTAATAAGACAAGGAAAGGAAACTAAGAAATTATAAAATCAAAAATGAACAATTGACAAATTATCTCAGTGTTAATTGATTGTCTCTGGTAATTTATGAGTATATATTTGCTATTGAATGAGGTATTTTACTTCCAGAATATAAATACACTTATAGAAAATAAAGGAAATGAAATATATGATTTGAAATAAAACATGTTTATTTATAAAATTCCTTAAATTTAGAAATGTTATAAAAATTAATAATTAAAATTGCATCATTAAATTAATTTTCTTAGAATCGTTGCAAAGCTAAACTTCATTTACGAAGAATTAATTAAATGAGTGAAATTTCAAACAAAAAATCTAAGGATTAATTTAAGATTAAGATGTGTCACATTAATGCTATTATAAAAACTAATCATTCTTGTTATTTTTATTTATAAATAAAAGCTTTTGTGAAATAAAAAAAACAATTGACAATATATTTAAAGATACTTTTTAAATATTTCTTTTATGATTTGTGGGCATATGCTTCTCAGTAAATATCAATTATTATAACTTATATAATAAACTAAATGGAAAGTATACTGATCATTGTAAATCAGTCTATTTTCCAAATTTAAATGAATATGTAAATTTTCTGTTCCTATAGTTGTAAATATTGTTTTGATAATTAATATAGATATTTGAATAATTGATTAAATATTTCTTTGTTTTAACTTAAAATATTGACTTAAAATATTTATTAGCGAAACAATTTGATAAACTCTTATGAATATGTGTCACCAAATATTGTTTTTCGAAATTAAATATTTTAATAAATTTTTGTATGCTAAGATAATCAAAGGAATAGAAATCAAATATTTGTTTCCGATAAATATGTGTGATAATTATTTTTGTGCATAAATTTTCTTATAGGTTAATAACTTATTTTATCCTGAATCATACTTTTTTAATATTATAATATTATCAAAATAATTTTAGCAAGAAATTATAAATAGTTCAGAAAAATATTTTGATTTTGCGTTTTATCTTTTCTGACTGGATGTTAGTCAGACAGGCTTAGAAAACGCTAGCATGCGCTTAAAAGCAGCCAGAATTGCATTACACTCAATCTTTCTATCGACTGATTTAAGCACCAGAATCGTCTTCTCTCGTACCGAAGTAATAAATGTTTTATGAATTTCATTCTAAATACGGCAAAATTGGTTTTTCGGACAGGAAAAAAAATGCAAAGGATATAAGGAACTTACAGATAAAATTGTGCAAAAATAAAATAATGGGCGGGAATGCTGACGATATGAAAGTTTAAAAAATATTAAATTTTTGAAAACACTTTCGTCAGCACAGAACAAATCCAATAATAGGTTTCTGAGAGCGTACTGTAACTACAGGACAGAAATTCTATGCCTATTTTTTTAGTATACTTCTTTTCAGCACATTCTTTGCTTTCTCTTTACTTTTTCTCCTATGCTTCTTTCTTCAGGAGCAAAAACTGAATTTCAGAGTCAACATTACAAATTCTCAAGGGTGCAAAGCGACGGAAAGCTTTGGTAACAGGAATATATGTAGAATTCAAAAGCAAGAAAATTTTATAGCCATATATATTTCTGTTTTTTAAGAAAATTGTGGTGAAGACTTTCTTTGCACACGTTAAAAATGTTGCTTTCTGGTGATTTTTTCTTACCATATTTATTCCTGATTCTAAACAAAGTCGGTATGTATTCGCCAAATGCGGTAACATTTCCATGCATATATGCCTGTATATGATTTCTCAAAGAAGCTACCGATTTGCTCTTTTTAAAATTCCAATGGTTCAAACTTCTTTACTTTCTCTTGAATTCACTGCGCAATAAGAAATTAAGTTTAAAATAATGTCAACAGTGATTTAAAAATGGCAATGGAATTCTTTCTTGATATTTGAATGAAACATGTGCTTATCTTTAAAAATAGAAGAAATTTCATCTGTGTAATAAATTTTTTCATATAATATTTGCAAATCTTATGTTCGATTTGAAGATTTTCTGCGATTTTAAGAAAAACACTTTTATTTTTAAAATTTGATTTTTTGTATTGGTAAACTGCCTACATAAAGTTTAATTACTTTAAATACGTTAAACGCTTAGTAAATAAATTTACCTTTTTCTCTCTCACACACATTGTCAGTATCTTCATGTATATTGATATTCTTAATTACTAATTGATGAAAGATAAATTATTTGTTCTCTGGAAAGTAACTACCAAATTTGAAAGCAACAAAAGGAATGTAGTATAACAGTATTGGAAGCCATTAAATTAAATTATTCTTCAAACCATTGAATTTAGAATATTATATGGGTCCCTATGATATGGAAAAATTTATTTTCTATTAATAAATTTGGATTTTTAGAAGCAAATCATCAGCGAAATAATTTTGATATGAAAAGAAAATCTAACAATGTTGAACAATTTATTCTCCATACAGTCACACAAGGAGTATCTTTCAAAATAAGGTGCTTATAAGATTATATAATTTCACATCATTGGAATTGATTTTTAAATAAAATTTGAAATTTTAGCTGATAATAAAAATAGAAATATGCATTTAAGTATGAAAGTACTATTTTAATCAAATTTTAAATAAGAATAAGAGTGATTTCATATAAGTGAATTTTAATATAAGGCATCCATTTTCAATTGTCGAAATAAGTGCACTGACTGATTTAAAAAAATGTTTTGAAAAGTTACGATTGCAGATTCTTATATGCTTTGATAATGTATTTAAAACATCAAAAAGCTTTATTACATTTTAATTTTCCGTAAACAATAATGTAATATTTCATATTGATACAAAACATTTTTAATATAGTTTTGTATACACTACAATAAAAATAATATAGAATGAAAAATTATGAAATTTTGAACATAATTTAAAATATTTCATTTAAATAAATTAAAGTGGACCGTAATGAGACTGTTTATGCTTAAATGATGTCTAACTTTTTCAGTCACTTCTTTATATAAAGGAAAATATAAACAAGATAGGGAAATTCATTTTTATGAATAAAATATTACTCAATGTTAATGAATTCAGCTTAAATGACATTGTAAGAAAATTATAAAAAAAAATATTATTTCATAAATTATTTCGTCAAAAAATTTCTAATACTTGTTACACATCTAAGAAATGAATTAATTATTTTCAGTTGTAATAACGACAACACATGTGACTATTTTATTTCATATCTAACATTTTTATTAGAATATTCTTATTCAAAAATATATTTCGCAACGAAAAATTTTGTAACTGTAAATAATTCATTTTTAAATATTTTAAATTAATGGATAAAGTCAAGATTTAAATTTATTAAATAATTAACTTTACATTTGTAAAATCTTGCTTTGATTATTTAAAAATTATGAAAAAATTACTTAGTACTTTATTCAAATATAAATTTGAATACATGTTTATAAGATTTTAAAAGATATAAAAATATTTTTAAAAGTAAAAAAAGCAGAATTTTTTTAAACTTCGATATGTTTATTATTGCAAAAGTATAGATTTATGCAAATACAATCTTAAATCAACAATAAAATTTTAGCTTAAATGATTACTTTATAAATTAATTTTGTACAAATATTGTCGTTGTAATAAAATAGTTAGAAAATTATTTTCACAAATTTTGCATATATATATATATATATATATATATATATATATATATATATATATATATATATATATATATATATATATATATATATAAATATATATATGAAAATTTCTATTTAAGATTAATTCAAAATCACAAGGCACAGTTTATCATTTTATTAAGAAATAAAAAATTTGTCATTTAATGTAACATGTAACTTTATAGCAAAGTTCAGCAAA
This sequence comes from Latrodectus hesperus, assembly GCA_037975125.1. NCBI lineage: Eukaryota > Metazoa > Arthropoda > Arachnida > Araneae > Theridiidae > Latrodectus > Latrodectus hesperus. The sequence continues at coordinate 94,171,088 of CM075852.1, read as the reverse complement.
AAACTCATTATGTATTGCTAAACGTGATTAAATTTATTTGCGGAAAATTTTTCATTGAAAAATTTGATGATCTAAACAAAATAATTTTTTTCTTGTAATATTATTCATCTGACAGTGTTGTCATTGAGGATTAGACAAATAACAACGTGTTATTTAATCTTTATTAATAATTTTTATTATGTGTTATGAGTGAACTGTTTAACGAAAAGTTTAAACTTCAAATCTTTTACAAATAAGGTCAAACTTGCCATTAATATGCTATTGCAAAAATTGAAAATTTTTTGTTTAAGATTAAAATTTAAAATATTTCAGGCTGGTTTTCTGACAAATATTTGGTATAATATCAATTGACACAATCAGCGCAATTTATGTCTTAGAAATCTAATTTTATATTTAAGTTATTAAATTTTAAAGTTTTGCCTTATACATTTTATGAATGAAAAATCTATCTGAAAATTACAATCATTCTGTGATAATTTTTTATGTACACTAGATTAATGTTTTTCAAAATTTTACATAAAAGAGCATTAAAGAAGATAATCATGCTAAAATTAAAAGGACTTTTATGTAGTTGCACAGTATTTTTTAGTGTATTGAATGTGCCTTTATTATTATTATTTACTAAACAATAACCTAGAATAAAAATTGTGACATTGTTCAAAGAAATATAGCCTTGTAATAAATATAAAATATAAGAAAATACCATAGTCAATATGTGTATATATATTTAAGAATATAAGAGGATTCTTGAGAACGGTTGCTTTAATCTTAGGAAGCATGTGGAAAAGTAGATCAAATCCTAAAATTTAATTTCTTATATTTCTGTCAATTTTAAGAAATAAAAATATTTCAACACAACCAGTATAGATACTTTCTCAGTAAAGCTTAGTAAATATAACTATGGTTTTTGCAACGATATAAAATATTAGATTTATATTTATCTTAAAATTGTATTTTTCATGATTTAAAATTAATATATTTTGATACTTACCTCGTATATATAAAGTTATAAAGTTTTTCCAATTTTTAAGGATATATAAATTACGTATATATTAAAAGAAGTTATAATGCATTATTGCATGTGTATATAAATAAAAAATAAATATTTATATAAAATTTAACGTAAGTAAATTTTTGAATGGAAAATTGCTAATTATAAAATCATATTTCTCATCATGTTTCAGTATATGTATAAGACCATTTCATTACTCGCAACAATCGAATGGAGAAGGCCCTGATATATATATATATATATATATATATATATATATATATATATATATATATATATATATATATATATATATATATATATATATATGTGTGTGTGTGTGTGTGTGTGTGTGTGTGTGTGTGTGTGTGTATGTGTGTGCATTGTGAACATTTAGTTAATAATGATTATTAAAAAGTAACCCTGTACAGTCCATTACTAATTGTACTGCACTTAAGAAGAGATTTAACGTTTTGAAGTGAGTTAATTTTTAAATTGTGTAAAAATGTATTTTCAAAAAAAAATAAATTATTTGAGTTAGAGCTTTCATAAACAGGTGTTATATATTTACGCAAACTTTGTTATAAACACGCTATTTTAAAATTATGCCAAAAAATCTTATGATATATTTTAAAATAAGATTATTGATTTCTTTATTTCATTTCTTAAAAGCTTTTAGCTAAAACTTTTACTTTGATTTCCTTAAAATTTCTTCAATTCAAAAATGTTTTTTTTTTCATTTTTTAATTTAGCTTACAGACACAAAATTATTTCCATTATCTTTATAATTCATCATTAAAAAAGTAAATATTTCAACATAAATATTTTATAGATATAAATAATTATTTCTACGAAAGTTTTTCAATGACTCCTCTCCTTATTTCATGGTGAAATCTTTTAAATAAAATAAACTATTCTAACTATAAATTAATGTTTAAAGTTGTTGAAGCTGTAATTTCCAGAAAGAAGGCATCGGAGTAAAATCTGATTTCGAGAAAATTAGCTTCAAGAAAGAATTATTTAAAAATTTTATAGAAACATCGTATCCATGTTAATGTTTAACGTTTCGGCGAATTTCAATTTCAATTTGTATCTCCATGAAGTGCACTGCCAGAAAATTTTAATAAAGTAAATTATTTCACTTAAGAAATACATGTGAAATGAAAATAGAACTCAAAGTTTAATTATAAATTTTGAAATTATATTCAAAATTACAACTATGCTTAAACTAAATCTAATTAAAAGAATATGTTTTTATACATAAAACTGATAATATGTTACGAAGAATGCCGAATTGAATTTAATAAAAAATTTAATTTTGTTGCAAATAATTTACAGCAAATTATGCAACATTATTATGCGCGTTAAGATCTCAAAATCTAGTATTTCACTGTCCAATTTTGAAAACAATGATATCTAGAACGAAATCTAAGCAATCAAAATCATCCAACAAATACATTTTTTGTGTAGTATGACTTTATCAGGGAATATTGTTTTAGCATCTTTGAATTGTGTCATCATTAATGAAGTTTTCATATTTTGCAAACCACAGTAACACCTCACGAATTCTAGATAACATAGGAACACCTTACAGCTAAAAAATTTATTTTTAAACCGTGCATATTTTTTTTTCGCAATTTGCAGTAGTTAAAATATAGTATTTTAAAAATCTTTTATTGAAATAGTTTTTATTTAATTATTTTATCAACATTATTCTCTCATCTTATAATATTTTAAATTTATACGAGCTCGGAAGTAATTTTAGACATAAAATTTCCTTAATATATATATATATATATATATATATATATATATATATATATATATATATATATATATATATATATATAAGGAAATTTTATATATATATATATATATATATATAAAAAATTTGGTAGAGGAAAAAATCTATTTTCCCAGGAAAATAGTTTTGAAATTAGTAAAATAGCCCGCCCTTGAGTTGAATAAGAACAGCTACATTTAACATTCTTTTCTTCATATATTTAAGCGTAGGTAGTTGAAGAGAGGATATTTCACAAATTATCAAAATTTTCAGGAAACTATTCCAGGATATTAACAATTTAAAAATTGCACGTAAATAAGTCCACAAAATATCAAGAATTTTTATTGTATTAAACAATTGCAGCGAGTTAAATATGTTTTTTAGTTATATAACATCTTTTTATTCAAATTATTATAATTGTATTCTGTTCAACTTTAGATTATAATGAGATGTCAAGTTCCATGTAAAAAGTACGAAAAGCGAAGTCAATATGAAGCCAAATCGGATCAGTAGTTTTTTATGCAATACATGGGGCTGTTACATTTCAGTTTAGATAAATATTGTGTGATACATAGCTTATAGATGATGTAATTTAATAAATAGATTGGATTTTTTGGGAGAACTTGATTTATTTATAATAAATTTTTGTTTCTTAGTTATAGGTGCATACGTGTAAACGTATATATTTGTAAAACGCAGGCATTTTGTATAAAAAATATTAAATTATTCTTTTCAAATTATCATAATAAATATAACAATAAAAATCAAAGAAGAAACTTGTAGAATTCCTTTAATAATGTTGAAAGAAAAACATTTTTCCAGTATAATATTTTACAAATTTATTGAAGCAGTTTAAAATTTATAAAAAATCATTAGTTGTTTGGAAAAGTTGTCTACATTATAAACATATAAAAAAAATCTGCATTTTTTCATTAATAGCAAACTTGGATATTCATCAAAAATTATATTAAGAAGAAAGCCTTTTGGTTTATATTTTCAAGAACTTCTTTCCTGTTTAAGTACAATTGATTAAAATACAATATAAATTTGCAAATACAATTTCATTAAGATGAAGTAAGAATGAGTATACTTATAGCATAATTTGACTTTGAAGTAAAGATATATTTATATTGCGTATTTTATTGCATATTAAAATATTATTTTAGAATAATTGTAATATATTTGATACAAAATCGATAATTTTCCTTAATAAATATATAGTACCTGTGAACACAGAAAATCTAACGTTTATATTCGAAAATTACTATAATAATCTCTGTTATTTTTTATAAAAAAGAGTTTCAGAATTGTATGAGGTATAATATTTTAATAAAACACGTATTGACTAAACAATGAGGTTTTTTGTACAACAGAAAATCTAGATTTGCTTATTTTACCTGAAAACCAGAGAGTGCGAGCAAAAATACGCATAGAGTATACTTTTTCAGATATTTCCTCAGTTTCAGAATAACATGCTCTTCTTCTGCCTGAAAGCTTTATAGTTTTTCTAGTTCCATTTTATTTAAAATGAAAACCGAAACAAGAAGAGAGTAAAAATTTGCTATCCAACAGTGAAGTAAAAGGAGCTGAAATTGGATTTGGCTCTGTAATAAGAAATGAGAAGAATTTGGAAGAATTCCAAAAAGCAGATTTCTAAAAATCTAACAAAAAATCTCCTACTTCTTCCTTTAACTCTCTGTAAGACTATGCAAGTGAAAGTAGAAGATTGTTTTACTCTATTCATCAAGTTTTGCCATTTAAGTTATGTTGAGAATTTTTCGTTTCCCCAAAGAATTTCTATTGTATTAAACTTTTCATGACTAATCAAGTATTCGGGGGAAAGTTTCTTTTTAATTTGATAAGAGGATAAATTTTATTATTTAAATTGAAAATCATCGGGAACAGTGATGTTTATTCTGCTCATAAATATTAACTATGCATTTTAAGCTAATTTAATTTTATTATTTTCTCTTGCAATTTATAACATTGTTTTAAAATTAGTAGATAGGGCTTAGAATTTCTCCATGCTAAAAGTAATTTATTTTTCTTTTGGTGACATTGATATTTTTTAAGAGTTTTCATTTTGTTTACATTCTCAGTATTTTCAAGAGAATATTAAAAAGTTATACCAAAGACATAGAATTTAAATTTTTTTATAGTCAAGAATAAATATCTTTAGCTTTATTTTCCATTGCAGTTATATCAGCGTTAACTTTGCTTATCAAAGCATATTTTGATTATTTTTTTAATGTTTTTATTTATTTGAATTTTATGTGATCATTTAATTACGATGTTCTCTCTGGTAATAATAAAATTACTAAAATAAAACATTTGATAAGTAAAAGTGAGTTTAAAAATACTATAGGAAAAAAAAATTTTTTTTTACTTAGTAAGCTATATGTATATTATATCTATATCTATATCTATATCTATCTATCTATCTATCTATCTATCTATCTATCTATCTATCTATCTATCTATCTATCTATCTATCTATCTATCTATATATATATATATATATATATATATATATATATATATATATATATAGTGTGTGTGTGTGTGTGTGTATGTGTGTGTGTGTGTATATATATATAATGACCAATTATTCAACAAAAATTTTGGCATAAAATTTATTTTCATTAAATTCATAATAACAAATATTTTTTATTATATGTTTACGTTAACTAAATAAATATCTTGTTTGTATATTTTTGTGCTAATCAAAAATATTTGTCAGCCATAGAATAATTTAGTCCATAAGACCAAAGGAAAAATCATAAATAATTATTCCGGTTATAATAAAAATCTTTTATATTCTAATTATAGTAATATTTTAGTGTACAATAGTAAAAAATTATTTCCAGTTTCTTTCAGAAATTTTGAATAATTATCTAAATTAAATTAAATCTTAAAAATTTATGAAAAATAAATGAAAATTAAAAGATATAATAACATAACTTACAGTTTATAATTCATATTGCACATTCATTGTGGAGTAAAATGTTTTAAAAGAAATTCATAATATGAAAATATTTATTTTCTCATGAATGAAGTTGAGGAAATAAAATGTTAGTTTTTATTAAAAACAATTCTGGAAATAATAATCGATATGTTAAGTACTGATTTATATGAATACGCTTATATATTAGGCTTTTATATTTTGCTTGATTGTTTTTACTAGTCTTAATCAATCTTTTTTTTTGATAGATTTATTCACTATTTATCATTGCCACAATACATTTAAAGTAAAATATCTGAGTTAAAAATGTGCACTTAATTTCATTTTGTTAATAAGTTTTATTAATTTCCATTAAAAATAATTTTTAGTAAGATTTTTAAAATCGTTTTTGTTTATTTAAAAAAAGTTTTTTAAAATTTTAAATATTTTATATATTGAAAAAAAAACATCTTAAAACATTAAAAAATATGCACATAATAAGGATAAATTTAAAATTAACATTCAATTATTTCCCTCCTCTTCTTTAAGACACTTGAAATAGTATAAAGCACAAATACACTTTTGAATATTAGTTGCATTTTTATAATGAAAAACAAGCATTTCATATTTTAAGTAATAAGAATAATTTTTTATCATTTTAAAAATTAATCATTCTAATATTTAATATTCATCACAAATATTTTAAATTAAAAAATATCATATACTTTTAAAAAAGCACATGATTACATAAATTAGATTTAAATAATTTTCTTAACGACAAAAATTTTAAAATTTAAATTTTAAGAAATATACATGTAGGTATTAAATTTTAATATTACTTGCCTGCTTCATTTACTTGTAATCCGCAAAATGTTATATTAAATATATCTCAAAAGATAATACTATGAACAAAATGTTCCAACAAAGCATAAAATTCAAACGAACAGGAGCATGTTTGGATAAGAAAACAACATTCCGCATAATCTTCCTCTTGGGATACATCTAAACCATACCGAGCTTTAAACTTCGCGGTGAATCTTGAAGAATTTTTCAAGATTCTGTTCCTGGTTGAGGATCTGGTAGCGGATATTGCGTAACGGAAGTATCCCTTTGGAGGGCATTGACGCCAACCTCCCCCTTTTTTATGAAACGTGCTTCATTTTTTTACCTAACAACGACGCATATACTACCCCAATTTCTTTTAAGCGTAATTTTTTTAGCTGCTCGACCCCCTCTTACCCCACCTGTGAGGCGATGTCTTGAGTGCTCCCCAGGTTATTCCACCCCTGAGTGGGTCCCAATATAAATTCGGAAGTTCAATGCACTCGAGGATTTGAAATTCGTTATGTGCCAAACACACACATATATATGCACACTCTAAAATGTTGGGTCTTCATCCGCTACTGACCTATTTTTAAGTGGTTTTTTTTAAACAAACCCCCACACGGTCATAGCATATATACATTTTTTTAAATTACAGATAGACAGATGTCAGAAATTTGTAGGAAAAAATACCCCCTGCTTAGAATCGTGTAGCGGTTGGGGTATGTAGGAGAATGAAACTGTAAAAAAGTTAGCTACAAAATAGAAGGGGGAGGTGGGTTCTGAAAAAAAAGAAGAAAGAAATTACCCAGGCTGATTGAATTGGCCAGTTTTCGGCATCTCCGAGTAAAATGACCCACCTCCCCACACGTACTAGCTGGTGGTGACTTTAATAGGGAACTGGGAGTAGTTTAATAGGAAAAAAGGGGGTACCTCTAACTGCCAAGAGTTGGCGAAACTCCATAACCTAGGTAGGCTGTACATCGTTTGGATTTGTTGTTGGAAATGGTTCCGGGTGGCGAATTTCTTTTTTTATTATATTACCCAATGGAATAGTTTACAATGACCTGCAATCAGATGACAAAACAAGATGGCGATTTATCGGAAATTCTGAATCCAAAGCACGTAGGTTTGTTAAATATGGTTGCCTAGATCGAGACATTATTTTATTTTTCATGGAATTGGCCTTATGTCCAATTTCAATGCTTCTTTTCTTTTTTCTTCTTGAATAACATAAATGGGAAATTCAAATCGATGATAACATTTGAAATGACACCATATTGCATCTTTTATTGAATGAAGAAAAATAAAAAAAATTATTTTGTTTATGGTGGTTTCATTTATCGGAAGGAAATATATCCTATAAAATTCGTAATTCCACTGAAAGAATGCAAATTAAAAATTTTCTGTATTAGAAAGGAAATGCAATTATTTTTCATATTTGCATTTTATAAAATCTTAACAAATTTACCTTTTTATTTTTAGTAATATCACCATTTTAATATTTTATTGAAACTTAAAATATGAAATAGTTGGAGCAAATTGTAATTAAGGGCAAGTCTTAGCTCTTGCTATTTCTAAAACTGACCATTTAAAAATATATCCGTTTGTGAATGCAGAGATAATAAATGTAAAACATTTCTAATATTCTAACATAATATTGAAAAATAAATCCATAAAAAACATTTATCCATATATGTGATTTTCCATCTTTATGTGATATTTTCATTCTTAAAATATATTTTATTTTATAAAATTTTATCCAAATATCTGAGTTTAAATGATATCGGAAAAAATTTTGATTTTGGTCATCACTGGATTTCTTTCAACTGATTGAAATTTATCCATTACTCTTTTATATTATAAAGTACAAAAATTAAAGCATCTGTACCTTTAAATCAAAGTAAGTTAAAATTATTCTGTTGTTGTTGTTACTAATGACACTTGGACAAGCCAAGCTTGCTATGCCTTGGCTATGTGAATTTAAGTCAATTGGGAGCGTATTTCGCTTTAATCAGAGCACCATGATTGTGAAAGTACGACTTTGCTCTACACATGCCATAAGTATCCGTTTATAGGGTAGGCAACCAGTCACACCTCATTCATACAAGGAAAGGACAAAGACAGGATAGATAGAGAAAGCACATTCATGCCCAAACCGGGATTCGAACCCAGGACCTCCTTATCCGCAGTCAGGCACGCTGACCACTAGACAAGAAGGGTGGCAAAATTATTCGAATCAACTCTACACCAAAACTTTTATCTTTTTTTATATATAATAAAATGTTTCTCTATTTAATTATATTTTATTTTTCACGTTAAAAGGATGTGTGTGATATATCTTTTAAGTGTTTGTATACACACAAACAGTTGCTGGCTGTCAGGTGAAACGCAGTGTTTTTTCTCTATAGTTGATCATGGGTGAATCTAATATCAGCTGTGGATGTTATAATAGTTCGGAATTCACTTTAAACATGAATTCCTCACCAATTCAACCTTTATGTCCAAAAAGTGAGAGTAAAGCAACAAAAATTAAACCGTTATCAAATTATAAATTGAAAATTATGTTACTCAAGTGCATCAGATATATAAATATATAGTAATTAAATGCTTGACCAAAATAAAAAAATTCTTATAAATTTTACGAACATAATTAGACACCATAAATTGAAATTAAGTCTTTGTTTTACACAGATAAAAATTAATATGGGTAAATGAAATAAATATTTTCAATATTCCTGTAAAATGTTAACTTAGTATTTAATCATTGAAAATTTGAGTAAATATTTGAAAATTGAATGTTAAATTCCAATTAATAGTGAAACAAATAAAAGCAAGTAAATATGCAATATGTGTTTGAACATTTAAATATTCAAATGTTTTCATATTTGCTTGAGACAATTCAGTAATTTCTGTGATTAAGTTTTCACAAAATGTTTTAGTATACCTTTATTAAAAATATATATATACTTCAGATTTTTAATATTAATAAATTTGCTCAATAGTTATTAAAATTTAAGCATTATTAAAGTAAATGGATTATTATTTACATTTGAAATATTTTTAATTGTAATTCAGGAAAGAGAAAATTTAAATTTTTTTATGCTTACATTTGCTTTATTTTTTTAATATTTATACTAAAACTTGTTTAAAAAGAGAGATTTGTTTGAAAAGCAATCCTTATTTGTAAATTCTTTGATTGTGCCTTAAATGTTAAAATATTTAGAGGAATTAACTTATACCAAAGCATGGTCTTAAAAATTTCTGGTCTTACATTGATTAATTTTACATCATTTGGAGCTAAGAACTATGTCTTTAACTAAGTTTATATCATACATGATTACTAGTGGCACATCTATTAAGTTCTTCATCATTTTCGCACGATAACATACTGACTTATAATAATGTTCTTTCATTCATTTAACGCTTTACTCATATCCCTGTATTCTTTTTGATAAATCCTCCAAAATAAACTCTAGAATCATCTGGTTAGCTTTAAAAAAAGGAAATGTTTTAAAAAACAAGGTAAAAATTTGATAAAAGTATCAAATCCAATCCACAACCAGTCAAACATTACTGCTCTTCAGGGCTCTTTATATATTAAATTAGAATAGTTAGAAGTGTTCCCTTATATGTGTTATCAATACAGGAAAAATGAGATAGCTTAAATTTAGTTCCGATGTCATCACTCGTCAAAATATAAAAATTTTGAGTGTTTATAAAAAGATATATTTTAAATAATCAAAATAAATTGCCTAACTAATATTCATTTATGATAGACTTTATGGTTTAAGTGTGGTGAAAGTACAAACACATTTAATAAAGTCAGAAAATGAAAAAAAAATAAACTGTTTTATTAAAGAAAGAAAATAATTGAATCGCTTTTACCAAAATACCTAAAATATTATTGAATTTCTACTATATTTCTTTGAATATTTGTGACTCAGTGAAATACTAATACGGTTTAAAATTAGGTTAGTAAATATTAAAATGACTAAGAAATCTATTTCAAAATTATCGACATCTGTTTTAGATTTTAAATAAAATTTAAAAGATGCTTATATTTTTAAATGTATTATTGGTAAATATAAATCTCAAAATTTTCATATCATATAAAATTTTCTATTAACTGAGATTTATAAGTTATAACCTAAAAGTTTCAAGTCCCATAATTATTGAAAGGTTAATGACATTAAGTGCATTGATTTGAATATTTCCCATTAAAAGGGAATATAGAGGCCTAATGAATTAAGGTAATTGTGAAGACTAGCAGCTAGATAATGAATATTTTCGGCTGTTTTGCATTGAAAATAAGCATTAATATTTAAATATTAAAAGAAAAATAATAATCAATTAAAAATTCAGCATTATTTTTTAATGATAGCTAAAAATACTAATAATTTATCCTGAATACTTCATATTCAGATAAAGTTAATATACTATAGTATTAATATAAAAAGGATGAAAAGCAATACATTGAAATATTATCATAAGATATAATTCTTTAAAGGAATAATATTTATTCTTCTAAACTACAATATACAAAACAAAATACGAAATTAAATTAAATATAAATAACATCAAAAAAGTTTCAGGAAAGTAATCATCTTAAAGAGCGATAAAATGGCTTTTAATTGGATATTTAAGTCAACTTCATTATTTACTATGTTAAGAGGTTCTTAATTAAATCTAATTAACCAGCAATTAGTAATTTCATGAGAATATATGTACATGAGTTTTTTAATTTTTAAGCTAATTAGATTATGATACTTCTTCGATAGAAGGTATGTTTATTTAACTTCTCGTACGATATTTATTGGAATGTTTTGATACTATAATTAGTGATCAAGATTATATAGGTGTCGCTATTTGTCTTAAAAATCTTTGTGAAAATTTACATATTTTAAAATTATTCATAAAGAAATTTTTTTTAGAGAAATTAGTATTCCATGGGATATTTCTTCATTTTTCATATAAATAAGATGATTTTATTAATTTATATTTAATTACAATTAATTAATAATACAATTATAAGGAAAATATATGCATGGTGGTAGTTAAATCCAAAGTATACTGAAAAGCCAAGAGATTCTTTTAAAACTAGTTTGGCATCCTTTAGAATGACTAGTTGGGTGACGTGATTTTGGGAGGATGGAGAGCAGAAAGAAGCGCAAGAGCAAAAATCCGCCATTGTCGCGGATTGTGGAGAAGATGCTTAAAGAAAAGAGGGAGAAGTCCTTGTTAGAGGAGTGGGAGGTGTGGGAGGGTGACAGGAGGGAGAAGAGGAGATGCATAAGAGTGCCTCCTATGCAAGGAGCGACCGATCAATAGTCCCTGTGGTTGAAATGATGGCGCAGTGATAGGCTGACACAAGACGGGGGCGGGGGTGACCACGCCCCCTGATTGGCAGAGCCAGGCAAAAATTTGCATACCAACTTAACAGTGACGGCCCCTTTTTCTGGCAGTGCTACCTGGGATAAATTATTCAAGAGGGGTCACCATACCTTGCATTCCCCCTCAACATCAGCTAATGAGGAAAAATCGCTTGCATATTGTTTGAGTCCTCTTTTGCAGTTTTCATCATTTTTGTTTTATTAGTCCCCAAGGAGTAGTCCCAAACACAACTCAGAAAAAGAAGAAACGAAACTACTTTAAATGGATAACAATGAATCAATGCACTTTACTTTGGGATTCCTCTTCCCTTTGTTTTTTGCTTATTTTAAGTGATTTGGGTATAGGGAAAGAAAAGAGAATACTTTATTCTTCTGTTGCATCACATTATCTACGTTCACAGTGGGGGTCATTTGTATACCGGGATTCTACCTCAGGGATTCCGGCAAATGGAATTTCAAACTGTTCCCGAAATATATTCCTGGAGAGAAATTCTTCTTTACATGCTCTACTAATGCATTCAGACCCGCTTCGGGAACGTCTTAATAATATGCATATCCTTCGTAGTTTGACGGAATAGGCCCTCCACTCAGCTGAGCAAGCAAGTAAGAAGCCCTCTTAAAAATTTGAATTTCAGAAAATTTGAAACATTTAGCGAAAGAGGAAAGCTATTTGGTGATGTTGTTGTGGGAAAAAAACTTTTATATTCTTTTCTCAGCAATAAAGTTTTAGTAGAAATCAATAGCTTGTGTTTATTTTAGATTTAAGAATAAATAGGTGTAATGTATTTACGTAGGTTTATTTGAGAGAAGCTAAGTCCTAAATGAAAAATGCAAAATTGAATATTTTTTCAATTAAAGTCATTTCAATATATCAAATAGAATTCTGCATTGAAGTTGAACTATGAATATTTAAGCAGTGGTATATGAAAGTAAAATTGTTTAAGAATATCTGTTAAACTTTTACTTAGTTTTTATGTCTGCGGATTTGCATTTGTCAAATTTTATGAAAATATCTTGGCTTTGAATTACTTTTATAAGCATGATGTGGTCAAAAAATGAATTTTTTTCTGTAGAAAGAAATTCTTGCGTAAATTTCTATTTTCACACAATCTCAGTAAATTTTTCAATATGTAATTCTCCTTTTCATCTGATTCTGAGAGCAATGGACTTTGTAAAAATTAAATTTTTAAAAATAAAATCATTAACATTTGAAATATAATTACACTAATTTAAATAGTAATTTTTAATAATTAAGCTGAAAGGGAGAATAATTAATATCTATAACTACGCACATAATATCTAATTAATATAAATTCTATGAATAATGTAGATATTTTAGTTATAAATAATATTATTCTGAAACAAATAGACTTCAACAGGCATAACGTCAAAATTTGAAACGTAAAAAGTCTCTTCTCTAAAATACAAGATTTTGTTATATACTTTTGTTATTATTTAGAAAAATAAGTAGAATTGAATGAATAAGGAATAAAAATATTCACATTAAAATGTTATAATTTGTTAAATAATTTTTTCATTAAATTAATTAAATAATGTAATTCAAATTTGCATATTAAATTTTAACTTATCTTGAAAATAGATAAAAGCAATTAGACACAATATTTTTCTTTTTTAAAAATTTCATGCATAATCCTCGAAAGGTTTTACAATCATGATCAAATTTTAGATTCTTTACTCCATTAATTTTTTACTAAAACGTATCGAAAAACAAGCATATATTCCTAATGTTTTGATAGTGTTAATAAATCTAGATGAAGACGAGGCTAGTTAAATAAGCAAATAATAACAAATAAGCTCAATAAGGAAATATTTTGTGATCATTTTTAATAGCAACTAAAATTGAAGAAAACTCTTATGGGAAAGAGAAAATTCCACATTTTGATCTTGAAATTATCAAACATTATATGAACTCAAAATTTTACATTATAAGGAATATATATATATATATATATATATATATATATATATATATATATATATATATATATATATATATATATATATATATATATATATATATATATATATTAAAATCAACATATAATGAGACAAATTGGATGATTTATTGCAAACCTTAAATTTCTCTCTAGCAAGCATTTAAAATATCAGTTAAATCTATTAAAAGTCTATGGGCCGAAACTTTGAAAACTTTAAGTACATGTTGATGGTAAGCAAACATTTTATTAAAAATTATAAAGATTTCTGCATTACAATTACTTATGCTCTATATTTTAACTAGTTTATTTTTCCTAAAACTCACTAACCACTGAGTAATTTAAGTTTGTGAATTTTCTATATACATATTTAATTTTGAAACTTGTATAATGAATGAATTGTCATAACTAAATAGAAAGTAAATGAATGTAACTAAATTTATCTTTATAGAAATGACAATAATATTTTTATGAAGAAAAATAAATTTCTAAAAAATATTGTTTTTAATAAAATGATCAATTAACAATTAATAAAAAAATTAATTTGGAAATAATGAATTAAAAATAAATTTATATTCAAATATCATTGTATGTTTTCCTGAAATTTATATTCATGAAATAATTCAATGTTATAAGACATCTAAAAATGTGTGCGTATTCTAATCATTTTGATTACTTGAAATTCTAAATAATAGCAAAATTTTTTATTTTGAAATAAAAAATTTATTAACAATTATAACGTATGCCTTACATAAAAGTTAAATTTGCATATAAACTTACATTTTTTGGGTATATATGTCTTCATAATTTTTTAAAAAAAGTAAATTCAGATATTTTCTCCTACTAAGCAAATGCATTAGAAAATATTTTTTACTTTTTAAATCCTCATTATTTAATATTTATAATTATTATAATATTAATAATTATTTAACATAAAATTGTTTATTGTGAAAATTAAACTTTAAACTCATTCACAATATGAATGCAAATTCACATTTATAAATACAGTTACATTTATAATTTCGAATGTAATTTTCGCTTTAAAAATATGTTGTATTCCATTTTAAACATGTCCAATTTTCTGATTATTTGCAACTGTAGGAATTCAAACGAAAATTAACTTTAATTTACAAATGCTTAGAATTTGACTGTAAAAATTTTCAATTTTCCAGAAAAAATGTTTTTTATATTTTTTGTTTTTTTCTAAGCAGTTTTAAATGAATAAAAATGATAGACATCTGATAGGAATTATTTTCCATTTATGCAAAAACCATAAACTCCTGATTGTGGGGAAATATAATCTCAATATGGGACTTTTAAAGATTGTTACATTGACTTGAATATCATGCTTATTTTGAAGGGAATTTTTTTAGGTAATACTGAAAAAGAAAAAAAAGATAAAATATGCTTTATAAGAAAAACACATAAAAAAGATTTCACCAAGTTTAGAAGTTTCAAGTACATATTTTTTTCTTCTATAATTTTTTATTGATACACTGTTATTTTATCATACATTTGGCTCAATGTTTCATTAAATCTTGAAAATAAATGTTTAAAAAAACTAAGAAAATTAAATATGTCGATAATGAGAAGATATTTGTTTGAAATAGTCAAAACTTTGAGCAGAGCAATTCAAAATGTATGATATTTTAATAAAGTTATATGCTATAAGAATGAAATTTTATGGTGAAATTTAAAAATTATGTTTATTGCTCAAAATTTGATACAGCATTTTATTTTTATGTATATTTTAAAATCAAATATCTTATTTTTTTTTAATTAGCAAGTATAAATGTTGTTTTATTTTTTAGTTCATTTAAAAATCTTAAATTGAAAGAATTATTGATAAAAGAGCTGTAACATGTTAGCATATTTTAAAATTATGCTTATTTGCTTGATATTATGAAGAGTAGAAGTGTTAACTTGTCATTTGAAAATCCAAACTTTGATGTAAATATATATACATCTGAGAGAATTTGAAACATATTGTGGGATCGCTTTTATCTTTTTTCTCTTCATTCTAATAAGTCTGGCTCAATATCATTCGAAAACGCCTTAAGATTTAATCAGTATTCTCTTTTCAGACCATATCTAAACCTTATTTTTTGCATTTTTTGATGATAAGAATATATACACAAACAACTCAAACTGCAATTTTGTAGGAATATAAATGTAAAGGCAGGAATTTGAGAGTTAATTTATTATTACATATTTGAAATTCTGATGCATCTTTCAATATAACATACAATCTTATTGAGCGAATACAATATGCAACAAATCTTTTAAATATGTAATTGATGATCCAGATCAATGAATTCTTTTCTTATTCCGGAATTTCCCTTAAAACTTGCTTGAAAGCAAATGAAAACATAGCGAAAAATAAAATTGATTTAAATGTAATAAAATATTTTTTAAATGTGCATAGGTTAATTAGATATTCTCCTTTCTAATTTAGACTTTTTTTGTGATGTATGTGATGAAAAGTATATTACAGATTGCTCATAGTATACAAAGATTTTACTCCCTAAACTACGTTTTCACGAAAAGCTAATTTGATTGGAACTTACAATTAAATTGATTAGAAATCAAATATTGTTCATTGTGTGGATTCCTACTACAGCAAAAATCTCTTCCCCCGTCTAGAATCGAACGCCCTTTCAGCTGAACTGAAAACAAGAGTGCAAACCATTCACTTTTTAACTTGACAAGATAATCGTGAACTTATCAAAAATGAATGCAGATTTCTATGTGAACTGACTTGCATTCGCTGCCATTGTATTTATAAAATTTCTTTACTCCATGAATTTACGAAGTTAATCTAATTAAGTGTATTAATATCTGTTACGTTGATTCATATGACCAAATTTTTCTTTCCAAGAAGTACTGGTATCTAACAACGAAATTATTTTTCTAGAATTAGATTTAAATTATTTCATGAATAGTGTTATGTACATAATATTAATAGTTATAATTTTACATATGATTTTGTATTTTCGTATTCAAATTGCTTCTTGCAAATTTGGTTACATTTTTTGAAAAAATAAGATGAGACATAACAATGAAGAACTTGGCTAAAAATTCTTCATGGCTGTCTTGTCATGCTTTGTCCAAAGTATTCTATTTTTGATGAAGGTGAGCCCTTAAGAAAGGAATTTTACCCTTTCATATTATTTGCCAAACATTTACTTAAAATTTCCTATAAATTACAGATTGTCTAGCAAAAATTCTGTCAATATTTCTATGCCTGTCAATTGTTTGTCAATATTTCTAACTGTCTAAGTTGCAACAATTCAATGGAGTCACAATAATTTAGTTTTTTGAATTTAAGAAACATATTGATAAAAATATTTATTATCATTGAAGTGATTTCATTTAAGTGAGTTAAAATTATGTTTGAAGTATTGACACATTCTTTCGTTTATATCATATACACAACAGAGGATTTCTCACAAAATCTAATAAATATTTCTTTATTATAATCAGCAGATATATACAACAATTTAAAACTAAATAAGGATTAAATGATTTTGTAAAATTTACATTTGAATATATCTTGCTTTTTGCTCAAATACAATGAGTATTTTTACGCACAAGTAACTATGATCTCAAAAAGATATTCAGCATTTTAGTTTATGTTAACTTCATGAAAAATTGTCCGACTTGTGGAAAAGAGTTTGCTCGAGGATGTTATGGAAATACTGTGATAATCTTAAAAGTTCATATTTCTGGATTAGTTTTTATTTATTCATTCAAATTTTAACTTTAAACCCTGAAAATTTATTTTCAGATTCTTTTGCTAATCTGGCAACAGAATGGTCAATAATCTAGCTATCAGTTCAACATTTCATGTATTTGACTTCAACTTTGGATTTGATGTCTTTCATAATTTACACAGTCATGAATAGTTAAAATAACTATAGATATTTTTAAACAGTAGATTATACTGTAAATCTTTATTAAACTTCGGTGGTAAAATATAATTGTAGATAAACAACAAAAAAAACTTGTCAAGTTAACTCAACAAGAAAATATTTTACTACAGTTGAAAATTTCCATGTAAAAAGAAATAGCGCATTTCAGTAAATTTTTATTACCATTTCCTTGATTTTGAGGTTATTAATTCAGTAAAAAAATTATTAATAATTAGTCTTAATAGGACATACATACATACACACAGATATATATATATATATATATATATATATATATATATATATATATATATATATATACAAGTTCGGTAAGTGAACATGAAGAATTTAGCTTTTCGAAGATTATTCATCTCAAATTGATTTACTAGTACTAGATATTACAAAAAATAAAAAAAATATCCCAATCATAAAAAAGGAGCTTAAATGACTAATTTACCCTCATGCAATTTGCTATTGTTGAATACAGAATATTAAAAAAGAGATTTATAACTATGCTCCATAAAGGGACAAATTGTTGAAAGTATTTTTTTAAGCTTTTGTTTTTAACTTAATTTTATATGCAATTATTTAAGAATAAAACAGAATATATTTTAAAAAAGATATATTTTCCCATTTCAAATAGGCAATAATTTAGCTATAGATCAAGGTGAGAAATAGCACAAATCGGTAATCTGTTATAAAAATTGAAGAATCATTTCTTCAGTTGTGATAAATTGCCATTATTCTTAAGTGAATCAGTGGTGCAAAATTCTATTGAAAATCAATTTGCTTTTGAAAATTTAAGAATAGAAAAATAACGAAAAGTCAGCAAAATTATGAGTAGCTTCCTTTGACGATAAAAAATAGTTAAAATGAGTTTCAAATGAGAAAAACAAATGTACATAAAATTAAATATTTGGGTGGTTTAGAAAAAACCCTGAGGTAAATGAAAGATTTAAAATTAAAGAATTGTATAAAATATCAAGGTCAACTTGGTGCAAAAATATCAGAGATAGTTTGAAATGCTTCTTACAGTTAAGTAATTTTAAACTATAGTTAGACTCTATTTTAATGAATTTTTTATAATGTCGTAAATTGTAAAAAATATCAAAACAGTTCTGGCAAAAATAATTACTGAGCAACAATTGTTTAACAGTTATTTTAGTATATTTTTTTCAAATTTATATTTATTCAGTATGTAGTATCGCATATCCAACTGAAGATTTTGACATAGAAAAAAAGGAAATTTTAAAGATTTAAATTTTCAAGTAGTTAAATTTTGTGCAATGCTTAAGTGAGATGTACCTCTCAGAAAACTATTCTAAGGAAAATAAATAATTATTTCTTTTTTTCAAAATGCAGCAATCATTAAAAAATCATTTTAATAGAAACAATTTTTTCTCAATACCCACAAGACAGACAAATTGATTTTTCTAAAATTATTGATGTTTTAAAATGTTTACAGTACATTTCAAATGTTTCAGTAAATGTTCAGTTTCAATAAATTAGTAATGAAAAATTGTAAAACATTTTAATATCTGCTTATATTCATAACTCTAAAATCAACAGTCTTTTTGTTATGTACTGTTTTGGGGACTTGTATTTTTTATATTAAAAATACAAAATACTTTTAAACAATATAATAATATTGATGTTTTAATTAAAAATATCATTATTATTAATAATAAATAGTTAGAAAGAGTCACCCTATTTGTAAAAATATATAGAAAATTGAGATTTTATTATTCTTATATGATGTGTTAACTTTAAGTGTAACAACATTTTTATCAGAAAGAGAAATGACGCTCAGAAAAATTTAATGTTTATCAGAAAAAGAAATGAAAAAAGGGTAAACACATCGTGAAATGCGTAATATTCTAAATATCAGTGGGCAGGTTGCTTAGCTCCGGCTTTTTTAAAACATTCCATTTTTCAAAAGTACAAAAAGGGACAAAAGCGGTGTTTCTTTTATTCACAACTTTTAAAGGGATCAGCGAATTTTTTTCGTGTGTTTTTCAAGATATCAGGAAAGGAGGAGTATGTGTTTTCAGCGAAATCAATAATGACGCCCAAGATAGCTGGTTTCTAAATCCTACCAGACAGACGGACACATTTGTTTGAAAGTACAATGGGACACAAAAACCGTTGTGTTTGCATGAAGAAACTCTTCCCCGTTCTTTGCTAAATCATTTGGACAGAGCCTGATTTATGCAACCGCCTTTCAAGCTGTAAGCGAGGTGCTTAATGGAACCAGAAGACATCTACAGCTTCTTTCTCTTTTCCTTCAACTAAACCCTGAAAGGAAGAATGCCTTCTTTCAAATACCGAAAGTTTACAAATTTCAAACATGATTTATTTCTAATGTGTAGAAAAAAAGCTATATTGTCTTTAATTGTATACATTATCTTTGCTTCTATTTTACTTTTAAGTTCTGATTCATTAAACGTGATACTACCTTCCCAATGTAGATTCTAAAAAATTAGCTGGTATTTTTCAAAATTAGAAGAGAAATAAATATCATAAGTACTTTCTTTAAGTTAAAACATCTCTCTTACAATTTTATATAAATTTAATTAAATTTTCAATAAAAATATTTTATCATATAACTAATTTAACTACATAATCATTCTTCATTTTTAATTTAATTGATTGATAAGAATATTTAAATTTAATTTAAGCTTTTAGATAAATCATAAACAAATACAGGTCGAAACAAATTGATTCATCAAACACTTCCGAAAGAAAAAATAGCCAAGTAGGAAAAAAGTTCCTTTGGGAATATATTCGATCTTTTAAAAGATAATATTATTTTTGAAGTATGTTTGGAAGTTATTTGAATTGAATTAATCTAGCAATTACATTAAAAACTTCATAATTATGGAAATATTAAAATTTTTTATTATCATGAAAATGATGCAAAATTAAGTATTTGAAAAGACGAAATAATTAATGCTATAATTGATGTATACGAATAACATTTTTCTCTTAATAAATTTTAAAGAAACTTCTATAATCATAAAATTTATGTTATTAAATATGGTATAAAATTTCTAGGATATTTAGCTTTTTGTTTAACGTAGAAAAATTATAGGGAATTTTCTACATTAAATTAGAAAAATATTTTTTGAGTGTATGTTAGTGCTATTTAGAGCTTGGTGTTATAAATTGCATTTTACATTTTATGTCTGATAAAAATTTTTTTGTGAAAAAGACATTTTAAATCATAAATCATTTTCTGCTTACCTTTCTTCAGTTTATATCCCACTAATTTAATGCTTTGATGAATTTACTTTTATTTTCAATTAAAAAAATAAATTGCAATACATTGCGAAATCAAATATCACAAGCTAAATGATATGATTATCTAATAATAATTATAAAGAAATGATAATTACTTATAAAAGTGTTTATAAGGTATTGGTAGCTAAAGTTTTTTTTAACAAAGAATGGAAAGAAAATTTTTAATAAACAATTCAGAAATTTGTAGATTTTATGATATGCTTTACGCAATTAAAAATTTTACTAAATAGAAGAGCTTAACATTCAAAATGAATTATAAAATATAGTATATTTCTGAAATCTTGTTTAAATATAATTAAATTTATTTTTTGGAAAATGTGGGATTTTGAAGCAATATATTAAATAATATTGCATATTATTATACTTCAGAGCGATTACTGTATTTACAAATAACATAACACAAAGTATTAAAATCCTTAATGATATTATATACATGATTATTTCAAATAATATAAAATTAGAAACTTTAAATTTAGTGCTAAATTGCTGACTTAGAATGGAGCTTAATTGGTTTAATGATGACTAATTTTTAGAACAAAATTATAATTTAAAAAAGACTATTAACTAATGAATACAACTATTTAGTGACTGAAAATAGTTAAAGTAAAATATTATTTTGATCCGTTGCATATTTTTATCAAGAAAAATATTCTTAGTACTAATTTTAGTTTTTTATATGATGCTTAAACTAAAATAAAAAAAATTAGAACAATATTTTTAGTTTTTTTATATTGTACATTTAATGGCAGTTTGCTTCTTAAATTGCAACAAATTAATTATCTTTGAAAGATATTTGCACTTAAATATTATGTTTTAAATATTTATTTCTCACTTACTATATGTCCAACTGCATAAAGATTGATTCGTTTGCTTTTTACTTCATTACCCGCACAGAAATATAGGTGCACGAAGTTGCAGATTCCACTAGTATTTGAAGGTATTCAGAAGACAATTTAAACCCCAAATCATGCAAGGTAATCTAAAAATCTAAAAGAATCGCAATTTGGTAGAGATCTTTTCTAAAAGTATGTAAAGAGGGATATTAGATATGATCAAATAAACTCAGAAGAACACCTCTGAGAATGATTCACTTCTCATGCAAGTTATTTCAGAACAAGAATCTGAAATAACTTGCATGAGAAGTGAATCATTTGACATGTGAGCAAATCTTGGTGTGCAGAAATGATTGAGGTGTTTTTTAAAATTTTTATGATTTCAAATTGAATAATAAATTGCTGTTGAAGTACAATTGGCTTATTGATGCTATATTCAATGAGCAAAATATTGATTTCAAATGAATATTCTAGTTGAAAATGAGTAACATTTTTTGTAGGAATTGTACAAGTCCATTGGAATACATAATTGACATGAAGGGACTGAGTAATCAAACAGGATATTTATGTACAAGTCTGTTGTCTGATTCAACTCTAGACGTATCAAAGATCTCATTATGTTTACTGCACACTATATTCCACCACACCGTTCTCTGCTGTTATGTAATGTTTATAGATTATTAAGCTACTTGAAATACGGTGAAACGTTTATTTCATCAATATAATTGGAAACATGAGTCATAAGACCAAACATCAGATATTCAGATCAATGGCAGTTTTACCAGGCCCATACGAGTAGTAAAGTTTTATGTCATGCTATTTACAACAGTAAGCGGGGAGCTCTCAGCTTCTTAAGCCAGTTCGCTGAGCAGTTCGCCTGTTAACACCTGTTGATGCCATAACAATGAAATCTTCAAGCATTTGACATTTATCTCTTTAGCACTGTTGCACTTATCTATTTATATCTATCTTATTTAAGAATCCCATTAATAATATCGTTCTTTCAAGGTCTTTTTATGGCTGAGCTGCAGTCTCAAATTTATCGAATAGTCATTTGACGGTTTGCTAAATATTTGATATTCAAAGTGTTTTCGTGAAACAATTTTGTACGAAAGTTTAAATCTCATTGCTACTTTGTAAGTATTATGTCCTGTCGCTTATGCTTGGATGCCATGTTTAAAATTTTTAAATTTTGATAAACTACCATTGATTGATATCTATTATTTTATATAGGTGATATATACTATATGTCATTGCTCACTGACTTATATTATTTGCATATCTACATCTGTTTATCCGTGCGCATATGCAAATAGTAAAATATAGAACTGCTGCACTAATATCTGTGGTATTTTTGTTAATAAATTATAGAATACAGAAAAAATATATAAAATGTGTGAAAAATGAAATCAGCATAATAAGATAGTAAAAGTGAAAGAATTTTGAGTTACATAATTTTTTAAAAATAATAACATTTGTTCTTTTTATTTGCGATAGAAATAAAATTTCTTTTGAGAAAAAATAAATAACAAATGAGAAAAATAATAAATAAAAAATGAATAGCTTTAAAGTTCAATATATTCGTTGCCAAATATTTTGAATGAAGTATGAGTTTAGAACCCGCATATCATGAATATTAAAGAAGAAAGTACAAAAACATGCTAAGTACACATTGTACACTAGGTACACATTCTCTCTGAAGTTACTTCTGTTCATGGAAGCATATTAAAGATGTAGGGGCTATATCTTATTGGAAAGATAGTATTCATAAAAACATATTTTTATGTGGTTTTGTAATATTTTGATTTTTTATTGTAGATGTCTATATTTCTCTGATTATATTCCCTATGAATTTGATGTTAAGATATTAATTTGAAATTTAAGCTAAAATGATGCAGGCAAATTTTAAATTTGAGTTCCTCACTAATGTGAATCTCAATGAATAAAAATAATAAGCTATTATTCCATCAAGATACATTATCAATTTTGATAACTCATACAAGAATTTATTTCATATATTTTTCCTATCTTAGATAAAAACTTTCTCAAAAATATTGAATTTTATAATTAAAATTAATATAAATAGTTATTTCCTTTTATTGACAACTCCATAAGAAATAAATTTAAATGAAATATTGAATCCATTTCATAACAATAATTATCTTCTATTGATTTTGATTTCGGTTTACTAAGAAATAATAATGACAAATTAATACAAATACTTTAATTATATTCAATGAATTTGACTCAATGAATTCTAAGTGAATCTAATGTTTAAATAATATTACTGTAGAAATATTCATCACTTGTAATTAAGAAAATTGCAAATAATAATTGATCCTAGACCTTATATTAATATCAAGAGCTTGATTATACTCTATTGGCACGAAAAATCAGCTCCTCACATTTTTGTTTCTTCATCATCATTGAGCATTTGCTTGGATATGAATATATTTTGTTCAATTGCTATGTTATAAATATGATCAGTTTCTGGTGGCTCATATCATTTGAACTGTGGTATGTGTACTTCATATTATTACTCCAGAGTAATTGCTGCTTGATAAATTTTTACTATACAGACAGATAGATTTTTCCGTGCTAATAAAGAAAATTAAACCAGGACACTAGAGCTCGTAGTTCTCATAAGTTTCGTTATTAATTAGGGTAATTTTTTCAGAGAAATTTAAATTGAATTAATACATCGTTCTCTTCAATTGATGTAGATAAAGAGACTGGATAGAATGTCTTTAATCAGAATTTTAAATTTGCATTAATATTTTTTAATATAAGTAAAATTTTGCATTTTCGAAATATTGGATATTCTTTTAATCCTATATTTGACCATTAATTAATTTTAATACTCTTTCATAGTGGTTTCATTAAAAGCAAAAATGCCTGTATAGAAAGAAATGTTCATATAATGAACATTTAAAAAATCCCGATACTTATTAATTTTTCAATATAATGAATAATATGTTTTTTAACTATAAATAATATTTGTGTTGTGATTTTATGAATATAAAAAATTTTAATAATTGATTTTATTTGAAAAATTTAAATATGTCTTTCAGATTAATGTTTCTTCAGAACAAAGAAATCTCATTTTATTTAAATATCATATTTTATAAAATAAAATGAAAATTATCTATTGCGCTTTAAATATTTTAAATTTTTTATAGAAAATATCTGTAAGTTTTTAAAGAATTAAAAGTTTCCAAAAATTCAATTCCCTAAATAAATGTGATAAAACATACAGGTATCTAAATTGTTTCTTTTACTGAACTGATTTTATAATGTGTGCCATTGTAAAATAAATAGCATAATCTATACAATAAGATATAAAATATTGGCATGTGTTTAATTCAAAATAAAAACAATCACTTTAATTTCAAGATATATTCCTATTTAAATCTTATCTTATTAGACAATCTTATTAGCATTATCAAATTATAATAAATTAACAATTCATGTTTGAAATATTTTATTGGATAAATTGTTAAATCAGGAAAATAGTAAAATTTGAAGTTTTAAAATATTTGAATATGTAGCTCTTATTAATTTAAATTCTCTCTTGTTAATTTTTTATTATTCTGTTTTTCTCTCTCTTCTCTTTCTTTGCCTTTGTATACCATTTTTTCATTCATATTGGTCTCTCGTTTACTATTATAGTGATGATCAAATGTATGGAATAAATTTTTTTTAGTTTAATTCAAGTGTGAATCAAATAAAAAAACATTCTTTTTGTTAAAAAATGTTCAATGAACTGATGTATTCGTTTGAACTTCCGATTTCCACAGATAACTTCAAGTAAATTTTAAGACTAACAGTTGAGAAGGTCAACGTCTTGAATACAGGAGAAACTACCAAAGAGCTTGCTGTGAAGACCGACTGCTTCCGATAAAGGAGTGAGGATTTATACGATTCTCTCCCATAGAAGATGGGCGATTGAGTCAACTGCTCTTTCCTCTCCCAAAAACTCCTCTCAATTTTTTCCTCTTTTACGAAAGAAAACCTCGAGTTGAAGTATTTGGTAGAAGAAAATACTTCGAAAAAAGAAACCTTTCAGTCGGAATGGGTGTCTCATAAGTTTGAGTTGTAAGTCAGAACTGTATATGATAATGCTTAGAATATGTAAGTTAGGACGAATAAAAGGACTGAAACTTTCCATAAGGTATCATTTGAATGACTCTCATCAATAATTTAAACGAGTCTATTCAAATCTCAGTTTAAGGGTTTTAGTTTAACACTTTATTTTTTCTCTCTATGCTGCGGATAATGTAATAAATCGAAGATATTGTTTTCTTTTAAGATTTCTTTTATCTTATTTTTAAATACATGCAATACAATTTATATAGTAAAACTTCATTGTATATTATAACATATTATACATTAACAAGTGTATAAAATTATTTTTATTAGTGGGATTTTTGCAAATGCAAATGTTATAGAAATTTTCTAGAATAAGTATTTAAATCTTATTATATAATTTAATATTTAATTATATACATAAATCTTATTGTATAATTTATAAACTACTTAAAAAGGAAAATTTAAAGAAAAGTACTAATATTTCAGTGGTAAATGCTATTTAACAAATATGTAGTTATATTATAGACTGAGCAAAAAGTATATTAGTACCCTTTTGTACTTGTTAAAATTGAATAAAAGCACTGGAATTAATTTTCATGTCCACATCAGGTTGATCATTTTGGTGTGATATATGTTATTTGGTATTTTATGAATCATGATTTTGAAAAATAAATTAGGCATTACTAGCCTTAATCTTTCTGAGATTGATATCCAAAAGATTTCATTTTCAGTTACGCACTGATGCCACTAAAGTTTCATTTAAAATTGTATTATTAATAAGTTTAAACTGAATTAGTATTTCATTGCAATCAGAAGTCATTAATTAGGGCTCTAATAAAGTTTTGCTAATTCTATCGAATATTAATCATCATTATATAATTTGTAGATTCATGAATTTGATTTGATGTAATCTGTTCATCTTGATGTCTCTCAGTACAATTTTATTTTCATTTGCGACAGAATAAAATGAGAATGTTTAATAAGGACTACAATATTCTTTTTATTATTGTAAACTGAATGTTAAAATTATAACACTTTGCTCAGTCACTAGAGCTTTTTGTGAAAACGAATTAGAGTACTTTTAAAAAGAATGTTTCGTGTACAACACGTAAGTGTCCAATTAATTGAAGTTTTATTTAGAGGTATATGCTTTATAAATGTGGATTTTATTATTTATGATTATCCGAAAATTTATTATTTACTTTTATTTAAATATTAAGAAATTTAAAATGGGTAAAATTTAAAAAGAAATTCATATGCGTTGTTAGAAAATTGAAAGAAAAAATCAAGGTAGAACAACTTAAAGTCTATTTTGCTTAGGATTTGAAGGAAATTTTCATGACTATGTACATTTTATAGAAACCCATAAACAAGAACTGGCAAAATTATTGAGTAGCCAGGAAACAACGCATTGCTTGTGATTGCAATAAAATTTAATGAAAATTCAGTAAGTTTTAGTTTCTATCATGAATAAATTTTATTTTCATTATTTTTTCTGTTTTTAAAAAGTTTTATGAAATATTGTTTGCCTAGAGTACAGTTGTTCCCATTTCATTATTTTTTAGGCACTCAAAACAGAACATATATCTTAGGTGCGAAAATACTTAAATGAGTTCAAAAATCAATGGGAGGTAGTTCTATTTCCAGGTTAAACCACATTCATTCTAAGTTGAGTTTCGAAATTATTTCATTTTAATTTATGAGTATAGGACTACGCTCTGTGCTTTAAAACTTTATTTTTGGTAGTTCATAACTATGAATAAAATTGAGATTTTAGAATACTATGTTCAAGCTTTTATTAATAAAGTTCTTTGCTATCATATTATTATGGAAGACTACTCTAGGACTTATAGTAATCACATATGATAGTTGAGTTTCAGAAAAAGTTAGTAATTTCGATGGCTGAATTTATGAGTTCAACTTTCAGAAATTAATCTTATAGAATGCATCTATGATGCTTTTGTGAGAGTTATAACAACTCATTTTTCTTTTCACAAGACTCAAAAGAATCTGAAAAGATCAAATTGAAAATTATGTAAGTAATTGCTCGCCTCAGCAATTCATAAGCAATCTTATGTGTAGCCATGAATTAATGTACTAAAATTTGTAGATAATTACAAGAATATATCTCAATCACCTTTAATTAATCTTTATTTGTTCCATTTTGCAATTTTGCTTTTTTGAATTTTTGTTAAAAATTGCTTCTTGCACCATAATAGTTTTATAATATTTTGTTCGCATTGTATCAACATACATGCATAAATATTTTCACAAAAATATAATAAATGTTTTTGAAGATAATTGCGAATGGCTTACAGTTGAAAATGTTTAAAAAATATAATAGACTATATATAGCTATTCTTATATACAACTCCTTTAGCTCAACGTTTTCAACTTTTTTAAACAAAATTGTGATTCTTAATTTATGAAAATTTGCAATCAAACCGAGTTTAAGAACATTCCAAAATAAGAACATTTAAAAAACTAAAGGAAATAATTGTTTTAAATTTCAATTCATATCGAAGATTGTAAGTGCAAAAAAATTCAGGAACGCGTGTTACTTGTGATAAAAAATTGCAACACAGTAACTATTTAACGATTACAGGTTATTTTTGTTACTAAAGCATGGATCTCACACATACACACACACATTTTTATTATTTTATCTGTACTATTACATAAAATTCTAATTCATGCGTTTTACAGATTTATTGAATAAACATATTCTATCAGGAAAAAGAAAAATGATTAAAAAAATTCGGAAGTGAAATAATTTAGATTTTTATAACACAGCAACCATACTATTACAAAAATAAACAGAGTGAATCACGATTGATTGGTAAATATCTATGCAGCAATATATCAGACTTTACATCTTATAAGAAAGCAAATGAGTTTGTGTTATCATTTGTTTTACTTTTCGTTCAACACATAAGCTTAATATTCCAAAGTATGAATCTTGCCTTGTTTCAGGGCATGAAGAAAAGTGACGGAAGCCTAAGTACAAAACACTTGTCGTTCATCATACTGTACAGTTTATACCTAAATGTATCTTCTCGAGCACATTTTTCCTCAGAAATATCATTCGCCAAAATTTGCAATTTGACTGGTAGAAAATTTCTTCCCATTTCCGTCTTTCCCCCTTTCTTTCTCTGTGAAGTGGCGCCGTTTGGCGAGCGTAACGCCTCTTCGTTGTTGTCCGCAGAATCTTCATTTTCTTCGAAACTGATGAGAAAAAGGTTCCATTTGTTGGCCTTTCATAATAATGGAACTCTTTTTTCTTTTCCAGTAAAAAAAAATCAGGGGGGGAGGGTAGAGCGAAAAAGAAAATTGGAATCTTGCTTGAATAAACATTCGGTATGGCTCTAAGTCTATAAATAATTCATGGTGATGTTTACGTCAACCAAAAATTTCGTTTTAGACTCTTTATATATATATATATCCTCCTCTGTCAAAGGTTTGCAAGCGGAAATTTCACATTATCTGAAATACTTTCGGGTACAGGAAAAGTTTGTATACAATTCATGAAGAATAATCTTGTTTAAGATAACCACTCTTCCGGATCTATAAGCGATTACTTTTAACTTAATTTAAGGAAACTTTGTTTGGATTTCGTAAGTTTTATGATTTCACCTTATCGTATCTCATTTGAACGCTTTTAATCTTTAAATACCTATATAATAGGAAATACATCAAAAGTATAAACAAGATGCTTCGGGTGTTGGAGAAAACTGCAATTACATTGTTCACATAATGCAATATATCAGCAATATTAATATTATTTTTCATATTTAGCTTGATAAAATTAAGTTTTCATTTTAAATTCAATTTTCTGCACAGAGAGTCATAAAAAGTTCACTGAACTAATAAATCAGTTATTTATTTTTTTAAATCATAAAGCTAATCACACTAATAAAGTGGCAATGCCTTTGGAATTATACGAATGATCAAATTGAGAATATGACAAAATTAACATTTAAATATAAAATACCAAAGAAAATTTAATTAAAATGAATTATTCACGCAGAAAATTTATTTCTGCCAGAAGAGAAATTTTTGATATTTTCTTTATTCAAGTGGAGAAATAAGGAGTTGATAGAAAATACCTTTTTAGTTTGCTTACTGCAAAATAATATTATTTTTAAAAAATCACATTATAAATATTCAAATTATAAAATATAAAAATTGAATTAGCAGTAAGTAGAATAATTTCGCTTACGACTAATATAGTTTAATTGTCTGTATGGAATGATACACATTAATTTTGAGTGAAATATGATAATATTTATTTCGTTATTTCCAACTGAGAATTTATTTTAGTAATACATCATTATTTAAAAACATCAGTCAGAAAAAAGTGATATATTCTACGAATAAATCTACACTTTTTGCACTAATTTAAAGAGCAACTCTACATTATTTTAGGTTCTTGCACTCTATGAGTGTGGTAAGATCTTTTCAACACCATAACGGTTGTCCCACATTTTTTAAGGTGATAACAAAATCAGACAGGAGGGCTAATGAACCGAAGCTCTGAAGAGATCAGAAAACTCTTGGAGAGGGAAACGCTTAAAAAACGTTTCTTTTGTCCCTTACCACACTTGGTGCTTTATGATTCAAACCCACCTAATTTTTTGAAGGCAATTTTTTGTGCTTTAGTTCAAAAACCTCCCCTGCCATGCTTTCTGTCACGCGACTCAAGATCTCAAATACAGATTCTATAGAAATGGTAGCAAAGAAATTCCATACTTCACCTGTCCAGGTAGGGTGAGGACCCCTTTTTTACAGGAGCTCCCTAAACTACCCCATTATTTGAATTCAGAATTGAATGCTTTTTTTGGAAAAAAAAAGTTCGCGCGTGCCTCGCAGCCTGCCTTTTTTTACCCAATGAGAAACGTTGGCGCGTGCGGTTATCGTCATGTTTTTTTCATAATTTTTTTTGATGGTTTATGAACTCAAATAGTGTCTTAGAATTTAGCTCAAAATGATGCATACTTAAGAACATTTAAAGTATTAAACACTGACTTTCGCTAAAAAAAATAGGAATATGTTTGTAGTTAGATTTCATTGCAAATGATTTAAAATATTTTCTGCATTAAATACATACAACATAATGAATTAAACGTAATGATAACTTTGAATCATTTACATGTGTGTTGCATTATGAAATTTAGGAAATAAGGGATATAGTTTAATTCAGTAAATGTGATAATAAATAGGATAATTGAATTTGATATTAAACTGTATGCTTAGTCCAAATAAGTTTACCTTAACTTTTTCTCTTAATATTTTCCCTGATTTTCTATTCAATACTTACATTATTAATTAAAAAATATCCTATTATTTTTAAAATACTAAAACAAACAGTTTAGACATCAAAATATTTATTCATTCCAACATTATACTGAAGCATATACAAATAGTGTGATGAAAGAGTAGTCAGCGTTCCTGACAAATGAGCTATAGTTCCTGGGTTCGAATCCCGGTTTGGGCAAAGATATTCACTTCTCTTTCTTTTCTTCTAAGATGATGTACGAATGTGGCCGACCCTATAAGCGGATTTGTGGTGGTATGGCGTGGGTAATGCTACTCGTCTCCGTGGCTTGGTCCACAAGTGCCCAATGGGCAACGACAAATGAGTAGCAGTTTCCGGCCTTGTGACGAAGGGTTAGTCACCCAAGTGACCACCGTTATTAAAAAAGTTGATATTAATTTATAAAGAATAATGTAAGTGTGTGTAAAAGTTTTATAAAATACTTAATTAAAAACACTTTGTTTTTTCTCGTGATTATATTTTTATAAAAAAAATTGAAGGAGAACAGAATACGACTCAAAAACCAATTTCAACATTTTTCTGAAAAAAAAAACAATGATCATGTTATAACTTCTATAATCAGAGTTAATTAGATGTTTCAGTGAATTAAGAATAAGCAACTTTTTTCTGATATATTCTTTATAATTTATATTTCATTTAAAATTAAAATTTTTTTGAGTAACATTTATTAAATGCAAGTCTGATTTAATTTAAGAAACAGATTCAAAATTTAAAATCATAAAAATTTTAAATGATTAATTGAAGTAAAAAAATTTTTTGACAATTTTTTTCTAAGTAATTTTTTTAAATTTTACTTGCTGGTATAATTGTATTTTTGTACTTTGATAGATAATACAGTTTTATTCTTTTGGGCAAGGCAACTATTCTACTTCTTACCACTAAATAAAATCAGAATTTTCAACTTGAGTTTGGATATTTTATTTAGATAGATATTACTTCTAGAGTATTAAAGAAGAAAATAAGATTTTTTTATCATACTATTTGTATTTAGTAATGATAGATATGTTACCTAGATTTAAATATCACAAAAAATATCTAAATACAGTCAGTGTAGCAAGTAATAGAAAGATAAAACAATAGTAGAAAATTGTAAAAACAGTGAAAGAAATTTTTATATAGAGTAAAGAAAATTTTGTTAAAAGAAAATACAAAACCAAATGTTCAGGAAGAAATATTTTTCATTCAATATTTTTTAGAAGATTTGTAAAAAAAACTAAGATAATGAACGTTTACTTTATTCTACAAAGTACATACTTAGCTCTCTCTTTCTCTATTCTACTGAAAGTATTTTAAATAAAAATGTTTATCAAAAAATAAATTCACTTTAATTATACAATATAAATAGACAAATACCAATATTTTGATTCAATCTGCATACGAATGTAGAATAAATGGAGCAGCTGTTACAATAAATTAAAGAGAAGGATATAAATTTTGAATTAAAAAATATTTAGATTACAAGATGACAAAAATTTGAGTAATACGCAGTTTTTATGTATACTTTACTCTCATATTTTTAATAATTTCTTTTTAATCTTCTGTGCTGAACACATCCTGGATTGTTTGGGGCTTTTCAGAGAGGACATATATTCAGATCACATTTTTGTCCTTTACTTCCATAGTGTCAGCGGTATGATAGATCTTTTCTGCTTTTGTCAAAAAGCTAGAGGATAAGCAACAACAACAATTTTTAACGGATGTTCAGCTTCACTTAACATATTAAAAAATAATTATTTAACTATGTGAGCAGCTTGGATTACACACAGCCATTATTTATACTTCTCTTCCGTAATTTATGAACTAATTATCTATAAATAATAAATTCAAATTGTATAAACAGTTTTGATTTTTCATGCTCTAAAACGATTCTCAGTGTAGAAATAATTTTTTTATTAATTTTTTTTAAAATTTAAGTTTATTTGTGAAGTGAAAGAGAAAATATATGATCTTTCAAAAATTTTAAAGTACTTAAGTCGTTATGCTAACTTTCAAATTATTTTCAATGCAATCATTTAGATTTCATTCTTCAATCAACGAATTTTTATCACATAATTAGAGAAGTATTAGGGTATGGCAAGTTAATTTTCTGAAAGTATAATAAAACTGAATTTGAAAGTATATATGCTGGGGATTAGTTCTTTTAGTTTGTGTAGCTAAATAATGACCTTATCAACCACGATCATTTTTAGTTAAGAAATGGTTAAGGAATAACATACGTTTTAATTTTAATTAATATAAGATTTAATGATGCACCAATTAAAATTTATATTTCAAAAGTGAAAATATTCGCAGAATATTTTTAAAATTTTTGTATACAATAGTAAAAACTTGAAATGAAAATGTCAATTTTATTTTTTATGGCTGCCATCTGATTTTTCCTCAGTGTAACAATCATTGAAAATAGATGACAACTATCGACATGTTTTCAAATTTCAATTCGAAGTCATAAATGTAAAACAAGCTAGTATTTTCGATTTTATAAGTATGAAAATAACGTGGAAATTGTGTCGTTCACTTCAAAATCTGTCAATGCGCTGGCGAAAACGTCCGATTTCCTCTCATCGAATTGACCAAAAAAATAAAAAAAACTCAAAAATCAAGCGATTTATTGAAAGTTCAGCTAAAAAAAGCTAGTATTTAAAAACAAAAAAGGAAGTCTCCGAAATCTATCTCGTCTTTCAGAAAAAAAAGATATTTACTTTTAATTCAAGCTTAAATTTTTCGGAAAAATATTTTTTCCACTTATTAAAGCATCAATAAAATAATAGCAAATAACTTGAGCATTACGTATTGCCTATCCACCACCAGAGGTC
This sequence comes from Latrodectus hesperus, assembly GCA_037975125.1. Classification (NCBI taxonomy): domain Eukaryota; kingdom Metazoa; phylum Arthropoda; class Arachnida; order Araneae; family Theridiidae; genus Latrodectus; species Latrodectus hesperus. The sequence continues at coordinate 94,136,922 of CM075852.1, read as the reverse complement.
GCTTCCTTTCCCTTCTCACTTTTCAGTTTACGGGACCCCTTGAGACAGTGGTTCGAAGATACAAAAAAGGCAAAAAAGTAGGAATCGCTAACATCCCTTTCATTTATAATCGTTTCCTTCTGCGAGTTTACGGTCTCCCGAGTAAAGGGGACAGCACTTCTCCAAGACTACTTCCATCCAAAATATCTTTTTGTATATGTATTATAGACTCTTTTCGCCATGTATTCATTGTTTCCTCCTTTTGTTTGCCGCTTCATACTCGTTTTGTGATTGAAAGTGCTTTCTCTATCTGTCGACCTGGGAATTTATAAGGAAACAGGGAAGATGTAGTTAAGCGTGGAATTTTTCCTTCATTTTTGGACGCGGAAGTAAAATATCCATGAGCTGGAAGCGAAAATGAATCTCTCTATAAATAGTAATGCACTTTTATTTGGAGAAACAAACTCTTGAACGAGAACATGAGTAAAAATTTCAAGTTCTTGTAAATAAATTAATATTTTATTGCTCTATTCATAGGTCAAAGAATGTTAAAAAAGTACCTTCTTTTAATATGGCACGTTTCGCAGTCTTCTAAATTACGACGCTTTTCTTTAAATTTAAATATTTACTGTAATTAAAATTTTGATCAGAATGTTGTTAATTAGTTAGTGGCACAGGTGCCATATAATCCAGGATGCTAAATTCTGAGATTGGCGATTTTTTTAGGATTCTTTATGTATCTGGACACCTCATTTTTTATTACGTTATACATATGGAGACCTATAAGAATTATGCAGAAAATTCTATTTTGGTAACCCTAATATTTACGTCATTGCGCACGTCACGATACGTCATCTTGGCAACATTTCTTCATCGCCAAAAATATTCAAAATTTGGAATCATAGATTATACGGCACCTGTGCCTAGTTTATTGTAATATATTTCTGACTATCTATTTCTGTTAAAATTACGTGGCAGTAGGCTTGTAAGTTGACCTGTTAAGTCAACTTACAAGCCAATTGCCACGTAATTTTAAACAATGATCAAATTATGAGGTCGACATTTCAGCTGTATTTTCCTTCTCGATGTTACACCACATCAATGGAAAGCATTTGACTTATCAGAACTTTTAACGAGTATAATTTATCTTCGCACAATCATCTTCGTGTAGGTTAGTTTATGAGCTCGCTATTATCCGGTAGATGTTTTAATAAGTGTGGACCAAGAAGATAATAATTTTTCCAACCAGGCTTCCGTGTATGGCCTTATTATTCCAGATATCTTTCAATTTTATTCTTTATCATCACTTAGTTTCATTTCTAAGTATATTTTACGATTAATGGTTATAATTCAGTACTTTTCAAATTTTAACAAAAATAATTTAAATATATTATTTTGCAAGTTAAGTGCTTTTAGTTTTGGCTGTTAACTTTATTCATTTTATTCCTTTTATTTATTAAAATGGAGAATTCTATTTTATTTAAATTTCATAGTTTCAGAATGAAATATAAAAAAACATTGTACATTTTGAAAAATTCAATTTTTAATAATTTAATTATGGTAAATTAATGTAATTGTCGTGATCTATCATGAAAATTGTCGAAATTTATTTTAACTCACATAAAACATTTATTGCGCAAAATTTTGAGATTCTGCAATAAAAATAATTTAGCCCTTTTTTATGTAAAAATTTTTAAAAAAATTAAATATTAGTTAAAATTTTAATTAAAATAAATTTGTTTTTCAATTTCTCAATCTTTTTAGATACAAATATTTCACTAATTTCTGTGAAAAATTTTAATTTTTTTCTCAAATAATAATATTTTGTTTTTCCATTAAAATAATAATTATTAAATAAATTTAAAAACTAAAATGCAAACAGAAGATAATTTTTAACGAGAAATTTCTGATTACATTCAAAAATTTGTTTTTAAATTCTTTTGAAATTTTTCATGTTTACTTTATTGTTATTTGAGATTTTACTTAAAAGCATATTTTCCTGTTTTATGTTATATTTATTAAAATTTGAATTGACAAATTTTTTATTTGAATTTAATTTTGTATAAAAGTGTTCAAATAAATTAAATAAGAGAAAATAATTTAAATTTCAAATAAATAATTTGCTAGTTTCCGCAATTATTTTTACTTAATTAACTTTTATATTAATTTCCATTTCATCAAAAAAAGTATTTTCCAATACACTAAACAATGCATGATAAAATATTTTTACTTATGTACATAGAAAAAAGGTTATTACAATCAACTTTATAAATTAAACTAAATAACAAAAAACATACTTAAGAAATTTAAAATATTAAATCTAGATAGAGGTTTCCAAAATTGGGGTCCCTTGCAAATTAGTTTTTCAGTCAAAAATGTTATTTCTTATACAATAGATCGTAAAAAAACTTTATAAAACTTTTTCTTTACCTCAGAAACTGATATAGTTAGAAATAATTGATTATATTAACGCTATGGACATGGGAATATATTTGAAAGTTGTTATAATTTTCTTTTGATAGTCCACGACTATATCTGTGTAATATTATTCACTGCATTTATAATATTGTGGAGACATAAATTGCCTTAGAGGGATTCCAGAAATCTTCCAAGTATTTTTGTTGATGGGTATGAATGTAATCAGTAAAATCTTAACACATCCACTTTTCTTTAATCAACAATAGTTAAGATCAAAAATTGAGCTTTGTACTTTAAGTAGACAGGTCCTACTATTTGTATGGTAAGCGAACAAATATTAAGTATTTTATATAGGAGTCGCGTAAATGATTATTTTATCTTTTTCTTCAATTTCTTTCTTACAATATGAGACTAACATCCGCCATCTAACATTCTGCTAACATTCAGACTAACATTCTGCTGAGAAGTAAGCAAATGTGCGCTACAAAAGATTTTACAGCTGTTTTGCGTTAATTATCTATTACGTGACTTCTAAACATATAAATTGAAAATAATGAAAACATTTTTTACATTAGAATATTTGAATATTAGATTTTAAAATCAGATCAACATTCTAATTTAAATCATTACTTCGAAAAGAAATGTACCCTTCATAGTTTCAAAGTACGAAAATTGGATTTTGAAATTCAATTTTTGTCATTTTAGTTATTAGAAACCATTTTCTTTTTAATGTTTCTAAAATCTACATTAGTCTGCAGGAGTAAATAATTCTGAATTGTGACGCATTCTGAATTGTGATTTTAGGTGTAACTCTATACCATACATTTTTCTAAATGTTAAAAAAAAAGTTATCTAGTTAAAGTATAAATTCTATGAATATGTATTCGTTTTTTTAAATATATAATTTGAAAACAAATAAAATGAAATAAAAAAAGAATATAATGCCAAGACTTTCAGAAATCTTAGGATATTGCTTAAGACCCAAAAATTTTCCATTTAAGTTAAAATTTTATGTTTGATTAAACTTTTAAAATATTTTATCATAAACTTTAGAGTAACAAAACATTAATTGATATTAAAATATATTACAATTACGGTATCAATTTAAGTAAATTTATAAATGTGCTTTCGTTTCAATCTATATAATAATAAACAATACAAGTAATTGTTTAAGTGTCAGGAAAATAGCGATTTAATTCAGTAATTTCATAATTCGCAATAAATATAATTACTTTATATTATTATTAATATTTTTTAAGATTTAATGTATTTCTGTAAATTGATTAATTTTATAAAGAATATATTAGTTAAAGTAGTTTGCTTATATTGGTAGATGATATATTCACATAGACTTTATTCAAAATTTTTAAATACTAGAAGATATATCATTAAGGACATATTAAATAAAAATTTAATATATTCTTGAGTAAAAACAAACAAAAGCTCTTTTTTTTTCGGAAAATTGTAGATCTCTCTAAAAATGTTTTGATTTTTAGTTCACAAATAATTCTTTTTTAATATCACTAGGAAAATCCAAGATAGTAAACACAAAACTTAAGTAAAGGTCAAAGAACGGAGGAACCCCGGAAATCAAGGTTCTTTTTTTCTTTCTTTCTTTCTTGCACTACTTAACTTTTCGATGAAGAAAAATTCCCTACTCTTCGTTCCATAAAAAATAAGTTCCTATCTAACGTCTGCACTTTCCGTAGGTAGGGGGACAGGAAAGAAATAAACCTTGAAAAGAGAGGCGCACCTAAGACCTAACCTTCCTCTCCCCCAACTACTTCAAGGTCAATCTACACAAGTCTCTGTAAGACTACATGACAAGTCTAAAAACCTGTACCGAGACACATGTATTTTTTATACCGATATAGGCCTTACAACTTCTGGGTATTTTCAGAGCTGAATTCCTTGCTATAGTTTAATTATATGCGCATATCGGAATAAATTCATAAAAATACTAGTAATTATTTTTATTATTTTTCACGATATAACTAATAAAAAAGTAACAAAAATGTGATTTGTGAGAATTGAAAATAAATTTTTTCATTCAATAAATTCAAATTATGATTAATAAGGGCTAAAGTCAAAACTCTCATGATAATGAGCTATTTTTCTTGATAAATAGAGTAATTCTGAAATACTTTAGGAAAAATTATGTTTAACATTAATTTATGTAATTTTTAAAAGAAAAAATTAGCTTTAATTTAACTAATTCGAAGTACATTAGTAAGAAAAAGACTTTAGAATACTTGCCATTGTTAAAGGGATAATTTACTTAGAGCTTCTCAGGTACAAATTTCTAATTGTTATAGCACTTTTATAACGTCTGATAAAAACGTGAATCTAAAACTTATGCGGTAATAAGCTGATTAATTTATAAACTTGCCAAAAAGATTTTATTCTTTAATTATTTCCTTTATAATTTAAAAGTGAGAAAATATACAAATTTGTTAAAAATATTTTTTGAATAAACAGAAATACTTAAGAAAATGGCATTTTAATGATTGTTTCTTGTTAACAATTAATAGTAAATCTTAAAAGAAACATTTTTATAAACTAAAATTGTTTTAAAATTTCCGATTAAATGGATATGAAGCTTAAGTAAATAATAGATTTTTACTATAGTTAAAATCTAATCACATAGATTATTGTAAGAATTAAATAAGACATTTGAGATAAAATTGTATAAAAGAAATAAAAAAACATTTTGAGTCCTTTACGTTTTATAGCATTGCTAAAAATGTGTTTCAAATTTAAATATTTTGCATTATTTAAAAAATGATGACCAAAATCATGAAAATGTATATATAAGTGTAAATATATAATTAAAATGTACACACAAAATTTACTGTGTATCAGTTGTAGTTTCATCATTTTGAGTAAATAATTATATGAAAATGTTTCCTTATAAAATGTTTTATACTTTATTAAATTTCTTTCTATGATATAATTTAAAAAAATTTACAGCAAGTTTTAAGCTTCGATTGCACATTTTAAAATAATTTTCTAATAATAATTAGTGTGACTTTACAAAATAAAGTCAATTTAATATCAATGCAATATGAAGATCGATAATCATTACAAAATCAAATAATAAAGAGCTTACATTTTTTAACAAAAATTATTTTTATAATATTCATATTCTGATTCTCAATCTTTTAGAAGAAAAATATTAATAAAAATATCTAATAAGAATTTGAAAAACTAAGAAAATCTTGCCACATTCACGAATTCTGCTGGTTAAGCAATTCAACTGTGTTATTTTTGATAGGTTCAGAGAAATGACAATAGAGGGCACTGGGTGAAGGAAGTCTAAATGTTAGTTGTTTATTTAAGTAATGTAGTTTAGAATTGTTTAATTCTGGTAATATATTTTGTTTCTTCTAATAAAAAAATTGTGTTATCGTTAAGGGAGGTATAGAAAACCAGTGTCATATTTTTTCATTTAATTTTAAAACTAATTTTGATGTTTTCGATCTTATTACACATTCTTAATATTCTGTTTCTCATTTTCAAACGACACTTTTTTGTCTGATGATAAAAAATTTTTATTGCACTTTAAACAAGCATATATATTTATTTATAGTATAATGATAATAATCATTACTTGTGAGTGGAAAGATTTTTGGTGCATATTCTAAGCTGCAAATGTTAGTTCTCTGTCAAAATTCAGTCATGATTTAAAAAAAATTACTCATTTTAATGATTTCAAAATAAATTACAATCATGGCTTGTAAATAATATCATTATTTTAAAGAATGCTCAGTAACAGAATTTAATTTAAAATTACTATAATTTTTGAAAAATAATTTTTTTCTTAAGTTAGTTTCTTGATGAAATTTCCAAGCATTTTATTTAATTTGGTACCTAAATTTTTTTAATTATCTCTTTGATTTATCAACTGAAAATCCAATAAATTTACATATTTGTGAATAATTTTTTATTGATTAATTTGACAAGTACTAAAGAATGAAATATTATTCTCAAGAAATAAAATAATTTTATTTAACCATTTATTGATTCTGTATGTATAACAAAATGATTAAATTATATAAGCCTAACTGTAATTTAGCAGTGGAATTATTAATTAAGATTTGAAGGATTTACAGAAATAATTTAATGGTTATTAAATATTTTAAAAGTGAATAAAATTTTTTTGTTCTATTTTTAACTACCAGATTTTATCTACTCTTAACTACGGTTATTATTTATATATTTATTGTTTCTTTAAACTTTATTGCGGGAAAAAAAGTGTAATAGGCAACTAATTTTTCTACGCTAAATGCGTTGTAGACATTAAACCGAAAATAGTCAATGTTTCTATAAAAGAAAAACGTAAGTACCAAAAATGTAAAGAAATAGAACTTGTTGAATATTTATCTAAAAGCCCGTGTACGTGCACAATCAAATTAATTTTATATTATTTAATCATTAATATTTTATATCATTTAAATGATTAATATCTTATTAATATGATTTACCAAAAAAAAAAATAATGATATAAATAAAAATAAAATTATTTAATTTGTAATACATTTTTAATTTTGGAAATTATTCAGAAAATTTGGAGTTTTGACTAATTACGAAATATTCTAAAAATGATTCTTAGGAAATTAAAAGAAAAATTTTCTTTTTTAACTTCATCCAATAAAACAATAAGTAAAAGATAAATTATATGAAAAAATGGAATGCATTTATCAGATTCCCTCTATGTGAAGATAACACTCAAGTGTCGTTTTCCTTCGCATACCCAAAAAAATAATATATATATATATATATATATCATGTTTCAAAGCTTGAATTCAAAAGGGATTAAATTAATTTATATGGAAAAACGAAAAATAAAAAATCTCTCAATTAAAAAATTATCCGGTTTTTTTGCAGTTGTAAATTATTTCTTGATTTTTACAATTACGTAATCAATATTTTATTCAAATTTTATCTTGTGAAATGTTTTCTGGTAATCAAATTGGAAGAAATGAGCAATTTTGACTGTTTTATGTGTTCCATACAAAAGTTTTGGTTTTAGAATATTAAGATGTACACGGACATATGAATGGAATCTAAATATGAAATACAGTTGACCCCATGAGTATTTAAAATTTGTCGGAAGGCACACGACTTTTGATAAATGGCGTGGTTTTTTTCCTTCTCTTGTGAGGGTCAACGACCATAAAGAAGGGTGCAGCAAAGGGAAATGTTGTAACACAGTACTCTTATAAATATCGGTGAAAAAGTCCTCTTGTACTTTTTTTCTTTTCTGACACCTATTTTTTGCAGCCTTCTCCCAATCTTTTTTTTTATTCTTCTTCGTTGCTTCTTCTTCACCCTGTATGGATCTTTCCTCATCCCATATAGCATTCTCAAACAGCAGGCCAAGTATGGGTGAAGGAATATAAAAAACGAACAAAAAAAGTGCTCCCTCAAAAAATGTGTAAGCGTGTGTCTGAAGCAAGAGGAGGATCCAACGAAGAGGTGAGGGTCTAAAAGAAAAAGGAAGTAGTAGCCGAGTGTCAAAATAAAAAAAGGAAGAGAAACTTTTGCAATTTCGATATAAAAGTAACATAGTAAAGTTTTTGTTGAGCAACTGAGGATTTTGTCTGTCTAGCCATTTTCAGTTGTGACTTTGCTCCCGAAAAACATTTATTTTTAATCAAACGAGTGAAAACTAAACTAGAGAAGAGATAACTTTTATAGATTTTGTGATAACTTCGGTAACTTTAATTTTACTAAAGAGAAAAAAAACAATTATACATTTTTTACCTTTTTAAATACATTTTAAATGAATTTATTATTGTTTTGAATTTCAAATGATGTATTAATTAATTTGGAAACACTATCTTGGATATTAATAATTGAATTTTTAAAATCATTTTTCTATACAAGTATAAAAATTAAAAAATAGGTAGAATACATTTTTATATTTTATTATATGAGCTAATATATGATAGGTCTTTGACAGTTGCTTTTAAGTAAGCTTTTGATTGCAATCTTAGCTACAAGTTTCTTTAGAATAAAAAATATGTATTATATTAGTATGAAGTAGCTTTAGTAAAGTTATGCAAGTTTTAGATATATGTTAAATGCATAAATTGTCAGGTTTCGCAGTCTTTCAAAGAAACCAAGTTGTAGTGCACTGGATGGCTAAGAAGCAATAAAAAAATTTCATTGTTTGTAAGCGTTTCTAGGCGTGCAGTTTTAAAGTTATAACAGCATTACACGCTTCTCAAAAAGACAATATTGACAAAGCAAAACATGGATTTGAGGTAAAGACCAACTTGTAGTGAAATGAATTGCAGTGTCTGTAAAGAAAATAACTGCTGCCAAAGCTCAATTAACATTTGGAATTTCCAATATCGTTAATTACATTTAGAAGACACCTTCAAAAACAGAATATGCGCACCAATTCTCAAGTCCCATGCCAGATTTATTAATTTCAAATAAAGTCACCCGCACTGCCAAACAATATAATTTTTCGGTAATCAACATAATCAATTAGCAGGAGTCCAACAATGAAATCTTTTTTGAGACTCACATGTTTAAACTTAGTAAATATAGGCATATTGTCTTTGATTATAAAAGTATGTCGAATAAAATTGGACATAACATTTAATAACAATAGTATAAAAAATAAAACTGTAAAACATCTCATAATTTAAATCATGTTAACGATGATTTATCTGTAACAGCAACAATGAATATGCAATTTTTTGGGAAAGCTTATGTAACTCAGGCTTTAATGAGTTTATTTCTAACTTTAAAAACTGTTCAAAATTCTCATCAAAATATTCATTTCTTAACTTACTTTTGATGACGTTCATGTTAGAAAATGTTTTTGCACAGAAATATTTAGAACTTAATAACGAAAGCACATCAAAACCTTGTTTTTCAAATGATAACATGAGTAAGGTATGCTCTACTCCATGTGTCCAAAAATCAAATCTTTCTTCTCCCGGTCTTAGAAAGAAGACCGCTTGTGCTATAAATTAAGCTGATATTTATTTTTCTCCATTAAGTATATATTAGAGCTAAGATATCAACTTTCTGAGTCCCATAATTATTTGTTTTTTTCTTTGCCAATGTCAATAATAATGGGCATTTTTAAATATTTTTGATTAGAAGTTCTTTCATATTATGTGCAAGATAATAAAAACTTGCATTTTATATTGGCTAAATTTAATTTCTAGGAAGATTTGTTTCAGGCACTAGAAATTTTTTTAATTAAATTTCATTTATTAGACTCTTTATTCAAAAAAAGATTATTATTTAGTGTTGTATATCATTGTGTGAAGTATATCATCAGTGAAGTATATCATTAGTTGAAATTTGGATATGGGGTTTGCAATTCACAGCACAATTTATGCCTTATAAAGCGATCAAAATGTCAAAATCGAAACAAAAAATTTCCTAAGGAAACATAAAAGAAAAACAGTTTTTCCATATTAGGCTCCATCGATAGTTCCATATTATGCTTGCAAACCACTTATTACTGATATAGGGATTTGTGTCATGGTACACTAATCGTAACCCCAAAAGGGAGGTTTTCTGGGGTGAAGCATAAAGAAGATGTAACTCATCATCTCCATCGTATGAGGAAAACTTTGTTTAGTGCAGGGGATGAAATTTTCCAGGAAGTGGTATTTGTCCAAGTTTAAAGGACAAAGATTGTAGTGAAACTTCTACTTTGGCCTTGGCAGTCGTGAAACTTCAATGTAATTGAGCCTTATTAGTTAGTTTTATTTTAGTTAGTTTAATTCAGATTTAATATCCACCTCAAATACTTTCTTTCCCATTATACCCGAAAAGAGTGGTACATTATTTCTCTAGATACTATTCAAATTTTCTATGATTTAATTTCCTAACGAATTTAAACCAAATTATTCTGATAGCAACCTGTATATAAATAAAATTAATTTAATATAAATAATTATTAATAACTGAAGTAATTTAATCAAAGTTACTAGTATTGATTCAACTTTGATTATATTCCAGAGTATAAGAGAGTTAGTTAATATTTTTATTGGTTTCCTTTTCAAATATACCTTACATAAATCTTTCTACCATTTATAATCCAAAATTTTCCTATTACTAACAATAGAATATTATACATATATTATAGTAATGATAGCTAGCTACAAATATATTCAATTATTCATTCTCATCCCACTAAATGTTTCATAAATGTTATTAATACGTTAATAAAACAAAATTTCTGTACATATAAATATCAAAGAATCTGTCGGAAAACAAAATTGTAAATTAATTCATAGAAACTGAATATAATATTGAGCACTTATTTAAAATTTGTATTAATTTATTTTATAAATGTGTAACTATATAACAAATTATTTCTATTTTGTATGAATATATTTAAATAATTTTTATAAATATGGCATAAATAAAGTAATTAAGATAGCATACTTGAAAGCAGTGGATACTTAATTATTATAATGGAGTTAAAATTTCAAAATAGACATTTATTTTTTGTATTTATTTAAACATTTATAAAAATGCTTACAGTTACTTTTATAAAAAATCACTTTTACTTTAAATTTATTAACCTAAAATTATGATAAAAATTACTTAAAATTTTTATATATTTTTAAAACTCATTTTTATAAGTAGTTGCTTTACATCAAAATTTTAAAAGCAGTTAGCTACCATTTTTATAATTCGGGTTAAGTAATTTGATTGTAATATGAATTTTTTTCATGTTTATTTTTTTTATTGAAATAAGTATTTTTTCCAAAAAGTATTTCGATATCATGTTACAAATAGTTTAGAAACTCAAGTAGGTATAAATCTTTTTAAACAGTTCCTATGCACTGATTTTTAGACCAAATTTCTAAAGAAAGTATTCGAATTTCGCAAGAGAATATATTAGACTCTCAAAAAAGATAGGTAGATTTAATTCTAGAAGTTAGAGGAATGCAACATTTAAATTCTATTTTTTATGAAATTTATGATTGTTAAAAACAATATTCCTCATTCCGAATATGTTATATTTTATTGAATCCTTATAAGAATTTCAAATAATTTATAAAATTAGTCATTAGGATTGTCATTTAGAATCATTTAAGGACGAGAAATTTCAGCGTTTTATGTTTTTAAATTTGATTATTCTTGAATTAATGCAATTTAAATGCAATTGTTAATAAATATATCTCTAAATGTGAGTCAAACTCTTTATTGCAAAATTTCAATCCAGTTTGTGACACTGATATTTTCACTTCTATTGAATAATGAGTTATAGTTTCAAAATTTGCTTTAAGAATTTAAATCAATATATTTAAATATCAAAATATATTTGCTTTCTACATTTGAGTTTATATAATCCATTTATAATTATTCTAAAGATAACTGGATATCATGCTTACTTTTCTCATCACATTCTCTCGAAGGCATCGCTAAAAAAATTTTTTTTCTTACATTAAATATAGCTGCAAAGATACATCTTAGAATTCATTTGGACAAATAATCGCAAAATTTATAGCTTTTCTGTTCATTTTTTTACTAAAAATGGAATGAAGCGAAAATTTAAGATTTATTTCTTTTCTGGTTCATGCGATGGGATAATTAGTTGCAGTCTTCTTGGCGCCTCCAGTCTTCAAAGATGAATAATGTTTTTGTATAGATGGAAAGCCCAGGAGCAGGGGAAGACCTATTACTAGAGGCTTTCTCTACATTGTCAATCTTTTCACAACAATAGCACTTTTTATCTTCCTTTCTTCACTTAATCTCATTCAATTTTTCTTCCTCTTTTTTGTAAGAATCCATAATGCGGTCTATTTATTTACTTCTTTTGCCCTTCAAAGAAGGTATTTTTTGGAACTTTACATGAGAACTATGTTTCATTTTTGTCATAAATGTATCTAAGGAAAGATATTAACCATTTAAATAATAAACATCGCTATAGTGATTTTTACTTGTTTTTTTCATTTAATTGAATATTAATAAGTAAAATTTTACGTGATTATAAGATTACATTTCGCAAAAATAATCATTTAATTATTTTATCGCTTATAAATATTTTGAATAACACGCTGCCTTTGTTAATTTCCGATGTGCAAATATAAGATAATTTCCATTAGATAGATTTGAAAAGAATTTGCCAGAGTAAAAATATTGACATTAATCATATATTTCGATTTTCACATGAAATATAGATCTATTTGTAAATAAATTTCTTTTCCCAGTGACATTATATATTTTGAAGTCAAGGGTTTAATCCAGGATAATGTTTAGTTAAATATTATGTCTTTCTACTTTTTGGATATCAAAATACTAGGAAAAGTATTACGGAATTTTATGGTTACCTTCTTCATTTTATGTGAATAAGCGCCATAATCTATGAAGAATCCTATCGGTAGTCTATATTCTGCGGAGGATAAAAATTTTTTTCTGCATTTTTAAACAGTGTGATAATCTATGTGGTTCAAAATCATTTACACACATACAAGAAAATAAAAAATCATATGCAAGATTGTTTTTCAATTAAATTAATTTTTAATCAAATGAAAACTATTCCATTTATTTCATTCAAGTAAATGTCAAAAATATGTGCTAAGAAAACTTGAATGAAAATAAAATCAATTGAGATATGTTAAGATTCTTTTCCTGGTAATTAATATTCCTAAACTGACATCTGCCAAGTATAGTTTTAATTTATTGAGTAAATGCAGCGCAAGTATACTGATTAAGTGAAAAATATCAATCAATAATAAATTTAAAAATTATTAATTTTAAGCAGATATACGTGGTTTCTTCTATTTAAAAAAGGAATTACAAAATACTTTTTTTAAATAATAGTAGACAATTATTTTTTTTAATGAAGCGAATCTTATTTTTAATTTTAATCATCCAGCAGTACAATCGTTAGAAAGTTTAAAATATTTCTATAAAAATCAATTTTTAACAAATTTTAATGGGTGAGAATATCATATGTAGAGGCAACAAAAATTATTCAGTCATTGAATGTAAAACGAAACCTTTACAAATGCATCATTTGACTTGTAAGGAAATAATTACAGCTTTATATCTCGATCAGTTATTTTTGAAAAAGCAATCTACAATGTCCTGATATATTGAATAAAAAATAACTTTCAGAAAGCTACGTAAAGATTGATTTACGAGCTTATATTTTAAATTTTTAATAATTGTTTGGCTGAAAAATGTAAAAGTGTGTAAAAAGTATAAAACTGACATTAATTAAAAGTAAACCTTTTATGGAATCTTTGAATTAAGTAATGTTAAAATTATATATGAATCGGAAATATAATAATTAATTGAAAAATAATTATAAGCATAAATAAAAATTGTAACTCTTTTAATTTAATATCCATTAAAAATTCTTAGATATAAAACACAAATTAAAAAATATATCGGTTTAGAAAAAAAAAGAAAAGAAATAAAAATTGAAGAAGTTAAATTTTAGAAATTTAATTTCAATTTTAATGAAAAAAGATAATGTCTTGAAAAATAAATTAATCTGTGAAATTTGAGTTTAATATGCATTTTATATGGCCTTTGTGTGTGTATGTGAATTTATATATATATATATACACACACACACACACACACACACACACACACACACACACACACACACACACACACACACACACACACACACACACACACACACACACACACACACACATACATACATACATATATATATATATATATATATATATATATATATATATATATATATATATATATATATATATATATATATATATATATATATATATATATATATATATATGATAAAAATAATGAGTAATTTCCTGGTGGGGGTAGACTGATAGTTTCTAATGAAAAAAAAAATGTGAATTTTTATTTGGTACGAAAGTTGAGTTAAAAATGTGCTATATTAAAGATTTTAAAAAATTAAGAAAATTGAATAAAATATGAGAAGTTAAATATAGAAAAAAAAGATTTATTTTATTTCATCAGGTCGATGTCATATTAAATTAAATTTTATGAAAAATTTGACTTTGACAGGCAATTTTAACTTGGGGTATTTTTACTTTTTATCATCTAAAAAGTAACAATAGTTCATTAAAACTTCTAGAAGATTTAGCAGATTATTACAAGGTTATAAATATATGAAGCATAAAAGTGAATGTTAAATAGTTTTGTATGGCTTAAGTTTTATTTTGAATACTAGAAGATTTTGCATTTATTTTTTCTGATTTATGAATTACTTTTATTTACGATATTTTAATTCATGTTAAAAGTTGAGCAATAAAAAAGTGTAATTTAAAATTGAAAGTTTGATGTATCGTGATATGACTTATTTGTCAAAAAACTATAGCATCTGCTCATTAAAATTATTAAATCCTATTTAATTGATAAAAATGCTACAAAGCATTATTTAGAGAATTAAACTATATACTGTAAAAAATTTATTATATAACACCATTATAATTCACAATAAACGTAGCAACTTTTCAGAAAAAATGCATTATTTTGCCCAACTTTCTAATGCAGAAAAAAATGAACGTTACTGGATTGAATTTTGATGAAATCACGAATAAAATGGATAACATATTCATCTGAATCATGTATCAAAAATGGTAAAAGAAGTGGATAAGAAAAGAAAAAGAAAATTACTGTTTTCATCTTGATCGAATTTTGCAACCTAATCCTCCGTACAAGCGCTCACGTACAAGGCTCTTATGAAAAAAAAAACCCTCTTTAAATCCCTTGAAAAACCGTCAGTAAAATAAATTTTCCTTGTTACGCATGAGTTTCTCATTTCGTATTTCATTTCTTCTTACAGGATAACAATCCCTATCAAGGGATATTCAGAAAGAAAAAAAATGATTCTGCTTGCTGCACCATGCAAAAACGGACGCAGCGGAGGTGCAGCGGAGGAGCTTAAGATTGACAGCTTCTTTTCCATTCTATTTACAATCCAGAAAAACGCAATTTTCTCAGTCCTACATGCTTACGCTTTGCTACTACTTCAGAGTCTTCCTGTTAAAAAGCAACGGTCGGCTCAGGGATATTTATTCTTACTTTAATCTGTTTTCCCGAAGGTGGAAGTTTTTCATTTACTTTTTCTTCCCCCTTTTTCCCGAAAAATTTTCTTTTTGACGAGTATTATGAATAAACCAGTTTCGGCAAGAATTACGCGA
This sequence comes from Latrodectus hesperus, assembly GCA_037975125.1. Classification (NCBI taxonomy): domain Eukaryota; kingdom Metazoa; phylum Arthropoda; class Arachnida; order Araneae; family Theridiidae; genus Latrodectus; species Latrodectus hesperus. The sequence continues at coordinate 94,121,374 of CM075852.1, read as the reverse complement.
GGATACGGATTTAGTTTTCTTCATCTTCTACTTCACTTTTTTCTTCTTCGGGCTGCCGTATCTACCGGGCTTCATTTTTTCTCGGCCGTCTTCTTTTAACGGGGTGGATGTTTTCTTGCAGATTGTGCCCATTTGTTGAGAACGTCTTGGCGCATGCGTGGAAAGTGATGCTTTTAAATTGACTCCTGCGCTGAGTTGCCCCTGAGTGAAGGTGAGGAGGAAATTACTTTGCATAATTAGGATCCACAGGATGTTCGACTTCTCGGATAAGTTCCACCGTTTGACTTGGGAAGATGCTGCTGGGGATTTGGTTTTCTTCCCTACTTTGTTGGTTACTCCTTCGGAAAACCAACAAAAATTTGCAACACTTTATAAAAATATTTTTTAAATATGAAGTTAGTAAAGTGATAAAATTATTGGTTTCTTAAAATTAATTCTTTACTATCTGTCTCTATATTTTTTCTTTAAAAACGTGGTAAACGCTTAAAATTTTTGTGATAACTAAATCAAAAAGAATACATTATAATGTTAAAAGTCGTAATATAAGATGAGTAAAATTATTTATTCTTACAAATTTTAATTAAATTTCAATAACTGAATTCACATGAGAATTCAGTTATTAAAGCTTAATTATTCACATAAAAATATTATTCATCTATTCATAAATCTTTTAAATACCTATTTTTAATTCAATAAAAGTAAATAATTAAGCTTATAAATTTTTACTACGTTTGTTACATAAGGGTTTAAAACGAATAATTTCGGTAGTATTTTCATTATTCTAAGTAAATTAATAGTTTTATGGTGTTCCCCTGTTTTAGTATTCATAATGTTTATAAATAAGGATAACTTATGGTATTTGAAGAAAAAACAAAATGTTTTTACATGCTTTTTATCTATTCATTTTTGTATTATTTGAATCTAAAAGATAGTCGGATATGTATTTATATTTTTTATGCAAAAATGATAAAATAATGTATCCAGAATAGTGCAATTTCTTTTCATACTTTAGAGTGATATGATTGCACATTTAAAATAAAAGTGCATAAGTAAATTATTATCAGTGTAGATAAAGGTAATATGCACTAGTATATATATAGATAAAGGTAGTAATTCTTGTATTAGCTGTGGAAGAATAATATCCTAGGAAACGCGCGCGTATAAGCCAAAACAATGCTTAAAGCTCCATGCCCATAAGTAAAAAGACCAAAGGAAAATAATGCAATTTGCATTTTCTGAAATAATCATTAAGTGATTATTCCCTAAATAAACATTAACTATTTAGTTATAAATAGCAGTTTTTGTAACAATAAGTACTTATACATAATTTTGAAATATGCTTACATCACACTAAATTTGATAAAGGTAAAAGTATATATAACATAATTTTCAATAATTTAAAAATTTATTACCCTTTTTATATCTATCTTCGAATACTGTCACTGAAACACACTCTAAAATTTGTATTAAATGCTATAACTGAAAAATTATTTAGTTCATTAATTTGTCCTTTTTAGATGCAAGATTGAGTGAATTGATTAGTATAATAAAAGCATTATTGTTTAATTAAGTTAATTCTTTACTTAATAACTTTCCATTACCACATAATTTTGATTCAATTCGTAACTGATCCTCAATTTATTCAGGTAGATGGATATTGGCTTATTGCCTAATATAAAGTTTAAATAATAGTAAATGGAAAGGAAAATAGGAACAAGTCTGATGTTGAAATCTTTATTTCTTGCTGAATCTTAGAAAGAATAGATCAAATAAATCGAAAGGGAAGAAATCGTCACCTTTTAAAACAATATAGGGAGTTTTCTTGACCATTTGCTTAAAGTGAGGCTTTTGAATTATTCATCAAGCTTTTTAGCCAGCTTAGAGTACTGGGTTGTGGTTCATTATCTGATTCGATTTTTGGAAACACCAATAAATTAAATTTAAAAGACTACTTTTAAAAAATGGAATAAAAAAGGTAAATAACCACCAAAAAAAGAAAAACTCATATGCGTTTGGCTACTAAGCTATTTCTTATGGTGAGAAGATTCATTAGTTTTGATATTCTTCGCGGGGAAGAGCACTTACGGTTATTGCTAGATACCGGTAAATATATATTTTCAAAACAAAAGAAGCGCCATTCCGTAATAGAAGCCATATTTTGCCGACCTATTTTTGCATTAAAGTGACCGGGCCTTGTCTTATTTTTATTTATACACGCTTAGAATAAGCTACGAAAGAAAAGGCTGGAGGGAAATAAGGGATATAAGCCATAAATTTTTCATAAAGTAATGTGTTTAGAGGGGTTCCGGATTGCCATTGGTTAATGTAAAGTACGTGTGAAGGAATGAGTAATGAATCTTATAAGAGAGTGCTGTGCCCGCAGTTTAACCTATGAATGCAGAATACATGATGGGAGAATCTCTTTTTTCTCCCTACTATTAAACAGAGCTAGGGAAAAACATGGAAAAATTAGATGATGGGTAGGGAAAATATATTCTGGCAAAACATAAATATAAATAGTGGAAGAAAGCATTAAGGAAAAAGATATTTCACAGAGAAAATTTATTAAATAATGGAATTTATTTGTTATAAATGCTGATTTTTAAGAGAGAAATTTATTATTATTGCATTTTTCGGTTCAAAAATATATTTTAAACTCATTAAATTATATCTCATTGTTTTAATATTAAGCATTTATTTTGAAAAAAAAACTAGCAATATCAAAATAATTAACTTCGAAGAAAATAATAAAAATTAGAGCTATAAATTATTTCCCCATAAAATCTAGAATAAATTAATACTATTTACACACATTTTACTTTTTCAATTTTTAAATATTTTGTATATATACTCCGTAGCGTTTTAATTACATTATACTGAATTATTTAAAACGTAAAGTTAAAATTAAAAAAATATGCAAAATATTGTATCAGACATATTTAATATTTTAAGATATCCTTGATTCTTAAGGTAAGTTAAATGCAAGTATGTTGGATAGAAGAATTTTAATAACTAAATAATTAATTTTAATAATTTTATAATTTTTATATTATTGATCTTTTAATAAATGGACTATTAAATGATATATTAAATGTGAATATAAAATTTAATTCATTTTGTGCAATATAGTTTAATATAATTAAATTAAATTTAAAAACGCAAAAAGTTTTCAATAATATAATTTTTTTTAATTTCGAAAGTGTGTTAAAATGATTTAATCAATTGTTATACTGCAACTATGCTTATATTTGTTAGCAATAAAGATAGAATCTGATTTTAAGGAAAAATAATTTCAGAAATGTTGGAAGGTCATTGTCAAATAAATTTATTTTGTTAATAACAGAGAAATAAATACAGCTTTACATCTAATTTTGAAATTTTGGGAGAAAGTTAAACTATAAATAATCATATGCATATTAAAAATTACAATTATACGGCATTTAAGGTTTTCAAGCAATAAAATGTCACCAAATTGCATAAAAGACTTAACAAACCTAATATTTATTGAAAATATTATTAAATATTTATTTGTAATTTCATTAAATTATAATAAAGTTATCATTCCGAAAACAAATTAGGGAATTTTTCGTATTTTTTTTTAAATTCGCGAGCATTGAATTGAAATTTAAGTTTTTAAAATTTTAAATCTTCTTAATTCATGAATTCAGATGTCTAACCTTTAACTTTATAAATTAAATAAAATATTTTTGGAAAACATAAGTTAATTCAAAATAGAGATGAAAAATTACTTTTGAAGAATAATTTATATGTATCTGTCACAATATTTTTTGTGTTTTGCTCAATACATTAAAACATAAATATGAAAACTTTATTTAAATTTATATAAAAAGCATGAAATAATAAAAATTTACTGTATTGTTTATCAAATAAAAAAACGTAAATTTAAACTGTGGATTGATTGAAATGAGTTATAAATTATGACATATAAATCTAATATTAGAAAAAATAAACAGTAGTCTCAGTATTTTTAAAGAAAGTTTTATCCGCGTCTCGCTTCAATCTAATTGTACTGTTGTATGCACATGAAAAGTTTCTTTTCTGACTACAGTTTCAACATCTGTTACAGAAGACACATAGTATGCAATCACGGTGCCCTCTGTGAATTTTCCTTCATCTGATTTCTGCCACAAGAGTTAAATCTCTTTGAATGCAAAAACAGAGTAGAAAACAGTTCCAAAAAAAGAAAAGAAAATGAAGTAACAGGGGTCTCCAATAGTTCCAACTTTAAAGATCTGCTTCGTTATGAAGAGAAAGTTTGTTCCTTTTAAAAAACTGTCGTGCTGGTGGTATGTATTCACTACCCTATACTACATCGATTTTATCCCGAAAAAAGTACTGCTTTTTTTTACATCTCAGCTTTTTCCCTTCAAATCCGGGAGACTTCAAACCAGAATGGTAAATAAGGGTCTGAAATGTCAATTCTTAGCTAGAAAGTAAAGCAATGCTTCCAATTGGTGCAATGCAGCTGCAAGGCTAAAAAATTCCCTTCTGATGAACTATGTGTGGGGAGGAACAGGGAAAAATTGGCAAGTGTGGGTGGTGGAAGAGATGGGGGGATCAAAAGATGAAAAGAGGGTTGCTTGGAATGGCGTCTTATGGCAATCTTCGATTTGAGATTTCTTAGGATTTTTTCCCCCTTCATTTTTTGGTACTTGATTGTGTGGAAGGTGCGAGTATATATGTATGCTACACCTTATCGGAGACCTATAACTTAAGACCTTTTCTTAACATTCTCTTTCTTTGAAGTTACTTCAAGGTATTGAACAAATATCTTTCTTTGTTTTCTTTCTTTCCCATCTCAAGCAACATACAGAAGGTGAAAGGCTCATCTGTAAATCAAAGCATCAGATGAATCTAGCTTCTTTCCTATATTGAGTTTGTAAATGTAACTTTCTCTTGATACAATGTTTCTTATCTTAAGATATTCTTAACATAACTATGTCACATGGATATGTATATAATCAAGCATTTAAAAGTTACTTTCTTCTCATACTGGTAAACTCATATATCTTGAAAATGTATTTGCCAGACGAAATGAACATGAATGATAACATCCATGGGAAAATATTACATTATCTAATAGTTATAATTTCGTAATATTAAGAATAACATAACTTTTTATTTTCTATTTGAAATCTGATAATGATCTGATTATATATATATTTACATATATGTGTGTGTGTATTACGAAAAAATGTAAAATATTTAATCTTATTATAAATATTTGCTGCTATCATCATAGCCAAGTTAATATATATGTTAGTGAATGTAGAATTCATATAGCAAATTGATTTATTACATATGTAATTCTTATCTGTAGAATTCGTAAATCTGTAATGTGACACAAAGACTATAAATTTAGAAAGTGTGATGATATTTCATTGTAATTCATATGATAAAATTAGATTTGCTAAAATACATTTTGAAAAAAATAAAGTTTTTTTTTATTTAGTTTCAAATATAGCCTGTTTACATTAAAAATATAAATTGCTTCTTATTTCATATTTTCATGATTAAATTTAATAATGTATGTTTTGAACTATAATAAAGTAATTTCATTTTTTAAATTATGAATTCAAATTTTGAAAATGTAAATTATTTTGATTTGTAACTAAAAACAAAACTTTTGTAAAACTTGTCTTATATAAAATTTTGATTCAATATTTCCTTTTTGACACATGTAATAAATAGAATTTGAATTACTTAAAATAGTAGATATATTGTAATCACAGCCATATGTGTAAAACTATTTTTATCTTAACAGTTGTACAATATTAATAACATTGATTTTAAAATTTGTATGTAAAATTAGGAAATATTTTATTATAAGAATATGCTTCTATTCAAATTGTTTCCCTTTTTCATTGTAAAATCTTTCCTAAATATTAATATATTCTCATCCACATTTACTTTTAAATTTGGAGATGTCAAACCGTCTACATGAAGGGTCTTCTCTTGCTTGAGATAAGCATTGAATGTCCCTCTTAGATCTTCCCCCTCGAACAGAAAATTCTATTACGTCTCGAGAAACATCTGCATATGAACTTTTAGAAAATTGTCAATTTGACCATACGGGATTAAAGTGAAGTCGTTGCAGAACATGGGGTCGTGCTCCATTCTCGAATTCGAGAGCCTATATGAGATAAAGCTCCCGGGGAGGTCCTGGAAGGGGAGGATTACGTATTGGGTAGGAAGCTCAGAATAAATAAATTCCTTTCCTTGAAGAAGGGTGCTACACACAGCACATATATATCTATGGAATAACACGAATGAAATAAAATCAAAAAGACTCCCTCTATCGATGTTGAATAAAATCAAATGCACGACTCATGGGGAAAGTGCCAAAAGGAGGAGGCAGCTATAGGGAAAGGACCCGAAGAAGAGTAATGTTGATTTGATTTGAAATCTCAGCTGCCATAGAGTCAGAAGGAAGACAGTCTTTCCATGTAATAAACTAAGTCTCCAAAGCGGAAATATGATCTACACGTGGCGATGACGGGATTTTTCCTTTCTTCCCCCTTTTCTTCTTCAGTTTTCTTGAATATTGGTTAGAATCCGCCTCGGGACCTTATATGCAGCCCCTTCAAGAAACTATTCCTCCGTCAAGTAGAGGAAAGACAACTCCACTCCACCAACGCGACATGTTTTTTAATATCTTTGTACTCGCCCCCTTTTTTCTCATCCGTTTCTTCCTCTCTTTCTCCATCCTACTCTCATTTTTTTTCTTTTACTTTTTCAATTTTATAAGTCTATTCTCATGCATCCAAAAAATCCGATATATCTAATAAATAAGAAGATTCAGATTGAGGAAGCACGTACCGCTAGAAGTTTGGCTCCAAACACTTCGGCTTGTGCGAAATTAATTTTCTGAATTTGCAGCTGGGAAACAGAATGTTTTCTTCATATTTCATCCGCTTCATTCACTGTATAAGCTGTTGGTGTTGTGCAATATCGCCAGTTGCTGCTCAAATGGCATCACGATAAAATTCATGATAAGAGAGCTCGTTGCGCGCTCAATGTGAATATAATTCGCTTTGACATACATGCATGAAAATGAAATTGAACCAAACGCAAAACTTTTGTATTTTAGTTCCTTCTCTTCTATTTGCATAAATTGAAAATTTATTGTTTGTATTAGATTTTGGAGTTTACTCTATTCTGTATTTTGTCCTTTCTTTGGAACTTTAAAAATACTGTATATTGAACTGTTTTAAAACAAGACAGTCAAGTGAAACCAAAATAATTACAAATAAATATCTTTTTCAAGGCACGTGTAACATAAAGGATTAGTAACGCCAAATAAATTTGCATTCCTTTTTTATTTTCAATTCATTTATTTTTGAACAAAAGGATTTAAAGTTCTATTTTTGAACAAAAAAGATAAGTCAACAGATTTTATGTTTAAAAAGATATTACGAGTAATTTCTGATAGGAGATAGTAGATGTCAAATTTCAAATTGTTGAATTGAAGACCAGGCCGCAATCAATTCAGTTACTAAACTGACAGTGAATTTGCCAAATATTTTTCATTTTTTCTATATATATATTGGATATAAAAGTAATAATAAATTGAAGTTTGACACAAGAAAATTTACTTAAAATTGCATGAAATGGAGAGAGAGAGAGAATTTCAAAAATACTTTTAACTACAATATATCATTTAAACTTGGTTTTACAATAATATAAATGAGCAGCGTAAAAAGTAATTTTTTAAGATCTCATACAATTTTAAGTGTCCAAATTCAATAATTTTTCCTTATTATTTCAATTTTTTTAGCATAGTTTCCCTTTTATCTTATTTTCAGAGTAAAAATTAAAAGCACTTAATGATTAAGTTTAATTTAATACATGATAAATCAATTTTTACCTATAACAATAGCCTATTTAAATACTGAAAATTTATTAAATCAAATATAGAGTTTATATTATAAAGGCAGTTATTTTTGTCGAATGAAAAACATTCTCAGATGAAGCTTTCAAATCTTTGAAAAATCGTCTGTAAAGTTTCAAATTATCTGGGAAATATGAGTATGCATATTGATCATTAATCGAATAGTCTGTTAACTAGCTTGACATTTAAGTAACTTGATTAGTATAGTAAAGAAAGAAAATTACGTCAACACGTTCTTATAATTTAAAATATTCCATTACTCATTGAGTTATTTCTCTTAAAATAACAGTTTTCTTAAAATAACGGATATATATTTGATTCCTATTCAGTAATTTTCGCAAAACATATGTTTTCAAAATCCTGTTAATGATTTAGTAAGCATATATTTTACAATTAAATATTCAATTACAGAAAAATTTAAATTGAATGAGCAATTGTCAGTGTTTTAATCATTTTAATGCAACTTAATTATATAAAAATTAGAATATATATATTGCCGAAAGATATTTAATTCTGATTGCAGTTTGCTTTGTTTTGCAAAACATAATAAAGAATAAATTTAAGTGAAATATTAAATATTGTGATTGTGTTCCATAATTGTTTTAATAATATTCACTTGACTATTCTATTTTGGAGATCTCATCAATATAAAATTAATATTGTCTTTTATTTATTTATTTGAAAAATGTATACATAATATTTTAGGTAAAAGCAATTTTGAATGTAGATTTAAATTCCAATATCTTCCCCTTTGAAACAAAATAATGTACAAAATTAATTCATGTTTTTATGAGAAAAACATCGAAAGAAGAGCTAAAAGAAATTCCAAACCCAGTAACTTAGAAATTTGAGGGAAATGTTCAAAGGAAAAAAAAAAGGAAATTTAAAACTAGTCCCCCCCCCCTTGAAGAAACCATTCAGAGAAACTTTTTAAGACAAGGGTGTTATGTCTCTTCTTGAGCATGCCATCAAAATACTTAAAAGGATGGTGCAAGGGGAAAGGGAAAAGCACTCAAAATCGTTTCGTCTTAAGAAAGGGGAAGCGGAGGAGGTAAGACTTGAAGTGGAGGACACTGAAATTATAAGGGAGGATGTAAAAAAAGGGGGTGTTAGCTGTTAAGAATTGACGCAACCTCCTGTTAACGCGGCATGTTCGCGTGTAGTGTGTAAGGCTGCGTAAATAGAGGGAGAGGGTAGGTCTATGTGGTGGATGTATACGTGGCGTCATTGTTACAACTGACACGTATTCGGGCCACTACTAAGTGGAAGAAGCACGGCTTTTCTTAAAAGCTTACACCCAGGGATCGGATATAAAATTGTTCTCAGAATGTTCTAGGATGCTGTTAAGATTGTTCCAGATTGATTCTTACAATATTTATTGTAGCATTTTCGTGAATATATGGCAAAAAATCATTCACTAGGAATTATGGGAAATGTTCCAGATTTAATGATTTGTAATAATGACGATGGAAGAAGCTGAAATATAAGTTATTAATTATATTATATCTAGATGAATTCTTTGAATTCATTACTCATAACCAGATTTCAGGATTATATGAAATATTACAGATTTATCATTTACAAAATATGTAAAAAATACTTTTAATTTTATTTCTTTAAAATTTTATTTAAAATTTACATTATATTCTTCCCTAATATGTACCATGTTTTATTGATAAGGTTTCAAAAAAATGCAATCATATCAAACATTAAAAATTTTTTTTATACTGAATGATAAGAAAAGTAATAGCAAACAAAGTTTCTATTCAGAAAGATGCAGTGGATGAGAAATTGTCGTATTTTAGAGAAACTTAAATTCTCCTCTACAAAATAAAAAATCCAAACTTACCCTCTTAATTTCAGGGACAGAATATTAATTTGAAAAACCTACCAAAAATATTCTAATTCAGCAAAATATTTTAAGGTGAGTGATCTTACTGTCTTCATAGTAAATTTTAATTAAAATTACAACATATATTGATTAAATGATAGTTTTTGTTCTCGTTCTATATTTGAAAAGCATGTCAGTGTTAGAATAATATTTTAAAACAGTCCTTAAAAATTGTATGAATAATCAATTAAAACAAACCAATGAGTCATTATGACTTTGCATTGTGAATTATATGATTTTGTGAACATAAATTCAAAGCAATAAACTGAATGAACAGCATCTACATATTCCCAGTATTTGAATTCTTTAGGTATAATAAATTACGAAACTTGACATTTCTGGCAATAGAATTTTTAACTGCTTACCCAGAATGAAATGAATTTTCAAAAGAAAATCTTTTCTAAATCCTAAAAGTTTTAATTTCAATTTTTATTTTTAATTTTTCGGTTGCAAATAACTTGCATAGAAAAATTTTTCCATTAAAGTGTGTAGTAAACAAAGATGCAATATTTTTTTATTTCATTAAACTATTATAAATTCTGAAAAATTTATTAACATTTTGAAAATTTCATACATAGTTACATTTTACAGGAATCATTTCATAAAATTACTTTTCAACTATTTTCTCAACTGTTTTCTTACAAATTTTACTTTTTAACATTCCCCAAGTTCATCGTCGATCAAATTTTTTTAAATGATATTTAAATAATTAATATTCTTGACAATATATATATATAAATAAGACAGATACAAATTAATTTCATTTTTAAAGTATAAAGGACTTATTCATAAACCTGGATCTTGTTCCGATCAACAATATCAATAAAAATTATTCGTATTTCTATTTTCTACTCATTTGTACAAAATAAGAAATATAAAAATAGGATTAAACCTACTTAAAAATATTAATGACACAACACAGATAAAAAATATACACACATACATTTATTAAGCAAATGTCATTTTCCTTAATTTTTTAATTTTATTTACTTTCTGAATTGATTGAATTCAGCTTTGAATTAATAATTATTTGATTGTTTAATTTAATAATGTTTTTGAAGAGAACTACTATCTAAAACTAATTTAAAACTGAAACTCTTATTTAAAACTTTGAATTTTACTTAAAGTTAGCTCTAAATACTCTGAAAACAAAATACAGTATAACAAAATGTAATTAAGTATAATTATTTACCTTTTTTGCTTGAACTTGAAAAATATAACATTTTAATTTTATAAATAAAATTTGTTTTATTTTAAATTCTTATAAAGTTTGTTAAAAATTTTATTTCTATTTTTAATAAAATAACATCCTTGTTAAATGAGAAATATTTTAAAATTATCGATTAGGATAATTACAATTGTTAATCTGTGTTAAATTAAAAATAGGAAACACTTTCTAAATATGTATAATAAAATGAAATTATACAGAATAATTTTACATATAAAGTATTCTATTTTTATTAGAATAATTAACAAGATTAAGAAATCAATCTTCACAAAATATATTTGCTTGGTTTTTAAGCAGCCTAAAATTTTATGAGTAATAATTGTGTTTCTCAGCAGAAAAGTAAGACTAAACAAAGCAATTAAAAATAAATGTAAATACATGTTGTTTTTAAAAATGTCATTTTTATTTAATATTTTTAATTACTTTCCAATGATTTCCACAGTAATTATTTGGCTTAGAAAATATTGGGAAGAATGTTTTTGGCTTTAAATTAACGGTGAAGAATTTCCTCTATTTATCCATATAGACATTTTTTTGAATTGCATCTCAGTTTTTGCAAAATAATTGATGAAATTTATAAAAAAACATTTCTGACTATCACTATTAGAGATACTGACTTTAGATAACAACAGTTTAATATTGAGAATAAATCCAGTGTATTGTGCTTGGGCACGCATTGATTTCAGGTTAAGTTTTTCGCTGTGATTAGTTTATATATATATATATATATATATATATATATATATATATATATATATATATATATATATATATATATATATATATATATATATATATATATATATATATATATATATGTATGTATGTATGTATATATATCCCGAGCTTTTTTTCCTTCTAATTCTAAGTAATTAATAGAATTTTCTTAGTTGTAAACAGTTAGTGAAAATTCAATAGATAAATTTTCTCAATTTTAAAGAATGAGAATCAGAATGGATCATCACCTGTCCTTAGATTGAAATAGCAACCTCTATCGTGTGGACAACCCCTCGGCTGTTGACTTAACGCAACACATCAACCACTTCGAAATTGAAGACAAGGGTGATTCAGGAAAATTGCTTTCAGAATTACATCTAGTTATCTCCTTCATTGTTTGTTTCAACCGCCAGTCATCGCCGAAGAAATTGCGCCTTCCTTCTGCGCCCTGGCAGAAAACACAAAAATAAAATGCTTAAAAAAATAACCACAAGGCACAACCGAAAGGAGAGGGAGGAAAAGCAATAAACCAAACACTCTGCCATGATAACATTCTAAAAGATTGAAAAAATTTCAAAATTATCTTCTGGCTGATTTCTTCTAAGTCTTCAAAAAACTCAATCACTTAAATATTTTAGAATAAAGAGGATATTCTAAACTTACTTTGATAATATTCTATAATTACATTAAAAATTACAAAGAATTTTTTTTCAGGATTGTTCAATCACTGATAAAATTTAAAAAAAAGCAATCTCCAATAATTCTTAAATTAAATTAAAAATTAAACATTTATTCCTGTAAAATTTTGTAGATAAAGGTTACATTCTTTATTATAAAACAATTTATTCTCAGAAATCAGATAATTATTTTGTTATATAAGTCTTAGTTCAAAACCAAAAGTTTAAATAATCTCTTTTAAGCCACATTAATTTTCTTTTAAATTTAAATATAACTGGTAGCTGAACGGTTATTCATTCACGATTTTATGCAATCTTTTTGTCAGCTAAATTCTCATTTCGAGCGTGAGTGTTCAAAGAGGTGTAGTATTCTCTTTTAAATGTATGTCTTGGATTTATTCTGAATTTTGAAAAACATTAAATAAATCCATTTTTTAAACAAATAAGTCTTTGTTTAAAAAATGGGTGTGCACTTACGTGACATTTTACTTCAAAATTCTTCAACTTTACATTTTACAGCATTTTATAACTTGTAACGAGAAGCATTCAGCTGGAAACATTGTAATATCATTGCGGTAACCAAGCTGGTTTTAAATTTATTAATCATTATACACAGAAATCTCAGAATTACAGTATTTGATATTAATTTTGCTATAAAACTTTTAATTAAATCTCGTTTATTATTTTTTATAGAAAGTTTCCTTTATATAGAAATTATTTCAGATAAAAAATGTAATAGCAAATTTATACTACCATAGTAAAGAATTATGGATAGAAAAATTTGCTATAACATTTTGTTTAATTTTTTTTAATCACACAATATATCCATGCATTATAACTTTTTCATGAAACATTTGTTATTGGATTATAATTTCAAAGGAAAATTATTATTAGCTCTATATTCAAAATAAGAGATTTTTGTTGTTTTCATTTGTATAATTACATAGATTAGTTAATCAGAATTATTTTAAATGGTGAAAAGCATTGAATTCTATACATTTTCTTATAATATATTAAATATGATTCCAAAATAGTAACATTATTTAATATACTTCTTTTTAACAAAACATATTCATTTATTAAAATATTTAAACTTTATTTGAACAGATGCTTTCATAATAAATTTGTAATTGCAAAATTTTCTATACAAATTAATTTCTATTCTTATATGTGTTTCGTTATGAATATGACCGAAGGAAATAAGAATTTTTTATTGTTTACAACTTCAATTAGGATTTATTACAAACTTGGACAAAAATATTAGTTCACTAGATTAGGATTGTAAACATAAAAAATGTATAAAGTATGATACTATTTTGAACTGTAAAAAATCGGCTTACTCTTATTAGAATTTACTATTATTAAATATTAAAATTATATATTTAATTTTAATAATGAATAAAACAAAATAATTTAAGATGGCACAATAAAAACTGTCCCAAATAAAATAGAATTGAAATATTTTAGCAGATATTTTTATTCATTTTAAGTAAGGAAAAATACAAAGCTATAATCATAATAAAAACGTAAAAATCACAAAACAATTCCTATCATAAGAAAGCATAAAATGTACAGGTCGAAACACGATGAATATTTAGTTCGCGAAACTCATAAATTTCCTCCGAGACTTTCCTTTTATCAATCACGAAAAGATAGCCTCCTCAAGCCTTAAGGACAAAAGTCATCTCTGAAAAGTTTAAAATTCCGAAAAGAGCTATAAAATTAAATGCGAGTCCGAATCCAATTGAATTTCGGACGAAATAAACACTGTGGCGACTCACTCTTTCTGGCTCGGATCAAAAGTAAAATAATAAAAGTAAAGAAGATAAGGAACTTAAATAAAAAAGAAGAAAAGAAAAACTGGCACTCGATAGAATTACCGGAACTCTTGGTCTTTCTCTATCAAAAGCGCCTTTTACTAATATTGTTTTAGTTTTTAAGGTCCACCACATCAACTCTTCTATATGGTGCACACGTGCCCCGCCCTCTGGTGGTAAAAGAGAAGTAACAAAGTACCTTAAAAATAAATATAAAAAAGCTAAGTTCACTTTCTTTGACGAATGCATTTCACCATCTTGATTGCAAAGGAGAAGGAGACAAATTTTAAACTTTTCAATCCAAGAAATTGCGTTTTCCGTTAAGAAACGGAGAGAGAGAGAAAGAGAGTAAAAAAAATAAACAAACAAAATAATGCTTTTAAAAGAGGGAAAAAAGGTAACGAACTAGAAGCCTTGGGGACTTTAAGAGCTGGAATTTACTTACTGTGATCGCCGTCCATGTAGTGCTTGGGCCGGATAAAGAAGCCGGACATTTTCCCGAGAATGGCAGAACTTCTTTAGCGTTTGGGTATCACATTACCGAAGAAAGCTGTATTGCAGTAAGTGGAGAGAAACTGTGTGATTTGGAATGAGAAAAAGAAGAGATAAGTAAACTTTAAAGTGTATTTCAATTTAATACACTCAATTTAAACATTTATGATAGTTATTAAGATTATGTGAAACTTCTATTTGAAGAAAGCGATTATATGTATTGTTCAAATAAAACCAGCTGTATTACATATTTAAATAAAATTAAAATCGGGGATTAAGTTTTATACTATTTTTAAATAAAATCAATAACTCTGATTTGATTAAAACAAATTCGTAAGAACAGGCTAATAGAATTATGCACTAAAATATTCAAAATATTATATTAACGTTGATTAGAGGATTTCAATAAAATGATGATGGAAAATTTTGAAGTAATGACGAGATACAGACTTTAAGTTCAAAATAACAATTGCAATAGTTCAGATTAATTTTAATTTCAATTAGACTCGCTCTTTATCCAGTAATTACACAATTCCTGAGTAATAAGTAATATTATTTATCGAGAGAGATAGTTATTTAATTTAATATATTATTAACGCAACGAATTGCTTATAGCTTGGTTATTTTTAAAAACGCACTACGAATTCAAAGATATTTGCTCGTTGCAGAAAATACCTGAATGCTTGTTAATAATTAAATTTATTTGATTGCGCCAAAAATCATTTTAATCCCTTAACTAAAATTAGCTTATCTATATTCATAGAAGGCACCTTTATTTAACTATACACTAATAAACTTGTTTAAATATTCTTTATTTAAACTTTTTATTATTCTGTTAAATTATAATAAAAAGTCACAAAGAACTAATCATTGAAGTTCAATTTTACTCAGTGCAAGAAATGAAGAAAGGAAGCGTTGATAATTTTTTTTAATTAATTTTAAAATTAACTACAATGCAAATTTCAGTTAAATAATATTTTTATTAAATTTCATTAATATTATTTCTCTACTTTTTAGATTTCGTTTTCCTTATGTAAAACGAAAATGAAGGGTTTACTTTGATTAAGAGTATCATTTTAAAATTTACCATTATTATTTCTCGGCTTCTTTGAAATTACTTGAAATAATGTGACTTTTACAATAAACCACAAGGTATACCTGTAATTTACGCTACACGTTGATCAAAGTAACATAAAGTTCGTCTGACCATTACAACAAATCACATTTCCAAAACATGTGTAAAACATATATCCTACAAGAAAGAAAAATAACAGAAACTCTCCACAAAAAGCACTAGCTGCTCGTTTAACCAAACACGATCGTTCTTTCCTCGTTGCTCGACAGACGACCACCGCATTCCTTCGCTTATATATATCAACTCAGCAGGGCCTTTTCCGGGCTGACCATCAATACCAGACACGCGTTCCCACTGGACAGTACTAGCAGGCCTTTAACTTCCCACGACACCATGTCCCATATCATTCTTCCTATTTTCCCCCTTTTTTCCATCTTCTATTCGCTCTCTTTTCTTACTTTCGTTTCCTCCTCGTGCTATTGACCTTGCATCTTGAACTTCCCTTTTTATATATTTTTTTCCTTCTGGTTGACCCGGCCTTGACCCACTGAAATAGTCTGCTGCTTTTTCTCCTATTTTTTTTTCTCTTCTTTCTTCTATGTCTCCTAGATTCTTCTATTTTTTCTCGTCTACTGCTGGCCTAAACTTATATATATATAGACTATTTTTTTCCAGCATTATATTTTTTCTTCTTCTGGTGGCTATTCTCGAAGGAGCTGAAGGCTGTGCCTTTTTTTTATCCTTTGGGAATTTCTGTGTAGTAAAAACCCCTCCGAGAGCTTAATACCCTAGTAGTTTGAGTTGGCGACGAATTGGTCAGCTGTTCTCTCCAGCACACGTTTAAGCTTTCAAGTTGCGTAGTAAAGGAATGCTTATATTTTTTTTATAAACAGGTAGCATGTTATTGCGAGATCTCCTTTTATTTTTATGCAGCTCTTCGTAGATAATTAATTGATTATAAATTTTGCATAATACATAATGGTGAGTTAGTTTAACTTAGTTAAAATTAATTTTTTAACATTATTTGTAAAATGCATTGCATCATACACATAAAAATATTAATAACACAATTTTATAATTTTTTTGGACTTGTACATACATACACGAAGTATTTCGATTTCATAAAACCTTTACAGCTATTGTTGATTTTTACTTGGAAGAACTTTTAATTAATTTAAAAATTAATTTTTCATTAAATAAATATCAAATTATTTGTTTCCTTTCCATTTTTCTGTATAATTATCATATTCATCAAATTAAATTTATTGGAAACATAAAATTAAAAAGAGTTGTCTCTGGGTCCCTAATTAATAATTATTAATGTTACTTTATACTTTATATATATATATATATATATATATATATATATATATATATATATATATATATATATATATATATATATATATATATATATAATAACATTTGAGAAAATTGCAATTAGTTTTATTTTTATGATTTTTTCCCCTAATATTAGAATTATTATAAAATATTTTAAGATTTAATTTGAAGGCAAATAACATTGAAAATTTTAATAATCACGAACTTTTTTCTATATATTACTAAAATGTTTATCATTAATCTTATATATTTCAACTATGTCTATGTTTCAATTAAATCCTATTTAATTAGTTATTTATTTAAAAATAGTGTTTGTGTGATAACATACTTAAAATAAATTTGTGTATATGATTGTTATCATACATGTTTTTTATGGACTTAAAACAATTATCCAACTATTTAAGTTGGAGCCATCCTTAAAATAAGTATTAATCCCTTTTAAAATAGAGCTCATTATTATTCAAGGCATTCAAATAATTATTTTGTTTTCACTATTATATTAAGTACAAATAAAACTATAAAGCTATTTGCTAATTTCATTTCTAAATTATTTAAATCTCTAAATTATTTTGTCACCACAAGGGTGATTTGATACTTAATTGTGTAGGGGAAATTAGTAGGTGTGCAATCAATACCCAAAAAGTGAATCTTTGTTATTTAAAAGTTGGGACTGACAGAAGCTATCCAGAAGGGACCAACTATTCCAAAAGCCTTGAAAATATCATAATTGTAAATTTAATGAACTATATCTATTAAGATAATTTTAGAGTAAAAGAGATGCATTTATATTAAGAATAAATGCTGCTTATGAAAATCTTTTGCGTTAAAAATTGAATTTTTATTTATTCTATTCATATAACTTTTCAAACAGATATACTTTTTTATGAAATAAAAAATGATACATATTCATATCAAGCATCTAATTATGGGACCTAGTTAATTATAAAATTTAAAAAATCTTTTGTGTATGTGTTTAAAAATCGATAACTCAAAAAAATTTATTTTAAAGTTATACGTCATTAAAAGGTATTGTTAACAAAAATGAGTTAAATATAGTTTTGTCAATCCAGTACAAGAACAATTAATAATTAGTTCAAGTTCACTTCGCCATAGTATAAACTAGAGTTTAGCTCTTCAGAAATTTTGAATAAAATAAGATGTAAATTTCTCTTTTAACATTTTCACCTATCTCTTGAAATTATTTCTCTACAGTAAAAACACATTGTATTTTAACATTAACATTTTAAGAAATTGATATTAAATGCTATTTTGTATGATTGTAAAGAAGGAATTATTTGATATATTTCGTGTCCTTAAATTCATTTATGATTATTACTTTCAACAAAATTATAAATATTTAAAAATCTCTTTTAATTAATCTCATTTAAATTATTTATATATACATTCAAACTTCATTTACCAAATTTTTTTTAATTTGCTTGCATCTTAAACCAGTTCTCCTGAAATCTTCTAAAATCATTTTACCATGTCTTTAGATCATTTATCATATAAGGTGCAGTAACTTTTATCATTTTAGCGAAAGGGAAACAAAAAGTATAAAAAAAATCAGAAACTTTCTTTGGTAATAAAAAATATACTTTGTAACAAATGGCAGCATTGACGATGACTTTTCTTCCACCCTCTTGGAGTCTTCTACCCCTCATAAGTAATGATTTTAGAATTCATGCAACAGTCATTTGAATGCATTTCACACTTTCCCCTGATAACTGCCTCCCCACCTTCAAGCCAAATATAAATAACCCCAAAAATCATAATGGCAATGAAAAAAATCCTATATATCTGTAAAAGAAAAACAAAAAATAAATAAAAATACCAGTAATAACCATTGCCCACCACCAGCCATTGGCATCAATTCCTTGGACATCAAGACGTCCCCTTTAGGAGGGGAAAAAAAGTAAAAATTGCATCCCTTTCCCGGTCCAAAAGTTATCGAAAGAACTTTGGGCAGCATTATTCAAAGCGCAAGGTGTCACGGCGTCTTGCCGGTTGGCCATCAACCAGCCGAGCGTGCGCGATTACTGTCACCGAACCGTAACTCAGATGACAAACGGCCACACCGTGACGTCATCAATCGTTTCCATGACGACTCTCAAGAAGGGAGGCATTAAGATTTGGAGACCCCTACTCCCTTCATCTGGCCCTTTCCCTTAAATTCTTTATCCACTATATTCTGGACACTAGTGAAATGAGTCCTGTCAAAGGACTGGACTCCTAAGCAAATCACCGGTTGAGGGTTCTTGGAACATGACGCAACTTTGAATTCAGGATCAAAAATTTTACACAAAAATAGGTTTTAATCACACAGAATCATATATAAAGTAATAAATTAATTGAATAATTATTAAAAATATAAGAGCAGTTATTATTAAGTATTTTAAATTGTAATGCAATAGTTCTTTAATTGAATAATAGAATTGAATTTCATACAAGAGATTTTTCCTAAAATGATGGGAATCTTGGAATTTTTAATTTATATATATGTTAATATATATATATATATATGTAATATATATATATATATAGATATATATATATATATATATATATATATATATATATATATATAACATTATTTAGAAATACATTTTGGTGACACAAAATTTGCATAAATATATTCAGTTTTAGAAAAAATTATACATTTAATAAGTGTTCAATAACTTAACTTGAAAAACATTATGCTTTAATTTCTAATTAAATAAATGAAATCTGTTTGATTCTTATATCGAGAGAGAGAGAGAATAATATATTTTGCTTAAAGTGAAATAATGTACTGTTTTTCAATGACTTCCATACATGGTTATGAATATTTAAAAATGCAATATTATCAGAAAAATGTTTTTTTTTTTGCATTGGAATTTCATCATTTAATTAAATGATCGAAACAAATATAAATTTTAAACTATAAATATTAAAAATTTACGTACTTTTAAAAGAAAAAATTAAAATCTTAAAAAATGAATATTTTTATATATAGGAATGCAATGAAATGCTAGCAATTAACATTTAAGCAATTTTCAATCGAATTCTATCATTCAAATAATATGAAATTGAAATTTCTCATAAGACTTTTACTTTTCGAATTGATGATAGTGAATTCCTTAAAAATAATTCATGTATAATATCTTATAAGTTTTTAAACATTATTTAGTGATGAAAATTACACCATTTTTGCCACAATTAACTCTACATCGAACTAGAAGCATTTAACTCTCAAAATATCAATGTATTTGATTTGATGTATTTGATTTCTGATTGAAGTATGTATTTGATTTCTCTCATCAAAGCCATATCGAACTGAGTGAAGATATATCGAATAAGATCTACTGCTAACATACATACATCTTCGAGCACAAAGAAATATTTATGTAAACATATTCATGGTAGATGTTAGGTTTAATAACAGTCATAATTGAACAACAGGAGTTACGAGGTGCATGCACTTTTCTGCATGTACATTTGTGAAAATGGATGATTGAGAATTTCATGGTTTTATCCCTTGCGAAGAATAAATACGGCCAATTTTCTTGAAAGATTGTTTACATAAAGCAATATATATCGGATATTCAAATGTTTTTAAACAATCTTCTGTTATTATAATTTACACTACAACTAAAAATTATTCCCAATTGTCAACTAACATTGTAAACTAAAAATTATTCCCAGTTAAAATGTAGTTACAATTCATTTAAATAAAAATAAATAATTTTCATTAATAAACTGTACGCCTTTATCCCTCAGTCTGCAAAGGCACAGAAATGCATTGTACTTCTGCATGAGCTGTACTCATTTAAAGTTGTTAGTAAATTTTCATTTCCAAGAACAAAAATGTATTAACATATAAAATTAATTTTTTCATAATTAAGTGCAAAATATATCTCTCAATAATTATTCGAGTATGAATATAAAATTATCAAGTATGAGTATGAATATGGTTGAAGATGTGATCAATCCTAAATACCACTTTTCTTCGAAATAGGCATTCTCATTTCTTTTTCTTTGAGTCTAAGTTCTGGCTTTGAAATGGGCTGCATGTCTTTTGGATAGATAGCCATTAGTCGTTAATATCCAGAACACTTTTTTCTCTTCCTTTTTATTTTCAAATCGCCAACCCGAGATTTTCCACCCTCTTTTTATTTTTTTTCTCCATCATCGTCTGTGTTTGGAAGGGACAGAGGGTAAGAGAAGAAAGAAAATTCATCGCTCCCCTCTTTTTTAAGGGTGGGAGGTGTTGAGGTGACATACGAAGATGAACGTGATTTGAGACCATCAGTGGATTTTTTATTCTATTTTTGTTCACGGTATTTTTCTTGAGAATCGAAGATGAAAAATATGATAGATTATTTATCTTGCCCACTTTTTAATTTAAAATAAATTCCAAGTATCTTATCTGTTGCACGTGATTTTATATATTTTTCTCATATGAATGTTTTTCCTATTTGCTTGATTATTCCCGGATAAGTGGTATATTGATCATGTTTTAATATATCAATTAAGTTTCTCACTAAAGTAAAATAAAAGGAATATATAAATACTACTTTTGTGTGTAAATTAATTACGTAGAACAATGGGAATTTTAAAATAAAACAATATCACTATTGAGAGATAAATTAAATTTAATTTTTTACTTGAGTATCTTTCATCCTTGTGATTTTAAATACTAAAAAACATATAACCGATAAGAATATTTCTCTATTAGTAAATTTTGGTATACTATATACACTTGTATTCACTAATTAATCAGCAAGTACTAATAATTCTCATAAATAAGTTCACTACTTTTGGAGAGATTACATGTTTTATATTGGACAGAACATAGGATGAAAAATTTAAATTTTTAGTATTTTTACGAGTCGGTTTGTTTGTTACTTTACTGTCACTTTTTGCACATGCGGTCTAAGTTAATCGAAACCTACAGATTAAAGTGGATTCCATAACAAACCTCAACATCTGAGGTGGGAATTGAATAGCGGAAGATAAATATCTTAATGGAAAGTGGAACAAATATGATTAAATATTAGAAAATTATATTTGATCTGCAGTAGTAAATCAGATATTATAATTTGTTTGTGAATAACAAGATAATGTTTGATTAAAATATAACATAAGTCGTTTTTATTTGATTTAAAAATTTTTGGAGTTTATTCTACATGAAAAAATTTTTATTGTATATTATGATATTTTTTGCACTAAATTATTTTTAATGAAACTGCTAAATATATAAATGGTAAAAAATTTGGATATTCTTTAAAAATTCAATAGTTATGTTACTGATATGAATAAATATTATTTAATATTTCCTAATACTTTCTCAAAGCAATATTTTAAATTTTTCGCAAAAGTTTTAGCCTTTTATTACTTTTGTTTTTGAATGTAAATTTGACATGATTTGTTTTCGAGGTTTTTATAACATTTTTTCATTTAGTGAAACATGAAAATGTTCATTATAAGTGTAATTATAGTAAAAAGCTTAAAATTAAAAAAAAAATATTACTCTTTTATTTTCATATTAATTTACTGTGAATTATTTTTCCTATTGAAAAGTAATGGTGCATTATAATTAATCACTTTTATTTAAGAAATAAAAATGATTAATTTCAATATGAAAATCCTATATTCAATAGATTTATATTACAAAAATCTGCACACAACAAACATTTCTGCAATTATAATTCCTTTAATGAAGCATTTAAATGTAACTTTCAATAAAAATATTCAAATATTTAATTTTTAAAATGACTATTTATTTTTGGTTTTAGATATTTATATTAATTGCACAAAATTATTATAATTCAGAAATGTACTGATAAAATTTAATAAAAACTCCCAGATTCGTATTAAAGAGTGATATGTAGTATTAGTTTTTAAGGATTAATTGCTTTTTTGTGAGTAAGATAATCAAATTTAATTACATAATAATTTCTATGATTAAATTGTAAAAGTGGTAAAATTAAATTTTTGACTTATATAAGGCACAATATACTGTATTCGTTAACGCTTACTAAGTTTATTGTACTCTTCCCTCTTCAACCACCCTGATATCACAAAATTGTACAACTGTCAGAAAGGAAATTTTTGGTCAACATTACATTTCTAGTTCAGTATGACGATTCTAAAGTTAGAGATCGTATTTTAAGTGGGGAAGTGTGGAAAGAGGAACACAAAATCGAGGATTAGTGTAGATTTGATATGCTGACCCATATACTTTTTGATTAACAGATGTTCAACGGTTGTATTGAACAATAGGTGCAGAATTACATGGCAGGAGGAGGAGGAGGATCGCCCAGGTGGATCACCCCCTCTTCTGGAGGGTTCGTTGCCCCGAACGAGGAGGCTCCTTACACAATATCTTTAGCTTGGAACAAAGTTCAAATGATTTTTCTCATAACTTAGTTTTAATCAGAAACTCCGTTTTTCTCCATAGCACTAAAAGAGAAAATAAAAATGTTGTCAGTATAGCAAGTATTATTTTAAATTGTGTCATATATTCAAATGTTTATGAATTTCGAGTATTTTAGGTTTATTCTCATTCTAATAATAACTCTATGATTAATAATATATGCATTAATTGCATGTATAAAATCATTCAAACAAAATAACAAAGAAAGGAAATAAATTGTATTTCTAAATTTTTTCTCTAGTCAAAAAATATACCAAAATATCTTCTGTAAGATAGTATATTAACATACAAACAATAACCCTATATTTTGATTTGATAAAGTTTGATTTTATATTTTTCCTATATATCAAGTAATGGTCTCATTTAAGTTTCCCAATGTGAGATTTTCAAATGAAATACGAAGTAAGAGAATAAAGGACTGACAATGCCTTTTAATGAGATCACTTTTTTATTATACTTATCTGATTACTTATTTTTAAATTTTTATTATAGTTCCTTATCAATAATTTAGTGTACTTTTGAATGCAACATGAACATAAAACATTGCAAGCAAATAGTTGTTTCATTGTGATTAATTAGCTATATACTTTAAAATAAATCAGATAATTTTTAGCTATTTAAAATTAGCTAAATTAACACATAAGTACTTAAAACTTAACTTTAAAGCTTTTTTTCAATAAAACGTGATTAAGTTATTTAAATACAAATTAAAATTAATTCATTGAATGAACTTAATAAAACAGAAATATATGAGACAATTGTGTAGACATTTTTTCAGTGCATTCGAAGGATATATACCATAAAATAATAATAATTCACATAAAAATATATTTAATTTCATTAAGTACATTTTAAATGAATACTTACAGTATTACTTAAAATTATAATGTTTCATTACCATTAATTTCATTCCTTTCTAATTACATTAAATATAAATAATTTTAATAAAAATATGATGCTTGCGTAAAAAATATCAATATTAGTAGTTTTGTATAAATGTTTAATTAAAAAACTGATATTGTCATAATGAGTTTAATATTAAGTCATTTGAAAATTTTTGATATCTTATTGAACGGCAGCAATGTTTTATTGAACCGAAAATCAGCGATGAGAAGCATTGTTACTTACCATTATTATATTCAAGTACAAATAACAAAACTAAAACAAATCTTTGATGGCGGCGCATTAAAAAAGATGTTTCCTAACATAATCAGTCCGGCCTGTTACAAAACATATATTCTTCTCCCACAATGATACTTCAAACAATGTACAAATATGTTAACAGAAATACTGTCATGGAAAGCATTTTATAATATAAACGGCAGCCATGGTCTAAAACTTTCTCCTTTTCCTTACATATCATTCTTTCGGTTGGAGAAGTTTGCGTAGAGTGCATTGTAACCTGAGCGCTCGCGATCCGAGTTATGTACGCGAAAATCTTCCCTTTTTTCCATTCGTTCTCTTCTGAATTTACAAAAGGCTTGTGAATTTCCAAAAATTCAGTGTTCATGCTTCAAAAAAGCCTTACATTTTGCTCAAATGGCTCACTGCATTCGTTTCTCTAACTTTATTCTTGCGCCAGTGAGCTTGTGTATTTTGACTTTCTTCGAAACTAAGGTACCTGTCTGATCAGCAAAACAATGGTGCAAGGTTTTGGAAAGTAAACAAAACCCGTTTAAATTGTTGAAAGATTAATTCATTTTGTTGTATTATTTAAGCATAAAATATCCTGTTTTTTATTTCATTATGTTGCAGTTAAAATTTATGAAGCATTTCATTTTTACAAATCTTTCGAAATTTGTGATATTTTGATAGGCATTATATAAACTATATTTTTTTAATCATCTTATATGAATTTGTACGCAATAATATACTTCGTAAGTATGAATTTTGTTGTTTTTACAAATCATTAATAAGTCAAAATTTGTAGTTATCAAATATTACTTATGCAGTAGCTACCCGTTATCATATACCTTGATATTGAATTCTATAATTTTAGACTTATAGTAAACATCTTAAAATTATTGCTCAATAACTATTAAATTTGAGATTCTTGGGAAACAATATTTTGTTCTCAAGTTATCATATTTATTTTGCAATCTCACTAAAAATCAAACATTTATTATTTTTCTCGCTAAAAGCTAATTACCTACAATCCGATAATTTATTTTTTATAATCCTTTTCTCTCAAAACATTCCCAATTTCATGAATACCTGGCTTTATAACAAAATTTTTTTGATATTATTCTTATAAAATTCAAACCACCCAAATATAATATGCTTCTGAACTAACCAATAACTTTTGCTTACTTTGGCGGGTGAATAATTTTACTTTTATTATTTTTTACTGATGTTCTAAAAGCTAGAACCTGACTCCAAAAGCTATGGCTAAAGTTTGTGGAAATTATTAGGGCTTACGAATGTTCTTATTAAAAAAGAAAAACTTATCGGTTTTAATATACTTCTATGTTGGCACAAAAATACTTGAAATTTAGTGATTAATTTCTTTTAGATGAAATTATATTGCTTATGCTATCATAAAACTTGAAAGTTATTAAAATGTAGAATTTCGATGCTTTAAAAGCAATAAAATTTTAAAGAATTTAGGTTAATTGAAACGAAAATTTAAGACACTTAAACTTAAGACAATTAGGTTATTAAGCAAAAATTGAAGGATTATTGATATTTAACTAAATGTTCTATCAAATTTATTATTAATTATTTTGTATCATGATAATCAAATATTTTATACAAGCTTAATTATTTTAATAGTTATTGTTTTTAGATTCAAACAATATAATTCATTTATCTACAAAAGTAAATAACACTTACATCAGCTAAATTTTCGTAGGGATATAAATGTTTCAAAATTTTCTCATTAATTGTATTTAGTTTAAATTTGAAGTTCTCTAAAATTTGTAGTAATATCTTAACTAATTATATAAAAAAATCATTGATAAATAGATAGAAATGTTAAGTACTTTTGACAAATAGAAACTTGATATTTTACACGATATTTTTAAATATTTTATCTAGATATTTATCGGGAGTTTTAACGATATGTTATTAAAAGAAATAAAATCTATATAATTTTCGATGTTAATTGCTACCAAATGCATTATACTATATATTGTAAATATGTTAATGCTTACAGAAAATAAGTATGGCCAATCATTTTCTTTAAAACAGTATTAATTTAGAAAAAAAAGTCTTTTAGTTAATAATTATATTTCTGTAAAACAAATTTTAAATGCATATTCTTCTGATTGATTAGATCACTTCCTAATTTAGCAAACTGTAAATGATATAAACACTGGAAATAATAAAATTTATAAATATTATGTAAATAATTTTGATGGTAATTTTGTGTTTTATTATTTGTGTGGTATTTTAAAAGATTTATGTTTAAAATAATTTAATTGTTCTGTATTAAATATGTAAGTTTCAACTGTAGCATAATATATTAAAAGGTTTTTAAATTAAAAACTTTGTAACTCTTTTGCTTAGAGAAATAAAAATTTAATGAATTTAAAATTTATTGAGATTTTTTAAGATTTGAATAAAAAATAATTAAGAATATAACAATTTCAAGTCAGTAATAAATTTGAAAAACAAGAAAATTCAAAATATGCATTTGATCAGTCTAGCCACTGGAAAAATTAACGTGAATTTATATGTTTGAGAAAAAAGTAGAACTAAACTTATTCATTAACATTGTTTCTAATGAATAAAACCAAATATGTTTTTTTAATAAATATCCAGATTAATATATAGCTAGATGTACATTTTGGCTTTATTTAGAAGACATTCTTGTTATGCTGTTATTTTTGTGGAAAACTTTGTCAGCATAAAATTAAATTATTAATGCAAGCATAAATTAAATATGTTCTATTGGAAAAAGATTAAATTTTGGATAATTATTAATTTTATAAAATTGGGAATCTATCATATTTTATTTTCATTCTAAATTATTACAATACAACAAAGCTGTTATCTATTACTGGTAATATAAGGTAATCTTTATTATCAGACACAATTTGTAAAGGCATTTAAACGCACGTATGGCACGTTTGTTTGGAAATTTCAGAAAGAAGAATAACTAAGTTGTTTTATACAAAGTAAAATTATTAATTATAATTTTCCCTATCATTGCAGCAGAAATCAATAGTTCGTGGGTACATATCTTACATGATAGATAAATTTTTGAATGGATTTTCAAACAATTTTAAAATAGAAAAATCATATTCTTTTACCTTAATTTTCATAGAATATCTCAAAAATATGCATCTGTAATATGTTACTAAATAATGTTCTTGTTTACATATTTTTCATTATTTTTATGCCAATTACTTATAAAAGTAAATATATACCTGATATAACTTAAAATTTTCTATTTTTCCAAATATAATACAATTTATTTTTTAAAATGATGTTCTCAACTACATTGCAAGAAATTATTATAAGAACATTTTGATACAGCAAACACTTATAACTGCATAACTTATATAGTCATCACTTTACCATAAAACATCAAAACTTTTTTATTTTAAAAATGTAACATCTATTAAGATTATTTTTCTTTCATTGCTTAAAATGTTAAACTTGTTGTTCGTTGCGAAATGTCAAGACAAGATGCTATGAATGAGTGTGAGTTATAAATTTGAACTTATTCTAATAGGTATAAATATTCTCGAAATTATTCTAATAGGTAGGTAAATTCATTATTTATAAGCCAAATAACACAGCACGATCAACTAAATAGGGATTTTCGATAAGGTATACAATTATTTAAAAAATATATCACAAGAGTACAAATATGTCGTTATAATAATGGTACTCATTAGAAAAGTATATTTTATTCGTTCATTGTGTAAATGTCTGAAAATTTCTGTAGCTGCATTTCTAATTTCAATGTAACATCTACCTCTAAAACTTTTATTACTCAGATGCACCACACATCATAGTTTTGTGAACATATTTTAAATTTCTATCTATAAAGGTAAAAAAAAAAAAAATACAAGTTTGTAAGAGACCTTTTAAAAAACTAAAATGCATTATTTCTTTACTGGATATCTCATTTTGAGCTTACTTTCCTCATAATAATCTAACATATTTTTAAATAAAAACAAAGAAAAAAGTTTAAAAAAAGATTTCGGAAGTTTTTTACGTTACAAAGTAATTTTACAATAGGCCTATCTCGTAATCTTACATATCTCGTAATTAATCAGATGCTTCGAAAATTTTAATACTAAGTTCTTTAAATAACTTAAAGTTTAACTTGACAGTTTAAGAATAAGTAAATTTTAAAAAATTTTTATGGTTATGTTATCTGGTATGGATGTCAATTTTTAACATTTAATAACCCCAGTAGATAATCCCCGTAACGACAAAAAAGTCATAAATTATAATCATAAATATTCCATTTGCATCGTGTATTTTTTAAAAAAGTTAATTTTTTTAGAAAACACTAAAAATGAAACAAACATTTTATTTATATTTTATAAACTAAATAATTATGACTTATTGACAAAACTTATTTAAACGCCAATGTTTATTTCTGAAGGTAACTGATTAATAATCGAATCAATATTACATTCCGTAGCCATAATGTAATCGCGTAAATATAATGTAATAGTACCTTTTTTCAGTGGAACAAAATTAAATATTGCTGCATTTGGCTGTCTTTTGCCCTTGGTGGCTTGTGACCGTAATGCTCCTGTTAAGTGACAAAATTATTCCTAAGCAATCTTTTGCATCAACTAGCTTTAGCTTTGTTCAGCCACTAGTTTAACTTTGTTTATCAATCTTCAGTCAATTTTTGCACAAAAAATCGATTCAAATATATTTAATTTAATATAAAATTTTTAACCATTAAAACCCTCATATCTACATTATATTAGTTACCTTCTACGTAAGAAAATGCTATTTCTCTAACTTCATAAGGGGGAAGATATAATGAAAAATCACACATTTAAAATGACACTACAATCAATTATTAAAATATATTATACAGACATAAATGTACCTGAGAAAAAAAACATTTATTGTTTACATTTTTGATAAAATAACAACCAACACTATTTACTAAAATTGCTTAAAGAAAATTAAAAACCGAAATTGCTGTAAGCCCTCTTATTCTTCCCGTTATAAATAGATCAAGCTGGAAGAACAATTTGTTTCCAAGGTGCAATACCGTGAACAAATTTCCTTCGCGATTCTGTGGACCGAAAATGAATTTTCGTTTGCCTACAAGCGACATACAGAACACAGTTAGAAATCTTCAGCGACGCAGGGAGGCGTAAGAAGGACGGGGGATGAAAAAGAGAAGAAAATTCCTCATATGCTTGTGTCTGTCTAACGTAAAGCCCGTACTCGCGTGAAAATTGGAAAAAGGTGAGTTTGTGGAGGTGAAAATTTACTCTGCCATAAACGTCGGGCAGGAAATTACGCCATTTCTTCAGACATCATCACGACGACACAACATTTCGTATGACAGCTGAGCGTAAAGGGGTCCTCTATAAAATTACTCCCTTTTTTTAATTTAGTTTCAATTGGATAATCATCTTTGTTTAGAAGAAAATTGTCGTATTTGATAATGTGGTTTCACCTGAAAACATAAAGTGTTTTTGATCAGTTGAGACTGAAATTTTTCTTTTTTGTAATAAAATAATTGTTGATCAAAATTTTCAGATAAAAAGCTGATAAATGCGTTTGTACTGAATTGTAAATCATTGAAATATTTTATGATTGATAGTTAAAATGCAGTCCCTAAAATTAAAAAAAAATGATAAAGGAAATTTATTAAAAATATAGAAAACATGTTAATAGAAATATTATGTTTACCAGAAGTGATTACATTTAACACAGAGTATTTTTCAAATTTGTTCACATTATAGTTTTTAATTAAGATTTACCTATGATGACTTATGCTTTGGACATTAATTATATTTAACATTTATAATAATTATATTTTTCAGATCTCACATATGTTTACAGATTTTGTTGACAAATTTCGTTATCCAATAGTTTTTTAATTACATCTTTTTACTCTGACTTTATCTCATTATCATTATAATTTTTCGAACTAATATTTATGAAAGTCATTTAGTAATTTAAAAATTTTACTATGATCTTTAATTATTACATTTTTTAAATAACTTAAGATTCTATCAGAGCATTAAAATGAAATATACTCGAATGGACATAAATGCAGAAGAATTAAATAAAAAAAGCTCACTGCTTCCAATTTAACAGTTTGTTTTAGTTTGAGTATATACTTCAAGTATTTTTATTGGTAGTGATTCAGAATCCATTTTTTACATTATAGTCCTTAAACGAGTTTGTATTCGTGTTAAGAATTAAGAAAGCTATTCATATAAATCCATATTATTTAAATTTTATCTCCAAAATTGTAAGTTTCTGAAGATTAAGTAAAAATAAGGGAAGTTAAATTAAGGAGATTATTTCAGGGAAATTTTTATTCACAGTTCATATACGTTCCCTAAAATAAAATGTACCATGGAAAACATTTATACGCATGATTTTCATACTTATAATTATATTCACATCAAAAGCTCTTATAATTATAGGTAGAATAGTTGAAGTAAATGAACATTTTGAGTATAAATTTTTATATCAATAATTTTCGACACAAAAAGTTGCCAAAACAAATTTTGCGACTGAAATCGTCGCCGCTTAACACCTTTACTATTTTTTCTCAAATTTCATCGCAAAAAATGTTATCGGAAGCTCGATTTGCAAATTTCCGCGAAATCTCCAAATTTTGATTCAACATGCACCATTAAATTTTCAAGCAGAAATTTCGGAACAATCCAGCGAATATTTCTCCTTCTGTACACACGATGCTTCTGCTCATCCATACTTTATATGCCCCCTTCTCATATAATGTTAAAAAAGAGCCATCCTCCTCTCTCACCAGTCATCATAATTCAGGCGTGTTAAGGATGGCACGAGGAGTTTTGTAAAAAGCTAGATATGGGTCACGTGACATGCTGCACATTCCACCACCCTTTCGAATTTTATTTCATCCCTTTATATATATTTCCTTCTTTTTTCCTCTCTGTGTAAAAATCTAAATCTATCCTGTGCATTAAGGATAATGATGTCTTTCTCAACCAACCGTATTTTCATGACAGATGTTTTTGATAACTTGTTATTTCAACAGCTTCTTCTCCTTCTTGAAGAAGGAAATTTTCTGTCTGCTATTATTTGCAGATTCTCTTCTTCTTTACTTCTTTCTTTTTTTTTCTGTTGCTTCTTTATTCTTTTTACTGGAAAAGATCTCCTCATTCGACACGCAAAAGTGGGAGGTTCCTAAAAAGGGTACCACTTCTCACAGTTATCTGTGTATATCTCTCTCTCTCTCTTTGAAGTCAGCAGCTAGTAATTTAAATGTTGCAAAGTTTAGCTTCCCTTCTAGAGAAGGAGGAAAGAATTCGTAAACGCTTCCAGGTCCGAAAAGAAGAAGCTTTGTGCAAGACGTTGGCGACAAATCAGAGAACCGAGAGGTTGGATTCGCGTCTACTTTCATTTAAAAGTTCTTTGGAATTTTTTATTTTTATTTTGCTCGCTATTTCCTGGAGACGTTTATCGACGAATGAAAACTTGTTTGACATATGCATAAGATTATCCCTACAAAATGGAATACTGAAAGCTAGACTTAGATTAAATTTCTGTAGTAATTTTAAGCATTTTATTTGATGTCGAATTCAGAACGTTGCAATAAACAAATACCTTAAGATTTGAATTCTTTGGTATCATCTTTTAAGATATATTTTCGCTTGGATATCTAATAAAAAGGTTATTTTTATGACTTCGTAAGCATAAAGTTTTTGAATATAAAGATAATTTAGGAGATAAATTTTACAAAGGCTAAAACTATACCAATGTTTATTTATTTGATATTGAAATCTTCGTTTAAAAATCAATTTATTGATTTTATTGCTGATTTATTTCATACGCTAATCTTAAGCTGAGTTCCTTTTTAAAATAAAATCTTAATGAAAGATTATCAAGAGTTTATAATTCGTTAGGCTGTTGAAAAAAAAAAAGAATGGGTACATATCTTTCAGTCTTAGATCAATTTAATTTTGCTTAGACGTGATATATAGAATTATAGATGAATATATATATATATATTACATTTGAATCAAATATTGCAAAATTTATGAATATTTTTATTAAAAACTAACAATTGGTTTGATGCAGAATAATCTGTGGTAATCCGTGAAATATAAAAAAAATTAAAAGCTTTTTTCAGTTAAAATTTTCAAGTATCTGGACATTCAAAATAATTTCTGTGGATTGAAAAATTACAATGAAAATATCCTCAAGTTTACTAGAAAATTAATATTTTGCAATTACCCATAAATTAAAACAAGAAAATATTTCAAACTTTATTGGCAATTATAGTTGAAAGAATGATTTTAATTTTTTAAATCCAATTCTAACAAAGTCCATTCTTAAAAATGGCGATAAATGTTATAATTTTATCTAATGAATAAAATGTTTTTTCTAATTTAATTAAAATATTCATGAAGTATATGTAAATGAAATGGCAAGATAGAGAATTAAGAGTCTAAGAAATCCTGATTGTTTTAAAGTATAAGATGACGCTCATTGCAATTCTTCATAAATTGCAATTATAATATCATTTAATCATAACTTTTATTAGTTTAATTTGGGAATTATTCGTAATTAGTAGTGAATTATTTGATTAATGTGAATTTCAAATTTTATTGTGAATGTATTCTTTGCTTAGATTGTAAATTAAAATAAATTGTTCTCAAAAAGCTTATTCTTTATTCGTTGATATTATTTGAAATGATATTATTGAATCATTTTATTATGATATAGTAAATTTAACATAAAATATAATGAGTTAATTTAAAATGAAGTTATAGTAATTATACATGAATCCATGTTTCCATTTTTAATCAGATAATATATTTCATATACACATTAATATACATTAATTATGTATCATATACACATATATAAAATCTATACACAAATATAATAAAATTAAAAGAGTACACTTATATATAATAAAATGCGTATACGATTAATACTAATTAAATTAATGTGAATAAATTCAATTAAATGCGTGTACTACAAAATCATATACGCTTTTAATTGAATTATTTACACCTTCAAATATATTTTGAATAATATAATTTAACATAAGAAAATTTTGTATAGAACAATGCATTTGTATTTTTCTTGTAATTTTAAGCATTTATAGAGATTATTATAATGATATCAAAGAAGATATAAAATTGTATTTAATTTAACTCACACCATAAATGCACGGTTAAAAAAATCCTTTCATCTTTATTTCCTTCTTAAAATTTCTCCATAATCCAAAAAATGTTCTTGTTATAATGTATGTTCTAATAAACCGAAATCGAACAAATGAAAATATAAAAAATAGTGAGTAAAAGGGATGTTTCCAGAGAATTCTGCCAATTCTCATATTTTTAAATAACGAGCCCTGCCAATAGGGGAAAAATAAAAAAGAAAGAATGCATCGAGCTGTAAGAAATAGATCAGGGTGTACGACATGCCAATACGCGGTATTTCACGTAAAAAATAAGATTTCTTCTGTTTCTCCACCCCCCATACCCGAGCACATTATCGTTAGATACCGAAGAATGAAATAAATTCTCATTTTTATAGTCGCTTTGGGATATCTAAAAACCAGGATCTGAAATATCGAAAAAGTGCTTCGCTGTGCGAAAAGTAATGTTTTAAAATTATTTCCCCTTGTTTTTGACTCTTTATTTTTTAGGGGTTACAAGGGTTTTTTTTTTCTTTTTAAAGATTGGAGAAATTTTATGTGAGCCAAATATAAGTCAGATGTTTTGATGTATCTTCATCCTTCTAAATATACTCTAATAGAAATTCATCGAGGCTCGAAATATTAGAGGTTATTTTGACGTAAAAAACAAAATTGCAATTTTAATTTAGGTAAAAATTAGATGACTTATTCAAATTTTTGGCAATGGTAAGCGGATCAATGATAATTTAAACAAGAAATTTGCTCTTTCCCCTATGTAGATATAAGGGAAAACATCTACCTGTTTACAAAACTTTTTAATCATAAATATAAAACATTAAAAATAAATGTTGTAGAATTTATTGCCACACACACAAGTATATAGAATAGAATAACATATTTTATCTAAAACATATCAATTAAAATTTATAATATTTATAAAATTCACTTGTATTTAAGAGTGTTTAAAAAAACAAATGAATTGTGTTTTATAAATTGATATGCTTTTTAAAATAATGTAATTAAATTTTTGTTTTTAGATTTAAAAAGTATAAATAATAATAGTAAATATTTTTTTTTATTTTTCAGATTCCATGCTAATTAAAAATTAGTGATGTGAAAAAGAAAATGTGAGCCTGAATGCTTTCTTGGACTGACTTTAAAGAAGTTAACATCAACTATTTCTTTGCAGAATTTACTATGTTAATTTTTCCCACTTTTATACGAAGTTATATATGATGTTCAGTTTTATATTAATTCGAAACAAAATGCAACATTTTTATTTGGATTTGAAATGAAAAATAATGAGACATATTAATATCATCTAATAAAATTAATAAATTTATCTTCTTAATTTTTCCATTTAAATATTTTAAGCATCGAAATTACTTTTATTGTTGATTATTCGATAAAAATTTATAGTGTATAAAAATGAGATTAAAAAGAACTTTATGAAAAGATAATTTCGTGTTTATTAAATGCAATTCACCTCATAAATAAGTCTGATTGTTTTGAGAAAATTCTAGAAAATTAAATAACAAAATATTTTTTTTCAATATTAGAAAGCTGATGTAAGAGCTCTTTAGATCGTGGGTGCGAAGTAAATTTAGAATATTTCGGTTTGGTAGAGGTTTCCCCTCCCCACCACCATTTTTACTTTCCAATAAATTCAAATTTGAAGTAAATCTGCGTTTTGAAAAGTTCGTATTTGCTAATGAATATCTAGGATATGCATGAGAACTAGGATATATAATGAATGTAAAGTAGGATATGTACGAAGGCAAAGAAAACTAGGATGTTAGTTATATTTTTAAATTAAAAAACATTTAAGAAAGTATAATTTTATGTTAAAACTGTAATGTTAAACACATATTTTTTTTATTTTGAGACATTATTGTTCCTTCATTTCTTATTTTTTAAAACTATACTTTTCAAAGTGTGTATTATTTGCTTTATTGTATTTTATCATATAAATTAATTAATATTACTGAGTTAAAAACGATATTATTGTGAAAATGAAGATAATTCAGAATTTTTTATAATATTAATTTTACTTAAATAATATAATTTTTATTAATTTTTGAAATTAAAGAATTTTACTGTCACAGAAACAAAAATTGAAAATATGGTTAATCATTAAAATAATAATGTTTAATAATATTTTATGAAATATTTTTTATAATTAGAGCCCATTCATAACCATTAGAATTTTTTTTATATAAATTGCTTTCACTAATATGTTCTCCAAAACGCGCGGAAATTGATGCTTAAATAAAATGCAAATTTTTGAATTCAAATTGAATATGATATAAAAATATAATTTTCAGATTTAATCTGTAAAACTATTAATACAAATAATTAGGCATTTGTTTCACATTTATCCTTAAATATTTCTTACAAATTATAAGATTCTTAAATCATACAAATTTTTTTTTTTAGATTGATTGAAATTTTAACATCTTTCAAATATTCCAAAGACTGAATTAGAGAATACAAGTTATTTGTTTCGATGACTGATTCAAAAAGAAATGTAACGATTGATAAAGCGATTTTTATATCCATTTTATATTTTATTATACCTTAAATAAATTCCAAATTTAAATCTTTAAAATTTATAAAGAAGGCACGAAAATTTTATGTAAAACAGATTGTTGCATTAACTCTATTCAGTATAAAAATTACTTTAAAGTGATTTAACAAGTATTCGTAGAAACAAAAATACTAATGTGTTTTTTATTTTTCTCCTAAGGTATGAGAACTGAAGTTTCTTTCTCTGATTTACCAAAATACATTTGCTCAAAACACATATTTAAGTTTATACACAAGATTCTTTATAAATTCAGGGTTAATTAAAATGTTTTTGAAAGTTTTCAGATTTGGAATGTTTGAAACATCTTTAGAAATTTTTTTTTTTGTAGAAGAAAAATTAATGCTTAGTGCATAATATGAAAATTCATAATATTAAACACACTTTCACCTTTAACGGTTAAACTTATTTCTATTTTGATTTGAGTTAAAAGTAAAAAGAGTTAAAAAAATTATTTTACAGGTACCAAAAGCTCAAACTCTGTAGTTAAACTATAACAGTTTATTTGAATCGAAAATATAACTTCATAAAATTCAGTTTCATAAAAACCATTTGATTAGTAATTATACTTTTACAGACTTATTGTACATTTTATGGTCACATTTTGAACCTTTTTCTAAAAAACTATGGTTTATTTTTGAGTCTTAAATCAATTTGTTAGCTTCTGACAAGAAGATTACAAATTGATTCCAGCCTCGAATATAAGCTCCATTGTTAACAACGACTACACGCATTAGTAATTCGCAACTTACTCTACATTCTTCTGTATTGTGGGGAAATTTAAAATGAATGATCCAAATCAAATGCTGATTACTGTCGCTGCAATTAAAATTTGAGAGCTATTTTTGGTAAAAGTTTAATTACATAATCTCTTTTTCCCATAATAATAACACAAACCTTTAAAGTGACACCCCTGTAAAATCAACACCATTGGTGCCAGGAGCTAGAAGTTTTAGAGATATAAAGTTTTAGAATATAAATTCCCTTATAATGAAATCATCATGGTTCTTTCCATGATAAATAACTATGTGAAAACCCAAAGTCAACTTAGGTTTAATAATATATTAAAATTAAAATGTAGATACTTTATTTTAGATAAAAATGGAATTTATAAGGCGTCTTAGATAAAAAATTTTTATAATATACTCTAAGAGAACGATAAAAAGTGCATAAATAAAGCAATTCGTAGTTTTTCCAGAAGCAAATATTTTTTATCCGTTTTACTCTTCATACAGGCTTTTATAATGGTTCTTTCAAAAGCTTATTTCCAATAAGACCTACCAGCCCTAAGGATAAGGGATATTTACGCAAACAAGCCAGCAGATCTAGTCTTGAAGACGTACATGGACAGAGGATAAGTATGCCCCCAAAAATAAATAGCTCACTTGCCTATTCTTCCCTTATTATGTCTAATGTAAAAGAGTAGAGTCCAGTTTATTTGTATACATTCTGATCGATATTTGAAATATCCTTCGTCTCTCGTTGCCAGAGAAGGATGGACGATGCTGGGTTTTCGGAAGCTTTTGTGGACGATAGGTAAGCGTGCTACATCTACATGGTCTTAAGGCGAAGACGGAGGAAATATTTATTTTGAGTATGCGTACGGGGCAGCGCTGGATTTTGAAGTACAGGATAAACAAGTTCCCTCCCTTCTGGAGTCATATTTGAATTTTGAGAAAGAGATCGAAGTAGAAGTGGGTCGGGGGTTTATTTTTTGGTAGTCGTCCTCATTTCTTTCTCTGAGATTGGAAAAATGTAAATTTTTTCCTCTCTCTCAGTGACCAGAGGCTTATTTTCAACTAAAGCACGAGGTCTTTCCACAGGAACGGAATTCAATTCGTTTTTTTTATTCTTCATATAACGAAAAAAATGCAAATCTTAAAGTAGTAGAGATTCTCTATAAGATAAGTACATTTCAGATATTCATCGGTAAGAAATAGTAATACTAGTTGTAATAATAAAATATAGTAAATATAATAGTTTTATTGCCTCTAATAAACGATGTAAGTATTTTTGAGTATTATATAAATGAAAGAGACAATTTTCATACAAAGTGTTGAAAAACTGAATAAATGAACGCAAAATTTAATTTTACAAGCAGAAATAATTCTTTTTCATGAAAAATAACATTTCCCTCATTAATAAAATTTTATGATAATATTATATGGAAATTGTATTTGTTATCCTCATTTTTTCACACTAAAAGTAAGAGAATTTAGATTTTTGTTGAAATAATTTTTTGATAATTTTAAGGTATAAAAAATTCTAATTTTAAATACAAGAATAATTGCCTTCATTAATGTAAATCAAATAAATGAAAGAAAAACTATTTTGAAAATACTCATATTTTCTGACTTTAGTGTTGTAAAATAGATTTTGAAAACGTTTTTCATTTTACATAAATTGATGCATATATGTTACAGTATACACAAACTTTAATAACATTTATGTATATTTTTCAGTAATGCAAAATCTGCTTTTTAATGTTTGCTTACATCAATTAAATAGGAATATACAATTTTATTATAATTAATAAATGTTTTGAGATTCCAACAATGTGATTAAAAAATACATAAAGAAATTTGTTAAAATTTTGCTTTTATTTGAAATTTGTATTAGTTTTAAGCAAAGTATTAAGACATCAAACTGTAAAAATCGGCATTGAAGTAGTAAAGCAATTGTAAATTACTGTCTTATAAAATTGATAATGATCCAATTTTAAACTACAATCATATTAAAAAATATTTTCTAATAATAATGTTGGAAGTATTTTTATAATTAAAATTTATAGACAAGAAAACACTTTTAATAAAAATATATTTACAAATTACTGATCAACAAAAATATCTTATGCCAAAAATTGGTTAAACACGTCTCACATTTTTGCGCTATTTTATTTAAATATTATTTCAAATTGATATTTCTTATCAATCTTTAAAATCAAAAATTCACAATATCGTATAAAATACCAAAAGAAACTTGAAAATATTTAAAAATCTTTCCGAATTGCACATTAAATATTTACACAAACAGAAACAACTAAATTAATAAGTTTCAAGAGGTAAAAAAAAATTGATACTTGCTTTCTACTGAGCAACATACATTGTATCATTTTATTTAAAGAAATCTGATGCAAAAAAAGTACTTAAAAGGTAAATGAATGATGAAAAACGGAAAAAAACTTTTTTTGCCTTCGAAAAAATAAAGGAAATTATAAAAGTTTCAGATTCAGGAATGTTATGTGAAAATGGGAAAAAAAATTCAAAACACAAAACTATTTTTTGATAATTTACGATCACAAGCATGTCAAATTTTTCAATTTCATATTTTAACTTTATCTCAAATAAGTCCATAATAATCAAAACATTTTTTTTGTCTTTTTAATATTTTATAAAACTAATGACTTTATGTTAAAAGAATGAAGTATACGATATAAGAACAAGAATACGAAGCAAATAATCTAATAACGTTGAGGATATAATGAATGTGGAAGAAGATTTTATTAGGGTAATTATAATCGTGTCAAAATTTTGTGCGTGGCTGCTGAAACTTACATTACATTATTTTTTTTCTAATTAGAAAATGTTGTTAATCAAGGAAAAAATCCGTGGAGAACTGAAAAAAAAATAAAATAAAATAAAACGATAAGAATTGAATAGAAATACCATTATTGTATTGAAAAACAAATTAATTCCAATTCTTAACGATTGTCTTAGTTGCATGAGCAAAAATCTTCGTTAAGATTCATTCATGACAATGTATCTTCAATGAAACTTAGACAAATATTAGGTATTTTTATTTCCAATATTGCTTGAAATCGTCTTAGAAAGCACCAGAAATATAAAAATGAAGTTAATTAGTATTTATATCACATTTTCAAATGTAATAGAACTTAAAAAATTGGATCAGATAAGTTTTAAATATTCTTTAAATGCTTTTTTGGAAAATAGTTATTAAAATCAATAAGAAAGTTATTTTATATTAAATGTATACTTGTTTTTGGTTTTATGTTTCTAAATCATACTAGAATATTTAATAAAAAATTTTATTATTATTATTAAAAGAAATGAATTAAATATAAATTAAAAATACTTCATTATTCGATAGTTTACATTCATAAAACAAAATTAAGATTCTATTTGCAAATAAAAAATTTTCTGTCAAATAAAATTATAATTTCAATAGCGGAATCTTACTCTTTAGTTATTATTTTTATTCAGATTATATACTAGAGAAATGCATTCATAACAAAAAAGATATATATTTCTATTTAGAAATTTCAGAGTTAATGCTAATTTTACTGGATATACTTCCGCCATCAAATAACACTGTTCACATTACTAAAGAGTGAAATACTTTGACTAAAACGTTTGTCAAGCTTTCTGTCACACAGAAGTGCAGCGCCATCTAATGGGAGTTTTTGACTATTTTCTATATTTATAAAAGTTGAAAAACTTTTATAAAATTTCTAACGATAAGAAGAACCTTTTAGAAGCTAATACTTACTATCAGAGTTTTACTATATTATTTTAAACGAAAGTCCCTTTAATAGGAACTTAGATCAAAGAAATGGTTTTGAGATAAACTCCGATTTGAAAACTGTTAAACTTGTAACGACTTAATTTTTATGAATCGATATTAATAATAGCTTCTATATGCATTCAAATAATGTATTTAAAAATTAAAGCCTTAAATAGAAATTGTTTTGTTAATTTTATTCTTAAATAGTTGCTTAAAAGATTAAATTTAAATTATAATTAAATTATAAAATTAATTATTAAATATAATTAAATTATAAAATTATAATTATCCAACTGATTGGGTAAAAATGGCATTCACGCAGTGAAGTTGAATTCAAAGTTGAAAAAAATGATTTAATTATTTTAACTAAAGTTTTGATTTGCCAATTATATTTAACAAGTTTAAATTTTAGATAACTATTTTTTGCATGTCACAGAAAATACAGCTTCCAAAAAGTTTACATGCCTTAAATGTAGTTATTATGCTTTAAACCGTTCACAGAGCGTTATATTTTTCAAAATGTGTTAAACTCTTTGAAAATAAGCAAAATACATTTAGAATAATTTAATAAATGTTACTTATAGTTCCAAAAAAGTGCATTAAAACTACTTTTTCATAATACATATTTATTGATTTATGCAAAGTTTAATCCCCAAGAACAAATTATTTTAAGAAATAAAATTTGAAAAAAAATTTATTCAGAATGGGATTTGAATGAATTGTTAGGAATTAAATTACTTTTATAATCCTTAGTAAATTGTAGTTATTAGTATTGCTAATGATATTATATTAAATTAAACCTCTTTTGTAATTGATTTTCATTTAATTTGAAATTTGGCTGAAATATTCAAACTAAAATAATAAAATGTTTAATTCCTTCATTTAGAAAGAATACTTAGTGAGCATTAAGATTTAAGATAGAAAGATGATCAAATATATTTTTTGAATAAAAAATAAAATCTATAACCAACATAGAGTAGGATTTTCATAATACTAGCTACAATTATTTTTGCTTAATAGGAAACCATGCCTGTTGTTTATGTGTTCTTTTAAATTGTGATGAAACAATTTTCAATATCATTCAATTTTGATGATTAGTAATACCAATGCTATTTGAGTCTTTTTCTTTTACATTAGAGTATGCTGCTTTTTTTAAAAGTAAGTATAATGTAAAAGAAATATTAGTTGACATATTGAGGAATTATAATAACCACTAATAATCTGTTTCATTTTTACTTTCTAGGCATCGATTTTACCCATAATGCAATTGTTTACAGTGGGAATAAATATTTAATCTTATTATGTATGGAGGAGAAGGAG
Organism: Latrodectus hesperus; assembly: GCA_037975125.1. NCBI lineage: Eukaryota > Metazoa > Arthropoda > Arachnida > Araneae > Theridiidae > Latrodectus > Latrodectus hesperus. The sequence continues at coordinate 94,079,081 of CM075852.1, read as the reverse complement.
TTAAAGTTATAGCTTTCGCAAACAAAGAGTTTTCAGTTTTAACAACACCATTGTAATGATAGGAGTTAATAATTATAATTATATTCATGCTTAGTAGTTCAATCAACGTGTGAAAATTGCCAACTTTATTCTTCAATTTAAATAATTAATTTCATCAGTAGCTAGTGGTGTAAGTTCACTGGATATTGCACCTGAATACTTTTAAAATATATTTCATAACAAAGGTATCAGATGACAGTGTTTATGTTGTGTAAGATAAGAAAGATATATTTTAATAATTATGTATGATTAAGAAATTTGTGTAATTTCAAAAACAATTAATTACTATGTAAAAAATAAAATTGTAGATTATTTTAAGTTATCACAATGCACTAAAATATTCTTTTAATTTTTTTGCATTCTGTACATTTTAATTCTTATTTTCGACTGAGATTAGATAGTTTAGTTTTAATTTATAATTATTCTTCGGAAGAAAATGTATAACAATAAAATTGGAAATAAACACCTATAAAATCATATTTATTTGTAATGTTTCATTTAGTGTAATGAATTAAGGGAATTGTATGACAGCAATTTATAATCCAGTCTGCAAAGGGTTTTGGATTTATAAAAGTATATTCAGAAGCATGATAATTTACAAGGTATCTAAAATTGATGACATCACTAGTAAACTTTATTTGTTTCATTATTATTTACAAAAGCAATGCATTTCAGTTATATTTAAATATAAAAAAAATCATTTTGTAATCATCCTTTTTTTAAACAGCATTGCACTATTTTAAATCCACCTTAATTAAAAAAAGTTATAAATTATTTCCAAAAATTTTTTAACATCATGAAAACTATCCAAGAATAGTTATGTATTTCAAACGAATCATGATTTGTTTTTAAAACGTATTGAAATAAAACTATTTTAGCTTCTTTTTTTAAAAAATAAAAATGATTCAGTCTATAATTTTAAGCACATTACTTTAATTAAATAATTTAAGAATTTATAATGCATTAACTTAATTTTTAATTACAATTTATATAAGTGATTTTTTTATTATTATTAAGCACCAATTTGCTGATAAATGCACAGTCCTGTTACAATATCTGTTATGTGGCCACCTTTCAAAATCCAGAATAATCACCTTCGACAGAATGGTTTGCTGCGAGTCGTACAGGAAGAATGTCAATTAGGTTCCTGAAGGTGTTCACTGGAATGTTGAGCCATGCCGAATCAGTGCCGTGGACAGTTGTGCTAGATTAAGCGTGTGAGGATCAATGTCACAAACAACTCGATGGAGATGGTCCCAGATTCTCGATTAGGTTTCTCGGAGAGTTTGCTGCCTAAGTAAAAGGGTAAACTCATTCTAATTTTCGTCGTATCACGCACGTATAATGCTAACTATGTGACACCTTGAATTCTCTTGCTGGTAGATCGCATAATTCTGAGGAAAACAATGCACATATATGGGTGGACATGGTCCGCAAAGACAGATGCGTACTTGTATTGATCCATCGTATCTTCCAGAATGATGAGTGAAAGCAGAGAATGCCAGGAAAACATTCCACAGACTGTGATGTTTTCACCTCTAGCTTGGACAGTTCTGTCAATGGTTGCAAGATATCTGCTTTCAGAGATTTTGCGTATTATGCACCAAAGTCTAGCTATCAAATCTAGCTTAAAACGGGATTTATCGGAAAACGCTACCTATCGCCACTCAATGGTTGTTCACTTATGGTATTCACGTGCAAATTCCAGCCTTAGTCGAAGATAAATATATAGCCATCATAGGTGCTTGAACAAGGCGTCTGCATCAGTGATCCAGAAGCAAACACATTTGCTGAACAGTGGTTTGGGAGACTCTGTTGATAGTCCTTTGGTTCATCAGGCCTGTCAATTGATCAAAGGTAGCACGTCTATTTTTCCGAATGCATTTACACAGCTGTTGTTTACTTCTATCATCTTTGGGCCATTGTGCATCACATTTGCCACTACGTTGATTTTGGGCAATCCATTTTGCCATGCACGGCGAGATGCGAACAGTTCATAAACTTAGAAATCACGGAAATGCTTTCTCGCCCAGAAATGCAATGATCCCTTTGGGAGTTCGGATAAATATAACCCCACTTTTGCATTACGCCAACGATTGCAATTTTTTCCGAAGCAATCACTCACCTTTTATATACGCTCAACTGCATTGTGCTACCACCTGCTTTCTGTGATTGGTTATTTAACGTCAAAGACGAAAGTACGTTGTGGTCACATTAATGTGACTGGCCTGTGTATGTCAATCCTTATAATGAAATGTTAGATCATTAGAAAACTAATAAGATTATGTTTAAATCTAATCAAGTCCCTTAGAAGCTACTGTGATTTATTCCAAAAAACAAAAATGGAATAAATGAAACTTTTTGGATAATTAATTTTCAAATTATCATATAAGATATTCAGAATCCATGAAAAATATTGCATTACTCAGTAAAAGCAGAACATCTTTAATAAAAAATTAAAAATATTATTTGCATTAAAAAAGTTTACAAAATTTAGAAATATATATAAAAAAACTGACCTAATTGCGTTGGTTTTTCTCATTAAGATGTATAAGTTATACTTTTACTTCTTCTTAAACAGGAATTTCTCACATATTTTTAAGTTTATCAATATTAGAACATGATTAAAGATCCTATTATATTTGTTTAATCTGTATTTAATTCAAATGTAAAGAAATAAAAAATGAATATTGTCTGGCAAATAATTTCTTTTTTAATTAAAACTTGAAAAAATATTTTTAAAAAACTGATTTGTAAATCTATTTTAAGTAGTCATTAATAGTTTATTGTAAAATTTAATACAAAGCATATAATGAATGACATTAAAAATAAGTATAAAATATTAAAAAGTATAAAATACACAATATAAATATGCTATAAATTTATTATGTTTTAAACATCTATTTGGCCACATAAAACCATGATAATAGCTACATATGTTTACATGGTTGAAAGTCATAGAAGAATCATTAATAACTTTCTGTTGAGTAAGAAATCTAAAATATGTGTAAAAACAGTAATAAGATAAAACTTACTAAATTAAATAGTTATAATTTATGAAGAATGTGTTTTAAGTAATCCTAATGATAATTTTAATGATAATTTTTTGTAAAAAAGACAAAACTAATAAAAATAAATTTATAAATGTTTAAACATTATATAAATAATAAAAAAAATCATATCAAGAGAAACATTAAAAGTATTTTATATTCTAAATAAAATCCAAGCACTATTGAATTATAAAATTGTTTTATGATAATAGATATGGCAGAATATATTGATAAGTTACATTGGATAGTTAGAAATAAATAATAATCTGTAACATGTAAACATTTCTGTGTTTGATGAAAATTTTATAAAACATCAAAAACCCACTTACAAATGATATAAAGATTATTTAATTTACATAATTTTTTAAAAAGAACTTATTGATTCATTGTTTATCAATTTGCATAAGCATTTTCGCAAACTTTTTTCACAAGATATACATTTGAAGAAAATGTTTTATTATTAAACATATGCAAGTGTGCTCAGATTTAATTTATCAATATACTATTAAATAACTTAGAGAAAATATAATGCAGAATATTATGGATTTCTTAATTAACTTTATCCAAAATATACTTCTTTCTTAAATTAAATTTAGTAAATATTAATTGAAATTAATTAAAATGCTGATAAATTTAAAACTAAAATAAATTTTTCTACTAACGACATGAAATGAACAATATAAGAACTAAAATTAAGCACGGATAAGGTTACGACTTTATTTAATTTTTAGAGAAAATTATTAACTACGATACAATGAACTAACTTATTGAATTTATTTATTAAGACTAGAACAATCTAGTTGGTTTTTCAGGAATAAGTATTAGAAATTGCTTAGTACTCGGTAAACATGAATCACTAATATTTTTGACTTATTTATCGACCTCTAAATTTTTAAGAGCGAAACAATCTATGAGAAAATCACAAACTAACATTTTATATTTAACTGCTCTGAGTCAACGATAATCATTGATATGAAATACTGTAATAGTTAAAAATACACAATGTTCACCATATACAGAAAAACATAAGAAACAGACCAAATCATGTGTGTATACAAAAGTGATATGCAAATAATTTCATTTTCTATACAACCGCATATCATCAATCATTCCAGCAACGTGGCTGAAAGCTTGACGATAAAAGTAACAATTGCTGATATGAGAACCTTGAGAATAATAAAATAGAATGATATTTATCAAACAATTAATAGAATATTTAATTTATTTTTTGGTGTGAAAGTTCAATATATTTCATAAAAAAGGAATTTCATTACTGAACTTGACGGAAGAGGAACGTTTAGCTGCTGAAATTGCAAGTGATCCTAATGATAAATTAGTAGTCTTATCATTGTAACAACAAACAATGATATGAAAATGGAATTGGTGGTTACTGAAGGGAATGAATGACGATCGGAGAAATGCAACCCTCTCGTTAGACAATTACACTTGAAGACAAATATTTTGTGTGATTGAGACTGATGGATTAATCTTCCACATTACTTTCATATCATAACAAATAGTCAATAGCATAACAATTAATGTCTGCTCAAGACATTTGATATTGATTTCCTCACGATAAAATATCCACTACTAGTCCAATACTTTGATTACCTTTGAAACTAAAACAGAGATGTTAGCGTTAAAAATAAAGATATAAGCAGTAAAGGTGAAAATCCAAATGATTTGACATAGTATTTTCTGACAAATTATTCTTCTGTTTTCCACATGTATACAATAAGAATTTGGAAACTATTGAGGAGAATTTGGAGATACACTGAAGACTTGAATATAGGGATTAAAGGAATATGCAGATACTAAGAAAGTTGTTACCTTTGCACCGTGATACTAGTTTCGCACTTAATATAGTGATCACAAATGGTAGTGAAATTCTTGCTTTTCCTTTGAATATGTTATAAGTTAAATATGTGATTGCTTTATATAATTCTGAAATTCTGCATTTTATTCTACTGTTTTGTCTTCAGGCTTGCCTATGACCACATCTCAACAACAAAATATGTTCCATAAGCTGCATTCTATCCTCATGTTTATTCTAAGCTCATTATATTATGTTTCTTTTCTCTCAAGCCTACTTTTATTTATGTCTCATATAAAATACGTTTGGTTGCTTTTTGCTTAAAGACCAATGTGTAATACATACTTACCATTTTAACTTTCCTTTGAGATTTCATAAATTGCAATTCCACAATAAAAAGTGTAAGGAATATTTTGCTTAACGTCACGATACATGGTGATAGTGTTTATTACTAGCCATGTAAATAGTATTAATTTAATCAGTTATCCATTTTTCATACCGAAGAAACATATAACGTCAGTAAATTAACAATTCTATAATGTTTAGTTACAATTCTATAATGTTCTGTAATCTGAAGTAATCTTTTCTTACCATTACATTTTCAGCAACCAATATATCAATAATTTTGTGCTGAGTAATTTTCTTATAGTCTAGAAACGATTTTTTTGATTAATTTAAAACTTCAAGTGCATAACAGCTATTTCCAAAGAATCTAAAACTTTTGATTAAAATAATGCTTTAATTATTTCTCTGGAGTAATTAATTTTCAACTTTGTTTTATATCTGCGAATACTCAAATTTTGTTTGTTATAAAAATTTAAAAATATTCAATTCTATTTTAAAAACCTTCCAAGAATTGAGAAAATTATAATTTTCTAGTTCATCGATATCAAATTTCGTGTTTGGATAGCAAATTCATCCACTTCAATTTCCAAATAATTTGATTAATTGCAGTAATCACTTCTGTGACTTTTTAAATTACTTTTCTTTTATGTACAATCTTAACCTTGCTGAATTTGTAGAAATGGTATCATTTAGAATAAGAAATGTAATTTTTTATTTGTGATGAGAGATACTCTAAATGTAAAAGTGCATATAAATATTCTCAAAATTTGGTATTAGGTTTCTATATATAAATAGAAAACTAATAATAAATTTAATAAATAATTATGTTATATGCTTTAATAAATGAGCTGTCAGTAACATGAAAATGTTTTCCTTTTATTCATATGTTATTTAATGTCTCATTACTTACAAAACAAGTTTTTCCACTTCAAGTAATTTGTTATTTTAAACAACATGAAAAAACAAATATTTAAAATAAGCTTTATTTGTAATTGCAAACACAAATTATGTTTGCTTTTGCTAGTTTATGCATACCCTATAACAAATGTGTACTTTATAAAAGGATATATATTCAAATATATTAGTATTATTGCAAAGCTAAATGAAGAGCTTGGGATACTTCGTCAAAAAAAGATTCTTTTTTATTGTCACGCAAAATACCTTTCAGTAAATTAGAAAGTACATCAAATCTCAACCTTAAAAAAAGGCATTCAATGCAATCTTTCAGACAAATTATAATAAGTACAAAATTACAACTCATTAGGATCATCCCCTAAATGTATCCGCAAGTAGTACATTAATCGGGCAATTGCGTGTACACATCAAAACAAGCAATCTACAAAAAGACATTGAAAAAGTTAAAGGTGAGACAAATATTAACATATTTTGCTTTACTCTCCTCTGGTAACTTTCTATAGAACAGGAAAATTAGCTTAAGAAAAATCCCATTAGAACATTTACTAGAAGTAAAAAAGAATGAGAAAAAATATTATTATTTTAAGTAAACATGAATAATGTATCATCCCTACAATGTTCTTTATATAAAGCAACCTCAAAGCGTGCTTAGCTGTTAATGACATTTGTAAGAAATGGGAGTTTTTAAAAGCTAAAAGAGATTCGGCCATGCAATCTCGAGCGTGTTTTTACCATGCGTGATTGTTTAACTTTTAATAGCACTTCTTATGATTTTTATGTAAGGGTCGTTACGTTTATTTTTCTATCTCCATAAGCGTAGGGGTCTTCCGAGCTTCGTTTTTAATAGTCTATTAGCAGAGATGTAACCCTCGGTCCCATCTCCTTCATTGCGTAAGCATTTCTACTGCAACAATGGCACGCAAAATCTCATCACCCTCACCATCTGCAATAGAGTGGCAAATAGAAGTTAGACGGAACAAAGCTCATTTGGAGAAAAATGGGCTACAAGTTTTTATTTTACAGAAAATGTCTTCTCTTAGATGTTCATATACTAACAAAAAAATCCTTTTTGTTTCAAAATAAAATTAATTTTTTAGACCTCTTAGCATGACGTGATCTAAATTCCAAACATTCAGATGTAAAAACTTTTTTACAATGAGATACTCAAATGGTCAGAAAGATTGTGTTAAAATTAAATAAAATATGGCGTGTCTACTGGTAATTTATTTATCATATGATATGTGTTTTATGTGTGCAATGAATTTACATAGAAAAATGTGTTAAAAAGTTATTCACAATATACTTGTGATTTTTTAAACACAAATTGAAATAAATAAAATAGTAAAAAGTGCAATGATATATTTTCATAAATAAATGATAGTGGAAAAAAAGTATTACTTTTTCAAAATTTACTTTTAACTGTTTATAGAAAAATTACTAACTTTCCAGGTGATTATAAAATTAAATTATTTTTCAGTTTTTATAAGCCAAATTAGTAGTTTTTAAATTGAATACTTTGTTTATTTAAATAAATTAAAAAGGTTATCTTTAAATATGCATAAAATATATTAAAAGTTGGAATAATATCATTTTTATCATAAACTTTGAAATATAAATTATGGAATAGTTATTAAATAATTTTATTAAAAAAACCTAATAAAATTTAAAATGTTATAATTTAAGAAAAAAATTGCAGTGATTGTAAAGAAAATACGAGAAATATTTTCATTTTTAAAATATAGCTGCTTTAAATTCATATTTTTCATCATCATTTACAAGTTATGCAAAATATCAAATAAAGTAAATGATTAATTGAATATTAAAATATATTATAATTGTTGAATATATTTGCACATATAATAGTAATACAAGCAAAAATTTATGCTAAAAAGCCTATAATTCATTGAAATTATAAATTAATATTATTTAAAACAAAAATTTTAATAACTATTAATATTTTCAAAAAAGTTATCAAACACAGTTTTATAATTAATCTTAAATTTTAATATCATCTAAATTCATAAGGGTGGTTTCAGCAATTATAATGAACTACTATAAACTTGCATTTTCGATAATGTAGTTTAAAGAATAATGATGAAATTAGAGAAGGAATTAAGATTTAAAATTTTCCAAAACTCAAAAATATGATTTTCTTTCTTTCAAAAATGTTTTTAACCATTTTTAAATAATTGTTAAGTGCTTTAGATAAAAATTTTATATAAATCTTTTTTTAGTTATTCACATATTATTGACTTTATCTTTTTTAATATGATTAAAAATATTAATTTATAATATTATAATTTAGAAAAATTGACTGTTTGACAAATTGGACGCATCAAAATAAAAACATGTTTTTGTTAACTAGTTTTTCTGTACATAAATAATGATTCATTGTGAAAAATGTTTTATTTTAGTTAAGATATCCTTTTATTGGGTTATTATAGTTTTATAGTTATTTTCATAGTATATTCTGATCATAATCATTAACTTAATTTTTCAATTCGTTATTCTAAATATATCAAGATTTTATTCATAAAATTTGAACTTAAATGTTAAATTCAAGAAAACAAAGAAGAAACACACAAACGCATATGTATACATAAACATATGTACAATATCTATCTATATATATATATATATATATATATATATATATATATATATATATATATATATATATATATATATATATATATATATATATATATATATATATATATATATATATATATATATATATATATATATATATATATATATATATATATATATATATATATATATATATATATATATATATATATATATATATATATATATATATATATATATATATATATATATATATAATATACATACATACATATATAAAAAAATTACCATTTTTCTTTCATTTTGAACAATATTCGCTGATTTCCTTACTAAAATTCAAATAAATAACTAATGTTTTTGACCAAATATTCTACCACTAAGACTTTGGTACAAGTTTATTTCGAGATCTAATGACAAATAAAACGAAGTTACTATGAATAGCTCAAAGAAGTTTATAAATATTTGCTATTCATTATTATAATATTTTCTAAATTATAATCTTTATTTGAATTCTTAATTTTTATGAAAATTTTTAATTTTTTTATTTAAAAATTCTTAATTTTTGTAAAATTCATATATATTAAGGAATTTAAAAATTTTCATTTCTGAAATTAAAAAAAATTTCCCATACACTTTGTTTATACATTGCAGAAATTTAAAAAAAAAAAAAACATACGGCATGGAAATATTTAAAGCTAATATTCAATAAATTTGATAAAGTTAAATGAAAATTTAACCATAACTGTGCATTTGTTTTTAAAAACTGTTAGATAATTTAGTGAATATTAATATTTGTGCGATATGATATTTTAGCACTCATCCGTGTTAAATAGAATATTTTTTTAATTTACTAATGAAAATTAATAAATTATATAGTTAGTATCTGTAAAAGCCCGTGAAAGTTTCCGTAATTTTAAAAATGTACACCTTCTCTTTAATAAATGCGACTGTTAAGCAATTATATTAAGAAAATTATACTTGGTCCACATCATTCCTTTGAGCAACTAGTGTAAAAAACATTTTTAAGTTTTTATAATAAAGAATCATTGCTATTTTTGAGGAATTATTTTAATTGTACTTTCAGAGTACAATTAATGCAACTTTTTCAATGAAAAATTAATGTCTGTAATGCGTTTAGCTATTTAGTTGTAAAATAATTTGTAAAATGTAATTTACTATATATCTACACGTACTTAAGTATTATTAGACAAATAAAGTTTCTGAATTTCCTTAAAATGAGTGAATTCTTAGCCGGATGAAGTGTATTGCTACAATACTTTTTTAAGATATTTTTTCGATTGTATAATATTTGATTATATAATAACATTCCTACTTGTCTCATCAATATTTGAGAAGATATAGAAAATTATATAAAGATATATAGAAAATATATAAAGAGTTAATAAAATAAAACATATTAATTATCTTAAAAGTATATTAATGTTTGTATTCTTAATATTCAATCAATAAATTAAATGATACAGCATAAAATTAAAAGAACAAAAATGATTTCAATGCAGAATGAAATGAAATTTTTTATTCTTTCCTAAATACAGTGGTGCAGTTACACAAGTATACATTAATACTGTATAAGTACTAATATGAGTCAAACATAAAAATTTTATTGAAAAAAATATCAAATGATGATAAATAAAATAATATTTGACAGAGTAATTCTTTAAATTATCATGTTAACAGTTGAATATAAAGTGTAATCACTGAAAATTTCATTAAAAATTTTAAAATTTCTTAAAAAAAGAACATGTTTATAAATGTGAATGAATACACAAATATCATTCATCCAAAATATAAGTTTGTCAATAAAATGTCTTTCGTTCCAAAGTTTAGGTTTTGATGAAATTATTCAATAAAATATACCAATATATTAAAAGCAAAAGTATTTAAATCCTAATAATCTTAAATAATTGCTTATAATCATTTTAATGTATTGGTTGTCTTAACTGTAATATAAGGAAATATTTTTGTTGTGTAGTTAAGATTTTGGAATTAATGCCCAATTATTTTTAAATTTTAACTCAATGTCCTTATTAAAATATATGTTTACTAAGTAAGAATAAATGAATAAACAAATTTACACACATTTACTTAGGAAACATATTATTAGTTGATTATTCAAAACTAAATGATGATTTAAAACAGCAACAAAAGAGATTTTAAAATTAGCATTTTCAATGAATTTAATTAGATATCTACGAATTTTATTTGGAATTTGATTCAAAACTTTAAGATAGAGTTTCAAAGCTTTAGAATATTTACTTTTGACATAAATTGGATCTCAGTCATTAAAGTGAAGCTATTGCCTTGATCTCATAATGTGGCTCTATACCACCTTTTTCTCTTATTTTACAATTTTACCTCATTTTAAATCATCTTTCCTTCGATCTTTTGCTCACTTTATCAACTTTTTTTGTCCTTTTAACGAAAAGATAATGACAAAGCAGACCTGGGGGACAACTTTACTTAATGACAGCGCATTTCTTTTATATACTTTTTAGTTTGGGTTGTCGAAAGTTATGGTACTTAGCTGTATCTTCTCCTTTTGAGCTAAGATTTTATTTTTATTTGTTTAGTTCTCTTTTTCATTTTGGAAAGTCCATCATTTCCTTTTTTTTAGGGTCCCATCTGTCGTATGTGCTATAATGACGGGGAAAAGATACTCCACACCCCTCCTCCACCCCCTCCTTTTTCAATCGTCTGAAAGATTGAGAGAAGACTGATGCAGTGATCATTATGTACAACGTTCAACCTGTTACGTACAAGGCTGTATCATTACTCTAGCTAAAAGAGAGAGACTTGTGCTAACGGCGCGCTCACTTTCAAGTATTTTCTTTAGATTTTGCGATATTTTTGTTTCGTTGCTGGTCCTTTTATCTTCAGGCTTTCACTCTCTCTTTTTCCATCCATCTATATATATACATTGGTCCTTAGTTCTTGTCAAAGAACTTTTCTCCATGATGGCTCGAATGAAAATCAATACTTCATACAGAAAGTAGTAGTATTGATTGCACATATTAAATAAATATATCTTCAATGCAATTTCTCATTATCTGTAATTTTCTATAAAATACTTCTTCACACACACAGAATTTAGATGGTATTGAAGTAATTAATGATCAAAATACAATGTTAGAATACGAATTAAAGGAAAAGTAAAATTTCATAATTTATAATATGCTTGACTTGTCGAAAAATTAGGTAAAATCTCAAAATATCTTGAAGTACTTTCAGTTGAAAAGAAATTTAGTATTTAAAAAGAAACTTGATAAAAATGGCGTATTGAAAATTAAATTACATCATTTTCGCCTTTAGAATTATCTTCTTACGAAAAAGAAATAAATAAAACGTTATTAAGAAATTAATCCATGCTCCCAAATACTTGATTTATTAGAACTGAAGAAATAAATAAAAAGAGGGATTATTGTTAAGGGAATTATTAAAAATGGATACTTTATTTTTTCAGCTACATTATTTAGAATATCAGCATATTGACATTCTAATTCAAAGTATGATATTTATTCGCAGATGAAATTGAATAATAAAAATACAGGCGTTTTAAATTCACGCAAAAATTTTTGGAAAACTATTTAAGATTGCAAATATTGTACAATTTCACTAGAATCATTTAGGTAAATGCTATGCAATTGGTGAGTCAGTATTAACAGCTTAAACTTAAGGAGATTTACTTGTCATCAGCTTCATGAGTCTTTTTAATTATTAAGAACAAATATATACTAAATTTTACTTTTTTATATATATTTGATTCTTAATATAAAAATAAAATTTCTACAAGAATTGGATACTCCACGTAACGTAGCAGTAAATACTAAGAAAGATTTAATATACATATATCGTACATAGATAAATATATCAAAATAAATCACATGCCTTGTAGACGTACTGTTATGTGAAATATACAATTGTTAATACTTCAATTGTTTTACTAGTTTGTTAAGCATTTATTATTTCTGGTATTGTTGTTGTAGTTACTTTTTGCATATGATACAAGGCTTTCATTTACATGTATGTATACATTATTGATTAAAATTATTGAAAAATAGACTTGTAATGCCTACTGTAATGATTGCACTGAAATAGATAAATAAAATGAAAACACTAACAAGGTCAAGTAAAACATTTTTAAACGGAATTATTTCAAAAATTTGATAAAAAAATCATTGAATTTTATTTGAACTCATAAGAAAATATATATGGCCCTAAACTTAATAGCACTAAACTTAATTACATTTGTCTTAAAAGAGTATTTCTTAATCTTGATGAACATCCTATACTGTGATCAAATAAATATTTTATACAAGATTATTATTTTTCAAAATTAATACATTTTATGTATGAAAGGCAAGGATTTTATTAAAAAATATTGATTAAATCATATTGTATAATAGGAAATTATGTCAACATAAGAAATGAAAATTAAATAAAATAATTAGTACTATATGATTTGATAAAATATTCATTTAAATGTACTATGATGTTGCTATCAAAAAATAACTGTCACGGTAATTCTCTGATTTTATTAACATCACAAAAATCAGAAAAAGAATCACGATATATTGTGAATATGCTTTTACAAAAATATTATTCTCCTGATGGCATTAGAAACGAAATGAGCATTTTGAAAAATAATGTTTACTAAATTCAAAAAGATATATTATAGGAAAATATTACATTAAAAAGTTGTACTGCATATATTTATATACAGTTAATTTAAAAAATAATGTTGTTTTGCCTAAATCGAAATATCTAGTATGTACAATGCTAAAAAATTTCTTAAATGTATTAGAAATGTTTTGAATGATTTTAGATTATATTCAGTTGTAAGATAGAAATTCGACATTAAAATAGAAGCTTTAAATTTCAGCTAAAAAACTTTAAAGTTGCTTTAAATTATGTGATTTCTTACCTAAGAATTATAAATTCATTGTTTGGATAAAGTATTGCTGAATTTACTTTATAATAGTATAAAATTAACTAGTCATTTTCTTAACTTTTTCAATTATTTATTTTGTAAGAAAAGGAAAAAATTGACTGATTTTAAGAAGAAACTAAAGATTTCTTAGTGTAACTTCAGAGAGACAAATTATAGGACTTACAATTTATTATAGTGTCAGACATGAAGGTAAATATTTCATATTGTTGCTGTATATTTATAGAATGTGATATGTAATATTTATAGAAGAATTCAAATGTTATAATCTTATTTGGAACAACATCTCTGGCGAATGAAATGTTCACTAAATTTATAATAAAAATCCACACTCTTAATAGAAATTAATCATCATCTATACTTTGCATGTATCCACTTCCTCAATCAATTTTTAACGAATATAAAATAGAAATAATTAACATAATTTCATATTATTTACATTTTTAAAGGCATTGACTCAAAATAAATTTATAACATTTGTGTAATTTGCAATTTACATTTACCAATACATTTCAGAAATACAATTTATTTCAGCACAGATGCCGTATAAGCCACGATTCCAAATTCTGAGATTGGTGATTTTTTGGCGGATTTTCTAATGTTTCTGGAAACCTCATTTTATTATGTCATACATATGGAGACCTATAAGAATTATGCAGAAAATTCTATTTTGGTAACCCTAGCATTTACGTCATCGTGCACAACAAGTTACGTCATCTTGGCAACATTACTTCGTCGCCAAAACAATTCAGAATTTGGAATAATGGATAATACGGCACCTATGCCTTTATTTCAAATTAATCTGTGCACTTGAAACGTAAACTATGTGTTTTAAAAACATGAATTAATCTTTGTTTTAACTCTATGGTATTTGCGAAGGAGCTTTTATTTAAAATTTTGACTTATCAGTTGGTCACAAACTAAGTTTCCATGGACAAAGAAAAGTGCTTTTCTTTAAGTATTTATTTAAGCCTAAGCAATAACATGATCAAAAATCAAAATCTGAGTTTATTAAGAGGTTATTATTATAGTTGTATTTATCAGTTATTTAAAATTATGGGGAGTTCTATTAATGCATCAACAATGTTAATAAAATCGTGATTTTCTTTATAATTTTATTTAGACCACTTTTCTATTAAAAACAAATATTCGGTTAACATTTGCTTATTTTGTTTATTATATCATATAATTTTAAATACATTTGCTTAGACCCAATAACAAGTTAAATTATTTTCAATTGTGTAATAATTTGCTTTCAATTAGCCCCTCAATTTGAAAATGTTAAAGAATAAGTTGCATCAAGAAAAATTTTTTTCTACAATGAGAAATTAAAAAAGATAAGAAAACTTGCTTAAATAAATTTAATCATCACATTCTATGAAAAATATGAGACCTAATTAAACCTTTGATGCAAATATTCAAAACCTTTTAGAAAATTAAAGCCTTGTTTTTAGGAAAAAAACGGGTGATTATTTTTCGCACTTATTACATTCATATACATATATTTAAAGAGAAACTATGAACTTTCGGTTTGTAAAGTTTTTATATATAAACCTGATTATATATAAACAATTACAGCCGGCTGATAATATGGAGTTTACACGAGGGGCATAAATTACAATTATCTGAAATAAATGTATCATCAAAAATGAGAGACAATAAGGCTTAAGAGTCATTTTGGCCCATGAAAATCATTTTGTATTTATTTAAGAAAACTGGCGTTTACTGTTTAGCAAAATAGTCTTTGCGCCTAAGGCGGAAATACGAATGATTGCCACTACCATTTCTCAAGGCAATATGCACTTCCCTGTCAGATACAAAAAATAAATAAAATAACATAAAATCCGCTACAGGATATAAAGCGCGCGAGATAAAAACAAGTATTCTACCCCACAAACCGGTAGCTTCTTTATCAACCTGTGGGACATATCAAGCCAAACTAAGTGATAAAACGGCCCGTTTTACCTGATCTTAACCCCAAAACGCTTCACAGGTAAGCCAACCGATAGGGGACTTAGGAGCGTTTTTCGAAACTGAGCGATGGTTGTTGGATAGCGCGAAGAAAAACTATCTATTTCTGAGATAAATTGCTCTTCTTGTAGCTGCGGCCAACCGGCAAAACCGTTTCTCGATATATTTTTATTTTTGAAGGGAAAAATTGAAAGATAGGGTAGAAAAAGGCGAAAAAAATAAGACAAACGAAGTTGCTCATTCCAAGCGATGGATAAGTTGCTGATGATCTTGATCGATTTTGATTTGTTCTTAACCACGCGCTGAATTGACTGTGGTTTTGACATCAATACAAATCATCTATGTTTAACTATTTTAAATGCTGTGTTATGGAGTTGATATCTGCCATGAAATTACCAAAAGCATTAACACAGATATAATACTTTTAGATCTAAAATAAAATAGTTGAAAGTTGATTTTACTCAACATAAAATAATGTAAAGACAAATTTTTAACACAGAAAATTATTTATTTTATTTTTTAATCCCAATAAGTGCATATTTATTTTAAATTTTTTTGCATTCGCGTCACTAATTTTAATAGTGTTTAAAAATTCCGTAAATTAATCTACATTTAGTCAATACTTCAATACAATTCTTTCTACTTTTTAAAAGTTTTTGTTCGATTATTTTTGATTCTATATTATGTTTATATATATTTTGGGAGTTATTTTACTAGCAAATTTAAAAACAGCGTTTGTTTATATGTAATCTAAGTTTTGAAATAGTTAAAAGAGTTCTTTTTTCCAATATTTATTTTTACATTTTAGAATGAATTAACAATTATGTTTATTAACAGGAAAACTTTTCTTATTTTTTAGTTAAATATATCTAAAATTATTCTACTTGAAAATTTTTAACTGTACATAGAATCAAATATATATTTGAAAATGATATATAAATTTATAAATTAGTTTCTCCATTCAGAGTTATTTCAAGGGAAATGGTCAATAAATGGATAATACACATTTATAATATTTATATGCGGAAACAAAAAATAAATTACAAATTTATTATACAAAATAATTTATAAATTTATTTTAATAGTTTTAATTCATATTAATCATGTTCAATATGAATTAAAACAGATTAAGTAAAAACAAACCAGAATTTCAGGTCTATCAAATTCAGCAACTTTTTGAGTAGATTCTTCTTTTCTATAACTCTTTTACAAAATATTTCGACTGTCTCCGAAATTTCAAATCGAAGAATTCGTCTAACAGCAACACCAGTCGGTCTCTTGACATCGAAATTTTCTTTCAATATTTCTAATGCCTTTTTTCCATCTTCAATTTGAGTAACTAGTGGTTGAAATTTTCTTTCTATACCTTGATTGGTTGTATCATATACTCTTTTTTAAGCTGTTCATAAGACTTTTTATCTTTCTCTGATGCATTCTCAGTATATGGCATAACATTTCCAGCAATAAATTCTCATGAGCCTCAATTTATTAAAGCTATTTTCCTTTCAATTTTACAGGACTGATAATTGAAGCCTTTGAGCTTGGAAAAATTATAAATTGATGGCTCTGAATAATCAGACACTTTGCAATTAGTTGCTTTCATCCATTTAACGTTACTTTGTTTAGCTATTAGATCAAATTTCCGAAACTCTACATTTAATCTACCATAAATAACAGGTTATTCTTTCCCATAACCTGTACGTATGAAGACGTGGAGAATAAAATCACGGTGGAAATAGGTAGCTACATTCAGAAATATTTATTTTAATAGTAATCTAACACACACAAATCTTATGCATTGAAATAACATTTATTAAAATCATTTTAAAATAAACCGAGACAAAATAAGTTACAACAGTGACCAACTTGGCCATTGAATTGTGGCATACATTCTGAGATATAAAGGAAGTGCACGTTATATTGTACACATGTTCATGTGTGATCCAATTAAATTCATTACTTATATTATGAAAAAATATTTATGACAAATATGAAAAATAAATTACAAATTTATAATATACAAATATGATTTTATTTAATAAAAATTTATTTATAATGTACTCTTACAAATACGACGAAGGTTTATTTAATTGCATATATTTCAAGAACCAAAAAAGATTTTAAGAATAAAGAGACTTCTTCCAGCAAAAAAGCGCCAAGCTAAAAAATTGAAGTGTGAAGGACTTGAAATTAGAAAAGATGTAAAAAGCTTTTATGGGGGCCATGCAATTACTGCGTGAAAATAGGACATTGTGAAGAAAAATGTTTCCAAAAACAGAGACGAAAAAGGCAAAGAAGACCACGTTCTTTAGAAAATTTCTACAGTGGATGGAAAGAATAATGGATAGAATATGATGAACCTAGTGTTTATTTGAAAGCATCACCAAGTGTTGAAAACTGGCAATTCCTGGTAGATTTTGCTGCAACATCTAATTTTTGCAACAACAAGGAAATCCTTACCACCTTCAAATGTTGAAGTTTGAGACAAAAGCAATGTATTAGAAATCTTAGGCACAGTTGATCAGATATGATTTACAGAGGTATTTGAGGTAAGGTAAAAAAAAAAAAACTTAACTTTAAATGCTCTCTGTGTACCATACGTGCATAAAAGTTTAATATCTCGTGCAAATATTAAATTTTGTTCTATGTAGATATGTTGATGATATAGCAAGCTTTAAAATTATTTATCTAATACTTATTATACTACCATATCATACGTATGATATGGTAGTATAATAAGCATACCGATATTTTGACAGTAACTAGAATTGGTAAATTGTATGTATTGAAAACTTTACAAAACTTCAAATTGCTCGTTTCTTTAAGTTTAGAATTGGTTCATTGTACATTTTATCCCATAAATGTACTTTTAATTGATCAAATAAGTAAGAATAATTCGTTTAAAAGAACTAAAAACTTAAAATGTGACGCTAATAAGAATTAAAATTTGCTGGGTTTGTAAATTGAAGTGAATTTCTCTGAAACCTGAAATTTATCATTGATTAAAAAAATAATGCTTTAGAAAATGTTTACATGGACTTGTGAAGACCTGCTCTAATTAATTCATTAGGAAGTATAATATTTCTTTCTATTGTTGATGATTATTTTAGAAAAATTGAAGTTTTTACCTTAAACAGTAAAGAGAATGTATTTGATTCAAACAGTTTATGGTATAGTTAAAAAGACAAATTAATGTAAAGATAAAATCTGTTAGATTAATAACGAATTTGAATTTATTCCTAAAAAATTTGAATGTTGCTTACATGAATTAGGATCAAACGCACATCCACTTGTTCATCTGAATAAAACGGTGTATCAGAAGGTTTAATGCCACTACAATGGATGCAGTTAGAGCTATGTTACAAAACAGGAGTCTACATCCTAGATTATGGGTGGAAGCTCTTCAAGCTTACTTTCATGTCAAAAATTGCACCAAACACAAACTAACAGAAGAAAAAACACTTAATGTGCTTTGGAATGCATTTAAACCATAACTTAAACATCTAAAAACATTTGGTTGTTTAGTTTATGTTCATATCCCTAAGATTCATAGAAATAAGTTACAACCAAAAGCAAAGGTTGTTATTTTGGCGAGATATTCGATTTAGAGAAAAAGGATCTGGTTAACAAAAGAAGGCAGAATAGCAGAAACCATACATGCTCAAATTGATGTTAATATAGTTTATTTATACATAAATTAAAAAAAATTCTGTTTTATGAAGCAACTAGTTGGTTTGTAGTAAAAGAAAATGAAAGAAAAATGTGCTTGCAAAAATAGGCTATATACGATCTTCATAAAATTGGCCAAGAATAGAATTAAGAATTAGATAATATTTTGAAAATTTTAAAATGTTGAAATGGTGTAATTCTGTTAAAAATGTACTAGTTGTATATTTATATGATATCGTTGTATTTGGAAAAACTCAAAATGTAATGCAGGAGACTATAGACGTCTTGAAAACTAATCTAGAAATTACTGAATTAGGTCCTGTTAAATTTCTACTAGGAGTTGATTTCGAGTGAATCGGTAACTCAATGCTTATTCAGCAGCAAACTTATATTGAAATGTTGATAAGTACAGAATCCTAACTGGATATCTATCGTTTCCTTCTTGCAAATCTAGATCAGACATAGAATTTTCAGTCAACGTCATGTATCAATTTAACAATGACTACACTTATAAGGATTTACTTATATTTGTTGATATTCTATAAATTTTGTGTTTAAAATTTTAAAAACTATAAAATTAATTCCTCTAATATTCAAAATTATAATTTAGTAAGATTTCCTGATGTTAGCTGGGATTGCAATTTAAATAAGGCATTCCACTAGTGGATATATCTCATATGCTTTGGAGGAATCACATTTTCTTGGAAATCATTTAAATAAAAATGTGTTGTATTCAGTACTATGGAAAAAGAATTTATTGCTCTGAATGAAAATGTCAATGATTATATTTCATTTTCAAGAGTAGAAAAAGAGTTACGCTTATATCAGTGTGATAAACCAATACAGTGTTTTGAAAATCAAATAGCAATATTTTTCTCAAAAAATAATTAAGGATCTGTTTAAGCAAAACATACAGATATTAAATAACACTATTCTCGAACATTTAAATAATGAATTATTTGTACTTTTACATGTAAATTTAATAAAATTATTTTATATTAGTAGTTTATTTGTTGGATAGTGTGAAAAAAAATGCAAATATTTTTAAATTATTTAGTAAATTTATAAATTTGTGTTGTTTAAGAATAATAATTCACAAATCTTACGATAGTATTCTATTATATTGAAAAAGTTTAGTCTTAAGGTGGAAGGCTTTGATGTTTTCTTAATATTAAATAAATTTTATCTTAAATATAAAAGTTTTTTTACTCCTGTATTAAAAATACAGAACGCTTATTTTGCTTTAATTAAAAACAAATAATTATGTAAAGAATGTAAACAAGAGCAGTAAAGAGCTTACACACATTGAAATATATTACTGTGAAAAAATATCTTAACATTTAATTGAATATTTAAACTGTTCAACTTAAATTGCAACTACAAATGATAATTTTTATAATAATTTCAGGATAAATTTAAATAATTTATTCTTTATTAATAGGTAACAAGCATGCAATATCTTCAAAATCTTTTAAAAAAATTTCTTCCCATGTAAAGATCTCTTTTCTTTGAAAAAAAATTAGAAATAGTCAAATATACAACACTGTAAGCCTTTTTAAATTTGAATTATACAAAAGAACACGAGACGTACATAAAAACACGAGTGTAAAAAATATTTATAAAAACTAAGACGTTTTTTGCTACTCTTAAGTGCAACATACGACCAACTATTCCTTTTAAATGCAATGCACCTGGAATCGGTGGGCGAGACGTTTTTTATAATGAAAAAAATTGGGGAGGAAAATGGGTAGGTCGGAATGATGAGGTTCCGTAATATTTTAAGGTCAATGATACTTTATAAGATATTCATTGATAATTTCAAAATATTTTAATAATTAGACGGTATTTGAATTCATGATGAAATATTTTAAGATACAGACAACAATAATAAGACGTTGTTAATAATTCTATTGCTTATAGTTTTCTATTCAGTTAACCATTCACCAAAATTACACAGAACAGTTATAATTTTATTCATTTTTTTATAATACTGCTCAATGATGTTATTCTATACTTTAACACAATCAATACTTTTATTGCTTCTGAATTATATGGATCAAATTTTGTAGTTGAGTACTATTAAATTATATAAAGAATATTAATAACAAAATATAATTTTGTAAACATTTTAAAAATCTTTATGTAATTAATAAAGCAAATAAATGATGCTTAAAAATTAAATCAGTCATAAAATTAAAACATAAATACTTTTGTTTTAATTTGTGGCTGTTTGTTTTGTTTTATTTTATGTGTGTTTGTAATAATTTTAAATCTCTGTATTATAAATGCACAAATGAAAATTAAGAGTGTTACAACTGGACTGTGTTACTGCAAATGGTATGGAAGATATGCACAAAATCATTTTTTGTGGGTAGATTATTTATTACCAAGAACAATCATTTTGTGGAAAGAGAACATTATAAAATTTCAACTTTAACAATAGTAATATAACTGCTAAGTTGGAATTGCTGATATTGTTTCGAAAAATTGCTGAAAGAAATAATGATCATCCGATGATTACATTAAGATATTTTACATCGCGAATAAGAATTTTAAAATACACATTTTCTCTGTACACAATATATTGCATAAAGCACTGATTATTAACCAATGGGATGCGCCTCTCTGGGGAGTAAGTACATTAAAAAAGGGGGTAGGAGCATGAGAAAATATTATTTAAAAAACTTATTAACTGACTGAAGAAAAGCAAACACACATACAAAACAAAACCCATTTCGACATAATAGTTAATAATTAATTTATTAAACTAAAACATCTTACAAAATGAAAACTTTCTTTTTGTAAGATGTACTTACTCTTACAAAAAATCAAAACATAATAAGTTAATTAAAACTTACTAAATTAGTAACAAATTTAATGAATATTAGTGACTTACTTAGGCCTGTTTTGAAGAGCACAGCTTTCCGAAGGAACGCTTAATATTTGAAATAGCCACTCTCAGTTCTTTTTCTTTATTTAGCTGAGATTTATATTTTGTCTTCAACGAAGCCATCACAAAAAATCCAGTTTCACAAAGGTAGGTTGTTGAAAATGGTAACAGAATATGAAATGCCTTTTTTTTAATGCAAAAAGCTTAGTTGTTTTCTGGTTTCGCCACGGGTCGTGAAGTCTATGAAGATATTTCCTCTACAATTGAGAGTTTTTCGCGAGTAATAGAAATGGATCCCTAACCCACTCATAACTTGCTATCAGTTTGTCGTCAGCAAGAAAATATTAATTAAAATTCTTTGCCAGCATAGCTAAAATATTTTCAATGGTTACAAAAACAGTTTTTATATGTTATTCTTTAGCCTTGTAAGTTTTAACACAATCATCTACATTTGCAAACATAATTAGGTTTTTCCTGCCTTAAATTTCTACTTCACTATTCTAATTTTCCACAAAAAGCATTAACTTTATCACTCTTACCCTATATAAGCCTATTTGATCATTGGAGTTGAAGATTCAAATTATTTAATTCCTCGAATATGCCGACCAAGTAGTCCAATTTCATCACAAATAAACTATTGAAAATATTCTCCGCTTCCATTCTGTTTTCATCTCCAATGAAAATAGTGATTTTTTCTCTAAATTCATAAAAATGTAGCAAAAACTTCCCACGTAAGACCCATCTTATCTTGCTATAAATAGTAACTTTGAGTGTACTGCACCCTTGTCTTTACAAAATGCTAAATATTCTTGATTTCAGAGGTGTCATTTTTTATAGTTTACTACGGTTACAATCATAGTTAACACAAATATTCAGACAAGGACTCCTTTCTTTAAAAGCCAGAGCCTCTCAGTGGATCATACAATGTGTCCAGACGCACTGTGGTGATTTTCGTTTTACAAGTGCTTCTAAACTTTTGAATCTTCCGGACATTGAACGAGCGCCATAGAAGAATATTCCACTCAGTTTTTCCTTTCTATGTTTGACTAGTTCATATCATTTAAGATAGCAAATAATGCAAGTGCTGTTGCTTTAAGTTGTATTGATTTCCCAAAAACGTAATTCTTCTACTGCTGACATATCAAAAAATAAAACATAGGCAATGAAATGACATGTTCATCGTGACATATCGGCAATAGATAGTAATAAGATGGCGTAGGCATTTTTATTACTAGCTGTTGCGTCATCAAGCTGTATTGAAATTAAATTGTCACGCAACTTTTAGAAAGGCTGACACTGTACATTTCAGCTGTATTACCGATTTGAAGGGCAACAGTATCATTTGAAATATATATGGACTGCAATTGTTTTACAAAATTATTTCCTAACGTAGTTTCGACTTAAAATTAAACCGAAAATTTATGTATCCTTGAGCATATTTTGTTGGTTTTATTTTCTGAATAACAGTTGTCCGTGTACTCGTTTGATTATCGTCTAATGTTCGTACATTTCTGCTTAAAACTTATCCATAAATCTTTATAAATTTGATGTTAATACCTAATACATTAATCTGAAATTAACACACAAAAACATATATAACACAAACACATTCACGATATATTCGAAACCGATAAAAGAATCAACTCTAAATGAGACTGGCGCGTCTGGAGTTAGAAACTGGCTTTATCAAACTTACTTCTCCCTATAAGGAAACAATAGCTCACATCTGCGAATGATAAAGACGACATCCGGTCGAAATCGAAACTTTTTGAGAAACCGTTAGAATATCCGACATGGTGGAGACAAGAGTAATAAAAAAAGCATTGAATACTTGTTTTATTATTACTGAAGATGGCTGTTGTCAAATGTCAAAAATATAGAATAAATTTTAATGCTTTTAGTTAATTTTTAGATTTAAAATTAAACTCGTAGTGTAGGTTTAGCGCAAATATATTCAAAATTATATTATTGAGGATACAATTTAATGTATGCGGGAGGCACGATGAAAATTATGATTAAAAATTGGACCGTGAATACTTAAAGGTTGAGAAATGCTGGCATAAAGTGTATATTTGTTCTATTGCAGTTAAATCATCTGTTTAGATATTTTTAACTTCTATCTTGTGTTGATTTTTCAGGAATGTTTTTCCATGAGTTCATATGGAATGAAATTTCTCAATTAAACAGCCAACAATATCAGCCATACCAGATATTGTTGAATAAAAAAATGTTCACTTCCTCTGAAATATCGATTATAACTACTTTATTAATCGAATACTATAGAAAATATTCTATATTATACATAAAATATAGAATAGGTCTTTCATAAAAACCGTCGAATTAAATGTTTTTCAACTCAAAGGCAGTATGTTTCCTCATTTGATGGTATTTCGTAACAATAACAGTATAGTAACAAGGGTTGTCAGAAAGTTTATTTTCAATGAAATATCGACTTGTTAAATCATTCAAAATCCCCACTATGTAATTGCTTTGAAAATTGTAATTTTAAAAATAATTTTATTATCATTTAGAGAATTAAGTTTGATAACTATAAATATTGATAAGATCATTCAGTATGAAAGAGCCTTTTATTCTTGAAATATTTCTCAGTGTTTATAAAAACCAATTTGCATTTGCAACTAAAGTTAAACTTGCAGACTGAAAGGACATTCTGACATCATTAATACTATACAAATTTTAAGTGGATTCAAATGGAGCATTTCCTTTATAACGTTTCTAATGGTAGTCCAAGATAGAAAACATTTTAGATACTATTGCAACAACCTTTGGACACCACTGCATCTTGTGCCTTCAAACGTTACACTAATAATTTTTGCATTTATCTTCTTATTCTCCAATGTTTCCTCTGCATTGATCAGTATTATTCTTGTAGAGCAACAAAAGACAAAACAAAGCCAAATAATTTTTGAATGATTTGATTATATCCCTTAATAGTCTAATAGTCATTGAGACTACGTTGTAAGGTTTTCAACATTTTCAGACCAGTTAGATGTTATAGTATTGTCTTCCCAATTGTTTTGTCAACAGCTTTACTTGTAAAGCATGATCAGGAATGCGGAACATATATTAAGCATTCATCAACAATTTATTGAATAACTGAAAAAACAATTTCTATTCCTTTTTTTAATAAAAAAATGGCGTAGCCGTTATTTAAATACTCAGAATTTTGAGTTATCTATTGCGTAGCAATACATAATTTATATATTGTTTAGAACTATGTTGATCATTGGTCGAGTTTTATGTCATTAATCAATGTTGCTAAATATTTCTATGAATATATCTATTTTTTCTTAAGGTTTTTATATACAATTTGGTTTTATTCCATTAACAGGCACTAAGTTCACACCAGTACTTTTAACTATCCATATCTTGAAAACGTTTGGACAAAGAACAAATCTTTCAAGTAGCCAATGCTAGTACATTACTTTGAAAACGTTTAGGCAAAATGATTGATTTTTAAGAACTCTGTTTTTACCAGCTTTAATTTTTCCATTTTCTGTCAATGCTTCGCATTGATACTTTTATGATTTTCCTGTATTGAAAGGCACGACGACCACCTACTTAGTTTTGTTTTGTTGTCAAAAGTGACTTCCATCTGGGAAAAATTATAAATTACAACATATTCAGTAATATCATGGTGAGACAGTACATGGTAATTTCAGGAAACAATACTGGGTTGTACTTGGCCTCTAAAATTAGTGCATAATATTTCAATAAGTGGATTAGTTTACTGAATACTTGAAGGCACTCGTAGCTTAATGCGTATTATTTTAAATATTAAAATAAAATATACCAAGAAAGCGAAATCAAGCAATAGGAATTCCTTTTTTATGACCAATTTTGAAAATTTAAATTTTAGATCAACTTGATACCAATTCTCATTCTGGGAATGTACAAGTTAAGACTTGTAAAGTGTCCTCGTCATTGATAGATTCAATAGCTGTTCACTTAATTTAATTTTAATCCCACACATCTGAGGCAAAACTTGATTACATTGACCTTAACTCATTGATTATAAAACTTACAGTAAGCATCAAAAATGAATCAATCAGGACTGAATGAATATAGATAAGCAAATTGTGCAAATATTAACGGATTTATCATCTGTATGCGCTTTTATTGTCTGCGTTTCGAAATGTATAAAAGATCTTATAAGTACTATATTTTGCACTAGACTCAGACACTCATATAAATGACTCACAAGACTGCATATCTGATTTTATGGAAATATTGTGTTCTCAAGTAGTCTTTGAATAACATGTTTGAAGTCAGAATATCCTTGCTTCCATTTGTGAGATTGTGACAATGCGTTGAAAGTAATAAAATTTAAAGATTTTGAAAATGATACTATTATTGTTTTTCATATTAATCTTAAGTTTATTCCTGTGTTTGCAATAAAGTTACCACAGTCACGCACAACTGTTGGTGATGCCGTGAGAAAGTGAAAAACTATGTTAAATGTCTGGATAGCTATGGTATACATATTTGCTCACATTGACCTTTCTCGTAAACTGACTAAACCAGATCACTATGTTCTGAAGTGTCACAACACTCATAGAAAACTTTTCGAATCATCGAAGAGAGGTTACACGGAGGTTATGATGCACCCCAATACTTTATAAAAAGAGTTCTCTTCCTCTTCCTACCCACTACCAATATCTATAGGTGTTTTGTTGCATGCAAACGAGGCATAACTCTATAGAACAAATCCAGAAAATTTGCTTTTATTTGCTATGTTATGTGTAGATTTTGAAACTCAGGAAAACTAGTTAAAGGAACTACGATACACACTACATATTTTTCTACTTAGATGGATGAACTTGGAAAATTGCTGATGTCAGAAGAAGTCTTTTACCCGAATTGATTATTTCAACTGTCAAATTTGGTTATAGAAGTTTTCTTTCTTTTTGTCATTTCACTTAGTATATTTGCATGTTAATGCCTAGTAAACTGAATGTCAATGCTTAGAAAACAGTTTCGGATCAATGAGTTCTTTTCACAGTTTTCTAATTGTATGCAATTGACGACTATTACTACCATGACGCATATCCATATTTTAGGCTATGCAAGCATAGTACAATTTCCTTCTAAGTAAACTGTCTGATGTATGTGTATATATATATATATATATATATATATATATATATATATATATATATATATATATATATATATATATATATATATATATATATATATATATATATATATATATATATATATATATATGTGTGTGTGTGTGTGTGTGTGTGTGTGTGTGTGTGTGTATGTGTGTGTGTGTGTGTGTGTAAGTATGTATAATATGGTATGCTATGTATTTTAGTTTGTGTATATGTAAATAAGTGTCTTTTTCAAACATTTTAACTTTAGAAATTTATAATGATATTATATTGTTTATCTACTAATATTAAAAAGGACTGATGAGAATAAAATGAGGCTGCTTAATTTGACAATTTATTGAATTGTTCATTACAAACGAATCAATTTTAATTTAATAAAAAATTCAGCATCAAAAACGAAATCATATTCTGTAATTTCAAAATGTGATGTCTATTGATGACTGATTCCTTAATATTAATGCTTCTATTAATTATATAATGCATGCAGAATTTGATAACTTCAAATGTTCCTTAGAAAAAATGCAAAATTCAGTCTAAATAAATTATATTAGTTAGCTGTTTATAAAAATGAAAATTCTAATTTTGTTGTTATGGTTTTCTAACTTAAAAAGAGGAATGAAAGGCCACTGAAATAAATTTCACCAAATATACAAGCATAAGTGATTTCGAAAATGTTTACAGCAATTAATCTTAATAATTGAAAAATGTACCCGACTTGACACCCTTTCACTTCATATAAATGATCCCTACTAAGAAGTCTGAGCTCAGTATCCCCAGGATACAGCAGACTGCTCTTTCACGTTTTTTGAGTAGCCACATTAGGTCCCTTTCTTTTCAACAGGGCCAGAAAGTCTTTCTGGAGTGTCACTGGTGCAAGGCTGATCAGCCCTCCCCGAAACATATTCTTCACTGTCTGAATTTTACTGTGAACGAGGGTTTGGAGAATCCTATTTTATTTTTAGACTTTTTAATGATTTTTGGTTTTATGGAGATGGTTATACCATCTGGGATTAGAAACAACAACAAACAACAAGAAGTCAGACAAGTATGAACTAGTTTGATATCCATGACTTTTGTTGTATAAGAAGAAGAATCGAAGAAACGTTCTTGCCTAGACTGATTACAGTCCTCACTTGTATTCTAAAGAACAGCTCTGAGAAAATTAGGAATATGTGCTTTTTGGTTAACCAAATATGCTAATAATGAAAAATAAACTTTTCAATGTTCTACAAAGGGTATAGAGCGTAATTTCACCAAAATTTTACTGGAAACTAATTTGATAGTTTATCTTGAAAAATAAACATTAAAATTAAATAAAGAAGATCCAACATATTAATATTTATAAATATTTTGCTCTTCAAACATGCATTACCGAGTGTAAGGTGAATTTTAGGTACAGAAAATATACCTAAAGTTATTTATAATATAAAAAAAAGTTATTTTGAAAAAATGTAATAAATTTTATAGACCTCAAAATAAAAAGTACCAAATGATTAGAAGAATAAGTATTATATTAATTAAATATACGGGTACATAAAAATATCAACAAATATTAAACACTATTTTCTTCATTATTCTTTATATGACTGGTTCCCTTCAAACAGGATAGTAAAGAATAATGAAAAAAAAAAACAGTCTTTTGTATTCACGTTTCCTGTACATTAATGATCACATTATCCTGAGAAAATCCACTACCACTAAGACATTTAAAATTACCCAAAACGAAAATATTTAAAGTTTTTTTCAGTTCTATCATCAATTTACACAAAATTTACAAGTTTTTCAATCACTCAATATTTATTTCTTAAAAACTAATAAGGAAAACAAAATAAATTAAGTAAAAAAATTTTTAATTTCTTAAAACAAGAGTAAAAATGTTGTTACTTAGATTATTTCGCTTGCTTTTTGCTTAGCATTTTTTGGATATTGTAGTTCAAAAATTAAATACTACTAAAAAATATGAGAATAGCTTAAGCTTGAAAATATTATCTCGAAATTGGTTTTCTCACATTTTTTTCTTTGAAATTTCTTTATGTTGACTTGCAGAGTTTATATTATTAAAAATAAACCAAAATAGCAGTTCTGATTTTTGTGTCATTACAAAGATTTTATTGAAAATCAATGTAATGTTATTATGTTTATAATACTTTGTTGAATAACTGCATCTTTTCAATAGGAAAAAATCGTGATTTCTAAATTCTCTCCTTTTTAATAGAACAGACATTAATTGAATACTATCATAAATAATATTGAATTATGAATCAAAGTAACACTAACTCTCAGTGAAGTTAAAATTCATTATAATTCAAAATTTACTATAAAATGCACATTTAATATTATTTAAAGAATTATTAAAATCATTTCTTATATGAACATAAATATTTTTACCATAAAATATCCCTCATATTGGTGCAATTTCATCAAATCGAAATTTATTGTTGAGCATGCTATACGCCTCATTGACCCCCGTATCTTCAGTCTTAAAAATTAAGATTTATTACAATCCAATATATATTATTTTAATAAGTAAAGACAGTAATCATTCATAATTATCAAAAATGCCTTTCGGTATTTAAATGAGAAAAAGAAACCTCACTTGAAATCACACTTAAAAATAATAAATTATAATATTAAAAGGGAATACAAACATACATATAAGTAGTATTAATCATGTTATCTAAATTACAATATTAAGAAAGACAACAGACATGAAAATCAAATTTATTTGAGATTATATAAAATATTACTTGTTAATTGATTGAAAGTATAGCATTTTGTAATACAGTGAGGAGGATGATAAAATCAACAAAGATGGTTGCCTGCACAACTAGCTATAACATCTGTAACTGGTTGTGTTACTGAATGAAAGGTGTCTTGAATCTGTTGCTGCAGTTTCATTGGTATTGATGCATTTATATCTCACCAAAATTTATAAGGAGTGTAAATAATTGCTGTACTTTTATGGCAAGGCTAATTATCAAACATAAACAAATTATTAAACGTGTTATATATTCAATAAATCTGGAAAGCTAGCAGTTCAGATGAATTCAACAAATTCATTACTCGTGAATGAGTATTTAAGATTTTACAAAAAAATGCAGTACTTATTTCGTTGAAATGTTGTCACAAACTTGGTCGCATGTAAAGAAGCTTAAATTAATATCTTGATCTTTAAAGATGTAATGCACCATTTTCTGTCCATTTCATGGTCTGCCAGGGAGCTGATTGTTGATGCTTGATTATGCTATGATACTGAAAATATACCACATTTGATATATGATATTCTTAGTAAATTATTTATAGTTCTTTTCACATAAATCCAACTTCATTAAGAATATGTGAACTGATTTATTCATCTGAGTAACAAACCTGAAAAGAAGTTTGAAAAGGTTGTTGTTGAATTAAATTTTTTCAAAAGCAAAAATGAAATATTTTTAAATGAAATTTTAGCATTTTCATTGAAATGTTTAGAAATTTTATTTTTTTATGTTTAAAATGTCAATTTTTTTATTATTTAAGACTTGAAATGTTTATTATTTACCATATTTATCAGTGATAGTTAATACATAAATGCAGTTTAACCGTCCTTAAGCTAATAAATTGAAATACTATTCGAGTTTTCTTGGAAATTATTCTAAACTATATATATAATATCTTATAGATTGGAATATTTAGTATAATTAAGATATAGCTATAAATCTTGAGTAGACATTGAAATAATTGTTTTTTTCTTTTAAAATACATTGTGTGGTATTTTATTTTGTTTTGATCCTTAATTATTTTAATCATATTTATAGCAGAATGTGTATTTTTGTTGTTGATTATTCGATAATTTTGCCATACTCTAAATTTTTTAATAATTATTGACGTTGATATATTAGCGGCATTCAATTAAAATAATCGTTTCATCGTAATTATGATGAAACATTTAACAAAAGAAGTAAGAGTGCGAAAAGAAAATTCATGAGCATTTATGTTGGTTATCAACTTTAAAATAATTTGGCAATATACATCGAGAAATACATTAGAACAATAATTAATCATGAAATTAAAAATCAGTTATTTTGAATGACTATTTGTTTTTTATTATTATTTAAGTAATGTTATTGTAAGTTATTAAGTAAGTATTTAAGTAATGTTATTGGAGTAAATGATGATTCCATTGAAAATTAAAAATTAAATAAATAAATAACCATATCAAAAACTTACATTTCCTTAATCTCACATTACAAGAATTCTTACACAAATGTATATCATGAGATCAAGATATTTAACAGAATATCTCCGTTTAGATATATTACATAAATTTTAATTTATATAATATATGAGAAAAAATCTTACTTAGAAATAAAGTAAGGGAAATTTGCTATCATAAAAAAGATGAGAATTAATAGTAAATTTATAAAGCTTTAAAACTGTGATTTATAAACTTTAAATTAAATGACAAAATTATGGATTATTAAAGAAATCTGGGAGAAAAAATATTGTAAGACTGTGACAGCCAATGATTTTATATTACGATTGAAAAAAGTCAATTTAACAGGAAAACAGTTCAACAAATATGTGTACTATCATGTAGAATGATTTAAATATAAATGTAAATATGCTCATAGTTGGTAAAATGCTAATAAGTTAAATTTAGAAATGTAAAAAATATGATTGATTAAAGGGGTTTAAAGTATGATATACTCGATAACTAAACCGGGTAAAATTTCTTTTCAGATGAAAAGCAATTCTGAAATTAGTATATGACAATAAATTGTTGTTGCTGTACTAGCATGCTTCTCTGTACCTATCCTTCTTAACAACATGTGAGAAATAATAATGTGTGACCATAAATAGATAGAAATTATGTTCTAATTAAAAATATAATTTTAACAATGTGTTTAACAAACATTTAATTTATATATTTTCTTCAACTTTAAAGAACTTGAGAGTTTTTTTATTACATTTTTCATCCAAACATATGCATTTATTCAAACGATTCCACATGTATTCCTTTATCTAATGTTGAATTATTTTCTCTTTTGGTTGAATATATATTGTATATCCGAAAATGTGTGGCAACATTGTCAAGCACTCAAAACTACTTTTTTCTTCTAAAATTGCTTTCTCTTTCCAAAATGTACATTTACTAAGAATACTGTAAATCCCAGATTCAGGATACTGAAATGTTTTAGTAATGTCCCTTTATAGATTTTATTAATGTGTCTTTTCTGATTATATTGAATAAGAATTTTTGACATTGTTTTTGATAAATTTTAACTCAGTTTTTCCCCTTTTTAATGTAGTTTAATAATGAAGGTTATAATTTTTAAATTAACTGGTTTTAGATTTTTTCACACAATATACATTAGTATCATTTTATATGCATAATTTATATTAGGTCGTATTCTCTTGGATTTTATTGTAAAAGAATTAGCTTTTATATTTTCTCAAAAATAATACCGATTTCTCATTATTATAACACTACATTTAAATAAGTAAATATTATTAAATATGCATTAAATTTAATCTTCAGTAAAATTAAATTTTATAAATGGCTTCATTATTTCTCAGCACATTGTATTTAATGTTGTATTATATTATTTCTGATAAAGAATGCATTTGAAAAAAAGATCTCTAAGAGCTGAAAGAAACGTCATATATGTGTAGGATACATCAATAAAACTAAATTATTAAAAGTTTTAATGTTGTCATAAGAAAGGTTATTTTTTATTCCAATAAAAGTTTATTTAATTTTCCAATGTAAAGATTAGTAGAGAATTTCTGTGTGCTTCATTATGTTATCTTAAACTTAAATATTTGTTACAATAAGTGTTTTGATGCACATAATGGGATCTGTTACAGACCTGTTACATTTTTAAACAGAAACGGTGCAAAAGGAAACTTAAAATTTTTGAAGCATGTAATATGTTTAGTTTTATTCCCATGGATCTTTTATAAATTCTGGAATAGGATATAAATATATGGAATCTGCTAGACATGGACGGACTCCAGCTTAGTGCGAATAATTTTATAATGTTTTAAAATCTCCTGATTATTGTGCAACTCTTTTTATGCTGTAAATTACATTTTCGGGTAACAGAAGCCTTATTAAGGCTTCAAATAACAGGAGTAACAGAAGAATATTTTCCAGTATCTAATGTGTTATTTGTATAATTCAGATGATAAGTTTCGATAAGTATATACTAGGGGTTATCATGTATAGAAAGAATAGAAACTCCAGCATAATTTTTTAATTAATGAGACGATCACATTAAAGAAATTATTTAAGTACTACTCGTTGAGCATTCAAAAAAGAGGTGCAAACCTCATTAATTGTTGATTTTAATCTGTAGCCATCACTTTAGACAGTTATTTTTCTTATATATATATATATATATATATATATATATATATATATATATATATATATATATATATATATATATATATATATATATATATATATATATATATATATATATATATATATATATATATATATATATATATATATATATATATATATATATATATATATATATATATATATATATATATATATATATATATATATATATATATATATATATATATATATATATATATATATATATAATTCAAGGAATTTACAACATAACTCAACAAAGTCTTTAAAAAGTTTGATGTAACTTACAAAATTTGGTTTTATTTAATTCATTTAAATTTCTAAAAACATGCTTATATTTTTAAACAAATGTTGTGGAATCGAATGTTTATAACGAAGTAAAAAACTCATTAGAGCATATGAACAGAGTTATTAATTTTACGTCTATTCTATGATATTTTTAAATATTCTATGTTTTTAATTAATATGTTTTCTTAGACTTTGTTTTCTTATCATATTACAGGGAGTTTAAAAATAAAGTTTATAACTGATGTTGAGAGAGATCTGTGTGTGTGTCTGTGTTTTTAATGATGATTATATAATTCACTATTTAACAGTGAAATTACCAAATTATAAATATTATTGTTCGAATTAAAATATCAAAATATAAAGATAAATATTAATTTATTTCAAATTTTCAATTATATTTAATAAATGTAATGTTTCAAACATTCAAATGTTTTAGCTTCTTAACAGCTAGATATTATAATTAAAAATTTGAATTGAATTATATTTTTATTATTGTTATATTAGTATCTATCTGTTTGATTAAAACCATATACTTAAGTAACAAATATTTATTAATCATAAGTGATTAATCTACAAAATTGAAAAACTTTACCAAATGTAACAACAATGGCATGCGTGAAAAATTACGTGTGAGAGAAAATAGCCATATGAATTTAATTTCAAGTGTGAACATTTGTCTTGCTGTTTCTATTCTTATGGCGCGACAAATACTTTTCCACAGAGCAATTAAATATAAACCAATAAAGCAATGAATCCTATTATTTTAGTAAATTTAGTAATTCTAAATGATTTTTATTGACAATCATGTTTTTTTCAATGATTGATGAAAATGCTCACCTCCAAATACACACCCCAGTGTTTTCATAACGCAAATTATCAGCCACTACTATTGATGCAAATTTTTAACTTTTAATCATTAAGAATTTCATTTTAAAATCTTTCTTACTTCAAATAAGATATAATTTTTTTAATTTATAGTTAGAAGAAACTATTTTTCTTATCAGCTAAATAATTATGCAGACATTGGACAAATTCAGGAAATTTAATTTAAAAGCGTTGCTTTAATTTAATTATACTGTAGAAAACATAGGATCTTTTTAAATTATGTTAATTATTTTTTGTTAATTTATTGTAAAAAATATTAAAAAAGAGTATGATCAGGCTGATTTAAACAAGGCCATTTGTTTCTATTGGGGAAGTGAATTTCAAAGTGAGTTTTCAGTTATGTCTTCTCCAAAATGTGATTATGGCTATTAATCGGTAAAAATTCCAATCTGACGAGAGTACGTGCTTTGGTATTTTTATGTTTTATCTATTAAGACACAAGAATATAGCCATATATCTATAAAATAGTTTTGTTAAAAGATGATACGCTGGAAATGTTCAGATGGTTACATATTCGTTTGCCTGTTGGTTACAATTTTAATATCCGATTTT
This sequence comes from Latrodectus hesperus, assembly GCA_037975125.1. NCBI lineage: Eukaryota > Metazoa > Arthropoda > Arachnida > Araneae > Theridiidae > Latrodectus > Latrodectus hesperus. The sequence continues at coordinate 94,043,592 of CM075852.1, read as the reverse complement.
TAGAACTTAAGATAAACCTACCAGTAAAACCATGATTATTAAAACAACAGTCTCAGATTCCAAGCAAACCACTAAATATTACTTTTTGGAGGCTAATTTACTGAGATGAGTATTTGAGAAATTTATCTCGTTTAAAATGTCTACAGAGTCCACTATTTATGAAAAGACTTCGCAGGAGGCTAAACGTAGTGGTTTACAATTTTAACTTGGAAATATATTTTAAACGCACTGCTAATCACATCACTTAAGATTGACAAAAATAGTGGCATATTTTGCTTCTGACAAAGCAAATTTAATGTAAATATTTTTATCTGTAAAATTCCGATATAAAAGTATTTGTAATTTAATTTAAAAAATTTAATTGAAAATAAGCTTGTTTTATTTCCATGTTATAAAATGTATTTTTCTTTCATAGACTCAATATTTTTTCTTTTAATTTTATAATCTTGAAAAGAAACAATGTACTTCTAATGTAAATATGCAAAATAAGATTGTTTTAAAATTTTAATCCAAAAATTTACTGCCTCTTCAATTCTATTTTGAATGCCTCTTTAATAAATTTAAGCTTTAGAGGAAACTTTGATTTGAATTCATGTTTTACAATTTTTTTATTAAAAAGATTACGAAATAATTTTTGATCACTATTTAAATTTATACAGCTTTTATTTAGATATGAAGCTTTTATTAAAGTAATATCTTTAATTTTTTGTTATTTTTACAATATATAAGTGCAAGCAAAATTAAAGATATTTGAATTTTGATAATAAAATGAAACATTCAGTCCACTTCTCTAGAAATAATTTTAAATGACTACAAATTTAATAAATATTTGTTTATGTATCACATAATTTATAAATCATGATAATTAAATTATATATTTTAACTTACATTCAGTTCAATATACAGTAACACAAATAAAATGCGAAAGTAATTAAATTTTATAAAGGAATGATGTAATAGACTTAAATTAAGAACTAACACAATACATTGATTTTTTTAACATACCTTTAGTAAATTTATATGAAAAATAGCAATATATACAGTAAACTGTCATATATTATTTCTTCCGTAACTTGATATTTTTAATAATTTTCCTAACTTGATTTTTACAGTATATGTTTTCATATTTACTGAAATATGTTAAAATATAAAATATTCCAAGTCAATTAAAATCTATATTTGAATCTAATAAAGTAAATGCTTGCATTCTGCTTTTCTTTGAATAAAACCAAATAAGTGAAAAGAATTTATAAAAGCAAGTTTTGTCAAAAGTTTGATTAATGCCAAAATTTAAAAAAAGTCCTCTAGTTAAGAGGTTAATTATATTGTTGATTATATATATTTTATACACAGAAAACATTGTTTCCAATTTTATTTTGAAACTAAAGAATATGTAAGTAATAAAAAAGAATATATACATACATACATACACACACACACACATATATATATATATATATATATATATATATATATATATATATATATATATATATATATATATATATATATATATATATATATATATATATATATATATATATATATATATATATATATATATATATATATATATATATATATATATATATATATATTTGAAGGATATTTCCGGGGTACTTATATAATCGTTTTATATTTTAAAACAAGTAAATTTGCTCATATGGTACATGATCATCTTTATATAAGCATACATTTCTTTATTTATATTAACGTGTTATTTTTATATCAGTTTGGCGAAAATGATTCTTGTTTCGTTTCATGAAAAATTTGGAAACGTCTTTTGAATTTTATACTGCGTGGCAAAAACAAGCTTGTAAGAACTCTAGCAAAACTAAAAATCTTAAAAGCAGAAAGTTTTAAAATTCAACAAGTACATATGAAATTTGCAGAAAGTATACTTAAGAAACTATATGTTCTTGGTAATGGAGAATGTATATGCATCTTTGTTTCAAAATAAAGAATAATGATTCTTGTTTCAAAGAAAACATTTTAAGGCAACCGAAAATGGATGTTTCTTTTCAAGGTAAAAGACTTATCAATTTATAAAGTTAGTTTTATAATTCTGTGAGCCTATGTTTAGAAAATATTATACTCCCTTAAAGTTAATGCTTTTCAAAAAAATGTTAACATTTATTTATAATTAAGAAATTATGTGTTATAAAATGTAATTGATTAAATTATAAGTTTCGCATCAGATATTTCTTATAAGATTTCTGATAAATTTATTTAGTAAATTTGAATTATTTTTTAAGAAAATTTCATATTCGTGTCAAAGATTCAAACTGCCAAGACTTTAATATTTTGGGAAACGTAATCAATATTATAAACTATTTAATATTTGTTTTTAAGGAAAAATATGAACATATTATTTTAGTTATTTGTATGCGTAAACTGGGTGATAAATCACTGATATAATCCATATCATTAAGAAACTAGTTATAATTACAAACAATGAGAATAGATAAAGAGTAAATTATTCATAAAAAAATTAGTGAATGATAAAACAAAACTAGTTTGTTATTTGGGATACTGTATATATGCACATAAATAGTAATGTGTAAACTAGATTTTAGATAAAGTGATTTTTTAAGGGTTATTCAATAATTTTATCTCTTTCTTATAAGCATTTTGGCTAATATTGTAAATAAAATTAAACAAATTTCAAAGAAATTCAAATTGAAATTCAAAAAAGTATTAATAAATTACTCTAATTTTTATTAAAAATTTGATCTAGTAATTTGACATTTAAATTTTTAGTAAAAAATTAAAAATAAATAATTTTTAATTAAAGCTTTATTGTCATTTAAGACAACTGAATAATAATTTCGTATAAATTTACATAGAGTATCTGTGCTAAAATCTTTAATCGTTATCAGAACCTCTTCAGAAAAACACCTTCTCTATAAGTAGAATTCAAATACATAATTATTTAGTTGAGAATCAGGGGCACTGACAATTAATTATTTCATATCTATGTAAAACAACATAGAATCTACCAAGCGTAATTATTTAAAAACCCTTCTAAAGCTATCATTTATATATAATTTTAGAATTTGCCTCATCAGAAGATATATTTATATTTTAAAATATATATCTTCACACACTACATATTAAATTAATGAATAATTTTCCCTTAAACTAACAGAATTAGTGTTTTCTAATAGAAAATGTGTGTATGTATAATGCTAATACATTAATAAAATGTTTAATAATTGTTCATTTACAAAAACACTTAAAAATTGTTTCTCTTTAATAAATTTACTTATTTTATACTTGTGTTGTGCATAGTTTATTTTAACAGTTATTTGATTTTAAAATACTATTAGGAGTTAATAAAAACTGTGCGATAGTAAATGTTAAAATTATGGATACTGTAATTCCCCTGTTCAAAGCAAACACATAATTTGCGGAAAATTGCTAGAAAAATTTTTAATTTAACTTAATGCCAAAATACTATATTGACTTTTACATTAATTTCGAAGTGTCAAAGCTGTATCCCCAACAATGGTAAAAATTTGATTTCTGCTTTATATATGAGATATAGATAAATATGGGAATCATCGATCGTGTTATACTGAGAGGACACTGTTATTTAGAGTAAAAGGTCATGGGTTTGATTCCAGCCTCTGTTGAGCAACAAGAGTTATAAATTTTTCAGTTCTCTGAATGCTTGACAATAATTGAGATAGGTGTTGGGAGTTTTCCGGGTTTTCTCCCTAATAATATTTATATACGATCCATAATCCATAAAAAAGTCTGGAAGATAATTATGCAGTGCACGTTAAAATGCCTTACGACATTCTTAGACCGTTAAATAGTGCACAACGTGATAATAAATGCATTAAATAAGAATACTGAAAATCACACAACATTTTGAAGTGTAAAAAATATTCTTAAGTTCAAAATTGTATTTTTTTCTCATTGTATTATTCAAAAATTGCTAATTATAATAATCATACTATAATTTGAGAATTTTGCAACAAAAAATATCATATTAAAAGAAAATATTTAACTTTTTTGCTTTGTTTCAAAAATAATTATAGCAAATTGAAAATCATGCAAAACTTTTCCGGATATGAATCTTCTATATCTTAAGTAAAACGTTTTAGCAAATTTTATGATATAAAGTAGAATTTAAATAATATAAACCATTCTTGTTGATATACATTTTCTTTTTGCTGAGAAATTTTGTTATCTGGTGATAGCATTCCAGCATTTTTTAATTTTGATATTGTATAAGACATTTTCACTGATTTCTAAGCACTTTTGAAACTTCTAGTAAACCGAGGTAAGATATTTTTGGAGTTCACAGAAATGCTATTAGTCTAAATACCATACTGCAAAAACATTTAAAAGAAAACAACTTGGTGTGACAATTGTAACATGTTTCATATATTTTCCCGTGATAATTTTTTTCCTTTTTGTTATTATAAAAAAAGTTTAATAGTGAAACTAATATAAATATTTGCCAATCATATTATGAAAATAAAATTTTTTGTTAAAATTTCCTATTATTAAAACATTTTAAAATTTATTTATAGCTTATTATTGAATTAATATATAAATATTTATTCAATCCAAACTGTCGCATGTAAATTAACATCTACTATCACATAACTATTTCATATATGGATTACATAAAACAGGAAAAATCTAAATTTTGTTGAAATTACTTTTATAAAAATATTAGTTGAATAGAACTCAATCTTATAAATCCAAAATTTAATCTTTTCTATTAGACAATAAGAAGTGCTAAAGTTAAGTATCCTCATATTGAAGTTCAGTAACAATTATACCATAATTTTTTTAATTAATGAAAAATATGAAAATATCACATATAATTCTTCTGCATTTGAAAACATTTAAATTAGCTAATTTCTCTACACAAAAAATTTCAAAAATGTTTTGAAGCATCAAAATAATAGATTCGCTTTAAATTGCGTACTTCACTAAATAAAAAATCTGATCCTTCATATTACATTTTTTGTCTGTATTATTTTTAAATAATTTAAATGAAGAAAACAAATTAAAAAATTTATTGCACTGAAATCATTGATGAAATAGTTAATTAAATTATAATGAACTCAAACATTAAAGCTCAAATTTAAATTTTTAAAAAGCAAATTTAGAAGCATAGAAAGAAACATAATTTATATCAATAGATTTTTCTTTGAATTCAAAAAGAGTATTATGATTGTCATTGAAAATATAATAAAATAGACTTGTGGCATTTAAAATATAAATGACAAAGAATATAATTCTTTAAAAGTAATTTATTATTTTAATAATTTCTAAAAATTACGTCAGTAATTTATTCTCTCTTTAATTTAAGCTATTATAAAGAATTTATGCACCAAAATGTTAGTTACAACTGAAAATATTTTACTAAGTGAAATAATTTTAAATTTGAGATAAAATAACATATTATATATAATATTTTTTAATTATAACTTTTTTGAAATTTTATGGGAGAATCTATGTAAAACAATGCTTAATACTGTGATTTATGAATGAAAATCCTTTATAAATTTTGTCAATTTATATCCCTAGAAAATAAATACTCTCTTCAAAAATAGCAGATTTTCCAAGTATTAGGAAATATTTATAAAAAATATCCTGATAATCTTATTCATTTCAATTTAATATGCATTTTAAAATGTTTCTTTGCATTTAAACCAAAGGAAAATATCCAGGTATAATAATGTAACAAAAATCTTATTCATATTTAATTGGTTTTAATAAAAATTTAGCTAATATTATTTTAAAATTTTTAAAAAGTTAATTATTTTAATTAATGAATGGATATATAAAATTAACTTTAGCTTTTCTTTCACAAATTTTTAAACATATATTTTTGAGTAGTTTTGGCTTATTTGTCAAATATTATCATTAAAATATAACTTTAATCTTATATAACATTATTCGCTAAATTTTAAATAGCAATTTTTATATTTACATTTTTTGCGACTAAACAAACGCAGTCGTAGGCAAATAATTTATTAAAGCTCTAAAAATGTCTTATTTATGTTGATTTTCAATTATTTCAATAAAATATTCAAAAGCTTCGACTGTTCTAGTAAAATATTATTTAACCGATAATTCAAATATCATCTAAATTAAATGAATTGATTTTAAAATACAGTAAAAAGCATTTATAAAAATTATAACTAAAAATTATTGATTTTTTTATAAGCAATATTTTTAGGAAAAAATATTTTTAATAAATTTATGAACACATATATTTCAAGTCATTATTTGAAAAATAATGCATTATTAAACTGATATTTGAAGCAGTTAAAATACTTAAAAAAAACGTTTTTTGTGTGATTCTTTGAACTTTGCTAGATATTTTTCATGTATACCAATAAAAATAAATTATAAATAATCAATATTAATGAACATAAATTCCTTTATTACAATAGAGAAAATCAAAATCTCTGATCAAAAGGATCATATATCTATGTGTAAAATACTGATAGTAGCTTACATCTATATAAACTATTTTACGAAGTTTTTGAAAATAATTAATTTTAACCGAAATATTTGTCCTGACTTTTTTTATATGCCTTATGTAAATATCATTGAAATATTCATTAATATATTCTGAAAACTTTCATATTTTAAAGTATTTGAACTGATGATAACGTAGGAAAACTACTTTCACAATTTGATTATTTTCCATTTTTAACATAAATTTCTGAATCTGATATTAAGCATTTAAATCAGAGAGTTTTATGTGTTTCAATATCAATAATCATTTTCTAATTATCAGTACTTTTGTGTAATTTAATTTAATCTATTTATCACTATTTTGACTATTTTTTACTCTAAATAATTATTCAACAAACTATCCAGTAATACATAATAAAATTAATTTTAAGAAAATGTTATTTCCCACTAAATCAAAATTGATCGTATTCTTTAAATTTGTAAATAATTGATTTAGTTCAAAGATAAAAATTAATTAATTGAAAAGAAATTAAAATATAAGGTATTGAAACTGCGCTCTAGCATTTTGTTTCCCATTTAAAAATATAAATAGCACTATACAAAGCATAATTCTTGAATTTTTAAGAAGTTAGAACTATTGTACTGCACGAACATATAATTCATTTAAAATTGCATTTAATATCGCTAGTATTATTGTTAATAAAATATTCTAAAATACCTCTAAAAACAGTAGGAATGGCATTATAAATTTTATCAGTATGATACACTTATTTTGTAAAACTGAATAGAGAAAAAGTGTTTGAATGATTAGTTTGCTAAGCATATTGTTTGGAATTCACCCAATTTACGTGATTTTTTTAAAGCATTTAGTACACGGTATTATTTCTTTTTCAAAAAATAAATTTCGTCGTGTACTTATTGAAGTAAAAAAAAAATTGAACAAAATTTCTAATTTTAACTGATTGCGTTTACTTGAGGTTTAATTGAGTTCTTGCATAATCAGGTTATTTACATCTAATAAATATAACTATATATACTTCTTAGAATATCATGATTTTATTTTGTTGGCACATTTTTTATTTGAAAATAAATCACAAATGTCTGCAAATTTACCTGAAATAATACCTTTAATAAATACATAATTCTATATTCTTCTTTAAGATCATCTTTTTGATTAAAAGGCTGTATATAGAAATTCTTGGCCATAAAGGTCATCATCAACCAAGAATAAAAATTTAAAAAATCTAAGATTTAAAATTATAAGCCTTCAAATATTGCCAAAGTAGTTATATACAATAAACTCTGTATTATAACTTGTCATTTCTCAAGAAATTCAACGTATTCAATTTTGGTCTTTGTACGACGAAATCGAACCAATCAACAAACCATTAGATTGTACAGGTTTTCTTTTACACCTTTAAGAATAAAGATTCTTCTTAATAAGTATCTTTATTCTTAATAAGTAAATTTGGAGAAGGCAATTTATAAATTAAAAATGGAAATTCTAAATTACAAAAAAGAATAAAATATATATGACCAATAAAAGTTATCTGAAATGGGCCCCCTTCTTATCAATAAATTATAAAATTATCTAAGCATGAATTGTTATGACAAAATTATTAAATCAGTAAATTTATGTAAATGTTACAAAATGAAGATCAGTTGCTTTTATTATTTTTCATGTTATATGTTTTCCGTGCTAAATTAAAAGAATAAAATAATATTACGTCTTTTATCAAATATTTGTATTTTTTAATGTTTTGAGGAATATTTAATTCTATCCGAAAGGAATTTTGAAAGTTAGTAGAATGTCACAAACATTTAATACAACAACAAGTACATATATTTAAAATGTGAGAGTGCATAAGAAAGTGAAATAAATTAAATCAATAATATAAGAATATACTAATATAAATACAATAAGGCATTTTGCTTGAATAAAATTTTGGTAGCTACTTTTTGATGTTTTTTGTTAAAAAATAAGATATAAATTCGAAAATATATATTAAGTATTTAAAGATGTGTAAAGAGAACAAAATTTTATTATATAAATGAACTCCGTATTGATTTCATACAGTTTCTGCACTAAGAATTTATTTGAGATTTTCCCTTATCCATTCCACTTAATGAATATTCCCATCCCACTTGAAAATAAGTTATTTTTGTGTATTAATAAATTTGAAATGAAAAAGTTTAAAGACATAATATTAAACTATGAAATGTAATTCCCTGGTAATATTAGTACCAAAAATATTTAATTGCTCAAAACTATTTGATGTAAATTATCACATTTGATGTATTATGATGTAAATTATTTGGGTATTTATCACATATTTCTGTGAAAAACACAAGAAACAAAAATTATTCGTGAAAAATAATAGTTTTTATGTGATAAAGCTGTATTTAAATATTGAAGAAATATTCTTCACATAAAACATTTTTCTGTTATCAAAATCTAATTTAAAAATATTTATTCAAAGAAAAATATTCGCAAAGATAATGCTTATATTTCTTTAATAATATTATTAACAATAAAAGTATACTCATATTTAAATTTCTCACCTTTTATTAAACTAAAAAACTTTCTCTAACACAAGAAATTAAAGGAACAACCATTGTTTTACTTCGAAATCTAAAATTTTACGTAAATAATTTTCTTTGATATCTTGCATTTCAAGTAAAGTATAAAAAAAGATATTAAAACTGATAATCTGTTTTGTGCAATAATCTAGAATTTATTATACTTAATTATGTTATAATAAAAACGATTTTATTGTCTTTATTTTTACAATACATAAAATATATCTTCCATCAATTAATTATTTATTACTTCCATAATATGTAATTAAGAGGTGTAAGTAGTTAAAAATTTTATTAAAACTGCAGGATATAATGAAAATATGATTTGAATATTTTTTCCATTACTTAACTACCTTTTGATTTATTATTTTACTGAAATAAAATTAAGTTTTCAGTTAAGGGCATTTTATAAAACACAGTCTTTAAACTATATTTGTGAGTATAAAAATAAATAAGTTGATTACTAAGCGAAATACCTAAGAATACATTAAGTATAGGTTATATTTTATGAAAGTATTTGATTTGATATTTTGAAATAAAAGAATTTGTAGTTCTATGCGAAAAAAATATTAAAAAAATTCAAGGAAATCATACTGAAAAAATTTAGCTTACTAAAATTTGGATATAATTTTTTTTCAATTTCTGGATATAAATATTTTTTTCTCCCATTTGTTAAGACATGCCAGAAGTACCAGTGCCATTATTTTAAATTATGTAGTAAAATATTTTATGAATTAAATAAAAAATATATTTGTTATTGAATTTATTGGGACTTATGTTTGGTAGATTAAAACAATCAATTTGTTTTTTTTATTTCTTTAATTCTGAATTCTTTAGCATTTCTAAAAAAGAAATTTTACATTGGTATTATAACACTTTTTAAAAATCTATCGATTTTTGTAGCAATCTATTGATTTCCCCAAACAGTAAAATGCAATTAAAGTCCACATTTTTCCATTCATTGGTTGAGTTCATTTAATTTGTATTATAATAACTACACAAATGTGGCCTAAATAGATTTTTGTTCCAAGAATGGTACTTCCGCTACATTATTACTTCGAAAACAAATCGCTCTCATTCATTTGTATCAAAATCAGAATTTCATTTCCTGCTATGAGTGATTCACCTTTCTCATACATACACTCTTTTTCCCTCTCTGCAGCAGTATCGCACTAAAGGAAGATATCAGTAAGATTACGAACTGTCACGAACAGGGCGTCCATTTTATTCATCCAAATAAAGTCCATCAATCAAAAAAAGAGAAACTCCCGGGTTTATTAAGGATCGTGATTGAGGCATTTTTTTCATCTATTTATTTATTATTTTTTATTTTTACCTTTCATCATTTCATTCGTGGCAAAGAGCGAGCGCGAGAAAAAAATCATGAAAAAAAATTTGTGGCGGATATATGGAGAAGATGCAGCAGCACACTGTCCCTGATAGATCCGATCCCTTCGTCCACCCTACCACCACCCCCAATTTTTTCCTTCATCCCTCCTCCCAGGTCATCAGTCGTCTAACATCACGTGACCAACACCAAGGAACCCTCATTCCCCCCTTCACGGCCACTGTGTACGCTGGGCAGTCGAATTTCGACCCCCTTGCCCCATCATTTTGGAAGAGAGAGCGAGGGAGCTGAGAGCTTTCTCAGCTGGCCCTGTTGCCAAGGTAGGAAAGAAGAAAGTAAAGAAAGACAGAGAGAAAAATAAGGCACACAAAAATCGATTATATCGATTGGAAATATTTTTTCTTTTTCCTTTTTTATTTTATGCCCGCCATGTAAATTTGACCACGCGACGGAGGAGGGAGTAGTAATGGCCGATGGCTACCCGGCTATTCCGCTTCGGCCTTTCTCTTTCAATCTCTCTTCCCTTTTTCTTCCACTCTTTTTCTTCTTCTTTTTTTCCCTTTTCATTTTGAGGGCATTTCTCTTTTGCATATGCCACGGTTGGTACGCTTCATCACCATAATCTTGAATCCACTTTAGTCTTTTTCTTCCATCTTCCCTCTCCTTTTCCTGGAACTCTTTGTCTTTATTGGCACCCGCCATCTTGAAAATTTTCTTTAAAAGGTAAGAGAAATATCAACTACTTTTCCGAAATAACCTTTAATCCATTATATCAGACACATTTTTCTTATTAAAATATATCATTTTTGAAAAATTTTAATTTAACAATGAATTTCTGTAAGCAAATTAACAATGACTCGTAAATTTACGATCCAAATAAAAATTATTTAATCATTTTGATAGTAATTCAGTACTAAATGCTTCCCAGATCCATTACACATTTGTATTTCTACCTCCTTAATTAAGATAAAATAAATCAACACCATTATTTTATCCTTTGGATTGGGATAAAAAATGTTAAAGTAATTGAAATTCATATTTTATGTATTTTAGAACCAAAGCGGCAAATAATATTTGTATCCCATTTCATTACAAAATGAATAATTAAATGCTAGTTTTTAATTGCTTATATGCCCATGATTTGCTTTCCTTTTTATGGACCATAATACAGGGAACATTGTTTATTATAAAAGCAATTATCTTATAAAACATGTATTTTGTAGTGTTAGACGTTTTCATTTTAGTCATAAATACTTAAAGAATTTTCAAACATCTACGCTGTCCTTTTTTCATTAGTATTTTGCTCATTAACCGTAATTGATTTGCAATTATTTCGTTTATGACTTCATTTTCAATTTAGATGATATTTTTCATATATATTGTTTTGCAAATTGATTTTCACAATAGAATAGCGTATACATCTGTATATATTTGATAGAAGCGAATTAAAACTATTAAGAGTGTTAACACAATTAAAAGAATATCATTTCAAAAATATTTTCACTATTTGCAGCTTAAAAATATATCAAAAGCAGGAATTAAAAACTATAATATGTTTCATAAAAATTAGAAAATTAAATAGCCCTGTAAATGAGTAAATGTTAATTGAAAAATCGGATCATTAATTTTTAAGAATTTTATTACTCACTCTGAATTTAGTAGTTCAAAAACAATTTCAAAATTATGAATCTCTATGTGTTTTCAGGAAATTTATTTTTGAATATATTCATGGAATATTAGGATAAAAAGAATCATAATCCTGAAGGTATATTATTATGGAGTCAAAAGATAAAGACAAGAACGGGATAATTTTATGTATAATGTTCTAAACTTTGAAATATTTTATGACTTAGGGATAATGCTTTTCAAAAGTGCCTTGGTTATGATATTCTGTGATTCTAGCTGTAATGCTTTTTCTCTCCAAGGACTAATTTACATGTGAGAGAGTTACTGATCCTTTATGTAGATATGGGACTATTCATCATTATTTCATGAAGGGGATTTTTACGGCTCAATGTCCCCGTAAGTAAATTCCCCGAAGTGATAAATTTTATCAGCAGGATCCGTACTGTTTTGGATGAGAGAGTGAATCTTTTAGTCTAATGGCTTAAATGCTCTCTCCTTATCACATTGTCGTCCCTCCTGGTCAAATTTAAGGCACCTCAAAGAAAGCCAGAGGTAAGGCTAATGATCGGCGCACAACCCTTCCATATTTTATGTCGATCGGGGGTGGTGGTGAAAGGGGTTGGAAGATGGGAAGCTCCTGATTGGGTGAAATGAAAGTCGTTTGGCTGAACCCTTCCCTCTCCATACTCTTTCTCTCTCCTCTCTTGGCGTAATCTGCGTGGCGCGTAATTTTTACCGCACTTCAATCCTGTAGGGAGACTTCACTGCCTAGCATTGGCTGCGTTCGTAAAGGGTTGGAGAGCCGATCCGCCCATTTTTTCCCTACCCTGCCTTAGGGATTTTTTTGAATGTGCAGGGGTGGATTTTCTGCATAGTAATAAGATGCTTTACGGGATTGACGGAGGGAAGATCCCAGCCAGTCAGCGGATTTTTCTACTTTCATTTCGAAAATTTTTCCCGATTTTTTTCTTTTTCACTCCTTGCTTTAATCTTGGTGTGGGATATTCTTCCCTAGCACAATTCTCTTTTTCTTCTTTTTTATGCGCATACTTAATGGTTGATGTGGAAGGTTGAAAAAAAAGAAATAACCATTTTTGAGAAAGAAAAGTGCGATAATTTAACTCAAGTATACGGCGACAGTTCGCGAAAAGAGTGGATCTCTTAAAGTTTTTTCTATTCTGTTCTCTTCCCTGAATATTTTTTGAATTTTTTTCATTCTTTTTCCTTCAGATAATGGAGATAAATTCCTCGAAATGAGGATCCCTTTTTGAAAAGTGCTCTTTTCTACATAATCCCAGTATAAAAATCCCCTCATTATAGAGCTCTAACGTATGCATTTTGTAAAAAATTTCAAATGTCAAACGTTTTTTACACTTCAGTACTTGGTATAAAGCTCTCAAGTGATTTCCACTTCACTAAAAAATACTTTTCATTTTTTTTATAATAATCTCTCTTTTTAAGTAACATTTATAAGAAAATATTTGCAATAGACTTTAGATGTGACTTATATGTAAAAACTGCTGAAATTTTACTGTGCTAAAATAAAAATTTTCTTGAAACTATAAACAATATTATATAAAGATATGTTCATTTGAACCATAAATTTAAAGTCATTTTAGTCTCTCAGTGTTTCATTCAACGCATTTCAAGAATAAGAACTCATCATATTTTTCTTGCAATTTTATATTTTCTTCAATTTAAAATTACTTTTCTTAAATAAACTTAATTTTTAGTAATATATTTTTTATTAATTTACTACATTGAGTTTCTAAAATATAATTAGTATAAGTTACATATTTAAATCATTAGAAGAGCATGCTAAGAAAAATGATATTTGCTGAAAAATTATCTATTCAAATTTTAGGAAATATCTTTACAAAAAATGTAATCTCATTTTTAATTTAAAATATTAAACTTTAAAATTCAATTTTAATTAAGTGCCACGATAAATTTGAAATTTTCATTTTCGTATTTTTTAAAAAGTAACATTAAATATACTTAAAATAATAAATCCTTTTTTCTTAATCATAAAAATTTCACAATGTTATTATGAACAATTTATGTAATTATAAGTATCATTTAAAAAAATTCCTATTTTAACTATATAACTTTTTATATAAACTATTTATTAATTATGAACTATTTTGCATTTCAATAAATGGCTAATAAACGAGACAAAAACAATATAAGATTTATGCAGTATTCCAAAACATTATTGAATTCTGAAAGTTGAAGCAAAAAAAAAAATTTGGAAAACATAAAAATACAATTTAAATTTTAAAACCTTTGAATATCATAAATTTTTATGCAACTTACAGTGTTTTAAAAAACTTTTTTCTGATTGGGATTTTAAGAAATCAATTATATTTGTTTAATTTGGGTTATACAAAAACAGACATATTTTCAACCATAGATTATATAAAATAGAACAAAAACATGGTAGTAAATATTTTCTTCCACGATAATTATTAAGAAATTATTATATTCTTTATGACATACAATATGTTTTGAAGAGAACAGAATAAAATAAATATAAATAACTACATAATGATTTATTTGATCTATTGAATACACACATATAGTTGTTATAAAAAATTTACTTCTTACAAAAGCAAATATTCAAAATATATGCATTACATTTGTGAATGCTCTATGGTAAACTGTGGTTAATTGTTAGGAATATTGTTTTAAATAAGATAAACAAGTATGTATGAATTTAGTTTTTGGATTTGTAAAGATCAGTAAACCTTATTTTAAAAGAAAGTTTTAATTTATCTAATTCATTTTAAAATTCTTCCTACATTATTGATTGAACATGCACAATCTATGAAAAAATTTGATTAATGTATTGCAAGAAAACAAATTCTAAAAGGTTTCGTTTCACATTTTTACAAAAACATTTAACTTAACGAAAAGGAGATCAGATGTTTTTTTTTCTAAAACGAGTTAGAGAATTCTATATACAAAAGATTTGGCAGTCATTTTAAACCTGAAAATTAAAAAAGTAATTAGTATGAAAATATTTCTCAGGTTATTGTTACCCTTAAAAAAGAGATATTCCATGTACATTTTTCACTGTCAGCTATATTGCGATTTTACCTTGTTTCTGAAATATGACAAAGACCAATTTTCAACCCTTCACGTAACAAAAATGGACTCGTCAAATCCTTTGATTTTTCATCTCAAGACTCTCAAGTCTTGGAGAAGTAGAATGAGACATCAGTGAAGTCACGTAATACTTTTTCCAAGAACACGTCATCGAACACTGTCTTATGCTATTGAGCTGTCCACCAGGGAAGTCCAACAAAATGTTGACGAACGCCATATTGGATTTCTTTTTGAGCAAGAAAAGAAAATGGCCTGTGAAGAATTTAGGGCGGATAAGCTCCGGACATGAATATTTGCAAATAGCAATTGCTGTTGACATGCTGACTTTCATGGACTTTTTACCAAAGACGTGTTGTAAAAATTTCAGGAACTATATTCTGAGAAAAAATAAACACACAAAAATAAAATAGCCACAGGGACTGTAAGTCTGCTAGCCTCCTTTCAAGGCTTTTCACCGTAGATTTATCTTTGCGCAGGGTGCTGGCTGGGATGGCATTCGATCAAAAGGGCTGACAGTTTATGCACATCACAAGTTAAGAATCTTAAAGTGTCAGAGATGTTTATGCTTTAAAAATGAAATGGAATTTCTGTCATGCTTTATGGGCTTATACTGTTGTTGCGGACAGCAGCAAAAAATTTCTTCCTAAAGATATGAATAAATATGGAAAGAGCAAACTTGTCAGAAAATTTATTCTCCATCACTTTATTAGCAGGAAGCCATAAATTCTTTATAATATTAAGCATTCAAAATGATAAGTTTAGGGTATAATATTTTTGATAACATTTATTAAAAATTGATTTTAAGAAAAATGTTCATAATTTTTGGGAATATTTTTTGTTGTTTGAAATGCAGCTGATCCAGAATATAAAGGTCAATTTTCTCAAAACAAGCAAATTCATACGATTCTATAGTAAATTAGAATAACAAAAATGGATTACCAATGATTTAATGAAAAGTATTGAAAACTCACTTGGAACAATATATTTATGATTATGAATTAAGTTCTTAACATTTATAATAAATCGAAATATATTTCATCACAACCATTGTAAAATTACTTAATTTTAAGCTAATCAATTACTATAAACTTGTATTTATGATTAAATTTTGCTTAAAATGAAAAACAATGTTAAGAATTTAATCAATCTTCCTTTATAACAGCATAAATATTAGAGGGATAATAAATAAGCTTCCTTACGAATGTTTTAAAGTTAGTTTAACGATAACTGAAAAAAAATTATCTAATATCGGTATAATGTCAGCTTTAACTTAAAAGAAAAAAATAGTCGCCTCATAAGTCTTAAGAAATATCTTGTAAATTTAAAGCGTCACCTATTTTTTAAAACTCATCCTTGTGTTCCGTCACGAAAAAATTCTATTTATATTTGAAAAAAATGACATTCTCTGGAGTACCATAAAATACATGAAAACTGAGGAACTCGGGCTGGTTTTTCGAGAAACAAACCCAAAACTCAAGACGTATCGAATAAACAAAAGGGTACTTGCTTGTAAAAAGAAGCTGTTAAAAGGAAGCACTGGAGCCTTTCTAAGGGATTAAGGGTACTCGGGAGCACCTCCCAGCAAAATGTGATAAAGGTTCCCATTTAGATAAGTATGTACGGATGTTGTTTGGAGAGTTTATGTACTTTATGAACCTAGGAAGGAGGGGAGGTTTATTAGATGGCACTTTTAAAAAATGGCAGCCTGAATTTTGTTTGAAGGGAAATCCATACAATAAAGATATGAGCTTGTTACATGGAAGAAGAGCACTTAGGATTGAAATATTTGAACATTGTAGATATTTTATAAAATTTTGATTTAATTTTGAAAAAGATTGTGTGAGAGTGAGGTTAGTTCATACAAGATATACATTCTAATTAAACGTACATGAATTTCATCCAATATGCTGATTAATAAACAAGAGATTTAAAATAAATTATTAAATGAATTACTTATTATCTTCTAACGTTTTACTTTTAATCAAATTGTTTTATTGCTTGTTTCATATTTTATAGTTATGAGCGATGTTATTGAAACAGAAACTTTAACAAAGACCATTGTGGAAATTAAAATTCAAAGACAATATACAATTTTTTTACTTAGATTTTAATTTAATAATTTTTTAACATTTGAAATGATTAATCAATATTACAACCTTAATTAATTTAAATATATACTGCAAACTATCTTTGTATCTACTACTTTCTATAGTACTTTGCAGTATTTTGCATATAAATTAAATGAAAAAATATAATTAATGCCTAAATGTAAAAAGAAGAATATAAAGACAAAGTAAACTGTGAATTTTTTTAGAAAAAATGAAAGATGATTATATAACTTCTATAAGTTATGTTAAACAACTTTAAAACGAGTTTAAATAAACTATGACTTTTTACTTAGTACAGCATGGATTTTGAGACACTATTCATTTTTCTATTATATGCAACTTTTTGTATATAGTATTAAAACTATTATAAGATAAACATAATAAAAATATTAAATATAAAATATTATATCATTACTTTATAAAATTATTTTGATTTATATCCTTGATATTAAAAACATAAATTCTCAAAATTTATTTATTAATCGAATTTTAAACAAAAAATTTATTTAACTTAGAGTACTGAAAATATTTAATTTCGAGGATTAGTTTACTTAAATCTACAAACTTTTCTTTTCTAAGAAATTCATTTGGTAATTACTTTACATCATGTTAATCCTACTTACTTCCGAAAACCGATCTTTTTTTATGATTACCAAAAGAAAATCAAACATAAATAAAATCATTAAATAATTCAAAATTATGTCGAAGGAATAACAATTTCAAGATGTTTTTATCACTATTTTTATACAAGAAAGTACGTGGATACAAGTGGTATACTCAGAGTAATCTTGAGAAAAATGGAAGGAAACTCTTCTAAAAACAGTAAATACGTAAGATTCTTGAGTAAACTAAACAAGAAAAACTATTAGCCTCAGTCTAGAAAATCTACAAGAAACAGCAGAGCCTGCATTCCAGATTTGCTTTTTCACTGTATTTTCTAAAGTTTAATATTTCCTCTTGAAAAAAAGAGAAATAAAAGTGAGATTGCAAAGCGAAAACTTTCCCTTGGAAAATTACTTTCGCAAAGTTTCACAAAATCGTTAAGAATGTGGGAGTACAAGTGCAAGGAACTAGTATCTGTTGTCCTACAACGATACAATATTTGAAAAAATCAAAAAGGAAAAAATGCTTCTTAGTAATATTTATAAAAAATTTTGGAAAACTTTATGCTAGAACTGTGAAAGAAATAAACATGTGTTCAAAATATCTTACTTTCTTCATTCATTGAAACTAGTATGATATATACTGAGTTAAGAAATGAGTTGTATCATATGTATTACAAACTAAAAAATTGTGATAAAATTTTCAAATAATTTTCATTGTCATTATTTTAATGAAAAATGTTAGAAAATATATAAATGGTAGTTTATTATATTAAATGTTTTGAATTTATAGTTATTTACAAAAGATTGAAATTTGCAGTTTTTTTATTTAAAATACAGATTATAAAATTTAATATTATGAAATTTTAAAATTAAAATACACATATCATTACATTCATTATTTTCCTCTGCATGTATATATTACATGTACACGTAATTTTACATTTTTGTTTAACAATTGTATGAAATTTCTGCAAGAAGATTTTGAAACATTTATTTGCTTTGAATTTTTTTTTTTAATTTGATTAAATGCAGTGCATAATCTTATACCCTGAAATGTAACAAAACAAATTATATTAAATATTTAATAAATGTATATTGTGTAAAGAAATTAGCAAAAAAGAATTAGGAATTCTTAAATTTTAGAAGAAAAATACAATCAAAGCTTACTTTAATGGCTTATTATTCTTAATTTCTTGAGGATAGTGATAATTTATAGAAGACAGAAAGGTTTGATATTTATTCTCTCTCTCTAATTTCAGTTAAAATAATTAAAATTAAATAATTTAAGTACTGTAACAGAGAGAAAAATGCCTTGTTTGTAAAAATAAATGGAATATATTATATTAATGAGTAATGAATGACACAAGATTTTATACAAAATATATATTTTAATTCGTTGGGTTTTATGGCGCAAGGTAATATATATGTTGAATAGTAACGTAAGTTGATTTCCTAATTTGAATTTATAGTAAATAAAAAACTAATATATAAGCAAAATCCCAAAACAAATTTTCTTTTACTAAACTAGTTCCTTTTACTTCCAATAAATAAATCAAACCCATTGGAGTTGTAGTGAGGGTTACAGATTAATATATTGATAAATTTGTAATTTGGAAATGCTTATTAAAGATAAAATATGCGTTTTAATTTATTGGTTCTATATAATTTTAGTAATGAATAATTTTATCCCCATAATGTTATTATCATTGCAAAGATTTTTCTTTTTTCTTCTGATCAGAATCTTAATATTATGTTTTTGAAAAAGTATTTAGCTTAAAAAGATAGCAGAAAATATTCTCCTAGTAATTAATTTAGATTTACTCTATTCATAAAACAGCATAATTGAAAATTGCAGAAAAAAACATTACGAAATGAAAATAAGTTGTTAAAACTGTACAAACATTTTATAACAATATACATTATTTATATGGAATGGGTTGATTATCATTATAAATTAGTTTATTTGAGGATACAATTGAAAACTAGCTTGTGTAATCACTTCCGTCATTAAAACAGTTTATAAGTGATAAAATGTTTTAAAAATGTTTAAATTCATAATATATTTTCTGAGCAATGAATGAATCTCAGTAGCAACTTGAATATTTGCAAACAATATTTTCTTACTTCTTAATTAAAAGTATATGTAAAAGTTCCATAGTTTTGGTCTTTTAGTTGCATGGCACGTTAATTGTTTTACAAAATGTAATTTCATTCTGTGATTCAATCCAAAATCTTCAATTCAAAATGTAATTCATTTACAAAATGTAATTCATTTCACATGTAATTTCATTCTATGTTGAATTCTCTTTCTGTACTAATTTTTATTATTACAATTTTGAATTTTATATGTTATTAAGGATTTTTTCCAATGAAACATTTAAGGGATTTTCCAAATTTTAAAAAAAATTATTATTGGATGAGAGATTGTAATTTTTATCGAATTAAAACCATTTTTCTTGATAAATGTTTCATTTGAAAACCTCATTTTTTAAAAAAAACTCAGATTTATCTGATTTGTAAAATTAATTAAGTGAATGATTTTTACGTTTAAAAACATTATAACAAGGCTAGAAAGATGTTCTAAAATGCATAATCTATTCTGAATGGACTCTACCAAATAATAAAAATCAATGGATCAAACGCAATTTAAAAATTTTTTTATAAATGTAATAAAAGCTCGTATTCATCATAGTAAAGTAAATTAGTGTGAAAATGTAATTTTTATTTTAAGTAAAAAGGAAAATTAATTGAGCATTTTCAATGATTAAAATTATGTAATCAGAATTTAAGTCTTCATTAATTGATTAAAAAGAAATAATACTTAACGTTATTAAAACTCATTGCAAATAAATGAAGGAAGCATATTTTTATAGCCTAAAATATATCAATAAATTTTAATATTTTTTGCATTTGAGGCTGAATGCATGAAATTTTAGTGCTTTTGATTGTTATTAAAATATTTTATTTATTAATAGAAATAAAAAATATTACTTTATTTAGTAAATTAAAATTTTTGTATAAGTTTTAATAAATATTTTTTTATTTAATTGAAAATTAAAGCTCCTAGAAGTTAATATTTATATATATTTGCTTTGCACGGAAACTAGCAGCTTTCAAATAAATAAAAATAAAAAATATAAAATGTGACTTTTTCTGTAAAATATATTATATTTTGATGTTATTCTTTGATCAGAAGAAAAGTAATTGCATTTATTTTATTCGATTTCAGAATGAAATCTTTTTTTGTTTTTTGGATTCGTGTCTTTTCAATTTTAAAATACAAACCAACTCTGAAGGGTGGTAGGAATCGTTCAAAACCCAGGAAACGACGACACATATAAGAAATGAAATAAAAATAAATAAATAAACGAACTCACCGACAGCAAGAAGAATTGAAATGGTATTTCTAAAAAAAACTCAAAGTGTTGCTTTTATTTACTTTATTTTTTATTGTAGTTTTAGTCGTTTTTTTTTCTTACGATAAATGTCCAATTTTTGGGAAAACGCCACGTACAAAGAGACGTTTCGGTCCTTTCCTCAAAAACAACCTACAGGGGCAATAAAGTACAACCAATACTATACTAACGGTATCAGGTCGTTATATAGAGACTGCCAATGCCGTAATGGATAGCCCTTGGCGATTTTAGATTCTACAACCAAAATCTAGAGTGCAAAAAATTTCCTGGAAAAATGGCGTCAAAAATGGAATGAGTCAAACTGCTTTGAACGAAATTTCATTTCATTTTTAGCAACACGTTGTTTTGCATACATTTTATTTACAAAACCACACAACTAATATTTAATAATAATCTATAAATGAAATATTAAAACCAAGATAAGTCAAACTTAAAAAATTAACATAATAAATAACACAATTTATCTTAAAGAAAGAGCTATTTTAAATGACTTACTTGACTTTAGCTGTATCAATAATCGCTACACTAAGCAACGACAGAGCGTTTCTATTCTATGAATATACTGTAAAATGTACGTGGTCAAAAAAGGTTTGATAGCGAAAATGAAACTGCTTTTTTCCCAACTATTTATTTTCCTAGGAGATATTGACTGGATAGAGTAAAATGTGATTTTAGAACATTAACGATGGTATTAAAGACGATTAAACGTAACTTCACCTCGGAGCAAATTCCTGATAAACGCTCTCTTCTTTTTATATCTTCTTCTTAAGGTTTTCTCAAGTTTATAGCATATACATTCGCTAGAGAGATTATTTTGTGTGATAAATATAAACTTAGAAATATTTTGATTATACATTTAATAAAATGTTTTGAATGAAATTTATATACATTTATTTATAGAAAATGGGTGATAAGTTGCAAAATTATACATTTCTTGTTTGTGATACTTTTGCATGAGGGATAATATAATTAGAAATGTAATTATACACTTATAATTTAGTTATATATTTTTCAATAAAATAAATCAGTAAATTAAAAATTTAACAACAATAGTTAATAAGTATGATTAATATATCTATAAATTCATTATAAACCTTTTTTTTCGAAATAATTAAACATTTATTACAATGAAGCATATGAATATATTTTTAATAATTTATACACATCCGTTTGAATTGTAAATCTGCTTTTAAACATAATTTATTGAAATTGAATGATTACTAAATATATTTAAACTTTTTTTAATATAATTAAACTAAATTTTAATCCATGCAATTTTTATAGTATTTGGTATTGCATCCGAAACAATTGTAATTTTTTAATTAATTTGTGATTTATGTACAATAAAACTAAAAATATTGAAGAAAAATGTTTTTACTATTACTTAATTAAATACAGCCATCTTATTAAATAAGTTAATCAAAAGTATTTTAAATGTAAAGCTCTTGAAAATGCATCTTAAAACTACTTAGATTCATATTTTCTTATCTTATTTAAAATGAAATTTAATAGTTAATCAAAATTAGATTAAATAGATTTACGATTAAAATTTTCTTATTTACTATTTATTCAATTTGATACTGTATACTTTGTTGCAAAATTAATCTTGCAATCCCATAAAAGTAGATAAATAAAGCTAAGGCAGAAAATTAGATACGTATTTTAGGTACTAAAAATAAATTTCCTCTTATACGGGAAATATTCCATGCGATAAATCAAATAAGGCCCTTCTTGGAAAAGACAAGCTATATCAGATTGCTTTCATTTGAATACCGCTGCTAATTTTATGTGAAATGACTGCTGCAATTTTCTTGTTTAGCAATAAAACATTCAAATATATTCAAATTCATGCAGTTTGGAGATATGAGTTCAGTTTTCCTGATGAGATTTCAATCCGGTACTGTCAACTTAGTTTACTTAGTATAGCTTCATACATTTATTTATGTTATTTATCAGTCTCTCTCTCTTTTTCATTTTGCGATATATATTTGACTATGAAATCTCTTCATTTCTTTAATAAAATTCTTTTTCGGTACATTTGATTGATTTTGGTAATTTCTGCATTTTTCGTCAAAGAATGAAAGAAAATTAGATTTTGCTTCAAAAATGTTATTCATGAACTCTTCTTTCCTTTAGTCTTAAATTTATTCAAATGTAAAATATATAAGCTCCAGATTGTTAGATGACTTATAATGCCTTTATTATTTAAAAAAATATTTATTATAAATCGCATTATCCTCAGAATATGAAGTTACCATGCATTTTTATTTTTAAATTTCCATTAAAAATGGCTCAAATTTGAGGAATTTTATTTATATATATTCATTTAATAAGCGACAGTAAAATAATGATTATTCAATATAATTACATTCATATACAAAAAACCTACATTAGTACATGATCGCAACATATATCATGTAAATTAATTAAGCATTTAACCGCCCCACACACAATATTCCTTCGAATGATTTAATAATTAATAATTAAAAGTTTAAAGATGAATTTTTCATTATACATTAAATTTTCATCATCCAATATATAGTACTTGTCATTTAAACATTTTTTTATAATTCCTGATTAATAAAATTGATTAATATCTACATTTGCATTTCAATAAAAATAAGTGCAAGCTTTTGTTAAATGTACAGAATTATTATGAAGATTAAAAATTATTTAATATTAAGAAAGAAATTATAATTTGTGCGTTATTGGTGACATAATTTATGTAATTTTTAATTTATTTAATTAATCACAATTATAATTTTTTCTAAAATTAAAATTTGATGAGGAATTTATATTCTATATTATATTGGTAAGAAAAATGTGTGAATAATATAAACGATACATACAAAACAATAAGGAAGTGTACACAACATGTTTGCTACAACAGATAAATAGTACACGCTTCAAATATTAATATTTCGCTTAATAAATTGTTAAATTACATAAATACATACATTGTTAAATTGTTAAATTACATTGTATGTCAAATTACATAAAAATAATACGCATACATTTTTACTTTATTTGATATAGAGATTTAATAAATAGTAAATATATTATGATGACTCAATTCAATAATAATGTTAATTTGACTTTGAAATAATGTTTAAAAATAGTCTTCTCTCTGATACTGACTAAAACTTCTAATTTTTTAAAAATATTTTATTTATTGTCAAATTTTTTTTTACTTATTTTCTACTTATTTATTATACACATAGAAATTTTGAAACTTTCCCTTTTATGATAAATTCTAATAAATTGTTAATATTTAAATTTGTTTTTTCAATGCAACTCCAATCAGTGTATTTCTTTTAGCTTCCGCAGCATTTTATCATATTATTGGCGATTTACATATTTCTCTGAAATAAAAGCATTGAAATTCATTTTAAATATATTAAAAATTTAAAGTAATTAAAAAAAATTAAACTAATTCAAAGTACGGTTAATAAATGTATAATTAATTATCCTATTCTTTATAATATGTAAATGATGTGCATACATACATTTATAATATATACAGCAGATGTTTTTAGTATTTTGTGCTTGGTTAATAGTTAGAATACGGGGACTTTTATTGGCTTTTTTTTATTTCATAATTTATTCCTAAAATAGCATATACTTAATATTATGCACAGTAATTAACTATAAGTCTTGAAAATTAGCTCATTAAAAAACTAAAATTATATTAAAGAAAATCATTCTTACCTTTTGTTTCCAAATAATTTTAAAAATTACATAAAAATTTGTGAATTTATAAAACTTTTAAAATTGCAAAACATTTTATGAAATCAATTGTAGTTCTTTCAATTTTCAAAAAGATGAAATGTTCATCTCGGGGCACTCAAGCCCAAATAATATATGAAATAAAACTCGCATACAAAATTTCAGTTACAAATGCAGTTACAAATGTAAAACGAACTTCGCATTGTAATTAAATTGGACACCACAAAAAAAGGTTCACTGATCTCAACCCTCTTTCATAACCCGAAACTCTCGGGTCGTAAAAACATCCTGTAACAATAAACAATATTTTGAGAGCCCACTATATATATATTTTTTTTAAATCAATCCTGAAGCAAAACTTCGAAGTTCACCCAAATACACTGAACTCTTACACAAACGAACATTTCCTTATTGGTTATAAAAAACGAATCTAACGTATCTTTACCATGCATAGAAAAAAAAAGGACTGAAAGAAAACCCCTACAAGCACGGAACTATCCGAGTGCCCTTTTTTTACTACTCCTCCATTGTATAAACTATTCAAGTAAAAAATGTGACACTTCTCAATGGTAGGATCATAGCACCCAGTTCGCTGACCCTGTTGGGGTGTGGGGAGAACTTTTCAGTTGAATTTAAGTACTAGTTAGTGCTGTGGGTGCTACTGAATACCAGATGGAATTTTTTGTCGCGTGCCTAGTTCACTGAGGGGTTAGAATGGATACAACGGATTTTTTTCCTTACTTGACACCCCCAGAAAGGGGCAATAACTTATGTAGGCGAACCTATAATGCGGGTGGCGCACGACTAACACAATTTTAACATTTAATCCCTTAGAACTAGTTAAACTGTAATATTTCAATGAAATGGATTCAGTTACTTCTGTAGTCGTTCTAGTTGAAGGAGGTGAGTAATGCATGCAGTTTCTTATGGCTTTATAATTGAAATTATTTCAGGTAAATTTATTAGATAATTATTTTTTAAATTTATAAGGATTTTTTAATTCATTCAAAATTATTAACGATTCCAAATATATTACATTAAAATTAGCATATATATATATATATATATATATATATATATATATATATATATATATATATATATATATATATATATATATATATATATATATATATATATATGTATGTATGTATATGTATATATACATATAAAAGAAATTTTTTTTGTCTAGAAATATATTTTGTTTTTTTACAGAATATAAAAAAAATTGCGAAAAATTTTTTAAATTTGATTTTGATGTTTTGTATATCCAACTTTGCCTTGTAATATTTTTTATAGTTTGCTTGAACATAAAACCCTTTTTCAATAATTAATTAACATTAATCCAATAAGTAATTTCGAAATACTTAATAGTATTTACCTAACTGTTATTTCCGCATGAAAATATTAACTATATAAGAGCAATATTTTGCTAATTTAAAATTAACTGTGTCAAACGTGTTAAAAATGTATTTATTTATTTTGTTTATTATGTTGAAATAAGTCTTCGATAAATTTATGGTATAATTATAATTGTATAGAGTATTTATTTATTAATAAAAAACTCAATTTTGTAATCAATGTTTTTAATTTTTATCTAAACACACGTGACTCTGTACATAATGTATGATATATGAACATTAAAATTTAATAACGTTAAAATAAAATATTAAAATGATATAATTTTAATTTATATTTAATTAAACTATATTGACTTATATTAATAAAACCACTATGTACCAGCATAACAATAAACCTCTTTAGATGGAAATGTAAACATGAATAAAAAATAACTAAATCAATTATAAATACATAAACTAAAATAAAAACATTTAAAAAAATGAAATTTAAATAACATTGCATACAGCTCAATGATATAGCTGATTAATAGCTCTATATAAGAACCTTGAGAGGTTGATGAATTAAAAATGACAGATGAATAAAAAAAGAAGTAGAAAGGAAGACGAGTTTGAAATAAGAAAAAAATGTTCGTCAGAAAAATTCCTACTTATTTATTTCTTTATTCCATCTCATCCTTAAGGGAAAGAGCTTATAAAAAATAGTGAAAAACCTAACGAAAAAGAAATCCTTCTAAATTTATCATGGATTTTTTCCACCCAAATAAATGAACTGCCAGTCCACGCCTGACAAGAGGCTTCTAAGTGCGATTTCAAGTTTGGGACAAACTAACAAAAATAAATAATAAACTAAAATAAAACCATTCCATCCCCCTCTTTCGCTTCCCTACCAGGAACGCAAAATTTTGGTACTGCACACGTATATAAATCTGTCACTCTGTTCTAGGCTTGGCTAACTTAACTGTGATTGGGTAAGAGAGAGTACTGGTCATCAACTACCGGCCGCTGTTGCCTATAACTAAGATTTTCTGAGGGGCAGTATTAAGGAGGGGTGAGGAGAGAGTGCATGGAATGGACAAGAATTTTTATTTATTTATTTTTATTTTGCCTCTTTTTTGTTATTTGTTTATTCTTTCCTCTTTTGTAGATGAAGAGATTTTCCTGGGTATATAATATTGATGGGGGAGACATAGCTCGCCTAGGCAATAAATAAATGCCTGTCGTATTTTTTTAGTTACTTTTTTATATCCCAGGAACGTTGACTCGCGTTTGAGCTAGTGATTAAAGTGAAAGTGATAGAAAAGATTAAAAGTAAGCAAGCAGGGTGTATCTATCTTGAGATTTTCTTTATAAGTGCCTGCGATTTTACTACATAACATAGTCTACAAAAATATGTATATATGTATACATACATATACTTATCATGTAATATTAAACTGAGCTTTATTTCTGTTGTTATGCACTTTAATTTGTATTATTATGATAATACAAATAAAATAATATAGTTGATTTTTGGTTATTTAATTATGAAGTAATGTATAACTAATTTCTCAGTTGTTATTACATATTGTTTATAATTATACAATGACTATAATTAAAATTTTAAATAATTTAGATAAGAAACAACCATCGGACATGTTATTCATTGAAACTAAAAATATATGAAAATTTCTAATTAAATTAAATCTAATTTTATATATAATTAAAAATTTTAATAAAAATTTAAATTTATAAGTTTTGTAATAACTTTCATGATAAAAATGTTTCAAATTATTATAAATAATCTTGCACAATTTACACCAATATTTTGCTATATCTGACTGCAATAATTAATTTACTAATATGCTTTTAACATTTGAATTAGATACATGCTCTATGCTTTCCTGATATATATTTTATTAGTTAAAACATTTATATTGCATACAATATTCATTATGATGAGAGAGGCAATCCACATAAACTTATTTAAAATACTAAAATTTTTCATCATCCATAAAATTAAAAAATACTTCAGAGCTTTTTATATAAAATAACTCATAAGTAAAAAATTGCTAGATTTTACAAAATAATTATGAAATCTTTTTTTTTTTAATTATTTTACTTTGACGAATTACTTTTTTTACTTTTTTTTAATTATTTTACTTTTTTTTTATTATTTCACAAATGACGAACTTTAGCTATTAAGCATTTAGTTCACAGGTTTTCCAATATTTATTGACACACACACACACACAATGTTCTCATACTGAGAAAGCTCATTCCAATTATTTTCTGAAATTATAAGAATGTCAGTTATTTATATATTTTATATTTCACAAAATTTAGTAGTTTAGTATTATTTACATAAATACATTTTTAAACTTTAAATTCTATGAAAATATTTCACCTGAATAAGCAGAAAAGGTAGTATCAGACACCTTTATATTAATTTTAAAAGAGTGTTTGTTTCTCAACAACAAAAATGTAATAAAGTATGTATTTAGCTTAAATATAAAAGAATTATGAGATCAAATTTTAAATTAGTTATTTATTAAATTCTACATAATCATAAAAATATTTTAAGTAAGAAAATATATTTGTTATTCATTATTATATCACGTTTATGTAAATTTAAATATATTACTCACTCTAAAATAATTTCTACCTACGTAAATTTAGAAATACAATATTCCAAAAAGTATATGACTAATTGATTTTGTATCGTTACATTTCTTTATTTGTGTTTTAAAATTTTAATCTTGTAAAGCCTTTCTTATCCGAAGACTGGTCATCTACTATTTTGCAATTAACTCAGAAAGAAGACTACTCCGATAAATAGGTATCTTACGACTCCACTCCTAAAGACCGCTCCAGCTCGAGTTTATTGTGTAACACTATCTCTGGAGTCAGAGTGATAAATGCCAGGTTGGTCATCCCACACTACTCTCCCACACCTTCTGGCCTCTCTCCTCCCCCCTCGCAACATTTTGTGTGGTCACTCGCATCCCTATACAACGTCACAGAAGAGAAAGTAAATTGGATAGGAATCTAAACCACTGACTAACATCGTTAAGGCGTGAAGTCCACTCGTAAGTCGATCATATATCTCTTTTTTTTCCTTTCCTTTTTTTTCTTTTTATACTCACTCTGTGCCACTTTCTATTCTTATTTCTTTTTTTCCCTTCTTCTCATTCTTTTCTTTTTTCTAACGAGTTGTGATCTTATTTCTCTCTTTCTGGAAATAGGGTGACGGATTTGAGGTTTATTATTATTTTTTACACTCGTCGAGCTGCGGTGATTATGGTTAATTAGTTGGTTCTGCGTGTTGCCACCGAGGATTCTAGAACTGGTCCTATCTTCTTAACATGGGCTTAAGAAGAGGAGATCTCTGATTTAATCAGTGAAGTGTGTAATGTTTGGACTTCGATTGGAAAAATCAGAGAATTCAATTCCATTTGTTATTTATTTTGAATATAATGTAAATATATTGACAATTTCTTTTTTTTCCTTTTTAATATAAATGAATTAAAATCTATCATCTAAGCTGATTAGCTAACTTAAAATAAAAAAATTATTTAACGTATGTTTAAATGATTTTTTAAGCAATATTAAAATTAAAATTTATGAAACCAATCTTACCTATCTCTATCAAGGAGAAATGCGGATAAAATTAGTATTAATAATCGTTACGGCCATCTACAAATTCATAAGATCAACTAACTAATTGTATTTTTTTAAATGAGTGACAGCTAAGTGGAGGGATTCCAAAGTATAAAAATATATATTCATTCATTGTAATGTTAGTATTTTTAACCATTACTATTGGTCAGTTGAAAAATAATTTAAGAATCAAATAATTAAAAATTCTGGAAAACTTCTAGTATGTTGCTCATTTTACTACAACAGATTCTCATTCACTAAATATTAAGCTAACATTTGTGATTACAACCATAAAATCATAATAATTTCAGAAATGTTTTACCTTAATCAATTACAAAAAAGAGAAAAGTTTAATCCCTTTAGGAAGGAAAATTTTTAAATGCTTGATTGAACAAAAAATATAAGATATTAAACATGTTTACCTGAAATATGTCGTAGAGTATAATGTATAATAAGATAATGTAACGATAAAAAGTTAATTTGATTTATCTGTCGCATAACAATCATTTTTGAACGCGATGTTTAATTAGACCAAAACCTACAATTTAAATGAAATGTGGAGAACTATCGAAACTCAAACTCATGGTGGGAATCGAACTCACGAACTGTTGAACTGAATTCCAGAGCGCAAAATATTCATTAAAAATATGAGGGTTTATGAAGAGGATTTAAAAATAATAAAACAAATTGATAACTGAGTCTGTGATAGTTATCTCCATTTTCCTTATATTATTATATGGTTTTCTAATTTTTAATAATTTTTAAAAATATCATCAAATTAATGTGTGAAAAATTATCACAATATTATCTTTTAAAATCTCAGTAAAGTATTAAGTATTACTGAAAATTGCGCATAAATTTAAATATTTATAAATATTAAGACTTTGTTGAAAACACAGTTTCCTTTTAATCTTACACACACATTATAAAGCCACATTATTAAAAACTATATATGCACAGACATGTTTAATAATATACATGCTTATTAAGAATATTGTATATTTGCTTAATTAATTTTAAGAAATCCTGATTTTAATTATAGTTGAAAGAATCACGTTGAAAATTTTCTAATAATATTTTATAATTCATTTTAGGAATTAAAAAAATAACAACTAAAATTTATTAGATCAAAATTATTTTAACAAATAATTTTAATGTAAAAAACATTACATACGTTGAAGTATATTTTATTTCTTTTAGCAAATTTATTAATGCAGTGCCTTCTTTTTCATTAAATAAATATAAATTTAATTTTGCTACATTTTTATAAGAAAATTGATATTAATAAATTATTTCATGAAACAAAGTTTCTAACTCTTAATATCTTTATTAAAATGATACATTAAATTTAATTATTTAAATCTAAAATATCATATTAATAAACATATTTTGCAGTTATGTTATTAAATTTTATAAAAAATTATATAATTGTTAAACATTTTAAAATCAAGCTATTGTGATTTTTTTGGTAATCTAGATATTTTTTGGTTTTATGCCATTTTGGATCATTATATTAAAATCATTTTAAAAACTTGTTCCTTATATTAATTTATTTATTAAGTATTATGGTACCTTTCATTTAAGAATTTTTTAAATTTACTTATCTAACATAAGCTTTGAATTTGCATTATATGTACTGTTTATATGAATTAGTCCATTTACGTTTCTTTATATATATTTAAGTTACGTTAATTTAGTTTTTAAAATCACAAGGTTTTTTTTCTAAAAACAGTAAGACATTTTTCTTTAATTAAAATTTTTAAACAATATTTTTTAAGCTGGAATAAAAAAGCATGTTCTTATAATTACAAAACATTAATGCGAAGATACTATATTTACTAATGTATACATTTACTTATTATCTTTTCATTTTGCATATTTTTTAAATATTTACTCTTTTGAAATAGGGAAATTCTTAGAAACAATATTTTCTAAGTTATTATACAAATCTCATTTCTTTTCGATTTACTTGAGGTAAAGTTTTTTGTTACAATTTTGCAGTAAAAGGAAATTTATAGCAATAAACTATGAAAGAAAACTGAAAAAATTAAGCTTAAAATTTCTCAAATCTTCACGCTTTTTGTTTGTGTTATTTGAAAACACATATTGCTTTTTAATAGATGCTAAGATTAATGCTTTTCCTTTTTAAAATGATTCTCAAATATATTATGAAAAGCAAATGTTGAGATGTAAAATTAAGCAACTATTGTGAAAAGAATTATTTGATTTTAAATAAGGAAAAAATAAAAAAAAATTACAGTGAGATAGACAAAAATAAATTTGGTCTCAAATTTTCTTAAAACATTTAGTTCATATATTGAAATATTTTTCATCATATTCAGAAATATTATTCTTTGAATTTATATAAAATTAAATACAGATATTTGATTTTTAAAATTTATAAAAATGCATGGAGTGATTAAGCGGATGCAAAACAGGCTCTTGCGGGGGAAACCTTGCTTTATCTCCGTTGACACTATCGCAGTTTCCGGGGAATCTCAGTTAGGCTTAGTGTTAAAAGTGACGATTTTTGAACTGTATCACGAAGTCTTCGATTAAAATAAAACTATTTAGAATAAATTTCCATATGAAATACGCATTTAAAATTTCATAGAAAGCATTATGAACCATTATACTTTCAATAATTATTCCAATGAAATAGAATTGATTGTAATGACGTGCATAGAAAAACGCGTTGAATTATAACAAATATTTAAAAACATTTCTTGAAACCAAAACATGATGAATCCGCAATTAAGGTTTATTAATATATTTTTTGATTGCACAAATAAATAGCACGCTGTTAATGATTTATAGTTATGTAATTTTTTCATCCAATGGCTTTTAAAATCTTAAAACATGAATATTATTACATGTAAGCAATGTTTTAAAATTCAAAAATACTAGTTTCGATAGCATTTTTTTAAAATAGATATTATTATTTAAAAAAGTTTTTGAAACTTGTTTGCATACAATTTTAGATTAACATATTATTTCTTTTATTATAAATAATTATGGAAACGTCGAGAGACAAGTAATTTTTATTGTTCTCCCTTTACTATTGAAATAAGTAAACGTAATCTATATATTTATAAATTCTACTGTTTATAGCTTTGTAAAGAAACAATAAATCGTATTTTAATATTTTTGTTTGTAATAAGATAGAAGATATTCTAAACAGTAAGTCCCAATTAGAATTAGAATTATTATTCATTATTGAAAAAGTCCTGTTTTTATTTTCTTGCTAAATACATGATTTATGATAATACCCCAGGTTCATTAAGTTGTATTTATTCAAGTAAGAAAAATTAAATATATATTTCTTCATTATATTTATCATTTACTGGGAATCATTTATAGAATAATTTTAAAAATAATGACTTAAAAATAGTAAAAACAGTTTAAATAAAATTGTTTACTTTCTTTTAATTTCAAAAAATGTTGATTCCCAAAGCCAAAAAGAAATTTTTAGATAAATAATTATTTCTTTTCAAGAATATACACGTGATTCATATAAGTTTAAAAACTGAATTTCGTTATTAAAATAAAAACAAAATTTGCAGATAAAATCAAATTAGAAATCTAGATAAAAAATATTTATGAACCTGTAGATTTGTTTCTTTTCAAAGTAGCAATTTGTACAGTGAAAACATTTTATCAGGAGCATCAGATATAGTCTCTCCTCACAAGTGATAGTTAATTGTTGATTCCTACAAATCAAATCCAAATTATAAATCCCAAAGTATTGTAACATCTCAATGCATAATATGATATATGAAATTTTGCATTTCGTCATAATAAAAAACATAAAGAAATACAAGATACGTAGAAATTATAAATTTCATGGTTTAAAAAATAACAAAGAGATAATTTTTTTAAATTCAAATATTGTATTATTTACTAAATATAATTTTTTCCCTTTTCAATTTTGCGTGAGTATAATTAATAGATCTTAAAACTTTATTTAAATAATTAAATTCATTTAATAAAAACTTTAATATTAATCTTTATTTTGATAAAAAAAATCTTAGATATACATGCAGAGTTAATGAAACTGTTCAGATTAAATCGGAAAAATATCGTTGTAATGATTCTATAATATGTTTTAAAAAAGCAATAATTTATAAATTGGCGCAGCATCAATGAGATATTTTATTTATAATGCAAATGAGAACAAAAATGATTTTTAACTTTTAACAAAATCATATTTACATCCTGTGGAAATTTTAGCTTAACATTTCAGTTTCCCTTATGAATGGTTATTTTTGGGAAAATTATAAAATTGAGTTTTGTAATTATTAAGTATTTGTATTATACTAATAATGTGCCATAAATGTGAAATATTTCAACTTATAAAATATGTAAAATGCAGTTTCTTTCATCAAAACAATAAATTCTAAAA
Organism: Latrodectus hesperus; assembly: GCA_037975125.1. Lineage (NCBI taxonomy): Eukaryota > Metazoa > Arthropoda > Arachnida > Araneae > Theridiidae > Latrodectus > Latrodectus hesperus. The sequence goes on along the minus strand of CM075852.1, from coordinate 94,009,223 downwards.
TCACAAATTTTTGCATTTGTTGTGATAGTTGCTTGATTTTAAAAAAGAAATATTGATCCATGAAGAATTGTTATGAAAAATATTTTTAAATTATTACGAAAAAGTAGCGTAAATGAAGCATATTTTAACTGAAGGACCAAATAACTTTTAACATTCGGTACATTTAAAAACGCAGGCTTACATGTGATGAATGTTAAAACTTAAAAGTTAAAAATATTTTGCCAAGTTTTATTCATTGTATTTATTATTTATAGTTATATTATTTGTATTTTGAAAGGAGCCACATATAAGAATTAATACTTCCACTTATGTTTTACATAAATAAAAATTTAATTATTAAAATTAATTGTTATTTTACTGTCAGACTCTAAATTAATTAATAATTTTATTTTTAAATAATGGATGTGGATAATTTTTAACTTCTTTGAAAACTTAAAAATTAATTTTTGAATTTTATTTTTTAGAAATATTTAAATTAGTCATTAAACGTAAAGATATTAACAATTAACATTAACATTAATTACTTTTCAGCTTTCACAATAAAAAAATACATTATTTTGAGTAATGCCCCACAAGAGAAATCATCCAAATAAAACCACGTTCAGCAAATAAACCGAACTGTATTGATATATGTAGAAATGAAAATGGGAATGCAATTAATGATGAACGTGACTTCACTAAGGATGCAATGATGTATCTGTATTGTTTCATTTCATCGAAATATCATTATTATTTAGTAACGGTGATAATGGATGAAAGAATTTCATGCAACTTTCATTTTTTTATTATAATTATCTTAAAAGGAAAAATAGGAATTATATCTACATTAGTAATATTTTATTAATCTGCTAAGTGCTTTCAGTTATCTTAATTCCAATTCAATATTTATTTTTCTTTGCCTATTGAAAAATTATTTTAGTCATTAAAGTGTATTTTAGAATAAAGTGATTAATGTTCATTAAAAATTCTTTAAAGTTTACGATAATTACAGAAACATATTAAAAATCAATAATTTAATAAGATTAGAAATACATTTTATTATTTTAAATTCTTTTATTTTTAAAATATGATTAAATAAATAATTGTGAAATCTTTTATATCAAAATTTAAATGCTTTTAAAATATTATTGATCATTTATAACACCAAAATATCCTCACATAATTCATAACAAATAGATGTAGTAATGATATGTGTATATTTGCACACATTTATTTGTGTGCATATTTTAGCTTACTAAATATGGATTTTGTATGATATTTCGTTAATACATTTTAGTTATAGAAAATAAAAATAATTCTAGCTTTATTTACAAATAATAAAAACGGTTAAACATTTTCTAATACCTAATACCGGAGAAAAATTTAAATATATTAATTCATTAGTTTCGTATGCCAGCAGAGTTAGGTGTTAAATATGCTAAAGGCACACACACATACACACACACACACACACACACACACATATATACATATATATATATATATATATATATATATATATATATATATATATATATATATATATATATATATATATATATATATATATATATATATATATATATATATATATATATATATATATATATATATATATATATATATATATATATATATATATATATATATATATATATATATATATATATATATATATATATATATATATATATATATATATATATATATATATATATATATATATATATATATATATATATATATATATATATATATATATATATATATATATATATATATATAAATGTTTATTTTTCTTATTTTGTATTTCCCACTTAATAAAAGCAAAAACACTTTAGTATATTATTTTTGCACGAGCCTAAAAGCTATCTCGTTAATGTTATTTTAATTGTCTTTGAACAACATTGATTGAACAACTTTGAATAACATGTCATTGAACAACAAACGTTCTGGGTAAAAGTATACTCACTTTACAGATTTAGATACAAAAACGTGTGTTAAAAACAATTCAGTCAAATATTTTCTTAAGTTAACTAATTTGCTATTTTGACATTTTCTTCTTAAAATAATGTAATCAAAATATTTCTATTTAAATATAATAACAATTATATGCTCCGACTTTTACTGAATGTTTTGTTAAAATCTATAAGAATAATTTAAAATATAATAACATTTTATCTGAAAATAAACTTATATTTCAAAAACTAAAAAAACATTAAAACAACTTTAGAATTTCTTAACAAAATATTGAAATTCTTCCATAATGTGGAACTTTTTTTTATTTAATTATTCAACATCTATATATATAAATATATATATATATATATATATATATATATATATATATATATATATATATATATATATATATATATATATATATATATATATATATATATATATATATATATATATATATATATATATATATATATATATATATATATATATATATATATATATATATATATATATATATATATATATATATATATATATATATATATATATATATATATATATATTTATCCAATAAGATATAGTGATAATTTTTAAAAATAAATAAATTGATTACAATTTATAATTTTATTTAATTAATCATCGAAAGTATAAAGATGCTAAGTAACTTGCTTTCAACTTTTTAAAGTATAATGATCTATTAGATCTCTTATGGATGCAAAAGTATCAATAAATTAAATAATCCAATATATAATTATTTCATTTAAATTTTAAAAAAAATTAAACTTTAAGAGTATTTTGACATTAAATTAAATCTTGTGTATTTGATCTAACGTAATTTAGGAATAATTTAATCTAAGAAATTGGGGAGTAAAAATTGTAAATTTCAATTATAAGAAATTAAATTTTCATTTTGACATTTTAATGTTATATCAATCACTTTCACTTTGTCTCATAAAAATATCTCTTGAAGTTTAATAATTAAAACGTGAACACTAGATCTTTATTTATGAAGGACTATTGGGTGAGACCATAAAAGGATGGGAGCTCTCTAAATTAAGTAGAAAGAAGAATATATGCCACTCTTCAAAATATAACAACCACTCAGCGGAATAAAGTACTGGACCTTCCAAGTCAAGCCACTCCAAGTAATTCAAGAATGGAGACAAAGCCCTTGCATTAGAAACTGGATATAACACTTCACCGCTCGTGTCTTAGTTAACTTTAAAGACTTCCTCTTTCTCTCTTCCTATATAAGTTCTATATAAATCTTCAACCACCCCCGTTCCATCTCGGCTATTGTCCAGCGTGGAAAAAATGTTAGTCAGTGGGATTGACAAGGATGGAACTATCCCCTCGCCCTTCTTCTCCTATTCTTCCTGGAGAAGTTTATCTTTTTTCTCTTCCTTTTTTGGTTGAAAAAAACCTTATTGTGATTGGCAAAGTAATTCTCTTGTCGGGGAGCTAAATGGACAGGGACTGTATGAGAGATGTGTCAACACGAAGTCTTCCAAAAGAAAAGGAAGTTGAAATATGAGAAGGTAGAAGGAGTTAGGTAAGCGGGCAGGGCGTTTTATTAAATAGCTTAAAATTTTTTTTAAGGTTTCAGATGGGATATATAGATCTTCTCTCTAGAGATTAAAGTAGAAAACAATTTCCTTTTAAATGGAAATACTGAGGTGTTGAAATTGGCTGGAGATACAATCTATTAAACTATGTCTTAACAAACATTCTTGTCAAATGTTTCTTTTTTTGTTTAAAATTTGCTTGAAACTTTTGCATTGATTGTGCAAATATTATGACAGTAATAATTGTGTAAATAAAATACATATAGTGAAATGCTTAGAAAAACCTAGCAATTGATTTACCAGAATTAGAATTACTCTCAAAGAATCTATCTCTTACTTTTGAATAAGAGTATACATAAAAGTTATTTTTAAAACTTATCTCAAATTTAAAATATATTTTTATCAAATAGATATAAAATACCTCAAAGAAAGTAAAAATTAAGAAATTTAATTTCATGAACATTTTCAGAAATTTAGCTTTTAAAGTTCATATATATATATATATATATATTTAAAGTAAATATTATTAAAGTTTATTTCAAAATTTTAACTTAAGTTATAAACCTAATTAGGTCGAAATCAAGCTAATGAGTAAAAATATTGAAAATATTCTGCTTTTAGTGTATATTTAAGGCTTGGTATTTCGATAAATGGGAAAGTGTTAGATCATGAAGAAGACATAAAATTTAAATGCCTACACTATAATTATTTTACCGTAAGAATTAAAATTAATATTTTTAAAAAATATAAAATGTAGATTAAAATGTCTCAAAAGGGAAAAATTTCTTAGAAATAAATATCGGATTCTTTTAGGAAATGTTTGTTGAACTGAAATAATCAAAACAATATTAGTTGTATTAAATGAAAAAAATCTAAAAATTATTTTTACAATATTTTCATTACAAAAATTTAATTTTAATAATTGGCATGTTTTTATTAAATGAATTATTTTTAAAATAAAGTAATTTCATTACAATTTATTAACTCAGAAAGAAATTATCAATGAAATAAAGTTGATTGTTGCGTTATAAGTAAATAAAATTTGAAGAGAAAATTGGCATTAAGAATTCAAAATTCAACATGCAATAAAACTAGTTTAATGAGTGTTTTACTTTGATTAAGCTTATTACAGTACAATTCTTAAAAAATTTTAATAAGTTTAAATTTAAAAAAAATTAAATTTCAAAAGTAGAAAGTCTGACTTGGCATATTATCTTTAAAATAAAATGTATATAAAAATCTTCCTCTATGCAATTAACTGACATCATGTTCAACAATTAGTTTTATTGTTGAAAAAATACTCCGAGAAATAAAATATAAGAATTGGTAACTCAATTTAATTATAATTTGTAACTTAAAAATAATATACATATGTACACAAAAATAAATCTGATTACAAATTTGATATCTGATTACAAATAGTTGGTAACAAAGCAGTCTGTGATCAATATTTATATAAATACAATTTACTATTCTTGTATTTTTACTTTTAATAAAATAAAAGTTTACTTTCTTATTATATTAATAAAGAATAAAATAATTTGAATAAGTTTTGCTTTAAAAATTCATCAATTTGCAAAGATTTTGCTGGATTTCCGCACATTAACATTCATAACTTTTTCATTTTTCCTTTCACCTTCCTTTTTTTAAATAAAAATAAATATGTTTAGTATTTGTGTTAAATTATTTTCATTATTATTTAACTATATTGCAATTTAACTATTTATTTTCACATTTTCCACTGATTTCTCACATTTAAATTCATAAAAAATAGTAATGCAAAAGAGTTGTATTCTACCAATACAAAGCTATTATTATTACAAAGCTACTTTCAATGAAATTGAAGTTGTCGTTTTTCCAAAAAAAGGAAGAATGAACAGAGTAAAATATGATTATGCAAAAACGTTGGCACGTCAAAATATCAACAAACAAAGACTAGGAATGTCATCTCATTTTGCTTACGCCAAAAACACCTGCAGAAAGAAAATACGAAAAAAAAAGACTTTATGAAGAAGGCGTAGGCGAATAATTCCTTGTTCTGCCTATCTTCTAACAACAAAAGGGATCCGTTCAGGTCCATCATGGGGTAGAGAGAGGAATATTCTTGATCCAACAAGTAATCCTATTGGCTCTGAAGCCGACGAAAACTCTCCAGAAAAGTTCCCCGGATTGACTCATATGCCCCAGGTGTCCATTTTATGCAAGAATAACAAGAACAGGGAATTTTTTGACTTTCTTCATTTCGCATTCGGGCTTTTCTTGCACTGGCTTAAATTTTCCACCACTCCGCATTTGAAATAATCTTGCTGAAGTCATATCTTTCCTCTGCCCTGCACAACCGACTTCTGCTTAGGAATCTCATTATGGAGTGTGTATTCGTAAGGATGTATATACATATTTTTTTTCATCCACTAGTTCTAAAATTTACGGCTCCCTTGTCGTTGCGTATGCAAAACAGGAGAAAAGGCGTGAAGAATTTGGGCTGAGTCAACAACGAAGATGGGGGCGTATTTTTTCCTTTCTCCCAGAAAATGATGATATTCAACTTTTGAGAAAATTGAGTGCCCCAGTACTGAGTAAGGAACTAAGAAAGAGGAGAAAGTTTGTGCAAAAAATAAGCCAACCCAGCAGAAGTACAATCTAAAATTATTAGGTGGCAGAAGATAAGAAAGCTTATCTTGCGTTATTTCATATTTTGCTTCCATCAAGAAAGAGAGAGACATGCAAGGAATAATAAAATGTACTCTGAGTAGGAGGGGATAACGTGCATACATTTCATCAATGCACTGAAAGTTAACTCATCATTGTTCTCCCAAAAATCATAATGTAATATACAGAATGATAAAAATTTACAAAAAATATTATAACTGTAGGATAATGGAATCTAAATTTAATTTTATTATTGAATTTATTATCTTAAAAGCTCGAAGCAGAAATGTAACAAACAATCATGTGCATAAAAGTGAAAAATATTATAAAGTTTATTTTCAATAAAATGTTATTGACTAGCACTACCTTAAAATTATTTGAAATTTTTCAATTATAAATCATATTGCTATAAGAATATTACATTTAGTATAAAAAAAACTAGATTCTTTGGTTATTGTGATATGGAGGATATTATTTTCTATGTTAAACACATTTATCGTTGAAAATATTTTAGAAATATTTAACTTAAAACTCCAAAAAGCACATAAAAATATGAAGACAGAATTAAAATCCTTAATTTAATCACATTGAGACGATAGATATTATGAAGTTCTATAATCATTGTAATTTGCACAGAAATCATTCCCAATGAAACTTAGAAAACCAATTTCAGGAGTCAGAAATAGTAATTGCTCAAAAAAATGAATGTTCTTATTTACTAAACAATAGCTATACAACAAAGAAAAAATAAATATATAAAATACATTAATATGAAATAAATCACTTGAGGTAAATTGAAAGTAGAAATTTTTTTTGCACTTCGCTCGCACACGCGAAACTAAACTTTAATATACTCACTAAGATATAAATTAAAATATTATTCAAAATTAATTTAGTTGTCTATTTATAGCTGAGCTTAGTTTTAGAATACGTAGATATACAATTAAATTACATGCTCAAAAAATTTATAATTTTGCAATTTGATGAAAGGTCATAAAAATATTTATTTAATTTATTGAATTCTCTTACAGGAAAAGGTTTTTTCAATATTATCATAATTTATTAAAACGATCTCTTAATCAAAAATGTTATTCAATGAATATTTTTAAAAAGTTAAACAATATAACGAGCATTTCATATGAACACATTATAATAAAAACATTAAAATTTTCTGATAATGTGCATTATGAAACTAAGAATGTTAATATTGCATTTACAACTTTGTATTAGTTCAAGTTACGAATAAGTTCAGAATTATTTCAAAAACTTTTTTCAATAAATGCAATACATGAAAAACTAATTGTGGAATTTAATTTAGCAGAAGTTTATAAAATGGAGTATCTCAGAATTATTATAATTAATTTGAATTAAAAATCACCTTAAATCACTTAAGAATAAATTTTAAATATGTTTCATATTTTCCTTCTCTAATTTAAGCTCAGTGGATTTGAATATGTAATTTTAATTAACAGAGACAATAAAATTTAACAAATATGATTTTTTGAGGCAATATATTTCAGTTATTTCCAAACTAATAAATTTTAATTCTAAGATATATGACTTAAATATAGATTTCAAAGTAGCTCTTAAGAAAAATCAATAGTTTTGAAATGCCGAAATTACGACAATAATTTTTTTATTCTCTCATATTATTAATAATTTTAATAAAATATCTCTGACTAACATTTAGCCGTATTTGCTTCATGCACTAAGGAATATTTAATAATTTGCAACATTAAATTTGTATTTTTTTAGATTAAAATCTGTTTTTATTTATTATAAAAACGTAATTTTAAAAATTTTTTACGCAGTTTTTGATTTTTAGAAAATATTGGGGAAGCTTAAAATTTTGATTAGAAGGAATAATAAACCAGAAAATAGTTTTTTGCACACAAAAATTTCCATTTCAAATATCTACAAAAGAAAATAAATAGATTTTCATAGATATCTTAGATTAATTTTATTATTCGTAGAGATAGTTATAGATTAATTGCAGTAATTTTGCAGCATTGTGCTGTTAGCTGAAAAATTTTAATCAAAATATAAAGTAACGTAATCATTCTAACTTATTTATCATGATGCATTTATATATAATCTCTTTGGCAATATTTCCTTATCAATTCTTAGAATCAAATTTAAAAATTGAATAAAACAGCTTTTTTCATTAAAATTTGGCAATATATTTCAATTTAAAAAATGCGTATTAAGTATCAATATTAAATTTCGCGTTTTCTTGTTTAACAAAGTAGAATTTCATGCTTAATAATCAATTTTACACTTCATTATATTCCTTTGCAATTCTCCCCTTCCGTTTTTTTATAATCAATATGTATGTGTGTGTCACTTGTATAGCACATAAGCTCTAGTTTCACCACTGAAATCAAGTGAATGCATCTGAATACTTACTGATAACCCTTGCACTTCATAAAAAAGGCATTTGATGAAAAAAGGGTTGGTATTCAAGTGGGGGATTTTAGAGGTGGAAAGGGGATTGAAAAGGGGTGAGTTTTAATTTGATACGCCCCTTTGTCACAGGGGTGATGTCCATTGTGATGAATAACTGGTGTGTAAGGGTTGCGTGATTTCTATACATTTCCTTCTTACTTTCGAAACGGGGACCATGGCTTAATTGCATTTGCTATTAACTCGATATTAATTTAATAGGTTTTAGCATGAGTTTTCTGTTTTTAAAATTTTAGTAATATTTTAACTACTTGAAAAGAAAAATTACATTAAATCAATAATATTAAACTATAACTTTGTAAGGAAAATTTAAAAATTTAATTACACAAAATTATATTAAATACATAAAATAAAATTTAGTTATCAAAGTTCGCTCCATTGCATTAATAATAATATTAAAATTGAAGCAAAGTAATTTGCTACAGAATCGGAAAATATTCTTCAAATAAAACTCACACATTTATTTAAGTATGCCTTAAATATAATAATGAATATTTTAAAATTATAAAATCTTAAAAAAATAGTATGTTATAAGATATTAACTTGATATTTAATATAATTCTACAATTTTTTCAGTGCAATTATTTTTTTAAGATTATTTCACAAGAATTTTATTGACATGATTATAATAAAAAAACTCGTTATACTTTATTAACCTATAAACGTAATCAGTTGTTTACCTAAATAATTAACATTCAGCTAAAAATTTACTTTTGAATCTTTTTAATATACTGTTAACAGCAAATATATCTCAAGCGATGTTAAGCTTAAATAAAATATTTAATTCACTAAATGGTAATGACTGCAAAGAAACATATTTGATTTTGTTTTTATTAAAAGAAAATATAAAAAATTATTGATACTTTATTTTGCAACATGACATAGGATATAAATATATAACACAAATAAATAAGAATATATCAATTAACTTTCAATGTAGTAAATTTAATATCACTTTGTTTATTTCTGCAATTAATGCATGATCCCCAAGCGTTCACCCTTTACTTCTCTAATCGGGGATAACTTCAGAGCACAGGATGGGTGATTTGACCCTAAAAGAGGGCTATCACTCCAGAACAACGCAACTAACATGACCACCACACAGGACCCAAGGCTCCACTTGGCAGGAAAGCTAGCTCAATTAAAATACACTTAGTCTTTCCGCGCTACCCCTTTTTAGGCAGACGCTAAAAGGGGTGAAATCACACAGATAAGGGACGAAAGGGTTGCGGATTAACCGCACTAATTTGATAGTGGTTCGTGTACTATTGATCGTTGCTTTACAACTGAGTTGGGCTGGAAACAATGACAAGTTTCTCAATGATTAAAATAGTTCAAAAAAGAAAATATGTGAAAGTAATATTAATTGAATATATAAATAAATTATCTAATTGAATTTAATTCAATAAAAGTTCTATATTATATAATATTATGTTGCTGACTTAAAATGGTTGGAAATTATGCTTATATATGATTATTTTTTATTTCGTTCAAAGCAATGATAGAATAAAAACAAAATATTCGATTAATTCGTATTACTTAGTAAATAGTTCAAATAATTTTTTTAAGTTTATGACAACAAGCTTGAAAATATTTAATAATTTGATAAACTATCTTCTGAAAACTTCTTGAGATTTAATAAAATTTAGAGACCTCAGAAAATTCTAAACTAATAAAATATCATAAATTTAATTTGTACAACAAATATAAACACACTTACTTAATGTAACACTTAATACAAATAATTAAGAAAAGTTTTTAATTTTTAAACATTAAATTAAAAAACTAAGATAATTAATACGCCAAAAAGAATAATGAAAGAATAGCCAGAAAGAATAAACAAATTCCTGCAATGAAGGAATTAAATTTTTATTTATAACATTTAAAAATATCCGAGATAAATATAATCATATTTTGCATATTTTTGTAATACATTTTTAGAAAGAAAATTGCCATAAAAATTTAAATAAATTAATGCGAATTAATAAGAATGATCGAAATAAAAAAATTAATATTCCAATCACTAATAAATTTTGAGTCCGAATATTCAGGAGTAATGAATAAAATATGGAAAAAAATTTTAACTATTTTTTTCAACCAATCTACATACAATAATGCAAAAATTCTTGTATAATGCTTGTTATTTAAATTCATATTAGTTTCATTTTATCAGTAAAGTGATATAAAAATTTCAGCAATTCATTAATAAAAATTACATTATTTTTCTTGTGAACCCTCATCCTCATCGTAAATAAATAAAAAAAAACTACTTTCGTATCTACATGAACGATAACATATTTCTGAGAAACTTGAGGAAAACATTCCAATGTTATAAAAATCTTACAAAACTATTCTCATTTTTCAGAAAATGAAAGAGATAAATGACCAAAAGGGAGGAAAATAACACAAATAAGTACAAAAAATGGAGAACCGATAAAGTAAAAAAATAATAAATAATAATTGAAAAAATCCAAGCATTCCTTTAGCTATCATTTAGTTCTCTCGGGGTGCAGTAAGAATCGCATCAACTGTCCGTTTCGTTTTGATTGAAACGAGTCCCGCTAGGTGCGAAGGAAACGAAGCCTCGATCTGGATCCTAGAGTATTTCTTCTAACCACGTGACAACTCCCCATTCTATTTCCGGTTGGTTACCGGAAATGAAAGGGGGAAAAATGGCAAGATTTTTGGACTTGCTTATACACAAAGAATATACATGACTGCTGGCTGTGGTGTGCAGAACATTTTTCACTGGATCTTTAAAATACGTTGTGCGAAATGTGGATATGACAGCTTGGCATTTTGTATTGTGGAAAGAGAAAAAAAGGATAGAAACTTTGATGAAAATTATAAGAACCACCATTTGAAACTTTCAGACAGTTTTCGACTGAGCATCTTCATTTTTCATTTAGACTGAAGAACTGTTCAGGACAATTTCCTAAGCAAATTTCCAGAGAAGGTTTCTTGTTTGTTTATTTTTTTTCATACAGTTTTCGATATTTTAGGAACTCCTGTATCCAGTTTTTGGATCTGACTTTTAAAAAAGTTATCCAAATGCATAATTATATAAATTGTTTGTATTATATGCTTTAATAAAAAATAACTTATGTTTTTCCTGAAATAAGTCTTCATTTCCAAAGCTTCATAAAAAATGGGAATAATATTAAATGTGAAAGAAATTTTTTAAGCAAATAACAAAAAAATTTAAGAATTCAATATTCATCAGAAGAGTTAATAATGGATATTGAATTGTATTAAACTGGAAAATTAAATACTTTATTTTGTAATACAAATATATAATAATTTTTAATTAAAATGTGCGGTAAATATAATTTATGTGTGTTTTTGTGAAAACATAAAAGTATTATGCTGTTTAACACTGAAATATATATTTATATTTTTTATTATAAGCCAAGGTTCTCAAAAAGAGGAAAAAAGAGAAAAAATTACTACTTATTTTCATTAACTTCGAAGAAAAGTTATGTGTTTTCTTCTCTACAAAATATTATCGAACAATTTATTTATTTACTTTATTTAAATTCATTTCCTATTCATATTTATTTACTTTATTCATATTCATTTATTCATAATTATCAGTGAATATGAATCTATATTTAAATGAAGAAACATCTAATCCATAAATTTGAGACAAATGAATTAAATAAATATTCCACAAATATATTGAGGAAACAAAATGGAAGGTGTTTTGAATGCACAAAATTTAAGTTTTTCTCCATGCAAATTTAATTTTATAGATATATTAAAAACAAATAAGTTAATTATTTGTTTGAATAAAATAATAAAATATTGACGATAGAGATTTTAAATATTTTTATAATATTACTTAAATTTAAAACTTATAGAAGACTTCATATGAACTGGAGAAAAATTTTCTAACATAATTTGAAATATTCTTAGACCAAAATCAATTTAAAATACTTTATTATTTTAATGCAACACTTCTCCCGAATAAAAACTACTATTACGCTTTCAGTGAAGTAAAAGGCGACTACATTTTAACTGATGGATGGGAGACTTCATTATACATTCAGTTTATCCTATAATTTTCACTCATAAGATATTTATATTGATATGATAATTCAATAAAATTTTCGTATCTCTTATTCCAGCTGAAAACTCTATTCCTCTCATGATGGGTAATCATAATTTGTTCTCAAGATTTAAAAAACTTAATCAAACAAAAATTCTTGCTTTTTATATCTGACAATATTTTTTACTTACTCGAATAAATATATGATCTCTACTTAAAAAAGATGACATATTTCCCTTAATGGCAGTTCACACTGGTGTTGCAGTGCCAATGTTCTCACCAAAAATCCAGTCTCGTGCAATTGGATAATCCAAAACCAATATTTAAATTTTGAATACAACAACAAGCGAGAAACCTCTTTCATTGCACGATACTAACAACATTAAAAATGTATATCTATATATATATACCCTTTTCGACTATAGCTCCCATAGCGTGCCTGACATCGTAAAATCACTACCTACATAAAGAAAAGAAGAAAAAACTCGTTTAGAAGCACCTATAAATTGAATTTTTTTCACCACCTTCTTTTAACGCTACAAATTATATACCATTACTAGATCTTTTTTTATATATTCTTTCATCGTTTTCGTTTTCGATATTTTCTACATGAATCAGTGGCAACAGACCGATCGAAAGAATTTTCTTCTGATGAAGTAGCCGGATGAAGAAGAGGCCGTCGATGAGCGTGGGAGGGGAGAAGGTTCCCGAAAGCAGGGTGGGAGAGCTAAGAGATAGATGGAAGTACGAGCTAATTTATCTTATACACCGTTACGGTAAGGTGGGTAATCGCAATTTTTGTTCTTTCTTACGGTGTGATGTAAAATTGGATTCAATCCTGAGTGGGAAAGAGAGAAGGTAGGTATGGGGAAAAATGCAATTACCCCGGCCTGCAGGCAACTCCTGACAAACCAATGTTTGGCACGCCAAAGGCTAATATTGAAAATCTTCGATATCGGAAAAAGTCATGTTTCTAGCAGGAAATTAATCTCTTCGCTTTCCTCAACCCACGAGTATTCGTTTGAAGTAAGAGTGGCACGAAGCGACGTGTTATATATATATAATTTTTTTCTTCTATGCACTGATGAAAACTGAGATTTCAGAAGATCCTGAAATCAGTGCATTTGATTCCAGACAATGAAAAAAATATCCAGTACTTGAACTTTAATAGAGGCTGATGATTATTAGCTCTGTTATTCACTAACTATATTCTAGAGGAATAATTTTTAAATTAATTTATTAATTGAATCTTTTAGAATACAGAAGTTCAACAGAACAAATTTTTGCAATTGAACTTTAATAAAGCATCATTAAATTTCTATCATCTCAAAATTCATTTCATATTTTAATTTTTTTTAACTTTTTTTAGAGGAGACACAATGAGCTTTTCTCAAAAAGTATACGTTATTTTAAAACTAAATTATTCTTATTAAAACAATGATACATATGATGTTTGTAAAAGTATTTTAACTTTTACTTATATTTAATAATTTAAAATTTAGAAACAAAACTTTTTTAGTTTTTGAATAATTGAAGAGAATTGTGACAAGTATTTTTCCCTTAAGTTATCTAATTAGCAAAAAATTGAATTTTGTCTCATATAACTCTAATTCAAACAAAACTTGAAGTATTTTAGAAGGCATGCTTGTATCTTTAGTTGATACCAATAAATCAAGTCTGTGTGCATAAATTTAGCTTATGATATATTGTGCGTTATGCAAAACAATTAAGTGAAACAATAAGTGAATGGCAATGTATATTTAATATTTATTGCAATGAAAAGTTAATTTCATTTATAGCTTTAGGAAATCTCAAAATGTTAATGTATTATCCAAATATTATATTATAAGGAATGATACAAGACTCTGATAATTTAAGATATAAAAATATTTCAATGAACAATTTTAACAAACAATATAATGAAATATCTTTAATAGAATACTTCAGTTAAAGAAACGAATAATTGTGTAATTCAACAATAGTGTTTTCATGACAGCCAAAAATTCCAGATTAAGATAACATTATCTGTACTGGACACTTTAAACAACTTTTATTGCAACTACAAACACATTCTCCGATGTTGTATTTTAGAATTCACTGAATCAGCACTTATATAATTCTATCATTGGAGGAATAAGTACTCTCTAGCAGTCAGAATTTAAATTCAAATCTAATGGAAAATCAAAAGGAGAAATATGAAATATATTTTAATTTCTAATTACAAAGTCTAAATCCATAACTTTATAATCCGCTTTCATTTAAAACTTAATTTAAAATTTAAAAAGTAAGAATTCGTGTACTCATTAACAGTTTTAAAATAAATAACATTGCAAATTAGCTTTTATTCATTTGCTATATCTGTAAGAAATTCACATGAAATTGCTAAAACTGTAAACATTCAACTTTTAATGTGTGAGTACTAACTATGAATAAAACACTAAATATATAAAAAAAAATTCGTGTGCAATAACAAGATAGATATTTTTTATGTTTCGAGAATTCTTGAAATCCAAACCTTTTTTTTTATGAAAATCAAATGAACTCAGCTTTTTCCAATTGTTTTTAGATCAATGAACAACCATCATAAAACCGTACATATAAGACCGTACATCATAAAAATGGCAGAGAAAATATCAAATAATAACACATCTCAGCAACCAATGATAATTTTTAAGTTCAGCCCAGTAGTGAAACTAATAAAATAATTGCTTTAAAAAATTTGAGGATACCATTTCTCTAGCCTCATTCGATAATTTCATTCATCTAAAGTAATTTGTGAGATACGGTACAATACTTATTCTTCACTTATATTCCTTTAATTAAAAAACATTTTTTTGTAATTTAGTAAAAAACTCGACGCGAATATTTTAGATTGAGTTATGAATATTTTCGATCTAAAAAAACTTCAATAAATGCCTTACACTCAATTTATTAAATTCAATTTACAACAACATCAATGAAGAATAGAATTAATTGATCTGATAAAGCTTTTAACTGAACACGTTTGTAAAAAATGGAAACTCGAAATATTAAAAAGCAATATTAGTTCATTTGAATACATTATCATAGAATATATTGAAAAATAAAAAAATAAGTAAATATTTCTTCACAAAAAATATTCAGCTAGTAGTTAAGTTGTCTTCAACTTTTTTAACCTATCATAATATTTAATAACTCCAAATTCATAAAAAAATCAATAATAATACATATTCAACAATAAATTTTATTATTTACTTAGGCAATTTTCAGAATTGGCCTTCTTTTAATATCATCTACTCAATAATTTGCAAGAGATAAAGATTGCTTTCAAAATAATTCACAAGTTTGTTCAATTTGGGTTTTGGAGAGAGTATTTTGAATATTATAGAGCTATTCTTATGTATCACAGTAAAGAAAATAATAAAGACTTTTTAGTCTTTACACTGATAGACATGCACGTTGAAAAATAGGAAACCAAAGTATCTATTTTGGATTAATTAACTTAATCTTAAATAGCTGCTTCAGTAGTTGTTTGGATTGACACTGAAATCTTATATTCTAAACAGCACGTTTCTACAACTAAACTATATTAAGTCCTATTTTTGCTATATGAAAAAATTAAAACTTAGTATATAATTAAATTTATTTTATGAAATTATACTTGTGATAAAGCTAAGAAATTAAAATAGTAAGAAATTTTAAATCTAATGTCTAAATAAAGAAATCTTAATTTTTAAAAGTTAGATTTGAACTATCAATAAAAAACAATAAAAAATGTATGCATTTTTTCATAAATTAACATAAATTTATCAAAGGGATGTAAAATATAAAACCTTTCATAGTAAAATAACTAAATTGATTATAACTAGATTAAGGCATTCTAATCTCTTAATGGCTATTATTTTTTATATTATTATACTCCTATTTTACTGCAATGTCTATTTTTTATGCTTAACGCATCTTATATTATATATTTCAATGCATAATAGTTTCCTAAGTTATAGGAAAACATTACTTGTGAATATTTATATGCTCAAGGTATTTTTCACTGTGATAATTGAAATAAAAGTAAAGGACTTTAACATAGTCAAAACTCAAAATTTATATTTTGTTTCAAATAAATAGAGTTTTCAAATCATTAAACTTATAAATATGAAGCAATGTATACAAAAAAGTAATTATATTAAATATTTATATTTTAAATTTCTTAATATATCTTTCTAATAAGCACTTACATGGAATTTTAAGAAATGTTTCTAAAGCTTTGAATTCTTATGAAATATAGTATCAAATGAATGATTGTGTTAGAAAATATACTATAGCTTCAATTAAACCACAGTATATATTTTATAACTCATTGTAAAAATTATTTAAAAAATGACAATGTTTATTAAGTGTAAAAATATAAAGAACAGGTAGTTTATATTTATTATCCAAATTACTTATAATAGTTTTCATTAAATCAAACTTTTAATGAAATAAATTAAACATTAAATTGAAATTGTTTTAAAATCTTAAATTAAAAAGCTTAGTAATCAAGTTGAAAGTATTTATATATATTTATTTGAATGATATTTTTTGTATCTACATTCAAAGATCAACACGATTTATAACAAATAATAAAACTTCATTAAAAACTACAATTTTAAAATGTACCAACATAAATATAATTTTAAATGCATTAAGTTTATTTTCTATAAATTTGTAACTTTTATGCGATTTTATAAATAAGTTAAAACATGTAAAAAATATTTATAATCAAAGGGTAACATTCAAGAAGAATATTTAAATCATTTTGTGTGTGTAGAATGTACCAAACAATATACATTTGTTAAATTCTAAACACCGCTTAGATTTTCATTATACTTATTAAAAAATAGTTTACAGTTTCGTTAAAATCATTTAAATTTCTCAAGAATTCTAACGATAAAGCCACCTATTTTCTTTGTAGATGTTAAATACGTAAAGGTATTGACGTATATGTGTAAAGTTAATCACTTTAAACATACCAAATAATATATTAATCATATTATTTGATGAATATGTATGTGTTGATATTAATTTAAATATTTTATAAATTTTCACAATTTTTATACCAGTTAATTTTAATAATAAAATTAATTTAATGAAAATTGATAAAATAATAAGAAATACAATTATTAATGTAACTCAAAATTAGATTAGAAATCTTTCAAAAACTGAAGTGTGTAACATCTGTGTCTCACAAACTTTTATTTTCATTTATTCAATATTTTAAAGTAAGTTTTCGAAATTTGTTTTGAAAATAGCATAAAATTCTTCAAAGAAATTAAATACTGCGTAAATGTGGCATTTAAATTTTTTTTCGGACTTTTAACTTTTATATAAATTAATGCTTATTCTTCAAGATTTTTTTATTTCCTTAAATAAGACACAGGGAGTGATAGTTTTGACAAGTCAAATGATTTTATATAAATTCTTTCAAACTAATTTTTTATGATTACTGCTTACATTGATAACGCTTTCTATCAAAGCAATACTCTTCAGAGAAACTATTTTCTTCCTTATTGGAATTGATTTTTTCTTGAAACTTTATATTTTAGCAAAAGAAAAAGAAAAATTAGTTACATAGCAGCAAAAATAGTCTGAATTCTGTTACTATATACATGAAAAGAACCAAAATATGATTTATTTTTCGAAATTATTGATTTTTAATTAATATTGAGTACAATATTCATTTTTTCCCTATAAAAGCATCTAAGAGGTCCAAGAGCAATTTCAGAAAAGCATTGTGCGTAACATCTTGTTGGCATTTCCTTGATTCTTTCCTCCTCTGCATGAGGGTGGGGCATGCATCCTTAATAAAGTCTCTTCTCTAAGGACTTTGCGAGAAAGAGCGAGGTGTCATGTTACATGAAATGGAAAAACAAACGATGGCCATTTTTAAGAGTGGCAATTTTTTTTCTTTCTCCCTCCCTTTTTCTTTATATATATGCGTTGCTCATCTTAACTTCCGTCACGAGAAATACCATCATCATCAGCATTCAGCGGAGATGCTTTTTTCTTTGCTTTCTCATCTTTGAAGAAAATGTGCGAAACTAAAAATAGAGAGGAAAGGCCTAAAATCCGGAAAAAAGGAAAGCCTGACAGCGAAAACTGATGCACAGATAAAGATAAAAGGGGGTGGGTCTCCTTTAAAGATAAGGATTGAAATATATATATAAAATAGAAAGGTGGGGGAATGATTGAAATATATATATATATGTCCTTAAAATACGAAATATCAGGGAGAAATAAGAATACTATTTCCAATGTGCCGGATACAGTAAAGCGAATATACGCGTGCTAAGAAAATAAATAAAAAGAATATTCGAAAAAAGTGTCCGGGCGCCCATCACAGTCGTTTTACTTTTTACTTCTGCTTCTTTCGAGCTCCGCCCCTTTGGCTTCACCCCTTGCAGCATACCCTAGCTGCACCCTTGAATTCTTTCTAGGAAAATCTCTTTCCATACATATATATAAATTTTAGGAATCTTCCACTCTTATGCTTATTTCCCATCTTCGGAGACACTCCGTGTAAATCACGTCAGTTGCGTTCGGCTCGGTCATCGACGAGGACCCCTGCCACCCACGCTCCACCTCAGCCACGTTTCACTTGCGCCTGTCCGTCACTCGCTGATAGGGAACTCTGAGAAAAGACTGGTGGGGGTGGATAACAAGATGGCGGCTGAAACGATCCCTCCCCCTCCTACCTTCGTCTTAAAATCGATGTAAAGGAGATGGGAAATCAAATTTTTTTTAAAGAAATGTACTTTTAAAAATATGAAACCTAGATTATTAAGATGGATTATCTTATTTTCATATTGTACTTTTAATTTAGTATTTATTTACTAAGCAATCTGAATCAATCATTGTCAGTCTAGAGGAATAAAGACTCGTATATAATAATTCAAAACGCTTATAGAGTAAAAATATTTTGATTTGAGATTTACTTTTATATTTTATATAATTTATCAAAATGAGTTTAAATCATTTTTATTGAGTATATAACAACAAATAAAAAATTTGTCTATTCTGATTGAATGTCTCTGTTACTCAAATTCTATGAAAAATTGTTGAAAAGATAAAAGTTTAACACAAAATTGTTTTGATTGTTTTCATGTAAACAATTGACAATACTTTAATTGTAATTTATTCAAAAAGAGTTTATGTCATAATAATATTGTATTACTACTAAACTGATTAAATGGATCTTCGAATTAACTAAACAAAATTGTATTTTTTGTTGATGATGTAATAATATTAAACTATATTGCAAATTGAACAGCAATATAATAGGGTCTCTTATCAGCATTGTTTTTAATTTTTATATAGTTTTGATGGTAAGTATATGATATTATTAAAGCATCTTTTAAATAATGTAGTTATCTATCAGTTTTTGAGATGCACCATGAGATACTGGCAGCGATATAGGGAAACCGTACCTGTAAGTACTTCTTGAAACTCTAAGAATACATTTTTATTACAATTAACATTGATTCTTGAGATACAAATTCATTATCTGGGTAGTACAGGGAAGAATGTTCAGTATACTGGCTTATTCATTTGAAAACAATAATCAACTACTGTTGAATCCAACGTATGCAAATTCATGAAAATTGTTACTGTACTCTAAAACTCTTTTCTTATATCAAATTTATTAATCTGTAAAAAAAATCTTAAAATTTTCAGTCTTATTTAAAAAAAAAAACATTTCCCATCGTATTTTAAGTAGTTTTGTTCAAGAAAAAATGAGTTTATAGTAAATTTTTCGAAATGTCACATTATTTAAAGTGCAAGGCAGACCCTTTTAAGCCGCTTAACTAAATTTCAACAATGACTTTTTAAATCGGTTGGATTTTAGCAACAAATACTTAAGTTGGCTGAAATCCAAGATTTTTTCCTTCATTCCGTTTTTCTCCCAACAATCGAAATGGGGAGAGAAATAAAACAAATAAATGGACAAGAGAAATCATAAAGCAAGCAGTGAGCTCGAAATACACGAAAAAACGTACTTTGAGTGACATTTATCCAGTGACGCGAACGTTTTATCCATTTACCAAGTTACGCATGCAGAGAGAAGCGCCTGGATGTCACGCCAAAACCGGTTCGAACCGGACGCAATTAGGTGTGACAGTCACATCGCTGGACTCGAAATTGTTCTACGTTAACGGATAGTGAGAGCGAAGCGAGATTTCTCTACTAGAAGAGATGTATTGTCTTTCTCCCCCTCCCCTTTTTTTCGTAAATTTCTTCTCAATGTCTCGGAGCAATATATTCAAAGGAGTAAATTCGATTTGCGAAATATATAGAATACACTTTAGAATATATACAATATAAAGGATGATGTCTTACAAATGTTTATTCTAAAAACATTTAGCTGTAAACGTATTTCAAATAGAAAAAGAATAATGAAAATGTCAATCTTATAAATGCATTAGCAATTTTTTCTCAATTATACACTATTGTTACTTACATTTATTAATTGATCCCAATTGTTAATAGTTCTGCATACTAGATAATCTTTTCCAATTTTATTTAAATCATTAATTTAAGAATTTTACATATTATAAATTTCGGAGTGTAAATTAGGGATAGTATTCATTAAAAAATAATCAGCATTTTAATTCGTTAAGATAAAAATTTTTTGCATTATTTTATCTCAATAACTGAACGAATATTCTGAAAAATTCAAGTATCACATTTTGTATTAATCAATTCTAAGTTATGAGCTAAACTAAATCAAGATAAGCAAATAACTATCATTTGAAGGGATATCCACATTTAAAATGATTATCACGCAAAATGAAATTTTTTATTTTATTAACGAAATATTTATGTATTAATTATTTACTTTATAATTGCTTAAAAATTTCAAAATCATTCAATTAAAGTAAAAAATACTAATTCCCTTAATGTATTTAAATTATATAAATCTAAGGATTTAATTGAAAATTCTGTTTTTTTTTTAATTCTCAGGTGAATTAAAATTTTTTACACATTGTAATGTTTGTAACATACAAGTAGTTCAGTAAATAATTTTTATTTCTTTATAATGGAATTCAGCAGCATTTTCACTCACAAAAAATGTTAAATTAATAAATTAATACAGTCTCATAATAAGGGAAATAACAGTCACAAAATCCCCGCTTTTCAATATACTTAATTTTTAAATAAATGCAATTTAAATTGTGCATGAAACCAATATTAAACTAAATTTTCTCAAGATATCTATAAAATACTCCTCATGTCAATTTTTGCTAATAGCTGCTTAAAACAATCACCTAAATTTTATAAACGTTTCTAGGCAATTTGAATGACATGAAATTCCTGAAAATGGAATTTTTTAATAGAACAAATATTTTATGTATGTATATTGCAATACATAGAAAGCACTGTTGATAAAATTAGGTTCTCGAATTGTATTTCTTGATGAGTAAGTAAAATATTATAAAAGTAAATACCAGAATATTATCAGAAACGATTTCACGATTAATTTTTAAGATCATTATACCGTTTTCTCTAGACTAGATTTATATTTCTACTCATTTTAATAAAATAATTTTTTAATTACTGTTTAAGAGAAAAAAACAAGAATATATGGTTCATCTTTATCCTAGAAGTGTGAAATGGCAATACTCAATGTTCTATTATATATTTATTCTTTTTTGATATTTTCTCTAAGTTATTAAGGCAATGAATACAAGCATAAAAAATCGAAGTACTTTTAAGATTTATAGATAGATTTAAAACGCAATTTTACTACGTTTTTAACATGTAATTTCTTCAATATTCTTGTTTTAAATAAAAACCATTACATTACTTCATAATTTTTTAAACTATAAATATTTAAGTATTTAAAGCCTTTTAATTACTAAATGTTTAAAATCATCATTTCTTGACAAATTATTAATTAAAAATTAAACGGCAAAATTTAATTTTTTTGAAGGTGTCTGTATATGTGAAATGTAATACAAACTAAATGTAATGTTTTTAAATATAAATGATTTTGTTTATTTGTGTGAAAATGTTAATGTAAGTCAAATGTTATGATTTTTTTATCAATATTTTAATAGTTTGTACGTAATAAAATTTCAAACATTTAAATAATTTATCATGAAATTTTTAATCTATTCCAATTTTAAATTAGGCTTGTAGGCTTTTTTATTAATCCGTATTTTTATCAAGAGGGTATTTCTGAAAAGAAGGTTAGAAAGAGTGTAGATCAATAAGCTTATATTTATGCTTTTAAAATCAATCTCTTCTAGCATTGTTAATATCTTACATAAATATTATTTTATACATAAAATTATATAAGAATTATTATTATATACCTATACATATATGTATATGTTTGTGTATCCATGCGTTGGTAAAATGATATTGCATTTTAAAGATTTTTTTTGTATCTAGAAGTGTTATGCTTTTTCCTCCACTAAATGATTTTATATTTTGTATTTTTAATTTGTTCCTCAATTTAAATATAATGATTAATCTTTATCTGAATAATGAGATTTCCTTCTTAACTATCAGATGGAAGATTAAGTAAATTATGTAAATTACAATAACAGCATTAAATGATTATAAAATATAAGTATGAAATTATAATTGCCTGGATATATGCTGTAAATAAGGTGATTTACTGTGTTTAATTTGATTATTTTTAACAATTATTTATTTTAATATTATGAAATAATAGATGAGTTCCTTATACTGTCTGAAAAAAAGAAACACGAAAATAAATTAAGTTTGCTTTAATATTAAGTTTAATTTTAATGAGAACGATAAAAGGGTACTTTGAGAAATAGAATTTTATATTAAAAGGGGTGCCATTAAATATAAAAATGTAATAAGTCGTATAAAATATAATTTTTTCACTTTAATTATTAAGTGTTTAAAATTATTATTCTTGATAGGATTAAAAATAGAAAAAAATGACAAATTCCCTGATTCTTATTTTTGTTTTCTCAACTGCACTGTAAAAATAGACAAATGAGAAAATAAAATTTTATAGTAAAAAAAGCTCGAAATCATGTTTATTAGAAAAGTTTCAATGTTGAAAAAATTTTAAATTATATATAGCCGGGTACTAAGAGAATTACTCTCAAGAGAAGAAAACTGCTGTTTCGATTGTATACCCAGTAGAGGCCCATAATTACGATAAGACTGTTGTAAGCTCACAAAAAGATATTTATGATATATATATATACATATATATATATATATATATATATATATATATATATATATATATATATATATATATATATATATATATATATATATATATATATATATATATATATATATTGTATTGTCAAATAAAGACGTACTATTACAAGTGGGTTTTCCTTATTTGGATGATACAATCTGTACAATCTGAAAATTCTTGGATTAATTTAATCTTGTATAGATTACAGAAGTCTTATAATCTATACCATATTAAAAATTTATTCAAATTTATTAATAATTAAATTGAACTACATTTTTATTTGTGATATATTTATAATTTGAAAATTACATTTTTAGTAATTTCGCTTGAAATTTTTTCCGATTCGTTACAAATTCGCTTTTGTTGCTTTTATTTTGAATAAAGACAATGTTTTTCTTTTTTCCTATAAAATTATTAAATATTTAAGGTTTATTAATAAGTTTTTATTTGAAAGTTTAACTTTAATTGAATTTTTATATTACCAAATATATATTACTAAATTTACAAAAATGATTATAAAATCTCATAAGAAATATGATTACATTTAAAACTAACATAACTTGTTAGAAAATAGACTGAATATTGTATATAGGCATATGCAAATGTTTAGAAATTTTTTTGCAAATTTTGATTAAATTGATGGAATTAATAATTGTTCAATAAGTATACAGCATTCAATGAAATATTTGTTTTATTCCCAGTGGCAAACTAGATTACTTTTAAAGCATGAATTTTCTGAAGCATATATTCGAAATTTTGATTAAAGTGAATTGATTAAACAATATTTTTCTCTGGATTTAACAACAATCATGATTTTTAATTTGAATGTAAAATATCTGAGATAATCTTAATGTGTTTCCATTTTTAATAACATTAAAAACTTATAATTATTTTAAATTTAAAATTTTTAAGTAGTTTAAATCTTTTAAGGAGAATTTTCATTAGTTATACGAATTGAATTCTTTTCAGACATAGAAGCAGAAGAATAAATATTTTTTTTTGTTTTGAAATCAATTTCTGCATTTTCCATTAAAAGGAAAGTAAGATCATGCAAAATATAGTGAATATTAATTAAGTAAATATTTTAATTTTTTTCGTTTTATAACTATTTCCTGGAAATTACTTTTATACCATTAGTGTGTCCGGTTGTTTGCGTGATTTACCAAAAACCGATAATATTCAGTATTGCAACAAGTAGTATGAGTGCAATTTTGAATTGAATTCTTAAAACATACTGAGTAAAAGTTATTATTCGTTTCAAAATATTTTAATTTTCAAAAGTGTCTCATAAAGATTGAAAGCATCATGCATAATTGTTTTAATAATCTTATTTGCGAAAGAAAGATTTGTAAATTTTAGTTGTGTTTCATTCATGTAAGGTACGAGAAAATTTTTTATTCACAATCACGTAAGATGAGTGAATTTACAAAACTAATTATATAGTTTACATTAACTTTTACATATTTTGTATTAAAATAAGCTTAATTTGAAATCAAAATGTTAAAAAATTCGTTATTTTAATCGCTTATAACAAATTATAAGGTAATTGTTTTTGGCGAAAAACTAAATATGTTAATCATACCTTAGATAAATAATTAGCATATAAAATGAAGAAAATTTAATTTACTGAAATGTTTAAGCCAGCAATATATTTCTAGGGCTAATTGCTTTACTTAACCAAAAATGTTAAAACAGTTTGATTTTTATTCACAAATGTTTTGTATTATACGACAAAATAATACACGTTTAACTACAATAAGTATTATATAAAATTTACATGACTTCTATAAACATTCATTTCTGATTCACTAATTTTTATGACATTTATGTATTCATATTACAAAACTTTCATATAGCTGCAGTCTCACATTTTAATTCGATTTAAAATTTGAAGAATTAGATTTGAAAGTGAAATATAATTTTTTTGAGAAATTAACTTAGTTTTTATAAGAAAAAATGTCTTCAGAAATAATTCAAAAATATAAATGACTAAACTTTTGTAAAAAGAAAAAAATTGAAAAGTAAAATTAATTGTTGATTAAGAAAAATGTTCCTTTTCTCGTACAAATCTCTCAGGTATCAAGAATTTAATCAAAAGTACAAATGAATTGACTGACGAAGTCGAAATAATAACTTGAGTGACAAACTTCATAACAGAATATTGCTAATCCAATCGCGGGAAAAAGGGAAAAAATAATTACTTTTTCCCTCGGTGTTGGTGGATTTTCGATGGGCGAATACCTGGAGTCGCAAAATCACGTCCACTTTCGGACAAAATGAAGAACAGGGAGGGAAATAAAAGTCGCAGAGAGGTAGTGAGAACAGAAGGAGGTAAAAAGTTCGCAAGAGTCCAGGCGAAAATCCCTAGTTATTAAAAGTGCGGTTGCTATTGACAACTTTGACGTTTTCTTCTTGTATTACTCGGGATTTGGATTGGTAACCATGGCAACTAGCAAAAAGAGTCACTCTTCAATAGTAACGGACAGTTTCCACTGGAACTAGCAGCACTAAAACTAAATAATAATAAGAGAGAAGAAAAAAACACCTCAAGAAAGAAACATAGAATATAAAGAATTGAAATGTCCATGAGATGAAAGAAAAGAGAAAAAAAATAAGAGGCCGTATATAGGAGAACGACCTAAGTTTAAATTTTTGTCAAAGTAAAAGCTTAATAACTTTAACTTCAATTCAAGCTATACTTCGGCGTTTGCAGTTGAGCTACAAAATTCTCAATATATTTGAAAGCTTGGACAGGGATAGGACCCTTCTCGTTTGACTGCTAGGGGTTGAGAAAAAATTAAATAATTGTTAAATATAGGTTTAACATTTTCTAATTTTGAAATTTATGAGGTACTCTTCGTTAAACTTATATTTTAATTTAAAGTTGCATTTAATTTTATCAAACTCATAAATGTAAAATTCTAATTTTTATCATCCCAAAATTTTATTTTTAAATTATTAAATAAATTTTAAAATTTAATTTTTAATAGTGTAATTTATATAAATATATTTTATTTTAAAATAGAAGCATTAATTTAAATATTTTTTTAAATTTTAAATTATAACCTAATGTGATTTTCTGAAATTGTGTGGGTGTGCACAACAGTGAATTTCCGTGTAAGTAACTCTCCAATGTAGTTCTACCAGTTTTATTGGAAGCCGCTGGAATAATTAAAATTACAGGGGGTAAGAATTATAAAAATAAATTTTTTACAGAAATTGAAAAAATATAAAGGATTTCTCTAAAAAAATTTACAATCTTAAATTTATTCTTCTGAATTAAGTGAGTAATATTTTATTGTCAGATTAAATGTGTGTAGCATTGAATTGCTATATCTGTATTATTATTTATTACTTTTGTATCCGTATATTATAACTTTACATTTAAATCATTATAGGAAAAGGCATTTCGTACTATTTGCAATATTGTACATAATTTAAAAATCATTTCATTCTCTGTAGTACCAACATGAAAATTATGATTTATTTCAGTATATCTGTAATCCTTATTTTTATTATTTCTTTAAATTGCATTAATTGTTAAAACTCTAAATTATTGCAAATCAGTTTCTCTTTTTCTATCATGTGATATATGATCATATGCATAATTTAAGCGTATAATTATTATTTTGATGTAATTATCTATTGCACAATTTTGGTACAGTAATGCACACACAAAATCTCCATATTTAATACAATTGTTATATAACCTGCACTATTTTCCACAATTTTTATATGAACCGTTACAATTTTGTAAGATTTCATGTTATGATTTTGGTTTCTGTGATGTAGCTTTATTTATTTTAACTTTATTAATATATTTTCAATTATTTTAAATTTAATTACTTTCTGTAGAAAATTCATAAATATAATTATTTACTCTTATAATTTCATGTTTATCAGTGGATTTCAAGCTGTTAGAACTCCTTTAAGTACTATATAGCTAGTTGGTGTTCACATTTACTATCAAATTAGAAGCTTTTTATAACATTAATTAGAGCAATTAATTTTCTAAAATTTCTGTGAAAGCATAACATTGAAAATTAATATTTAAATTTTTTTAACATAAACTTAGATCTTATGAATTATTGAATATTAATATTTAAATTTTTTTAACATAAACTTAGATCTTATGAATTTATTATAAACTTTCTCACTATAAATTAATATTAATGATTCATAATGGTATAATTAGTAATTAAAATAATTTTATAAGTAAACTTACAAATTGAATTTTAATAACAATTTAAGAAAATTTTACGATTATATCAACATATAAATTCAAATTTAAACATAGTTCATAAGACTACTTACATTAAAGTGTAATATTTAATAGTTGAAATATTGCCATAGAAATTGTTTCACATTGATTTCTTTTTATATTGTTAAAATATTTTTAATAATTATAGTCTAGTTCTTTCTAAAGTATAACAGTAAGGTGTGCGAGTTCAGTACTAATGAATAAATTTTCATTTACAAAGATGATTGCATTATTACTTTAGTATAATATAAACACAATAGCTGCTAAATTTCTAACGGATAATATTACATATGATTAATTAGTTTGACATTTTCTCAATTTTATTTAAGAAATTCAACAAAAAGAGAAAAATTCTAAAGCGATATAGTTCATTCAAGAATATTCTACTTGAAATCATTATAGAATAAAGAATCATTTCATTTTATTCTTTATATAATCGATAATATCCGTTCATAACAAAATCATTACAAATGATTCTTATAAGAAATATGAAATTCATATGAACAAATTGATCCACTTTAAATTCAACCATGTCATCGAAAGAATATTATACAAAACTTCTATCAATTATTTTCTTTCGAAAAAATAACAATGGAATTTTTAATTCAAATTAAAACTTAAGATTTTTGTTTTTATTTTTAGTAAGGAATTACTAGCAATTTAAATAAACTATATGCAGCCGCAACTATTCAAGCGTATTCATATTTTTTTTGCAATGTATCTGTGTTTAAAAGTTACTCTTTATTTTTAAAGTCTACAAAATCAAAGTCTTAGAGTTTTATTTCTTAGAATGTTAATGCAGAAGTTATTTATGGGAGAATAACTATCTTTTCAATAATATAAAAAAGAAGAATTTATAAATATTTTGCACTTTTTTGACAATGTAAGAAGTTGAAAATCTGATGAAAGGACAATATCTAAGTTTTGCACCTTAATTAGACTTTTTTGTTTATAGATAAACAAAGAATAAACTTGTCAAATATATATGTCATTTACGTCAAAGTTACAAAGTATTAATAATGTAAATGCATTTTTTTCAAAATCAAAATTAAAAGAACTGTTCTCTATAAATTATTACACTGTTAAACAGTCTAAAATCTTCCCGACATATGTTTCTTACTTATAATCTCCAATTAAATGAAAAAATTGTAGAAAGTCTATATATTTATAGTCGCATTTACATACAAAATTTTAATAAAATTTTCACATTATAATTTTTAAATTTAATGTTGCCATTTATTGTACATAATTAAAAATTTTTGGCATTATCTTATTTTAAGCATATTTTATAATCTTCCAACATTGGAACAGTTTTTTAATAAAACTCTAGAAACTAGAGAAATAATTCAGTTAAACTTAGTTTAAGAATAGTAGATTTATAACTGATCACAAACTTATAGTGAAAAAGTTTTAAGATTAACTTTTCCTAAAATATAAACTAGGAATTTTTTAGCTTTATTCAAATTTTAAAAGAGAAAAAAAGAATAGAAACTTTAAAATTGGCAAATAGTTTTAGTTTTATTATTTTATTAAATAGACAATTCACATACAATAAATATTACTCGCAAAGTTAGAGTTTTTGTGCATTTTTTCTACTATTTTTATGATTCTAATACTACTAAATTGTTGCTTTTCAATTTGTGTTTAGTTCTAAAACTTTTTATCAAAATAGATGTGAAGTAAATAAATATTCATACAGTTTTTCAAACATGAATGGACATTACTTTTTTTATGAATTGAAGAAATATAATGTTGCTATATCAACAGCTATTCATGATTTTGGATAAAATCCATAACACAAAGCTACATTTCCTCCTACTAAAATAAAAAACAATTACTATACAAAATAAGTTGTTAAAATATATATTAATAGCAGAAAACCGATATGCCTTGCTAATTCACCATCCCTTCCGAAATGATTGAAATTCTTGTCGTCTGTAGTAGCGTTTTGAATGGTCAGCATCAGACAAATCACCTCACTACACCAACGTCCCTCAAGTAGCCTCATTTATTTCCCTGACTTTTTCCTCTTTCATTTGATCTTCCAAGAGCGAGCCTGTTAATTCAAGGAAACTTGAATGAAAAGAAAAGTAGAGAGAGAACAACCGTAAAAGTCAGAGCAAGGGAATGAAAGCTTGAAGTAGCTCGGAAGAGGTGGTCAAGAGAGTGAAGTAAAAAGGGGGGACGAAGGGCAGAGAACTAGGGAATAAAACAGACTTGCAGAAAAGTCTTGTTGTTCACTAATGGGTTGGAAGCTGGAGTCCCCAAGCGCCTGGTCTAACGAGGTCCCCCCTTTCAAAACTCAGTAAATGCAACTGACTTTTTTTACTTTTATTTCTCATTTTAAGGACGGCATTGGGTAAAAGAGAAAAGTCGGAAATAAACTTTTAAAAAAAAGTTTTTTTTTATTGAAATGTAGGTTTGAAGTATAGTGGACCCCCTTTCTCTAAGGGGTTACCCTGGACAGTCCGAAACGCACGATCGGAAAAGGAAATTGTTTTTTTTTCTTTTTACATAGCCCTCCGTCTCTCACCCTTAACCCTCTTGATCCTCCAATATATTTTAGGTGTCCATATTATTTATTTTTTCCGTCTCTCCGGCTAGAATTTTTTGTATCGACAGTTTTGGTTTTCGAAGCCAGATATGGAAATAACGAGTTCGAAAACTCTCCTCCTCCACACAAAACCTTCTCTTTTCTGTGTCTATCGAACAGACTTCAATGATTTGGATTCCTCTGATTGGACCACTCCAGCTGATTCATTCGATAAACCTATGGGCTCACGTGCACAATGTGATGAAATCGGGAAACGTTTATTTTTTCCTATTAGGATCAATATTTTTGGCGTCAAGAAGACATTATTTTTTGTTTATTTTTATTTAGAGTACACAGTCAAAAGTATTATCTGTTTAATTCCACCCAAGTTTTTACCCAATTATTCAGGATGTTTTGGTGAGAATGAAGTTTATACTAATGACTACAATATGATTAGTAATTTTATTATATAAATAAATATACAGTCAAAAATTTTGAGAGAAGTTTTAAAATGTATTCGCATAGCATTCTGTTTTTTTTAATTCTTTTAACTTATTAAGTTAAATATGGATGTAAAATATTTTTATTAATTCTAAAACTATATTATTAGTATTTAAACATTATCGATGTTAAAATTATTTTATTTTTACAACAGTAAGTCATATATATATGTAATCAATGGCAAATTAAGAAATATTCTAGAATCTTTGTTGTAATAAAATAAGGATTTTTTCTATTTAAATGCTAAAAATATTATATTTAATATATTCAAAATATAACATTTTTAGCATTTTTAATATATTACATTTTATATAGAACAATATATAACATAATAATATTTAAAATGTAATATTTGTAACATTTTTCAAACAAAAGTTATTAATAAATGTTAAATTTTTAAAATGAATATCATTAAAAATTTTTATGCAGAGAGTGTCAATTATTGTTAACTTTTAAGTCTCCTTCAAATTATCATTTTCAAGGAAAGTCTTGACCTTTTCAAATTTATTTTACGAAATCGGGATTTATCAGCAACAGTTTGGAAGCAATAAATTTTATCAAAAACCTTTATATTGAAGAAATGTATACAAGAGTTATGATATTTATAGCTTATGATAAGTTACATGAATGTGTTTAATATAATATTTATTTCATTAGTACTTATTTAAAATGTGTTTTATATAATATGTATTTTATTAGTAAATTTAATCACCTTTCATGTCATTTGTTTCCTTAAATATCATTTACTATTATGCTTTTGTTCAATTTGGGAAAAACATTTTCACTGGAAATTTTGTATATTTATCAAATAACATTATTTAATGGTCAAAATTGATTATTGATGAACGAAATTATTGCCATATGTGCATCAATGATTGCTTTCACTTCAGACGTATGATTTATATGGTTCATGCACTTATTATTTTACTTCAAATTATTTTTAAAACTTTAAACTTTAAATTACTAAACTATCATTTTATGCAAAACGAATGGTTGTGTTTGATATAGAAACAGAAGAGAAAACGAAATTGTGAGGTTTTTCTCCATATCTAAAAAGTCGCTCTTCCCAACAAATCCATCCAATTCGAATAATAGCATGCTTCGTAATAGAATAACGGACAAACTTGGGGGTTAAAAAGGAAACACTTATAACATTATACCCATATTTTTTATTTGCTATACTCGGAAGAAAATCGCATAGAATTTCATGCGTTTCTTTGAGATATTTTCTTAAAGATAATATTCGTTTTTGGTAAGAAAGATTATAAACAAATGGAAGCTTTAAGATTTCTTTATTCTAGCTGCAAAATGCGCATTGCAAAAATGATCCGCATTTTTCTGAGGATTGAAGGGAAACTTTTGAATTTATCTCAAAGCTTATACATTTTCAATATAAAATTAGAATCTTAAAAATATTTTATATTATTTCGTATTCGGTTTTTATAAGTATTTGTTCTGAAAATGGCTCGTATTGGTTTTCTTAGAAAGCTGAGATATTTTATGAAAAATTTGCTAGTTTTAAAATACAAATATAGGAATTAAAATTTTATTTAATTAAATGAAAAATGGCTCTGTTTTTTAAAAAGAGTTAGCAAATTATCCTGTTTCAGTGAGATATATTCTTACTGGGTTAAATTTCTTAAACTCATATTTTTTCCTTAAAAAAATTCACTATCAGCTTTTGACTAAATTAAATAATTTTTAACGTGAACGTTATTAAAAATATATTTGTTTTTTTATCAGACAATGTGACTTAAACTATAAAGATTTTAATAAAATTGTCTAAATGGCAAGATCGTGGCTTAGTGGTTGCATTTTGCGCTCCCAATGCGCAGGTCCGAGGTTCGATTCTCAAGTTAGGAAAAGTCGTCTCAGTCTTTCATCTCTTCAGTAAGTAGATAAACTGAGTACCAAGCATAATTACATTAGGCTGAGCACCCAGCCGAAACGTATGCTTCTCCCCCCAACAGATATGGCCATTGTAAGCTTTGTTGGACATAAAGGCTGACTTGAATAAAATTTAGTTCAGATTTTACGTTAATTTTCACAACTAAATAATTTTTAAACACATAATTGGACAATAACTGAAAATATTTTAATTGAAGAGAAACCCTAATGAAAATTTTAACTTGTAACTCAATAAATGTAAAATATTCAACAGTTTCAAGATATTAACCAAAACATGTATGGATTAAAACAATATTTGAAGTGCATAAATTATCATTATTGAAATTTTATTGAGGTAAATGTCCAAATATTGATATGTTTTTATTGTAAACCATCATAGTAGCTAAACCTTCTCCCTTATTACGGGGAAACTATTATTTCATAATGTGAGCATGGTGGAAGAGTACTCTTATATCATCGTATTGGAAATATACATCTTTTTAAGGACAATTCATCAGGAGAATAAAAAAGGTAGATATTCGACGAGGTAGGATTTAGGTAGCATAATATAAAATAATGGGACCAAAATATGTTATTAAAGAAATATCCCCATCATAACAGTCATCATCAACTTGAAAATTCTATTCATTTACTTAGTCAGTAATTGTTGATGGAATTCCTAATTACGAATTTTTTCAGTTAGTGAAGTTTAAGCCATCAATTACTTTCATCAATTTTGGCCGGCCAATTGCTGAATTGTTAGTGTTCCTGACTCATAGCTGTTTGTCCCGCGTTCGAATCCCGATTCGAGCAGGGTTTATTCTTTCTTCCAGTGTTTCTCTATCTTTTATTCTGAGATAAAATAGGAATATGGCCCACCCTATAAACGGGTTTGTGGTGGTATGGCTTGGGTAATGTTACTCACCTTGGTGACTTGCTTCATAGGTGGACGCCGGGTAACGGTAAAGGAATAACAGTTTCTGTCATTGTTGTGAAAGGCTTAGTTAACCAGTGCCCGTCGTTAGTTGAAAAAAACTTTAATAAGTTTTGATATTTTTTATTTGACACAATTTAGCTTTGTCTAGTTACTGACAACTATGATTTGAATGTTAATATAAAACTTCTCAACTATTATTCTATCCATTAAACGTTTTAAAGGAAATGTTATCGTTTTGCTGGTATTTGCTCTAGCTATACCTGATAACCTAAAGTATAGACTAGGTGTTCCGTCGCTTATGTCTATGTCCATGATACTTGCTCGATAGATATTAACTGCAACAATATGTGTTAAATTTCATCACTATCCCTTATTTTTCGATACAATATTGTCAATGAAAAAAGGTGTCTCTTTTTTTATAAGGTATGGTCCTCTAGCGTTAATTGAGTTATATTTGAACTCATTACTAATGTATATAAGTCCAAATGATCACAAAAATCTGGGCACCTAATGACACAAAAAGAATCAAACATATTTGGAAAATTATGGAATTGGTCATACTTAGCTATTCCTTCTTTAAGCAAACATTTTGTTTGCCTATCCTCAAATATTATCCAGCAAAGTAAAATCTGACATTTTATGTGGACAGAAAGTTGTGTGTGTGTGGTTAGGGTTTTTATATAACTTCAACGACGTAGTTTTCTTCTCTTGAAAAAAATTTGTTTTTATGAGTTTCTTCTAGAAGCTACTTCAAAAAATGATGTCGATAAATAGTAACATTAATTCTAATGTATGTAAATTAAGTATAACTTTTATCAAGCTAATTATTAGAATATTAGTGATTTAAAAACAAGAGTGCCACGGTTAACTTCTGCAATTATATTATCAACCATGAAAAATGGTTCACAAACTAAAATTAATTGGTTCTTTTAAGAATGCATTAAAATTTTCTGTTCTTCCTTCGACATTATTAGTGAAATTGTGCTTTTTGTGGTTAAAATAATTACTTTTTTTGTGCTTCAGAAAAACTTGAAAATCATCGATTTTTAAAATATACAATAATTTACAGTGAGTTACTTATAAACTATATGTTTAGAAAAATTTGCTAAAGTATATGTAAATAATGAATTACATTTTAAAGTAAAATTACAAATTATAATATATTCTTATATAGTTTCTTTATTGATATATTTAGTTATATTTAATTTTTATTTACTGATATATATATATATATATATATATATATATATATATATATATATATATATATATATTAATTATGTAAAATAAATCAAAATAAAGTTACAAATCTGGAACTCAAATGGTAAAACAAAATGTCTGTATCTATTGTAATAATGGTTTAATTTTTATATTTCTTTATAAAATGTCTTTATTTAATGGTTTCTGTAAAAATAAGAGGTTCATCCATTATGTCTTAAAGAAGGCATTCCAACTTGGAAAGTTAAATATATACGCAAGAAGTTTCTTAAAATTCATCTTATTCTTCTTTTTTAACTTTTATATTTACATTTTCTTTATTTCCCCTTTTTTTCGTTATCACATCTTCCTTTACATTTCCTTCATCTCCATTTCGAACCAGATTACTGCCCAAGTCCGGCAGAATAATAAAATGAGAAAGAAAGAAAAGAATGAAAACGTACGACCGGTTTCAAATTTTTCTAAAGAAGAATTGAAGGGAAATGACTAACATTCAAAGTTTAAGGCGAAGTCCAAAGAAAATAAATAAATAATATAAAGTAAAATAAAAAAGTAAGCGAAAGTAAACTCTTTCCATGACCGCCTGAGTGATAGATCTATGCGTAGAGTGGACATTCGAAGACTTTAGAAATGCGTGACCAATACCCATCGCACGATCTTGATTCTTCTCCTCTCACGACCACTCCCTCCCATCACCCAGTATCCACTGAAACTAACACTGTATTTTTCTCAGTGCTGTCTTCTTGTACTGAAATAAAATTTAGAATATAAATGCATTTTACCTTAACTACGTAGATGTAAGTTTTACTTGATCATTTTCATTTAGAATGCAGGATTTTGACGAAAGAGATATTTTATAATGTTAAAAAATTTCAATACTTTTATTTCATTACAATTTCTTAAAAGATAATTTATTTGCTTTAAAATTATGTATGTGTGTTTTAAATTAAAATACCAACTGCGTATCTGTTTCGTATAAAAATACATAGGAAATTCTTGTGTATTCTCAAGGAATTTTATTTCATGATTTTTAAGCTTAGGTTAATGTTAAATCAGTAATTTTTTTATTTGGAGTGAGTAAATAAAATTCTTCTAGTTTTTTTGTGTTAAGAATTAGTAATTAAAATATTCTCCCTATTCTAAAATTTTCTTTTCACAGAATACAATTAGTGCGTATCTTTAACAGTTTAAACTGTTTAAATATTCTTTAATACAATGAGTGAATTATTGTGTCTTTAAGAAAAATAATGATACCTTTTTTCAAAATTCCTGTGCTTATAGGGAAAAACAAATTTTCATTCAAAGCGGATAATAGTTTTAATAAAAATTAAAAATTAATAGAGGAATCAATAAGAATATAAGCTATAGCATAAAATTTGTTTCAAAAGGAAATTCTCTTACTATTTTTAAGATATGAAATTACGTAAAATAGAGAGCATAAAGCCGCCCATCCTGTCTAACGGTTAGAGTACCTGACTTCGGATAGGAAGATCCTGGCTTCGAATCCCAGTTCAGGCATGGATGCACTTTCTTTCTCTATCTATCCTGCCTTTGTCCTTTCCTTGTATGAATTGGTTGTGAATGGTTGCTTACCCTATAAACATGTTCCTATGGCATGTGTGTACTGAGAAAGTCAGACTCTACACCAAATTACTTCACACCATAAGTCAATTTGTTAAATGTAGTCAAAAATTTAATCTCCAAATATGTTATTAAAATTTGTTGGCATACATTAAATTGTATAAAATTTAAATTTATGTTTACGTTGTTTAAACCACTTTTATCACGTGTTTAATTCAATAATTTAGCTGAGTTTAAAATAATACCAATAATATGCAAAGCAGGATATTGCTATTGCGATAGACCCATTTATATTGTTAAAGGGAAAGTTTTTTATCTTGCCATGAAATGATTGATGATAAAGAATTTACTTTTATTAATGAATAATGTGCAGTAGATACAAATATTTTTATTGATATTTTCTAATACAGAATACAATAAATTACTTTGACAATAACACCAATTCATAAGAATTATTGTCGCCATTAATGAGAAAATAATTTGTAAAATGTGTAACTCCAAATAATATTTAGTTGATCAGAATTGCAAATAATTCTTCTGAAATGTCAATAAGATAAAAAAAAGCCAATAATAAGTAGAAAATACATTGACTTGACATCACATATAAAGGCAAAGTTAGAAAATACACAAAAAGAAACACACACATTATATTTAAAAAACTATTTATTCGTAAGAAGAAACTAAAAGTGGTGAGCAAATGATTACTAATAAACATTACAGATTAGCTGGCGTTACAATGTGATTCGTAACAGCATATCAAATTACACGAATGACAAATGTGAATGATATTCATTTAAATTTTTTGATAAGTAAGTGGTAATGGATGTCTGGCATAATAGGCGTAAAACAGAGCATTCAAAATTACACTATGTATGAAGGAATATTTATAAATGTCAATTTATAGCCTTAAGAGACAAGATCGTACCTATAACAAGGTTGGACTTTGAGCAATATCACAATATATTTATACATGGGAATCAGAAAAATGAGTAATGCAATTGTTAGTTGCTTCCCCTTTGACAAATGTAAGAATAATTGCAGATTGATCTTTATCGTATTTGGGTATATTTCATTTACTGTATTATTTAATTGACAATGTATAATCCATTATTTCTATAATTATTTTATTCTAGAATATTATACAAGAAGTCATTGTCAAATTAAACAATGTATAGTAGTGAATAACCAAAAAAATCCACATACTGTCATGTAGAAATCCTCAAACGTTCAAAGCTAAATAGAGATCATCAGAATATATTTTTGGAGTCATATCTTTTGAAACACCATTGCTGGGATTTCCTCACTGAATTATTCAAAATATCATGTTATTGTTACTTATAACACTTGGATAAGCTAAGCTTGCTATGCCACCGACTATGCAAATTTAAGGCAGTAGGGTGTCTTTCGCTAAACCAGAGCACCATAAAGGTGAAAATACGACTTTGCTCTGAACTCTTCCTATAGATGGCAACACCAGAGGACCCACTCTCTCAATTTTTACATTGATCTAGATGGGGACGAAATTTTTTGTAGACCATTACACCCCTGGTAATTGCTAAATAAAAATATCCTTATTTCTTGCAGCACGTGTTCCTTTGTATATTGCGTCTTTAATACGATTTAACAAACAGTTTCTGTGAATTTATACACCAACATATTTTCCTGTTGCGGTGTTTAACCACTTTAATAATATACATCACGTAAGGTGCTTTTGACATGTAAGATTTATTTCTTGGTCTCTATTCTTCCCAGACTTCAATTCATTTGTCTTCGTTTGAAGATACTTGAAATTTATAGTATAGGAAATGCTTACAAAAGAATCACATTGCACGAATCGGCATCACTTAGCAACAAACATCACAAACCTATCCAGAATTCCTCCAAAAATCGGTCAATCTTTTTTTCATTCCTGCTGACTTTTATAGCTACAATTTTTAATGCATTCTGTAATCATTTCTGGTTGCCTCCAATAATCATATAAGTAGTCAATCTAGTAGACAAATAAATGCTTATAACATATTACTGACAAGGGCTGTGGTAGCCTGGTTAGTTAAGACATCTTCCTCATTAACGAAAAATAGTGAGTTTGAATACCGTCTTAAGCAAAAAACCGTCGCGTTGACTAAGCTGCTGAGGTACATTCAATATTTCGGAGTTGCGATGTGTTCCACGTGAAATAATTCCTCTGATGATGACAGGTCATGTGCTATGAGGTCTTTTGCTTGATCTCTACTTTTAAATTACAAAGACACTCACCCCGTTGTTGTTGTTGCAAGCCCCCGAGGTCAGCAGCGCTAAACCAGGTCCATGAGCGCGTACACATTCAAAAAGTCCAGCGCCATAAGTGGATTCTCCATCATATCTCTCCCGGAGAGATCAAAGCATTGAAAAATATGTTCAGGAGAGGCCTGTTCATTTAAAGACTTAGAGCAAGTTTCGAATTTCTTCTTTCCCTCGGCGAATTTCAAGTTACTAAGATGGCCACTTCTGAAACGGGCAATAGCCGTTTGTTCTTGTCTATTAAGACCAGTAACCAGGGAAGCACCTGGACGCGCGCAGTGGTACCAATGATGCTCAGGAGGGACAATCCAAGTGGTTTTATTCTCGTGTTTAATCTTTGAGTGAATCTCCTGAAATGTGAGAGGTGACGACGGCACACCATCCTCAGCCACAACCGGCCTGCTGCTTCCCTTATCTGATATAGACTAACTTTGTGCTAGGTATGTGGAAGTATGCTTATGCAACAACAACAATTTATTGACACTCACGACATCACTTCCTTCATATATATTTTAATATTTTTGTGAAATTGACGCATGAAATTTTGTTTGCTGACTATATTTTGTAGATTTTTTTTATTTATTTTGATAACTCTACTACCAGTTTTAACTTCTCCTTATTTCAAGAAATCTACTTGTATAAGTCTAATACATATAAAATTATAATCATAGGCATTTTGTAAAAACCAGAAGAATATTTGACAAAAAAATTATATATTGCTAGAAATATTCATTGTAGAAATAATATTTAAGTGAGAAATAAATTGTTTTAGAAATTTTATTAGAAAAATATTTGCATTTAAAAAGGATCAATCCATTTTAGGATTGCAAAGAAAGAGGAATATTAGAAGGTAATGATTAACAAACCTATATTGTTGTTTTTTCATGTTAAATGTTGTGTTTGTGTATCATTAATGAGCGTAATTAACTTATATTTGAAGTTGAGAAGTAATTTATTTTGTAATTTTTCCAAAAATATTACCACTTGGATATCGTTCCAGTGATCAATAAAATCAAGATTTATTTAAAAAACTTTAAAAATGTAATCGTAATCAATTATTCGTTATTAAACATTTTTGTTGCAGCACAAAATATGTTTTATTTCTTTAAATTATAATGTTTATATTTATTTATCCATATTAAATTTGAATATCAATTGACATCAGAAACGATGTATATTATTTTTATATTCCTTAAAATTTTAATTTAGGAAATATTGCATTTAAATTTTATTGTATTGAGAGTTTAGGGGCATAGTGGTAAATAGTGTTTGTATATATATTAGCCATATTTCCTAATTTCTGAAATTTACGTCTGTATGACAGACGCTATTTCTAATGTAAGTAAATATGGATACTTGCAAGTGATTTTATCAAAAGCTGTAACTCAATAAAAATACTCGATAATATAATTATTTATTTTTAAACTGATAAAACTGAATTTCTAAATCAATAAAGTTCATTAATTACATAGAATAAACTAATAATTAATTATAGCTGGTTGGAATTCAATGAATTTGCTTAAATTATCAAAGTTTTTGTTCATCCAATAACAAAGCAGGCCAATTTTTATCACGGTTTATTTAATGTTTGCTAACATATTAGTTTTATGTATTCAAAAGTCCAAATATTTCAATTTTTAACATATTAAACTCTTTCATACTCTTTTATTTAAACTTCTTATAATGTTGTGGTAATTATGTAATTTCAACTAGACAGGTGACGAAGACTTTGGAGCTATAATTTTTCATTAATATGAGAATACAAAGTGGTTTTATATATGCCTCTTTTTAAACAGCTTTCATAATAATTTTAAAATCAATGGAATTTGTAAATTTTAGTTCATTATAATTACATTATTAAATCATTGGTATTGGATGCAAGGAAAAAAATGTAAAGTGGTATACAATTTATCACTTACTGTAAAGATCAACAATTAAGAGAAATGTCTCAAATGTTGTATTGAAAAAAGAATTCTCTCATAAAGAATAATGTTTGAATTTTTTAAGACATTAATTTTGTCAATGCTGCAATCGAAATCCATCTATTAAATTATGAATGCAAAGTAAAATAAACCTGTTTGTAACTGTCATTGAGTAAATTAGTAAAATTTGGGAAAGTTTTTCATTTCAAATTTTTAAAACATAAATTTTTTGATGAATTTTTCTAAGTGTGATAGGTATCCTTTTGTCATTGGAAATATCTGCATTTCATGTGAGTAATAAGTAATATATTAAAAATATATTGTGAACTCTTTCTAATTTTTTATCGAAATTCTAAGATAACAGCTAAAAATCATAAATATTTTAATATTGCACGGCATTCACTTTCATCCCCTAAAATAACCCACTGTTAAGTAAAAAAGAAAAAATATATATACACTCCAAACTTATGATAAATTGTAAAAGTTATACTACCGCCAAAGTCAAGAAAGATATTTTTTCTCTTCTTTAAAAAGTAGAGTGAAGAATCGGAGATGAAAAAGAGAGAGAGATTTTCTTCTAGGTTCTAGAGCTGAAAAAGTCTAAAAAAGTTGCTCTGTTATCTGCTTCATTGGGTCTTCTGACCGGAATGGTATATATATAAGCTTCAGAAGAAAAGTGAACTCGTATCAAAGTTATTAAAGTCTACCAAAAGAAAAAGGAAAACGTTAGAAAAGTTTTATCAGATATATGATAGTTTATAATTTTAAAAGTTAGCTCTCAAATGCAAGATAAAATTCTCTTTAAATATGCGAATATTAACTGTTCCTGTATTAATATTTTTAAAAATTAATTTCGCAAATTGCCGATAATTTACCGAAAAAAACGAAAAGTATATATACTTTGTTTCTTTTTTACTGAAGTATTTCTGAAGATTATCTTCAAAATTTGTTAGATTTAATTTTGGGCTTATAGAACAAGAATCTTTTAAAGAGCTTCTAATAAGCATATTAGTTGAAACAGCTCCCCAATTAATCTTTAATCATTATCAATTAAGTTTAAAATACTAATTGAATAAAAAAGTTATATATATATATATATATATATATATATATATATATATATATATATATATATATATATATATATATATATATATATATATATATATATATATATATATATATATATATATATATATATATATATATATATATATATATATATATATATATGGACGTGTGTGTGTAATTATAGATCTTTTTTTATTATTTTTTTGTATATAGTTACATATAAAATGTTGATAAATTTAAAAAATAATGAATTCAACTTTTAACTAATTTTGATAGATTGTGTTTTTGATCTTAAATTCAAATATATTAAAATATTTTCAATATTTAAAAAATGGCATTGTTTTAAAAGTTTTATTAAACCACTTTGAAAGTTTATTAATGTACATATCCTTTTCATTTATGGACAGCTTATTTATGTCTACTTTGTCTGGTGATTTTGAGAATTAAAACACATATTTTGATGTCTGATAAAAATAATCAATAAGTTATTAAAGAATTTTTCTCAATAGTTGAAAAGTATATTTTTCTACGAAATTATATATTTGTCTCTTGTTAAATCATATGTGCTGGCATGTTTTGTATCAAGAAACAACCTTCTGGAAAAATTGAAATAAGTAGGTCAAGTTGCATTTGGTCTCGGAACTATACCACTGTTCCCTAGAAAAGAAGCCGGGCAGAGGACAAGGTCCAGGGTGAACTCAATAAAAGAGAGCCATTCTTATAACCCTTATTGCGAACTTCAAACTCCTGCCACTCTTTCGTCGTTGAATTGTATATTTTGCCCGCCAGATGCTCCTTGCCTTTTTATTAATTTTCTGCAAAACTCCCCCATCTTTACTTTCCGAGGAAATGAAAAGTGCCTTTTATTATTTTTTTTCAAACAACGTAGAAACTTGAAAATTATATTATGAAATTTGAAAATCTCTGGTTTTATCACAAATGTGCTCCTGAAAATAATTAATTACAATATCAATAATTTTCATGGAATATTCATAAGAAAAAAAATCATTTTTGAATCATTAGTTCTGATTGTGTAATTTGTTATCAATAAAATTTTATTTATTAAATTTTTAATTTGCGTATCTTAATTTTCGTAATTTTAAAACAAATGCCTAAAAATAATTTTCATATTTAATAATATAAATGAATTTAAAAGATTTGTGTTATGATATTTCATAGTATGCTTACATGTGCAAAAAGAAAAGAAATGTTTCAGAAAGAAAAGAGTGCTTATTTGGTAAAATATATTACAAAATAAGCTCATTCTTCGATAAGCATATTTATAATTGTTTTTAAAAGCACAATAAAATTTTTTGGTATATTCCAAAAAATAAAATAAAATAAATTTATAAAATATATTTTTGAATTTGCATTTCAAAGTGAAAATTCATAACTATACCCTGATGTGAAAAAATCCTATAATCATTTAATATATTTCTTTCTTTTACATTTTTAAATATATTAATTTCAAGACTTTCTATATAAAGAGCATGTAACTGATATTTATTTATAAACATCATATTGTTAAAATCATTTTGTAGGAAGTTCCTTCATTTATTATAGTTCATATTAGACTAAGTTGTAATAGGTAGTATGGATACAAGTAATTTAAATTTTTGATATAAAAATAAGATACAAAACATTCATTAAAAATTTATTTAATCATCATTATATAGCTATTTGTAGAAAGCTTAGATTCATTGCTTTAGATTTTTCTACGAATCTCTTGATTTCTTAAAAATGTAATGTCTAAGAAATTAAGATGAAACACTTTAAAAATATTTTTCTATTTTTCTTAAATACTTCCCACACAAAAATGTTCAATAACTACCCTTTTGGAAATTACACGTATGATAGAATTGTGGTAATTAAAGTAATTATCTCTGAATATTACATTCCTGCTTAAGAAACCAATTAATAATATTTTAAATGAATGATATAATTTTATATAGAGATGAGTTTACTATATACTTATTGTTGAGGTATAGTAAACGAAAATCTTTACATAATTTAAGATGTTTCGAGATGCTTGTCTGTCTTATGAGATGTGACCCTACCATATTCCAAGATATTTATAGAAATTTATATTATTCACAATTCATCAAAATAATTATTAAGAAAAGGAAATGCATCCCATTTCGGATGCCAATTTAATTTAGATAAGGTATGAAACAACAACATGAAGATTTTTTCTTGCTTTCACTTATTTCAGTACTTGCAATAATGTTGTCTCACATGATCTGATAGTAAAAATCAAGTCAATTTTTGATATCTAACGACAAAAATAAAAATAAAAGTAAATAATTCAATATGGTTCTCATAAAATACACTTTTTGCATAAAATATTGTTTTGGCATTTTTACTTTGAAAAATTAACTACAAGATGCTGGAACCAAGTTGTGCAAAAATACAAAATTATCTTTATTGCATCATGTATATGATACACTGATTAGCTTTCGAAACACAGCAGTATAAAGATTGATGTCTCCCGCAATAATTAATGATTGTGCACTGTGTATTTGAGCAAGGGTTGCATGCATTATACATGCTTATAGAAGCATAATTTAAGATCTGTTTCGAGTAAATTCGCATAAGATCTTTATACCAACTGGAATTATTTTGATGAATTAAATAATGCATTTGTATGTGAAATTTAATGCAGAAGTAAAATATAATTTCATTACTTGTATTCATTTTTAGTTTTCAGATCTACTACTAATGCATCGTCTTTTATCTTTCTTGGATTTTTCTTAGTCTTGAACTGAATCA
Organism: Latrodectus hesperus; assembly: GCA_037975125.1. Taxonomy (NCBI): domain Eukaryota; kingdom Metazoa; phylum Arthropoda; class Arachnida; order Araneae; family Theridiidae; genus Latrodectus; species Latrodectus hesperus. The sequence goes on along the minus strand of CM075852.1, from coordinate 93,964,385 downwards.
CATTCTGGTTTCATCTGAACCTGGGAGGAACTATATGCCATTATCCAGGACATGCCCATCAAGAGCCTCAACTGAAGAAGAAAAGCGTCTCAAAAATACGAGAACTTCTCTCATCCAACCTGTATTCATTGAAGGTAAAGATTTCCCTGAAGGCAGGTAGTAGGGAATATGCAAATCCTTTAAAAGCGACCGCTACCCGCCAGATTCCCTGTAAATATTTAAATTGGAAAGAAAAGAGGCTTTCATGTAAAAGGGAAAAGAAGAAAGGGCGATCGAAGCTCACTCCCACGAAATGAGAAAAATTCCGCTGGAGAAACGAAAGACTTTTAAAGTCGCCGAATAAGGAGATACAAGTAGAGAAAAGGGAGAAAAGGGGTGGCCGAATGAAATAGACACATCAGGAGAGAAAGGAGAACCAATCCCAATCAGGCAGTCCCGATTCCTTCGAATTCTCTTCGAATCTACATAAAGGGGATGACTCGTGATTTGAGAGCGAAGCGTCCCCCCTTGCCTCTTAGCATCCTCATCCTTATGCGTTCCTGAGACAGCTAGTTGCCTAGGAGATTCTCCAAGATCTGTCCAATGGGGTAGGAGGACATTTCTCTCTCTAGTCTCAGACGCCATTGAATATGTAAGAAGGGTTTAATATGAATAGAAAGCTCGACTCCGCCTAAATACCCCCCACACACACCTCAAACTTTTTCAAACTCCTCTTCTTCCTTTACTTATTTCAGTTTCTGTTTCTTTTTTCATCCTTTCTTTGATTTTCGGGATAACTCACATTCTGGCTTTGACACAAGCGAATCGGAAATTTAATTGAATTTGATAGAATGTTGGAACATCTCTTCTCTTCTCTTTTTTCCTGCCTCAAAAGAAAAAATTGAATGGGAATGAAGAATTCATAGAATTTTTTTCAATGCACATTCAACATAAAAGTAGATATTCTTTCACAGAAAAACACATTCAGCATAAAAATAGATATTCTTAACTTGTTATAAAAGAATAAAGCTAGTCTGAGAAATGTTTTCAACTAAAATGCAGAATTCCAAAATTTTCCAAATAATTTCTGACTCAAAACTTCTAAAAATCAACAGAACACAAAATAAAACAAAAAATACCTCTTGTAAGTAAATTTAAAAATTTTTATAAACTATTTATTTGCATATGTAAATACAAATAAAAAACAAATAAAAAACTGATTAAAATTATTTAAAATTTTCAAGAACTGTACCAATCTTCAATCTCAAATGTAAGCGTTTAACAAATGTTTAGCAGTTCAAATTATTGTATTTCCTTTATTTAAAAAAATTTTGTATCTGTTATAATAGTTAGTTAATATTTTCCCTTATTGACCAGTTTATATTTGTACGTTTCTTACTCTGATTTCTCTCCTGCCTTTTACTGTTTTCGGTTCATCAAGCCATTTCATAAAATTTAACTTCTCAGTTAATACATTGATACTGTCACATCTTTGAAAATTTAAAATTTTTATAAAAACAGAAAAAATGAGTACTTTGCGAATAAATAACTCAATCTAAAATTCATAACGATTTTTTAAAATAGTTTTGAAATTATTTGAAATAATTAGTAAAACACATTTTAGAAAAGGTTTTAGAAAGGAAAACATATTTTAATAACTTTTGTTTAAACATATTTTAAACATGCGGGGAAATAAAGTTGTTTTTTCAATTTTATTTATTTAATTTTATTTTTCCCCTATTTATTTAAATTTATATCACGACATTCTATTTTTTTTTGAAAAAACATGAATTGAGAAATTTTAACTAATATTAGAAACATTTTTAACATTTTTTAATAATTTCAGACTTAAATTCGTGTGAATTTTATTTCTTATTCTAATTAATTTAATACTGTGTTATAATTCAGTTATACAGGGATTAATTTTTAAGTGTTTATAAAATATTATTTAAAGTCTATGTAAAGTTATAAATAGTATTAAAATTTAATTTCACACAGTCTAACAAAATACACTTTTCATATTTTTGTTACACATATGAATATTATACTTTCATTAAGACAATTAGCTATTAGAAATTTCAGGAACTATATTTTTAAAGATATCTGAATAAATGATAAATTTAATAATAGATTACATTGATTTATATTTGAATTTTGTGTATTCTTGAATTGGATTTTTAATAAATTTATTCATTTTGGTATAAGAATCAAATTAATTTTTATACAAAAATTTACTTATAACTAATATATAACTTATATTTAAAAAAACAATGTTTCAAAAACTCATATTGATAGCTTATAGTAAAAAATTATATTTTTCTACATCAGAAACTATAAAAACATTACAAATTAAAAAAGTCAATCAACAAAAATTTTCAAGAAATTTATACTGATTAATTTTTTTTAGTTACATTAAATTTAAAGTTTTATAAAACAATAGTTTAAATAGAATCTGCAGTCTCACGCTGCATAGTATCGACAACCGTTATTAATCTTATAACAAATTTTCATAACTTTTTTCATTGATACATTTCGAACATCGTACGGAAAATCTCTTACAAACTATTCAGAACAAATACAAAATTGAGTGACCGCCAAATTGTCGTACATCAGAGAAAATCTACCAAAATATCGTTGACCTTGCAACAAGAAAACTATTTTTTTCTTTTTTTCTATATATCTACACATCTATCTATCTGTTGCTCCTCTATATATACAACATATTTCCTTTCTTTGCTAGCGATGTCTGCTTGCAGTCTGATCCAGCGTCTAGGTCTATTTTTTTCAGCTTCAATGTATCTTTTATTTTTATATTTGTAGGCCTTTTTTATCTCTTGCTCTTACTGGCTTTTCGGTTTTTCTTCAGTTAGATGTTTGCTGTTATATTGTATCTTGTATTGAAAATTTATAGATATTTTTATTGCATCAATTGAAAACAATGATTATATAGAAAAATGTGAAATGATTTACAAATAATTATACAAATATATATATATATATATATATATATATATATATATATATATATATATATATATATATATATATATATATATATATACATATACATACATATATATATATATATATATATATATATATATATATATATATATATATATATATATATATATATATATATATATAATAAGTATATATATTTATATATATATATATATATATATATATATATATATATAGTAAATAACATATTTTTTGAAGCAAATCCAATAAACGTGAAACTTGAAAGTTTACTTTTAAACAAAGTTTCAAATTACACATTTATCTACTTTAAGAAAATAATAAAATGACATTTTTCTCTTCTAAAGCAAATCAAATAAACACGTACTTCAAAGTTTATTTTCAAATAGATTATAAATTTTGGTGTATAATTACAATTTTAAGTTCAGTCTAATTGGATTTCGAATATTTTTTCTGATAAATTTATAGATTTTTTTAATGTCTTACATAATTTTGTTTTTAAATATATAACAACATTAAAATATTGATTAGTGACGAAATATTCTTAGTATAGTGTTTTCTATCGCTGTACAGCATTTAAAATTTTTTAATCGATTAAATAAGCAATAATTTATATTAATATGCAATAATTTTGTTGTTTTAATTAATGTATAAAATAATTGATAAGCTAAATAATAATAAGTTTAATAATTATATCAAAATATAATTTTGGTAAACTGCTTGCTAATGAAAGTAAAAAATCCAAAATTTTTTTAATCATATAAATAATGAAGGTAAAATAAGTTCTAATAAGTTCCTTAAATTATGGAAATAGAAAATATTGGTAATAGATTCAACATTTAGTTTAGTGAGTTTTAGAAACTGATAATAGTATACCTTATTTTAAAATATAATATATTTTTATATATAAATATTTTAATAAATAATATTATTCGTTTTGTCAAGTATTTCTAAAGTAATATTTTATTATTTCTTTAACTTTACTGTCACTAAGATATCAATACAAAATGCTTAATCTTTTATATTATTTAATTTTATTTAGATATCAAATGTCACATCTAAAATCTATTTAAAAGTGAGCAGGAAGAAATGTACTTATAAGTATTTGTAAAATAGTTATTCAAAGCATTTTTATTTAGTACAATTGGTAGCTAATATGCCAGTATGTAATTTACTATAATATTAATATATTAATTGTATAGAATTAAAGGTTTGATGTCAAAGAACGCATAAATTGAGTACAAGAAAATATGATAAGTATAGAATTTAATATATATTTATATGTACGCAAATTGTTAAATAAATATTATTAATTATATTAATGTTCTTCAATTAAAAAAATATTAAGATGTCATTTATATGGTAAAATATATTACACTAAAATCTTATGTAAGGAACAAAATATTGAAGAATTTTCTATATCTTGTGATAATAAAGGTTACAAAATTATTCCCTTTACAGGAACTAAAAAGTTTTTCAAAGATATATTCTTTGGTAACAGTTAACTGATTTATTTTAAATTTTCAATTCAAATTTCAAGCAAATGTCTTTCAAATAAATTTAATTGTATTAATGATAAAAATTTTATCTTAACTTCCAAAAACATATTTGCTTAAACCCTGTCACATTAAACTAACATTAATAGTATATGCAGTTATCAATTTCCTTAAAATTAAAACATTAACAGGAAAAAATAATATTACCTATACAACAAATTAATAACACAATCATATAAATTCTAAATGAATATCTATGAATTACAACTGCATAAACAAGAAAGAAAATATAACATCCATAAAGAAATGTGTTCAAAATCTATCACATGGAACCAATAATTATTGAGGATATATAATCTTGATTAGAAATACAGCACACACTAATGCAGTATGTAGATATTAAACTAATTGTTTATATATTATTTTTGGTGTACATTTAAATAAAAACTCTATGACTAAAATAACGATATAACTTTAAAATAATATAAAATTATTTAAATTAAAAATTATTAGAATTAATTTCTAATTTTTCCAAACAAAATATATATTCAAAACCTAAATGAGAATTTCACTTTTTAATTATACTTCTTTTACATACTTAATATTACTTAAGTAATATAATGTTAGAAACGATTATAAGACGTTTATTTATACTGATTTCCAAATTATCATGTTATGATTGGCTTAGATTACAAAAACTTTTTATGAACAGAAGTTGTAAGATATAATCAACATTTTTATAAAATAATTTTTTAAATAATGATTTAAAATCAAATAGTAAACAAATAAAAAAGGTAGTCTATATGAAAAATATCTAATAAATACAAAAATTAGCAATTCAAAAATTTAATAAAGCGGAAATGATAAATATTTTATTAATTAATTTCAGTAATTATGTGATGAACAATGCCACATCAACAATATTAAATTATTTCAAATGTATAGTAAAATAATAATGTTAAAAATAATATTTAACTCGCTAAATGAAGCAGAATTTAAAAAATTTGAGTTTAAAATAAGAATTCTAAGGTTTAATTTAATATTAATTTTTATTTTAAATTTCTAAAGTTTTAATTTCTAATTTAAATATTTATACAAAGTGTAAAATGATAAAATACATATTTTACTTATCTGATTTCACTAAAAAATTGATAAATTAATATTGTGCTTATAAGTATTAAAAACAAGTATTCTATTTTGACATTAATTCATTGAGACATTAATTTTTATAAAAGTTGAGTGAATTTCATTAACATAGGACCACTCCCACTAAAAACAAAACAGAGCTTATTTATTTTTAAAATATTCCCTTCTATCACAATAAATAAACCAATTTCCGATAGTAAAAACAAGAGCCTTAACTTCCATTCCCGAAATCATGTAGGGAACGCTTATCACAGGTCCATCACGGAATATAATTGGCCACAAAATGTGACTCTTCACAACACAATTCTGTTGACATATATAAGAGAAAAAAGCGAAAAAAGAGCAAGAAACAGTTTATCAAAATTTCTCAATAACCCAAAATGATCAAACTAAAAAAAATCGCATTTATTTAGGTGGTAGAGCAAGCAATTTATTCTTGTGCTTTTCTCCATCTTTCCGAGAAATGAAAAGAGCAGAAAATAAAAATAATATGAAAATAAAATGTGGAAGGTAAACTTCTTTTATCCGGCAATTTCCTAACTAGAAAATACGAGACCCCTGTTAGAAGCCTGGAAATGAAAACATCAAGGACTCTCTTCTGACAATATTTTCTCACAAAAATGGTCTAACAAAGTTTGTTATACCTTATCAGCAAAGAGTCGAAACATTCCTTCTAAAATCAGCGTTTGTCTCGGCTTTTTATTGGGCTTTATCTCAAGGTTTGTTTTGTCCGTTTTTTATATTTATCAATCCAGAATTGATTTTATTGGAATTTTATATTATTTTTTTTACTTGAGGAGTCCACTATTTTATATTATATTTAGGTTGTCAAATGTACTTTACCTTTGTTTTATCGAGAAAATTGAGTTTTTTTGCGAATAAAGAACGCGGAATAAATATTTTTGGTTTATTTGGTTTAACAATGATTTTAAAAAAAAAGAAAATCTGGTGTTAAATTTTAACCATTTTATTGAATCAATGTTATTCGTCATAAAACTATTCAGTTATGCAAAATAAGCCTGAATATAAGTTAATTCTTAAGAGAAATATTTTGAAAATATTTTGAGTGTTCAAAAATGTCTTTATTTCTTAACGCGAGTTTCAGAATTAAATATAGCTAAAGTGTGTGGTATTGCATTTATGACGCATGGTATATATTATAGTTTTTTCATGAAATGCTTATTGTATTATCTACTTGGATTTATTAACTTGTTCAAAAGGCCTTGGCCCATCCTGGACTGGCGCGCCATGAATGATGATGATGACTTGGATTTATCAAATATCAAATTAAAAAACTAATGAAACCCATATGCAAAATGGTAAGCACCATTATCAAAACAAGTTCTCTTCTTATTGCTGATATTCTTGATATAAAATTGAAAAATCTTAAGTAATAACGGTTAATTTCTCTTCATAGGAAAATATCAAAAGTATTAAAATGGGAAGACGGCTGTTCTTACCAATATTAAAAAACTGAGCAATGTTTCGATTTCGTTTTCAATATTTGTATGCACAAACGAGGCAAATAAAATTATAAGTTATTCTGTAAAATTTATTTAAAACACAATGATCATTTTTTTATGAAATTACAACATTGCAAGAATTAGAACATTTTTAAATTTTAATCCAATAATGATATCAACAATGCATAAGAATATCCTTATTTGCTTTTAGAATTTAGGTTTACAATCCACATGTATAATGATTGGATAAATTAATAAATTCGTTTGCAAACGTTTGCAAAAGTAAAGCTCAAAAACTAAAATTGCTGCAAACTAAGGAAACAACTAATGATTTAATTTTTTATAAGTTTATAAATTATTGTTTCAAGGCAAAGCATATCATCCTAATAGTAATTCTCTTTAAATAAAATTACAAGTTAAATGACATTGACTTGCCAGACTAACAAAGAAATATATGACGAAAAACTTAGTATTTAATTCAATGCCAACTGATTCATATATCATCAGAAAATTCCTCCTGAATTAAGATTTAATGTAAGAAAGTATAGCTTTTTTCTAATGCCCAGCTGCACTTAGGCCTTTGTCCTATTCAGCTCTATACAACAGGTGAAGTGACTCATTTCATATAGTGAGACACCCAGTAGGTGTGCAATCTTCCCGCCGAAAGTGAAGCGATAAAGAAATGCAAACACAAAGAGAGAAAGAAACATCCATGCCCGAACCAAGATTCGAACCCGGGACCTACTGTCTCGAAGTTTGGGAGGCTAACCTCTCCGCATCGGTCGGCTGTACGGAAGAATAGTTTGTCCTTTAATTTCACTTGTTTAAATAATTTGCCTTAGTTTTCTCTTTTGTTTTCAGAAAAATGGGGCTCTCACTTTCAAATCTACTCACTCCTTATATCTATTGCATTTCTTCTTATAGAAAAGTTCACGTTGCAGTAAAATAGAAAAATAACGAAACTCTTTTTTAGAAACAAGAATTTTTTTAAAAATATCTTAAATGTTATTAAATATAACTTTTACAATTTAAATTCTATTTTGAAAATCTTTATTTGTTTAAAATAATCATATTTGTTTTAACAATCTAATTTTAGAATATAGTATCTTTATTTTGTTCATATAGTTTTGCAACTGAAAGGATAAATCTGATTCAATTATTTTATTTTTGATATTCTGGTCTAATATTTCATGCTAAACACTATGCTAATTGCATCGTTATTGAATTTTATTTACATATTCCAAGAATTTTAACCAAATAAATATAAGACAACATAGAATTTGGCTTTATGAAATAACGTATTTTTTGCAATACACTTCAAATACTTAACTACGTATTCATTAAATACTGAAGTAACAAACATTTAATATTTTGAATGCTCAGATAAACTCTTTCTCAAAGTGCAGATGATTGTTTGTCAAAATAATAAAAATGATGTATTTTTGATTTTAAAAAAAAATTCTTAAATTTTTCAAAATGTCCTATTTTGATCATCAAACCTACTAACTACACCTATCGAACGATTTTCAATATTTTTTTTTTACTTTTATTATTTGAGACAAAGTATCAAGATTTATTTTTATCTTTAAGAAATCCCATAACTTAAATCTCCCAAGAGGGGTAGAAATTCGGCTGAGATACGCATCAAAGCCCATTTCTCTATTCGCAATCAATTTCGAAAAGGGGCGAAACAGCAATAAAGAAAAGTGTGAAATATTTCCACCATTTAACTCCCTCCTCGAACATCAGACGAGCACATATATCACAATTCGTCAGAATGCTATGTTCAATCAAAAGTGCATCTATTTAGGAGAGAAGCCTTTCACCTCAAACTTTGGCTGGACGGTACCAATGTTTGCCATTAATTACAAGTGACACGCGTTTTGAAGCCTTGGCTTCTACAAGGAGGGATTGATAGCTGTAGCGGTTGAAACCATTTGTTAACCTGATTTATTCTTATTCTCGAAATGATTTATCAGGCCCTATCGTTTGCCACCTAAAACTGCGTAACTTTATTTGAATAATACTGATGGATTCGTTCATTTATTTGTGCAGTTTTTAGTGATAAAACTGCAAGGAAATATAAAGAGTGACTGATTCAAAGATAAATGTTGAAGCTTAGAAATTCTTATGGGATTTCTTATCTGAATGCCAAATATATAAAATCGCATTCTTCCACTGAAAGAAAATATATAATAGATGTCAATAATAAATGAATGCCCAATTTCACCCATCTATGAAAAAAATGCAACATTAGTTCCTCGCATTGAAATGAAATTTAACTTTTTATTACTGATGTCCTTTCGTGTGATTTACAATTATAATAAATACAATAGTTTCAGATTCATAAATGAAAGCATTTTTTCGTAAAATATGTAATTTTAAATTGTTTAAATTATGAGTCAAATATTTAAGTAAATTATAATAATTTTGGTTGAAAAATTTTAATAAATCAATTTAATAGAATATATTAGTAAATCTAGTTCATTTAACTACTAATATTAAATAGGCTAGATTTACCAAAACACGTGTATTTTAAATGTTCCAGGTAGTTTCGAAAACTCAAGACTGAATGAGAGATGAAATGACAGACCAGCAGCTGTTGATAACTGCTCTCACTAATTTCAAAAGTTCTGCAAGCAAAAGTCACAAAGAAGCTTTGTATACGTAAATATATGTTCATAACACAAGAATAATAATTTAATAAAATAGTTATAAGGCAAGAGGAAAAGTTTCATAGCAATATTGGTTTGATATATAAAATACCAGTAACATTTTTCATGAAAAGGTGATTCTAGCACATTACGTCTCTTTTTGTCTAAATCAATGATTTGAGGAGGTATCAGGAAATATGAATAAAGATAATCACAGCATTAGAAGAATCTGTAGAAGAAGCTTAGAAAAATCTGTTGTGAGGGCAAAGAATGTCATTACGTCAAATGTGAAATGGATTCCAAAAAGCATAAAAAGTTAAAATTTAGCAAATGATTGCACTATAGCAGCACTTGAAGATCGATATCAACAGTTAACAACACACAAAATGGAACAGGCATTACTAATAACTAAAAAGATAATTTAGTTTGGAAATAACGTGAATCAAATGAAGTTGTAGAAAATTCATTTCACTGGAATAGCCATTGTTTAGGTAAATCATTGGTATGTGTTTTTTTGGAACATGAATCAAATCTTAGAAAAACAGATAGTAAAACATAGAAATTAGATGTAATATTATTGAAGTAAAGTATATATATATATATATATATATATATATATATATATATATATATATATATATATATATATATATATATATATATATATACATTATTAATTATATAGTACAGATTTACATTACGTGTTTTCGTATGGAATGGAAAACTTTCTCGAAAACACATTTTAGAGAAAGAAGTGGGGTGGTTTTAAAAAACTATTCGCAAGAATCGTTATTAATGATCTTTGGGAAAACTAGAAACCATTTTAAAGATCCTGCATTTTTCAAAGTCATGCAAATTATTTGAAATGTGACTTTAATGACGCAAAGTAATGCAAACAGTATATTGAGGCGTGTCGTAGCATACAGGACAATAGCTGGCTGCTGTTTTCTTTTAATGAATAATAATAATAATATATGAACATTATACGAACGAACTTATGGGGAAAATACAAGAAGTGTAAGCTGTGCATGTGGAGTCTTAAGTGCAGGTTTTTATATAATATGTATACTGGAGCTATTACATATTTATAATCTTTTCTGACGTAAATATGATAAGGCATGTTTAGAAAACTTAAAAATGCATGTTAGTAAGACTAATGTCCTTTTGTTTACCATCTAAAATTCAGAAACTTCATTTCATGCAAAGTGGAACAAGATTCCATACAATTTTATTGAAAATTAGTTAATACTTATAAATTATAGATATTTGTTTTTCTCATTCCAACATGCCACAGTGAATAATCAAGAACCCTGTGGCTGTTGTAAGGTACTTTCATGTTCAACACGTAAATTGCCTTTCTTGTGGATTTTCTATAGATATCGAACTTTATTTATGTGTTACAAGGGAAGAAACCTGGAAATTCGCTAACACCATTTCTGAAAGACGAAGTGCAAACCATTTCCTGCTACTAGCAAGAGAGAGAATTGAACTTAGCACCTGTCGCTCTGAAAAGTGCTGATTAGCATAAGAGAAATTTAGTCCATTTCTCTACTACTGTTTCTACATCAAATAAATTTAACAAGTAAATCAATACAATTATTTGTGGTCATCATGGCAGAAAATGTGCATATTTTTTGATACTATATTACTCAACTTTTTTAATAGACAGAGATAATTAAAAAATATACAAAAGTCGTGCATTTTTATGAAATCAAGTCTTTTTCTGTTTTTTCTTATTTCAATATGGATTCATTTTTCCGATTTATCAATTTGAATTTTATTTTTCTAATTCATCAGTTCTGATGCATTTTTGATTACTGAAAAGCTCTTTAAAATGAATTAATTACAATTTTATATATTATGTTTTAAAAGAATCACATCTAAATCTAACACAAAGAATGAGCTCACTTTTGTAGGCATCATTCTGAATTATTAAAAATGTTATAATATTAACACGTAAAAATACTTAAATTAATTTTTGCATTGAAACAATTTAAAATAACTAAAATGAATTTTCTATACATAGAAGAAATTTCAAATTAACAAAAATATATAAATTTGAAAATGTTTTCTTACCTTCTAACCGAGGAGTTGAAATATGCAAAATGCTTTTTAATACGAGATGTGTGTCTCAGTTAATAATTTGCTGTTGATCTTTGATACTGAGGAAAAGTATAGTTTTATTTATTGAAATAAATATTTAGGTGAATATTAAATAAAAAATAAATTGATCAACTATATTTATAGAATAGCTCTGTTAGGCAGGTAATATATTTTTACTTTTGTTGAGAATTTCAATTATGTTGCATAATCCGTAAGATATCTCAGAAAAATTATCTTCAAACTCATTTCCATCTAAATAAAGGGGGACAAATGTATTAAATTAATATAATATATATTCCCTATCTACCAATAATATAAAACAAGCATTAAATAACAGATACCCTATATATGTTACCTTTAATGTTAACATATCGTACATGAATAAACAAGTTATAACATAGTGCACACTTTATTACTGGCCAAAACATGTAAATTTATGCTTCATAATCGTGAATTTCACTATAATTTTTTATTTTTATCACTTTATCATATACTTAATATTAAGGCCGCATACCCTGTCGAGAAGTCAGTGCGCATGACTGCGGATAAGAAGATGCTGGGTTTGATTCCCGGTTCTGGAATTGATGAATTTTCTCTCTCTCTCTCTCCTGTCTTTGTCCTTTCCTAGTATAAATGGGCCCTGAATGGTTGCCTACTCTATAAACAGGTACCTATGGCATATGTGTACTGAGGAAGTCGGACTCCACACCTAATTACGATTCACTTGGAAAAATGGAGCAGCGCATCTCTTATTTCCAGCCTAGCTCTAACAAGATACCAACAATAATTTAATAAAATTAAAAACTGCATTAATCATCCTGCATATTTCATACAGTGCATTTTTCAGCATGTATAAAACGAAAAATAGGAATGAATTTAACGATATAAACATATTGTAAATTTCATATTAATCTTGGTAATCATGCAGCTTATTTCACTTCTTTTGTTACTTCTCAAAAATGTTTAATCAACACAATTTTATATGAATTAGTGAAAATAATAATATAAAAAAATTTTCATTACATTTGGATTCCTCTCTTGTCAGATATAAATTATTAAAGGAAATGAATAATTACTGAACCACACGTTTCGAAGAACTCCAAACAAAGTAAACTAAAAATGCCTTGCTGTAAAACTGAGAAATTCATTTTTTCAATAATTCGTTTTTCATTCTTGATTGTTTCATGAAATGAAGTATTAATATAAATTTTTCTGAATTTATATTAATTCTAATAATATAAATTTGTCTTCAGCTTAAAAAAAGGCTAAGTGTTGATGTATCTTAAAATGTTTTCAATTTTAAAAAATAAAACGCAAACTGTCTTATAAATTGTAGGTAAAACGAAAAAATTTAAATTACTGAAGTACTAGTTTATAAATATGTTTTCCATAACTACGGGATAAAATATATATAATATATAAAAGGTCATAGTCTATAGCTGATTTAATTATTTATGAAAACATTTCGCTCAAAGGTAGAAACGGAAAAAATAATATTTAATGAAAATAAAAAAATCTTGATGTTTGTGCCTGAATATTTAATTTGCTTTCATATAAATCTACTTTTAATTTTATTTTTTTGTATAATTTTATAGATACTTTGCCTATTTAAATCCTATACTTTTTAGTTTAACTAGTTTATATTTTTCAATAATTATAATTAGGCATTAAATTACAAGAGAATGCATTTTTATAAGTATTTCCTATTCATTGCTTTCTGTTAGAGATAGAAGATTTTTATGTAAGTTGGTTTTGCTTTGTTCAATTAAAGAATATCATGATCAAGAAAAATGTTTTTTATTAAATGTAAATCTATAGTGATTATATACTCTTATAAAAGATATATATGTTACCATTTTTTCAATAAAAACAAACACCAAAATTGAAAATCATGTTAAAAATTCATTTATGTACAGTATATTAAATATCAGATTGAATGATATAAAAACTGTCAGTTATAGTATTTCAACAACACAACTTGAATAAAGTACTTAAAAACACAAAGCATAATGTTTAACGAAACAAATTTATTACAAATACAGAAAAATAAAAATTATAAAAGAAAGAAAAATATTTAAGAAATAAGTCACTAAAAATTATTCAAATACTTATAAATACTTTTATATATAATAATAAAAAGAGGTATTTTTTTCTAGACATTTCTGATAGTTTCGAACGATTATGCTTCAATCATTTTTATTCCTTCTTCAGCCAAAGTAACACATATTTTCTGAGACAAAAAAAGAGGAAAGGAGTAAATCGTAAGAAAAAAGTAACTGTCGGAACAAAAACAAATCCCGGAAACCCAGTGGTAAACCACGTGTTTCGAAGAACTCCAAAGCTCCAGGCATGTAGCTACAAGAAACAAAGTAAAGCGAAAGAAAGTAACATGTCGCAAAGAAAAAAGATAAAATCATATAAATTGTATTTTTTTTTTACTTCCTAGTCAACTTTTCTACTAAGTGTGGCTTGCAACGTTTCTCTCACCACTTAAAAAAGTGGTATGAGCAACAAGGTAAAAGTTAACTGTTAAAAAAATTCATTAAAAATGAATACATAGAATTTTTGACATGTTGCAGCAAAATTTTAAAGGGAAACAAAATAATGTAAATTTGCAATAAGTACAATTTCTTATTTTGATGAAAAATGCATAAACGATTAAATAATTAATGAATTCAATGACTTGAAAATTTTACATAATTGATGCGTCGTAACTTAATGTTTTGTCTTTTTTCATTTCAAGTATAATATTAACATTCGTATTAAGGTAATATTTCAGTCACATAGCTTGAAAAAATTACATTCAACATAAATGTCTTATTACATACGGGGTGGCCCAATAATATGATATATATATAAATTTTAAATTTTAATAATTTTTTTATATTTATATGATGAAAATCTTTAGATTTTAATTAAGTCAAATGTTCATTTTTTATAATTTAATTTGATAGTTAAAAAAGTTTCTAAGGGGAACATTAAAAAAATAATTTATATGATTCACTATAAATAACAAAAATTCTATTTTGATGATAAATGGCTGTTTTCAATCGATTATTTTGAAAAAATGCTTTACTTTTTAAAACTGTTGCAAACTTATTACAGTCTTTTCGCTCAGACACTATTAATTAAATTTTGATTAGTAATTAAATAATTTAATTTGGCTATAAATAAAATAAACCACTTTAAAATTAAGTAAACAAATTATCAGAAATAGACGTTAGAAATAGACAGATTTTAAATGTTGTTGTCTTGTGCCAGCTAGGCAGGCATTATGGGGTGCGTTGCTCCAATTTTCTAACTGAACCATATTTTTTGGTGTGGAGTCCGACTTCCTCAGTACACATATGCCATAGGTACCTGTTTATAAGGTAGGAAATCATTCGTATCTCATTCATACAAGGAAAGGATAAAGACAGGATAGATAGAGAGAGTTCATCTATGCCCGAACCGGGATTCGAACCCAGCACGTCCCTATCCGCAGTCAAGCACGCTGACCACTAGACAATTTGGGTGGCCTGATTTTAAATGTTTTGTTCATATTCTTCCATATTATTGTAGTACATATATTGGTAGCTTAAGTGATTGTTTGTTTATCAGAAATAAATAATATGCGGAAATAACGACATCCCTGACCTTGGTGAGTCGAATATTTACTGTAAGAAAATTTTATAACTAAAATAATGTCATATTTCGAATGATATTTTATTCAGACTATGGAATGAAAAGGATGGTAAATAGTTTGATTGCCATTGGTTATATGGACACAGGAGAGAAGTAATAAGAGTTGCTAGAAGTTGACCTGGGCTCTGAAGCTACCAATCTTAGCATGACACGCTGGTAATAGTTTATGCAGCATTGAACTCATCCCTATAGATCTGTTGACATCTTTGCAAGGCTTGGAGTGACATTTCATGATCATTTGGTTATATTGGATGAAGAGAAACTCACTCAGATCTAAATAGAGAGGTTCCAAAACAGTGTCGAAACCTAAATCCATATAACCTTTTCTTACCAGAGTCCATCGCATGAATCAAAAGAAAAATCTATTAATTCACAGGTTAATCTGAAATTGGTCATCAAAAATGAGATTGGTGCACTTGGTTCTAATCTACTTGTCAACATTACGATAGAGTTTCAAAATCAGCTTTATGACATTTTAATCAGTAACGATAGACATTTCAAGCGTCTTGTATAATAATTCATATTTTTAATAAAATAGGTCTGATATTCTCACACGTTGTCTTTTTTCCTTTCTATTATACTTTTTGCAACATCTTGTACCAAGTTATTGTGTACCAACCTTTATTACCAGCATTGTACCAATTATTATCAGCATTCTTCTTAGACATTGATTATTTTTTAGACAGTAAAAAATGTGAACCATCAAAATTTTCGGCTATATTTAAAATACGGGATATTTTTTCACATTTATTAACAAAAAATATTTCAGATTTTTTATTCTCTTTATATAGATTGCAAATTATAATCGATGTTATAGGAGAAAATTTCTGACAGAAAAACGTTATCACTAACTGCAATTAATGAGAATATAACGTACTTGATTAAATGATTCACTTTAAGCATATATATTTATTTATAATGTAATTATTCAGTATCATCTATATTGAGAAACCTGGGCGAAAACTGTCTATCAGCCTTTCCAACCCTGATTCATCATCGATCTTCAAAAGTGAATTAATAGCTGCCGACCAAGGTCTTGAAGCTATTCTTTATGAAACTGATTTTGGAGACTTCCGGATCCTCTAGGACAGTAGAAACTCTCTTCAGCACCTTCACAACTGGATTGAAATTGGTGATGAAACCAGTGCATCTATTATTCTCAAATTCAAGCTCATTTCGGAATTCCATGTCATTTATTTTCAATGGATTCCTTCTCATGTAGACATATATGGCAATGAGCAAGCGGATCGATTTGCCAGGGAGGGCTGTTGCCATGATAATCCTCCCTCTTCACCACTCATTTTTTAGAACATCTATGTATTTTTAATTCTTAAATTTTGAAGAGCGGAAGATTCCTCCCTGCCATCATTGGTATGCGGGCAAAGAGCCTGGCTCTTCATACTCCTTCAATTGTGACAGAGCCTTTTATACCGTTATTTCTAGATTAGCAACCGACCACGTTAGAGTTATCTCAAAGGCAAGAAAATCTTTGATGTCTGCTCTAAATGTAAAACTGAGCAGGCTTCTTCTCGACACATACTGGGCTGTTTGGGACTTTCCCAAGAGGACATTTACTCATCCCCTCCTTCTGGTCCTTTATTTCCTCAGGGTCAATGATCTGACGGACCTTGTCTGACTTCATCAAACGTTTGGAGGATAAGCCAGAAAAACAACATAAAATAATTTCACATTTTCATACATTTTTCATGAAATATTACGTACGCCAATGTAAAACTTCACGAAAAAAATAATTTTGGCAACAATTTTAATTTATTGAAATAAAAACCATCCGTTATATTAAAATTAGAACAATATTTGTATTTATTACATTTTAAGGAATTGCTTAGCATTGATAAATAATTAGAATATTTGAGTTGAGAAGAAGGTAAATAAGGGCAAAAGATTTCTTTTATTCATTTTCCAATTGATAAATCTTAGCATTTCCTTAATTCATTCCTAACATGTTTTCAGAATACATTGCTTCATCTCGTCCTACGATTCCTTAAAGATGTGGAATAATTGGCTTAGAGAATCTAGGAAGCGCAACATTATTTGACTTTGCATTTCACTAAATCAATGGTTCTGACTCTATGGAAAGACAAAGAAATAACCAACAAAACCAAGTTCATAAAAATTCAGTAAGGGATTGAAATAAATGACTCATTACCAAATAAAAGTGTGATCTCTGAATGCATTGTATATTATCCATACCAAAACGGAAAAATTATTGTAAAACTACATCCTAAACTGAAACTTTATCCAAAAACATTAATATTTCTTCTCTCGGTCTAAATTGCCGTCATCAAAATGTTAGTTTTGGGATTAAGAAAATTAAATGTGAACAAAATTTTTGTACATATAATCTAAAATAATAACTTTACTATAGCATCCAATAGTTAATAACATAAAAACATAATCTCATTTCTTCTTAGATTTAGTTTTTGAGTTTGTTTATTGAGTGATATTCTTCACAGAGATAACGTTTTACTGATGCAGTTACATTCATTAAATTTTGCTAACATTGTCTGTGCCAATAGCACAAACCAGTGGTTATTAATTTGGAGGCTAAACTAATAAGGTGCAATATTTACAGCTTCTTAGATAAAGTCAATTAATAATCATAATTGATAGTTAAATTATTAAAGGTTAATTTTCAAAACAATGCCGTGCCAACTCTGAAATTATGGAAACATTATTTTCCAAAATATTTGATTCATTTTGTGTTTGTGGCAGAGTTTAATTATAAATAAATTCATTGCTTTTTTTTAAAAATTTCCTATTTCAAATTGATTAAACAATTTGTGATGAATTTATTAACAAATCAAAATATTCAAAGCGATTTTCTGCATTTCCTAGAAACTCTTATTTTTGTTAACAATTTTAACCTATTTTTACCTGAATAATATATTTCTTAAATTTAATAAAATAATTTTCTATATAAAAACTATTATTTTTTTTTGAAAACCAAAATATTATTAATTCTCAGTACTTTTGTAAAGATTTCTACCAGAAACATATCCCTGCATGAACTGCGATTCTTTTGTGTATAGCATTAGCAATTTCACTATTTGGGTGATGGTTGCTTAATAAAATTTAATGCAACTGAATATTGTTTCTCTTGATGTTGTAACGTAAGTTACTTCTTATTTAAGAAACCAAATTCTTTTAATAGATTAATTATTAAAATTAAATTATACATACATTTTGAAATTCTTTATTTCAACATTAATAAGGATTATTAACAGGTTTCTTCTCAAGCACAAGTTGAACTGTATGAGAAAATATTTTAACACCAAAGAAATAATTTCCTTTCCAATAATGATTAAACATCATTTTTTATTTTTTTTATCTTTAATGTTTTTAGAGTTTGATTTTTTTGTTTGAACTCCTAAAATTTATATTTACATTTAAATTCAAAGCTTTTATGAAGTCTCGTGAGATAATCATTAAGGAATTTATTGTAGATTTTTAATGCTGTTTCCTTTTTTTATTGTAGATTTTTAATGTTATTTCATTTTTATCACATGTTTAAATTATTATAAATTTTTAAATTAATTTAACTTTCCGTTATTTTATCATTTTGTAAAGGTTTTATTTTAAAATATTTTAAATTTATTTAAATAAAGTTGCATTAATTATATTAAGTTTTTACTTAAGTTTATTTTAAATAAATATTTTACTCAATTTTTCATTACTTTATTTTGATATAAATAAAGTGCACCTTCAAAAACATAATGAAAGAGTTTTATCTGTGAAATGTGAAAAAATATTTATTTGTTGCCCTAAATCTTTATATTTTTAGAACATTTAAGACATTTATATATATTAAAGCTAAAAAAAAGGTGTGTTTTGTCTTAATTTCTTTATTTGAGCATTTGTATTTGAATTTAAATCACATTACTGTCATACATTACTCACTTGTCCATTTGATGCGACACATTTTGTGCAGTATTTCATTTTCTCTCATCATTTGTTATCACAGCTGATAATTTGATATTTTCTATTAAATTAGGAACTCATTACATAAAAATTGAGCTTTCAATAAACTTACCTATTTTTCAATTTTTTTATCAATTTTACAATATCTTTTTCTTATTCGTCTTCAAATACTTGATTTAGTTAGGAACATGAATAATTCAAACAGACATCAAAATTCAAATTAGCAAATGTTAGCTTATTTTAGATTTGTGTCAATATTTCCAGTTAAATTCATATATAAGAGTTCTTGGAATATTGAATAAAACATCTTTGATATCATATTTCTGTCTGCCTTTCATTACTTCGTGCATTGTTATAGTAAAATTATAAAATAATTAGATCTAATGATATTGTTATTTTTATAATTGCATTTCTATAAAGGCGTGTAGTTATCCTTACACATGTCATTTCAACTTTCTTAAAAGTTTTCACAATTATAATCGTTCCTATTTTTCTTTAACATACTCTAACAACACTAATAAAATTTACTAAAGAAATTTTTAATTTTATAGATTTAAGAATTTTTTTAAAGCCTATTTCTAATGCATACAAAATTTTTTAATCTCTACATACAAAATTTATTTTGGTACCATGTATCTGATAGCCTAACTGCAAATTACAGTAATAAAATATTTGAACATTCATTATGTCATTTATTTCAGGATAACTTTCCATAGATACTGGCTTTCTTGTTTCTCTAAAAAAATTTGAAAAATATATTAGTTCTTACTTTAAGAAATATGCGTGAAGAATGCAAAAGTGAAACAGCTGATTTCTACTCGTAAGCCAAGGTTTTGCCAATGGGTTATGGTAAACCTAGACAAGATTCGCCTTATGATTTTTCAAAATTTTTTTTATGAAATGTACTTGGAGGGAAACAAACAAGGCAGTATCTTTACAAACACAGACCACGTTAATTTTAAACTAATAAAAACAATTCTCCTTAGAAATATTTTGTCACATTAATATGTGACAAAATATCAGATCAATCTAGGGATAAATGTTTAGTAAATATATAAATAATAGTGAATACATTCATGCACTATTTAAGTATTTATTTCAACTTAATGTGAATAAAAAAAACCCTTTAAAGATTATTAATTATTATATTTCTCTCAAGAATTTTACCTTACTTATGATGCAATTGAATGTAATTATATTTTCTCATTTTCTCATATAATCTACTTTGATATATTTGTATATATATATATATATATATATATATATATATATATATATATATATATATATATATATATATATATGCGTATCCGCTTTTACACCAGTACAATACATTAATTTTTATAATAAGTAACACTTTCACTTCAAATTTTTAGATAAAACTTATCTTTCGAATATCCTATTGTCTAATTAGAGTTAAAGTGAATTAGTGTCAGTTTAGAACTAGAGAAAATAACTAAAATAAAGAAAATAATTAACAGAGTTCTACTATAAAAAATTAACTTAATGCACTTGTACCAAATTCAAGTGACAGAAATTATTTTCTATATTTGTGGATACTCTTTTCATTTATCTTAGCAGAAGAACCAAAATCATAGGGTCTATTATGAATTCAATATCATAAATTATTAAAATAAAATTCAATAATTAATAATATCAAATTACCATATTGTTTTATTTTATTTTTACATTGTAAAATATTCTAAATAAAACTTATTCTATATATATATATATATATCTATATTAAATTATATTCTTTTCAATTTAAGAATAAAAAACTGTGAATTTTAGAATTAACATTTGCATGTTAACAATAATATAATAACTTAATATAATTACTTTATTTAAGAATCCTTCAAACAATTTAAGTTTTAAAATTAAGATTAAGTTTTTTATAATCTAGAAATATTTTTATAATTGGCTTAATGCTTTCAAGTGTGACTTTAGGCATGAATTAAAATTTTCAGGAATTTTATTATAGTATTTGAACTTTTATTTCATTTAAATATTAATAATCTCTAATATTTATATCATTTCAGTTACTAAAATAATCTCCATCGTTAATAAAACTATAAATAGGACATAACCGTTCAGAATATTTTATAGGGCAGCAACATCTAATAAACAATTAAATCCCAAGGCGAAAACTCAGTGAATATATTTAAATGTGCATATGACCTACGAACATAACTAGTGAATTTTATCATATTTTCTTCAAAGCATCTCTCTCTCTATTTCCATAGAATTTTCTTGGGATGTAAGAAATTAGAGGAAAAGTTCTTTGAAGTTGCGTTCACCTAAGTGTTCGGCCATCACTTAGAAAAGATAATAGCTACCCTCAATTAGGCAATTAGCGTGGCCTATGCCGGAGCTAAAGGTCGAAGAGGCATCGATGTGTAATTACGACATTCCGAGTAAATTGAGCTAGGTCTAAATGGACAAAATAGCAACTAGCCGCCTACACCCCATGTATAATTAAAAAAACAGTTGGGGGTCAGAGAAGATTAGAACCGTTTGGGGATCGAATGCGTGTTGCCTTTTTTAATAATATAGATCCCATTTCGGCAATAATATACTATGACAAGATGTCAGATATTTTATTCCTACTTAATGTTTTACTGATAAACGTATTGAGTTTAAAGTAAGAATGATAAAATAACATTGTTGTTTTTTAAAACAATTTAGAAGTATTTTCAATTTATATTTAATTTTAATGAATGAAAAGAAGTATTAATAAATGAGAATATTAATCACAATAAGTTTGATAGTAGAAACATTTTAATTTATATAAATTATCATATATAAATTTTTACTTTATTTATTTTATTTAATAAATCCTGATTAAACAAAGTAATGATTTATCAATATTTATTGTTATAAGAAAATAATGATATGTTTACAAATTGGTTTAAAGTTATAAATCATGGTTGTGATTTTAAAACTAATTGGTAAAATTCTAATTTGAATATGATATGTTGAACTTTATACTATGTAGATGGGATGTTTGTTTGTATGAAATATTTTTAAAATGAAGTACAATATATAATGGTACAATTCCCTAATGAAAGAAAATAAAATCATAATTTTTTCTATTTTGAATTGTATTTGCAGTGAATGAGAAAGAAACAAAAGTATTATATTTTTCCATGTTAAATTAAGATAAGGTATTTTAATGAAAATCTTTAATTTATATTTTAATAGGTATTTTAATTAAATATTTAATTCTGAGTAAAGTTTAAAAAAATATTATCTTCTAACCAAGTACTTTGTAAAATGATTAATAATTATTAAATGGGTAATGGGATTTATATTATTTTTTAACATAAAGTACTATTATAATTCTAATTTATAGTGCAAATTTAATAAGTGGCAGGTTCATTGAGTTTTACTTTCTGTTTATATAATTTTAACTGTTCTATTAATTTTTCTTTAATGTAAAAATAAACAGCCTTTTTTGATTCAATTTTAAATGCTATTTTTGAATTTGAATTAGTAGAGAAAAAAATTATTTGAAATATTAATTGTTATAACAAATAATTCTACAGTAAATGAATAATTAATAGTCTTCCTGAGTTGTAAAAATGTGTTTCTGTGTGATAATCTCTATTAATACACATATGGTGAAATTCAAATCATACCAAGTAGCTTACGGGATTTAAGTCTTCTTTATAACAAATGTGGTTTAATTTATATCTTTGCTCAATAATCAAGTCAACAACTTGAAATAATATATATATATATATATATATATATATATATATATATATATATATATATATATATATATATATATATATATATATATATATATATATATATATATATTAGTGTGTATATATATTTTATGTATGTATAAATTATATGTATATATAATTCTCTAAAATATCTGAGGCTGTAATATATTCTTTATAAAAAACTTACTTTATTTATATTTCATTAAAACGAAATATTATTAAAAGATTTCAAAATCAATCTGAAAATTCCTTATGTGTTGTATAAAGCATTCTGTAAATATCTAATACATTATAATGAGTTAAGAATGTTCCAGCTCAAGTATATGCTCTTACCATCAATCTCGACATATACGCCCCCGCGGAATTAAAAGGACACTATAACGTAGTCACGTATCACGTATCCATTAAGGAGTCTACATTATTACAAATTCGCGGTATTCTGAAAGCTTAATTACAATCTTTATTTATTCTAATACCGACGCATTCGCCAAAGATAACAATGAGTGACTGAAAAAAGTCATTAAGTCCTCCCTCTAAGGTTGGAATAATATCCGCTCTTCGGCGTGAATTAAGGAAATTATGGATAATGATTATTTATGCTTTCTTTTAATCTTTACTTTATTACATCCATTTTCACACGCACCATCGCAGGTTTTTTTATGGTTAAAACTTGAAAAGAAATATAATTTTGGATTTTTTTAATGTATCATGATGAGTAGTTTAGAACAGCTATTTTGCTTTCATAAAAAGATGAATCCTTTTTATCGTTTTTCTATTACGGGTTAACGTTTCTAATCTTATTTTAAATATTTTCCATAACAGAATGATTTTAAATGTGAAATAGCAAAAATGTGTCATTTTTCTGGAAAAAAAACCAACAATTTTTTAAAGTGAACCTTTTTATGCTATTTTATTGTTATTTTATTGATTGCATGTGTGTAACAAATATATATATATATATATATATATATATATATATATATATATATATATATATATATATATATATATATATATATATATATATATATATATATATATATATATATATATATATAATATATATATATAAATTATCATTAATTGTTTTGGAAAAATCACGTTTAAAATAAAAAAATATCCACCTATTGACCATTACCTCACTCTTTTTTTATATAAATTCATTTTAAAATCAAATGACCAAATTGTTTGATGACCAAATGACCATGATGAAGGGAATAACTTTGTAATGCCATAGAATGTATTGAACAATTTTATTTAACGAATAAATAGGTCGAATGTATTTTTATCCTGTTTCTTATAATTCAAATTCTTGGAGCTTCTCTCGATAACTTTCCTTTTTAATAGATTTTTTTCAAATAATAAATTCATTTTCTTTGTGATTCCTTTCAAGAAAGCTAAGCATTTTTATCTTTATTAGTTTCTTTTTTAGGCCTTTTTAAACAAACGAAATTATGGTTCATATGATACAAACTATTACGTAATATGGAAAATATAATGAATGAAGCAATGATATCTGTTTTGTAAGGACTTTCATCGTAAAACAAAAGTAAAATATCAAGTAAAATGTAGAGTAATGTAAATTTAGTTACTTTATTGTACATTTTATCAGTTATTCATAACAACTTATAATTTTGTTAAGATTATAGATTGCTGTAAGATAATTAACTTATGAAGTAGATAATTTTTGTTAAGATTATTTTCACTTATTAAGCATTCTAAAATTCTTAACTCTGAAGAATATGGCAAATATTGTCTGAATTATAAATATTCTTTGAAGCAATCGTATCATAGTTGTATTTGCTATTATTGTTTAATTTAACATTAATTTTTATTATTTAAGATTGAAAATGAAATACAAAACGTTATGAAAAAATTAGTTAAAATTGCAAGTATAATTTAAGACCCAGGAAAAGAAAATTAAAATTGTACAATGAAACACAAACACTTTCGGATACAGGTGACATTTAATTTGGTTTTGATCTTTAGTAAAAATAAAACGAAATGCTATAAAATTCTATACTGTGTCGATAATAGTATCGGAAATTATAAAATATTAGTGTTATAAATACAGCAAAATAACCTCTTTTTTAATCATTTTTTTAAATATTAAATCTTGTTAAACTTACTAGTAATAACTTAATTGATTCTACTATTAATTTTGAATAAAGTATTTAATAAAATAAGAAAATCTAACATATCTTAAGTAATCAATGCAATATTCATGAAATTTTCACATATTTTTATCTTTTAAGAAATTTATATCAAATACAATTCATATTATATACAATATTTTTCAGTTTCGTATCATTAACTTATAAATTTTTTACATAACATTTTTTACATTAACTTATAAATTTTTTACATTTTCATATTCAATGTGTAAACTGTTAATAAGACTCCTAGGAATAATATAGTAATAATAAACCAATCGCAGACCTTAAAATCCAGCAGTTATTTTAATTCGTATCATGTTTTATACTGAAAATAAATTTGAATTTTCAAACGTTTTACTGTTGCTATTTTTGAGAAAATATGATTAGTTTAAACATTTTTAATTAGTTTGAGGATATTTAGAAGAAATTTTACTTTAAATGAGTAATATAAAAAGTTTATTTTATGGTTTTTATCATCATAAATTGATATTTAGCTTGACAGAATTTTATCTTTTCAATGTTAGCAAGATAAGAATTGAAAATTATCTGAAAATCTCAAATGTAATTTCTAAAATGTGATAAGAGGAAAATGTATTTTTCTTAATGTTTAATTTATACAATGGAAATCCATATGAAGTAAACATTCGCTTTCTAATATAATATATTGATATTCAACGTATAAATTCAATATTCTGATTTTATTGATCAAAAATTAGAATATTTTGTACGTACGTATCAGCAAATTTACTGTAAGAATTAAGGAATTAGGTATTTTTAACAGTGCAGCTGCCCACTATTACTATCTACTGATTTTAAAGATTCGGCTTAAATCATTTTCTATCTTATCAGAATTATGATTACTGAACATTGGTGATTATCGATATATGAATATCATTTGCTAATTGTATGCAGTTATAGGGGATATATAATACAAACCTTAAATAAATTTATATATTTAATGTAAAATATTTATTGCATAAATATTTTAGCATGCATTATTTAAAAGTACTTTTCATAATTTTATTAATAATCAATGATTTCAAATGATACCATCAATGACTTAAGGTTAATGATTTCTGAGCTTCTCTTTTGCGAATACAATATATTCATCTTTAACCAAGTCCAGTCAAATTGGTAGCAATTAGAAGCAAATGAATTTAATCTAGGTATATGGAAGATTCTTTTTTGTTATAATTAACTATATTGACTTTTAAAGCTTTATTTATTAATATCACAACACTTAAGAATATATATGTGCTACTTATGGATATTAAATAATTTCAAGATATTTGTCTTCAAGAAAGCAAGTCTTATTTCATTACCTTTATTATGTTCACTATGAATGAAACGAACTACATGTTGGGATATAAAATATTTATTATTCAAGAATGTGGGCACAAAACAAATATAAATAATGACAGTTTAAATGTGTTTTTATAATGTATACTTGCTTTTTCATCACAAATTTTTATCGGAATAGTTAACGTTTTTTCTAGAAATCAATCATAATCAATATAATAAAAGCAGAATATTACAAACATTTACCAGAATTCAATCATGGCAGGATCGTTGCTTGAAGTGATTTGTACATCCACTTCATGATATTGTTTTCAACATTGGTCCATGACTACCCAAAACATATTGTTGATTGCTTTTAGATAACAAAGCAGGATTTCAACGGTTAATAATAAATGTGAAACTAATATTAGATTAATTAATTTCAAATAACTAATGCCAAACAGAATAGAGAGATGTTAACCCTATAGAATGGAGAGAATTATGTCGTCTTCATTCTCATGAATGACTCTGAATCAAAAGCTTTATATACAATACGAAAAGTAATCATAATGAAAGAGTGAGAAGGTATTTTTTAGTCACAGGCTACTTTTATTTTTTTATTTATCATAAATTCAATGATGATCAATAATTAAACAAGTATATTGTTATGTATGCAGACTATAAAATTTAACATCTGTGATTCTACCAAAATGTTTTGGCGTAACGCCAGTCGGTCTGGTTTTCCTTAATACACACCCTTGGTGTAATGAATAAGATGAATGTTCAGTATCACAGACTGCTAACTGTTATCGTGATTTTTCTAACTGATGCAACAAACGCTCAAATGAAATGAGCACTTTTTTTCCTGGCTGACGAATTTCTATTATAGTTATAATATCTTGATTGATATATCTATCCACAGCAGAAGTGAGGAGGATGAAAGTCTTTATTTTTTAATTATGTTTGCTAAAATATAAAAAGATTTAGATCCTTATATTAAATGAACCTATATTAATGAATGACTTTTTATACCAATCACTCAACTACCTTTGATCTTCAGATGGATTTTATCTATTTCTACTATCTATACTGATAATTCTATGTTCTGAATTCTTCATTATGATAACTTCAAATCACTTGTAACTTTTATTATTTCTTAAAAGCAAAACAGTATTCATTTGAGGCTTCTTTATGATTAAATATTTTAATAGCCAGAAAAAAATTTGGAAAAGTATATCAGTACAAAAATAAATTCTTTTTTTTAACTTATAAATGTTTGAAAACACTTCTAATGAATTATTTTATGTATATGTAATGATATAATAGTTTAATTAAATTCTTAAATGAAAAGCAATACTTATAATTTCAATCCAAATAAATAAATGGTTAAATTTGAAACAAATTCCAAGTAAGATATTTTATTATTTAACAGCATCTAAGAAATTTATTTTAAAATATTTGAGATGCATCTAGACCTTAAAAGTTAAATTTATATAATTTTAAGACTGTTCAAAAGTATCCTTCAGAATCAATGCATTTCTGTAGATTAACTTTTCAGCAATTAAATGCCTCCAATCAATCATGTCTTCGAATCAATGAAAAAATTGCATTTATAACACTTAATGAATGATCAGGATGTAACATGAATACTATTCACTTTTTGAAGCATTCCTGTAAATGTGGTTGTTAACTAAAACTGTTTTTTTGTCATTTCTGCTTGATTATTGCCATTTATTCTGTACTTCTGAAAAATAGTCTTGCATGGTTTCTTTTATGTCGCCTTGTTTTTTCACCATTGTAAATGTTAGACAAATTTCAAGGATCTCTTTTTTACTTTTTTGGTCTATTGGAATGTTAAAGCAGAGTATGAACGTTTTATCATTAGTTAAATCATTTTAGAAATAATGCGGAGGTCTCAATTCTTAAATAATTTAAGAATTCTTTTTTGGCATTCTTTTTTTGCAGTGCTAAGGTAAATTATGAGATATCCAACGGCAAACTATTTCCATATGGAATTCTCCAGGAAACATTTTTATGCATGGAGTCAACGTTATATTAATTTGTTGGGCATTTACTCCTAAAATCTTTGAATGGAAAAATTTCTAGCTTATGAAAGAAAAATTAAGAGTATTAAAAACATTCCTGATTTAATTGCCAAACTGGCAGCCAAATGATTAGTGCTCGGGCTTTTGGTTCATCAGTTAATGAATTCCTTTCCACTGGGGTATGGATGTTTGTAGAGGTTCGGAAATAACTTTAAGCTGTAAGTCACCTTTTAATTAACCCTTTTGCACAAACAATGATCGTTGAGTGACAAACCAAACCAAATTTTGATTTAACTACAGAATAATAGCACAATAATGTTTTCGGTCTAAACTTCATTTCTTTAGTGTGTCCAAATTTTAGTCTACGCTGAGCTACTTGCAATTTTTCGATAAAAATAATCTGTTAGGATGGTTTATATTTTCTAATCTAACCGTCATATTATTTACAATATCTTGTTTGCATATATCCTACATTGCATACGCATTTAGCAGAGAACATGTATTCTCTGCAGTATTTTCATTATTGCTCATAAAAGTTTTATATAAATATTTTAGAAATATTTCGTACCCATTAAGATTATATTAAAGAATAAATCGTAGTTAAAAAAATTAAATTAAATTGTGGACAATACACAAATCTAGAGTATTTTTATATGACTAAATATTAAAAAGATTTCTCCTTTGTGAAGAAGGAGATACATGTATTTTTTTCTGCTTTTTCATTTTCTTAAAGGTTTATTTGAAAAAACAAAATAATGTAACTAAATTTATTAATTCTTACAATTGAAGTTCTGTAAGTTTCTACACATTTAAAACTAACTCATGTCTGTGATTATGGATTTATAACTGAATTCCTAGAATTTATCCTAAAAATAATTTATTCGTATAATGATATATAGCAATACTTCAGATGAATTCAGTAATTTGTTTGTCAAAAATTGATCACTGAACAACGTATTCAAATGAACTGCACTTAAGGGACATTATTATGGTACGTAATTCAAGCTTTTAAGCTAATTGCGACAGATTTAGTGAACTTTTATGCCAGTTGATTTGCTGCAAATCAATACATTTACATGCGTGTTTTTTAATATACATTAAGTACATAATTCTATAAGATAAAAACTGTATTTTCTAAGTGGACACGCTACATATGTACAGTCCATCATTTAACCATGCAGAACAGCGTGTTTTGATGAATTCTGTAATAAGTCAGTAATAGGGAAAAGAAAGTATTGATTTTTATGGGATTTTTTCCTTTTCGTTGTTGCGTGAGTGCATGTTTTTTAATGCACCTGCAACTGAGTCAGTTAAAGCTGTTATTTAGAAGGTTTGTGGAGTGGGAACCTCGTGTAAAACAACTGCGTGCGTGTTCGTAATTTTTTAGGGAACTCAAAAATATATATTAAATATAAATTCAAAATTTCGAGTTACCGTTGCTACTTGAGAACTGAGTAATGTTTATTAGAAAAATTGTTTTATTATGAGTATATAATTCCCATAACTCTTTGAACTAAAACTTTCTGCACACACACATGCATGTAAAACCATGTTGCACTAGAACATTTTGAATGTTCTATCTTTAAGCAATTACCTTTTGATACAATGAGATACTAATCTAATATGTAGAATTTAGTGTAATAAGATCGCAGTTCATAGATTTTTAAGCATATTATTAACTCATAAATAATCTCATTTCAATAAGTTTTTCATTTAAACTATAAATTACTATATCTTTTGTCTAATTAAATAGTACTTTATACACGACTTGATCAAAACCAATAAGATAATTAACTTTGTATTTGCTGATTATTCAACAATTAATATGAATGGTTTGAAATCAGTGGAACTCTATTTCTATTTATTGAGTATGATAAAATATATGTATTAACCATGATTTGCAAATTATTTTTGCCACCCAACTTGTTTAGTGGTCAGCGTACCTGACTGCGGACAAGGAGTTCCTGGGCTCGAATCCCGGTTCGGGCATGGATGTACTTTCTCTCTCTATCTATCCTGTCTTTGTCCCTTCCTTGTATGAATGGGTTGTGAATGGCTGCCTACCCTATAAACGGGTACCTATAGCATGCGTGTACTGAGGAAGTCGGACTCCACACCAAAAATATGGTTCAGTTTGAAAAAGTGGAGCAGCGCACCCCATGTTGCTAGCCTAGCTGGCACACGACAACAACATATTATTTTACAAAATAATAAACTTTTCTTCCAAAAATAAAAATCCTGGTTTCAAATATATATATATATATATATATATATATATAATATCGCTATTTCATTAAATAGTCCCTGAATTATGCATTTTGACTAATAGCATGGATTGTATTCCCTATATAAAATTTTTAAGAATTCAATAATTTTGTTGTTTATGATAAAAATTCAAAGCCTGTTTTTAAATCTGAAATAATATATATATGTCTGAAATGATATATGTATATACATGCATCAAAATTTACTATGATGAAAATTGGCTATGATTTATTTAATATTGTCCGTCATAATAAAATTCTCAAAACAAAAGAATGTGTAAAAATTATGAAAAATCCCAATACTCTCACTATTTTGTTTTAAAAATCTTTATTAACTAAGCATACGGGATCAGTAAACAGTTGACAGTTTCATTTCTGTAAATAAACAAAATCAAAATATTTTATATCACTGCTTGAAAAAGTTTAATTCTGCCACCACAGTAATTGTTGATAAATATTAAAAGGGGGTACAATCATGTTCAATATTTATATCAAAAATAAAAGTGAGATAAATCTTTCAATATTTTTTTCACCTTCACCTATCATTTACTTTGCTTGAATTCTTTATTCGACACATCATTCCAAAATACAATACACTCATCATCCATGATATTTTCTAGAAAATTAATTCAATTCTTTGTTTAGCAGAAATTACTTTATCTTTTATGACTTATATTTTACTCGTTTTTGCTATCGTATTTTCTGATGTATGCAATAAATCATTCTTGTTTAATGTACATTTTAGACCAGTTTTTTTTTATAATATTTCAAACTAGTTAGTTTTCTAATTAAGTAATTTCTTATTAAATCTAATTTTTAAATACGCTTAGAAATGCTTCGCTTGTAAATCCCGCCACACACGATAGGATTTTTCCTATGGATTTGTTGGACGTGAACAAGTTGTACCGTGTGTGGGGAAGTTGGACAGGTTCAAGAAAATTCAAACAAGGTCTGATTTTTCTTCCAACACAGGAAGTAAGCAATTGCTTCCCGTTGTCGCGTGTCTGTCTCGCAGGGTTGCAAACTATTTCTTGGCGATACTTAAGGAAACTAATATTTGAAATTTCTCATTTACTGAAACTTTCACGTTTTACAAAACGTCACGAACATTAGACCCCTTTTTTAAAAATGTCCATGAAGCAAATATTGCAGGAATTTATTGAAGTCTATAGAGATGAGCAGTGTTTGTGGCAAATAATGAGTGTCGATTACACAAATAAAATAAAAAGAAAGTTAGCTTATGAAAAATTATTAGAAATATACAAAAAGACAGATGAAAAGGCTTCAATTAACTAAGTAAAGGAAAAAAAATTAATGCCCTCCGTAGAACCTATAAAAGAGAAAAATCAATGAATCGAAACAAAGTGGTGTAAGCACGGAGGATTCATATGTGTGCCGACTTTATGGTACTTTAAATATATATCATTTCTGGACGAAACTGCAATTCCACGAATTTGGACACAAGTTTTGTTAAGAATGGTGAAATAAGTTAAATAATTTATTTTGTAAAATTATTATCTATCTAAATGAATATATATAATTGCACATTTAACGTAAAATTTAACTACGAAATTTTATAATAAGTTTTATTAGAAAACAATATATTTTTAGTTCCGAATGCTTACAAATCTTCAAAATGAACATTTTAAAATTTTAATTTTCTGTATTTTTAAATATGAATTAAGTTTAAACAATAATATAAAGGTATTAGTTGAGATTATTCTGTTGTTTTCTGTAAATATTCTTTATGCAATTAAACAATAATAAAATCAGATAATTAAAAATAATAAATTGATTAATAATAACAAAAGAAAATTATTCACCTTGAAGCGAAATCGAAATTAAATGCAATTTCAGTTATTATTTATCATTTGGTAAATGTTAATTTGTTTCTCTTTTATTTAAAAATCTTTTAAGAAAATATTATAAAATCTAAATACTTGGATAATAAATAACAAATTAATAATTGATTTTATATCTACTAATAAATAATAATTAATACTCGATATATATAAACTTTCTGATGTACTAATGGAGCTCTTTAATTAATACCGCTTGTCAGAAAGCG
The DNA here is from genome assembly GCA_037975125.1 of Latrodectus hesperus. Classification (NCBI taxonomy): domain Eukaryota; kingdom Metazoa; phylum Arthropoda; class Arachnida; order Araneae; family Theridiidae; genus Latrodectus; species Latrodectus hesperus. The sequence goes on along the minus strand of CM075852.1, from coordinate 93,931,394 downwards.
CTAAGTTGCACTTAATGGTTCATGTGAACTTTTAAGTGCAACTTAGAAAAAAAAGATGAGCGCATGGATGTATTTTTTCTTATAATGAGAGGCGTTACCTTATCCAACAACGTTGCATACAATTTTTCATTCATCCTCATGTAATTAAAGAAATCTTTATCTTCCGACTGTATTTCTGTAATCAAATTTAGATGTGAAAGAGTTTCACGCTGGAGCAACCAATTTTTTGATTATTTCTTTTTTATTGTTTGTTTGCTTTTCACCATCATCCCAGTCCAAAGCAACAGCCAATAATACTTCTGTGCTTAATTTGCTCATGTTACTTAACATACAATGATAACATTTAATGGCAGAAATTACAAGCAGACAAATGAGTACAACAATAAATACGTCAAGTCAGAAAAAGTGACTGAACAACATATTATTGAAATTTTTGGCGATTTTTGATTTCCATTTACAAGGTACACATTTTAAGCCAAAAGCAATAAATGTTGAAAAATGGCACCCTTAAAAATAACTTCCCACTCCAGATGTGCCTTCCCTACTGTGGTCAGCAGAGTTTGAGGGGACTGTGTGCTTAATTATTTCCTACCCCTTCCAACAAATCGTAAGGAAAAATCCTATCGTGTGTGGCGGGCTTAATTCCGTTCTGAAAATTTTTTTATACTTTCTCTTGAATAAATTGCCTTTAATTTACTTATCTAATGATAAAAACCATTTGTATAATATTCATTATATATTTTTTCTTCGAAACCTACTTTGTTCTGTTCCAAATTATTTGCATATTATTATATAGATGATTATAAGAAAAGAATATATAATATTCTAAGATGCATTTTCTCAGTATTTATTGGTATAGATTTATGTATACTAATTTTATCAGTGGCTGGTGTGATATTTCGTATTTGAGTTCCAAGTTTTGAATTCAAATCCTAAAGGAATTAAATAAAATTGAAGAGTGTCATCCATAGTGCCTTATTTTCAAGAGGTCATTGTAGGAAATAAAATGGGGTTTTACGGTTTTCCAGTTACAATGTTGCTCAATACAGAAATATCAGTCTTACATGCATCGTATATACATTGTATTGTTCATATTTTCCAAACCACAAGTCAAAAGCATCCCTTTACTTCTTTTCACGATTGCAGATATCTTCAGAATTTTCTAAAAGCCCTTAAAGTAAAGAATCCCAAATGTGATTCAGTAACTTTTCAGTCAAAATAAATAAATATATAAAATTGCTAACTTATCACTTCATTTAAATCATAAGATTTATAATGATATCAAATTACAAATTATAATCTGTCATTCAAACTACTGATCAGTTTTTAATTACAATTATCTGCTATTTTAAGACACAGTTTGGTATATTAGCATTTAAACCTCTCATCAAGCATTTATTTTGATGTCATTACTTTAATCAAAGAAGCATATGTACATATTATTCATCCAAATAAAATTATCATTATTTTAATATTTATCTACTAAATTAATGTAATTCAATATGCAATTAATGCAAATATATATTGCACACACTGTTAGTTATAGCAGCACAAAGTTAAATACTCCTTTATTTGACAAAATCAAAACTGATCAGTAATTATGTTTCATATTTTATATTAAGGCTATAAAGTATATACTGCAGTGTTTTATAGCAATATAACTCTATTTTTAAATTAAAATATTTGATGAATTCTTAGTTTAATGCAATGAAAACTACGCAGAAGGAAAATAAAAAATCCCAAAAGCCTACGACACGTAGGATGATGCATAGGCAAAGTCTCCCCTTTGATTCATAAATCGAAATATGCACAGCACGTCCCAAATGCATTGGCATATTTTAAAATGTATTCTTCGGTGGAAAATTTCTAAACGAAGAAAAAGAAACGCGTATATATAATAAATAAATAAAATCAGTGCTCGAAAAAAAGCAGACGTCCAGAATTTGCGAACTCACCCCCCGTGGGTATCAAACCACATCCAAGTCCATCTTAGGCCAAAGACTGGGGGGTGAGTGCGGGGGTGAGGAAGGTGGCGTGAAGGAAATCTATCAAGGATGAACCGTCCTCCTCTCTATCTGGATACCAGGCTTCTGCCATTAGCATGGACCATGGGCAGCGCCAGTGAATAATATATTCTCTTTTTTTTTTTTTTTTTTGCTTTTCTAGGGCTTTTACTTGGGGGGAAAATATATAAAGAACAAATAAAAAATGGTCGAATTTTCTTATTTTTAAAGGGGAGAAAGAATGTACGTGTACATTCACGATTCTGGACTCAATTTCACTTATAGCGTCCGAGGAGAAATATATTTTATTTTACTTTATTTTAAAGCCCAGTTCTTCTTTTAGAGCTCATTGCTGAATTCGAAATCAGTTGCAAATGGAAAGTGAAAAAGAAATGCGATAGATGGAATTTAGAATTTTTATTTTTTTTCCCTTTTCTTTAGTCCTTATTTCTTCCTATTTCAATTTTTTTGTTACTTCTCTTCGGACTTATTTCGTTTTGGACGTTCACAGGAAAGTAATCTGAACTTTTTTGTTTCCTATTTCAGGAACTCTCTAGTTGTAGTTCGTTCTGTTGCAGTGAACTTTTAGATGCGTTTCCATGAAAAATGATTCTTTTGTATGAAAGATATGCACAGGCACTCCACTTTAAATCTTCTTCTCAAATTATGCAAAATACTCCGCTAGAACATTAGTAAAGTTAATGACATCGAAAAAGATGGTTATTTCAATTTATTCACGGTAAAGTTTTCAAATCTAATTATTTGTAATTTAATTAACATTTTATTACCTTAAACTTTCAATATATATCGGTTAAAATTTCAAAAAGATGAGTGTTTCATCTTTGGAGATTAATAAAATTCTAAATAATGAAATCGATCATAATTGGAAACCATTGAACGAAAATGACTTATAATTTAAATTTATTCTATATTTTAAGATAATTATTTTATACTATATAAATAAAAACATCTTAGATGGCCAGAAATATTTTAAATTTAATAATGATTTTATGGTAAATGAATATTACCATAAAACTTTCACTGAAAATATATGGGTGAAAATGATTCATTTCTGATGATAAACTGAAAAATTACTATTAAAACAAATAATAATCATCCATAATTTTATAAATCATGTTTTTGAATCGATTGCTTAATATTTACAATAATTTTACTGAAAATTGTAGTAGACATAAAAGAAGAGTTCCAAAACTAAAAAATTATCACACATAATATTTGACTCACCATGATTAAATTGTAGCGCAGAACTCAGCGAAATTTAACCTTAGTCACTGTTGAACTATGTAAAATTGATACTGCGTCTTTGCATTTTACAAGCATATGTGGTGAGTACTTTGAAATTTTTTGAATTTCTTCTGATGTCACGTGAATACGACATATTACTTATGAAAATTCCTACGAAAGATAATGTATAAATGCATTATAATCACTTCCAGCTATCATGATACTCCAATATCAAAGAAGCGTACCATAATATTCAACAATGCATAAAACTAGTAGTAACTCCAACTTTATTTTCTTAAAAAGTTATCACAAATTAAATTTAGAAATTCTCGTAATTGTCTTATATGAATCTACACCTTCCATTGATGGTTAATTAGTTAAGTGTAATTTTATAATTTTTTTTTCTACAAAAAGTCATATATCTACAAAAATATCAAAATATTATTAAACTATTATATAATCGTAAACAGAAGAAAATGCAATTGTTAAATTTGACGAAAAAATGTCAGTGAAAGAATAATAGTTGTTTGAAACATTTTCAATTACTTTAATATTTGACGGGTGTTTCCATTTGGATCGATACAATTTTCTCTCGCATTCTTCCTAATATTTCTTAAGTATTTTCGAGGAATAACGAAATCCCCCCACTTTATCTTAAAGACCGTCCAAATAAATAAATGCTCCCCTTCCTATTCTCCAAATTGCGGTTAGCTTCCAGACGATGCAGTGCTAAGAAAGAATACGAATCCATAGAGCCTTTTCCACATAATCAAATAAATCGGAAAGGAGGGGATATCAACAACTCAACTCCGATTAAAGGTTCTGGTAAATTTACTTCGGCCACTACATCGGACGTTTAAAGAAATCCAATAATAATTCTTCTTATTTCTTCAATGTTTTCTTATCCTATCCTATTCCAAAAGCCCTTCCATTAAGAATGTTTTTTCTCGCTGCTTTTTTTGTTTCTTCCTTTTCCTACACCCCTCCCTACCTCGGTGGTTACAGTTTCACTGTCTCTAAGATGCAGCACCCCATCAAAACAGAGGAAAAAAATCATACTAATAATGCGAGTGACCGCAAATTGTATGTTTCAAAACCATTAAATTATAACCCACCAGTTTGATACTTCAAGCGATTCAGAAACGGTTGTTTGTCCATCAAGTCAGACATTTTTTTCTTTTTTTTCCCGTCATAATGGGATATGCGCCTCGGGAGCTGTCTTGTATTTTCCCTTTTCTTTGTAACAAAGAGCACATTTCCGCTTTTAAATTAACGAAATAGGCATGAAGAGATTTGATGACAGGCCGGATTTTAAATGTTGATTTAAGGTTTTCTGTATTCTGAAGATTGAATATTCGAGTATTAACTAGATGATAAATTAATGCATGAATTTCAAACTTTTTGCTGCAATAAGTGCAAGTTTTATATATTTTCAGTTTATTTCCCAATATTTAGTTTATATAAAAATGGAGATTTTTTTTCATTGATTTTTGAGAGTAGATTTTCCTACATTTTATATTGTACGTAAATATTAATTAGTTTTAATTTAAAAAATTTTGTTTCTTCTGAATTGGATGTAAAAATATGTAAGAAATGCGTGATTGAGTATTTACTGATTTTAATGGTTATAAAATGTATGCAATTTTCCCTGCATTAAGCATATTACACACAACGATCATTAATTCCAAAATAAATTAGCTATGTTACTTCAAGTTTTCCCGTGGAGTTTCAGCATTGCTCTTATCAGTAAATAAAAATACTTCAGAATATTCAGTTAATAGTAATAATACATGCGCTACTTCATAAAATTCATGCAAGGATTAGATTCTAATAGATGATAAAAATTTCTTCTTAGTTTATAAAATATTTTAATACCTTAAACTTCAAAGTGGTATTCAATTTTTTCATATTGTGGTGTATATAAAAAAGTAAGCTTTATTGACTTTAGGTAATTTGCTGTACTTTTAGTTCTTGTTATGAACAATTGAAGACTATTCATGATAAAAATTGAAGATTTTTTTCATAAAAATTGAGTGTAATTAAAACTAAATTGGAAATGCTTTAAAAAACAATGAAAATGATTTCATAGATCGTTTATAAAGAGTTTGATACTTTTTATTAAAATTATTCTATTTTACTTCGAAAAAGACATTAAATTTATGAGATTGAATAATTCATCATGATTTTGTTTTGGAGAATTGGTATCTAATATAAATATTTTTTTAATATACATAGCAGCTTATTTCAACTTTCTTCAAGAATGTTGGTCAAGGAAAAAAGTTCTTTCCCCATTATAAAGTATAATTAACTCCTCGGAAATACCTACTATAATTAGAATCGCAAATGAATCAGACTTGTATTGGTGTAAAAGTATTTTAAAATTATCTTCAACCATACTTTCAAGCTTTACATTTTAAACATATGACATAATTTCACATTAAAAAATATTTTTTATTTTATACTTTTATTAATACATATTTATTTACATTAGAAAATACACATACTCTTGAAATCAAAAATTTGACATTTAATACAGAAATTTTAATAAATACATAAAAAGGATGAAGAAATTTAACAACTTCAGAAATTTAAGTATAAAATAACTTTTAGTTTCTGAAATAAAATATGTATCATAAGTGATATAAGGTTTCTGAAATTTTTAAATATTTATTTTAAATTAATAGCCGACCGATGACAGAGAGGCTAGCGTCTCTATCTTCGAAGCAGTAGGTCCCGGGTTCGAATCCTGATTCGCGCATATATGCTCCTACCTCTCTGCATGTTTCTTAGGGACAAAGATGGCACACCCACTGGATGCCCCATGGAAAAAATTGCCATCACTTTCATGCCTTGTAGTACTGAACTAATTTAAATTCTAAAAAGATGCAGTTGGACATCAGGAAAAAAGATTAAATAAAAAATATATATCACAATTGATCATTCTATATTAAAAATATTGATGCATTTAAAAATAATTTTCCAAACATTGAAGAAATTTCTAATGCAAAATCATTTTGATTAAATATGCAAATAATTAATTATATAAAATGAAATATAAGTTTTCGCTAAATAATTTATATTTATTATAGGTATTGGTCAAAGTTTAAAAACAGGCAAATGATTTGACGTAAAGATATTAAATAGAAGAACTGTGAAATTCACTATATATTCTCTAATAGGAAGAGAGAATTACATAATATTCATAAAGGTCGCGTTGAGCTGGTAGGCAAAAAAGCTTAGCGCTTTTGTCTTCGGATCAACAGTTTGTGAGTTAAATTCCAATCTTCTTGTAGTTTGTAGTGGCTGGTAATCCACTTTAAATAGTAGGTACCGGCCTAATTAGCTTTCGTGCAAAAAATTACCTGAACTACAAACAAACCAAAGCGTACGTAAAAGTGGATCAGCAGTGGCTGATGACAGTTTCAGAAAGGCTGCAATCAGTTCAAAGTCTAACAGAAACCTGTATGACGAAAAATAATTACCAGAGCATCGGCGCAGCATTAGGCTCATCAAGCATCAAAGAAGTAGTTTCATCCGGTTTTATTCAGCGTGAATTCAACCAAATCCCTGGCAGAAATCTGGGAAAACGAAAGGCTCTTACATTTTTTGCCAATATATTAATAATTTAAATTACAGTTTTTTTGTGGTAAGCATGATTTTAGTATGGTTAGACCATCTGATTTTAGTAGTAAGTCTCATTTTTAACTATATCCTGTTATTAACCATACACATTTAACAGGCAACCTTAAAATCTTAATGGTAAATTTATGAACCTGGCTTTACTATCATGATCATGATAGTAATCAATTCATTATCATGCTCATGATAGTAAAGCCAAGGTCCTAAAGTTGTAATCCTTTTGTTACAGATTTCAAATTATAATATAAAATTATAACTTGTAACCTATAATCGCAAATCAAGTCATATGTTTAGATAACTGAATATTGTGTACCATTTCCACAATAAGTAATTATCTGAACATATAACTTGATCTGGAGTATCATATTCTTTGGCATTTGATTTCTTTGGTGAACGTTTATTGCACAGTAGCTCGTGGGTATTATTCTACTATAAGTTCTTTTACCATTATTTATTTAATACTTCGGAATTAATTTTAATTTTTAATAAATGAATTCCAGACCAACAATAATACTTATTGATATGAATTATCTTAAAGGTAGGCCAAAACTTTCATGATAAGGGAAGTTTCCTGATACTTTTCCCATATAGCGTGCATGGGGTATTAGGGGAAAGATATTGCACCCGCAATCTCAAAAGCTTAATACCACTAAGTTAGATAAAATGGGAATGAATATTTGGGGAAATATTCTATTGGATTTTAACCATCAAATTTATCAGTTTGTGGCCGTTTAAATCTAGGACAGGGATGGCGAACCTTTTTTGATGTCTGTGCCACAAAGTCATAAAAATTATTTTTTAAATAGGTAACGTGTGACAATAAAATTTCTATTCGAAATGTTAGCGTGGTGAAACTATACCTAAGTATAATTAAATAAAATGAAACCAATTCTTAAAAAATTTTTTTACTAATCAATGCTTTACAAAAACCAATATGCAAGAAACAAAATTCACGTTAAAAACAATTGTTTTTAATGTGATTTTTGTTGCTGTACACAAGATGATAAAGATTTAATAACAGGTTCATATTTAGTTAATTTCAACAGTACGCATGCAGAGCTCTATTCATCTGTCATTATATTCTTATATTTATTTTTTATAAAATTTAATTCTGAAAATAGAGATTCACATGCCAACGTCAAGGAAAATATTGATAAAATTGCCTTTGCTGGTATTTTTAAACAATTAAACGTATCAGGAATTGAGTTTCATGTAGTCAGAATTTCATCTTCAGCAATTTTATTTATTTTATCCAATAATTGATTACTTTCAATGATTTCTAAATCAACAAATTTTTTGTTCCATATGGTACTTGACTGAAATTCAACTAATACCTTTTCATTAAAATCTAACCACTTAAGGATTTTTAAATTTAATTTTTCAAATAGTACTGTACCAGGATATAAAATAAATTTTTAAGTTTCTTAAAATTCTTTAAACTGCGTAAATCTTGCATGAAATTCCTGAATCTGGGATTGAATTACCATTGAAAATTCTTTCGTTAATGACTATTTAGATTTTCGTGACATTCACATTCAGAAATTTTTTTTGTATTCGGAAAATATTTATATAAATTTGAAAGAATATCCCGATTAAAAATCTGTAATTTGATTTCGAACGCTTTGATAAAGTCAAACATTATAGTGACTGTTTTATTAACAACTTGTAGTTTTATATTTAATTCATTTAAGTGCGAGCATAAATCAATGAAATAATATAACTTTGCTATATGGTGCATATTGCAGCTAGGCATCCTTTAAAAATTTGCCTTCCTTAAAAGGTTTCGCATACTGAGAAATAATTTTTGAAACTTGATAACAAGCAGCAGTGATGTTTGATTTAGTTGCAATTTATTTCATAAAAGAAGTTATTTGAGCATTTTTATTTATTAATGCACGTGATATATACTCTTTTTGCTTTTCTACACTTCGATCGAGACGAAATTTATGGTTGGTTTCATAATGCCGCTTTACTGAAGATGTTCTACAGACTACAGTTTCTATTACATGTTTAGGATAATTTCGATTTCTTCTTTGAACTAGCCACATAATAAGAAATTTAAAAAAATATATTTTTTAATAATGTTGTTACATAATAAATAAAATTTCGGCATTCGTTTGCCAGAACATATTTCGTCACACATTAAAGTACTAAAAGTATTATCAACACTAGAAAATAATAAATAATATATTAATTCAATGTAATTTTAATAATTATTTCTATATTTTACACTGATTTAATGATAAAATAATTTCTCATAATATTAGAATATCTTATTGTTCAAAAATAAGCAAAATAAATTATTAGTTTTGTAACTTTTAATACCTTAAGGTTGTTACAAATTAAAACTTCAGTCCTGACGTAATATGTCCTTTCAAATACAGAATACAGAATATAAAAAATGAAATAATATGTAAAAATATTTATCTAAAACTAACACTATATCAGTTTACAATAAACGGTTATATTTTTTTAACAAGCCATTGAAGTTTCAAAGACGACGGTTTACTAAAAATAACTAATGCAGTCTGTCGTCTGATTCAATACTGCGACGGCAACAACTTGCAATAATATTAGAAGGCGAAACTAGATACACAAAATTTTTTTTTATCTAATGCGCATCTTTATATATTTCGAGAGAATTCATGCGATAATTTAATAATAAAATGTATAATTTGACTGTTCTAGTTAAATACTAAGATAGGTATTCAATACTACAAGTTCATATCATAAATTAAGCGTAGATTAACAATTTTTAATTCATTTCTGTCAAAAAAGATAACTTATAAAATAATAAAAAATAATTTTGTCTTAGTGTGTGCCATCAAAATTTTCAAACGTGCCATTGGTTCGCCATCCCTGATCTTGGACCAATGCATTAATGAATTTCTCTTTTTCTTCAGACTAAATTTTTGAAGAAAAAACCATTTATAAACTCTAAAATTTTTATAGTTTTTTTTCTTTATATGTTCATCCACAAATTTATGACAATGTCAGCATTTTTTAGTATGTGCTTCTTTGTTTGAAAAAGCATTAAAACAAATTTACTTAAAAATAAAATTTATGTATTTCACATGTTTAAGCTAAAAGATAAAGATTTTATTCTTTTAAATCTGTATGGAAAGAAAATATATTCATAATTTATATTCCTGAGTAAAAGGTTTAGTTTGATTTTTGTGGAAAACAGGTACATAATTGAAACAAAACTTTAATCGGTAATTTTTTCAAGCAAATAAGATTTATACTCTCTCTCTTTCTCTCTGAGAACCTAATATTTTAAATATGAATTCAAATTTTTAAATTTGTATCCCCAAGTGCAATTAAGACTGAAACTCAGATTTATTAATTTCATTTAATTGCTTATAAACCTTGCTGTTAAATTTAAAATGTTTGTTTAAAATATTTGAGCATTTAAGATTTTGTTTCATTCATTTAATCTTTCGCAGTTATTCTTTTAATTTTTCCCTCTATATGAGTGGAAATAAATATTTTATAACAATTTTTAATACATTATGTAAATTACGAAATTAACTCTTTTCTTTCAATTTGTTAATAAACTGCAACATATCAAGTAAGCATCCTTGAGAACTTTAGAATTTTCTATCAAACTTAAATCATTATAAATGTATATAGCAAAAATATTTTTAACAACAAAAATGTTTCGGTTGATTTCAGTTCTTGCCTATCTTTATATTTTCGTTTATATCTGAATGAATTTATTTAGTTTAAAAGTACGTTAAAAAAATAGAAGTTGAGTTTTCTCTCTAAAATAATTTTTCCTTTAAATAAAATTTTCACTAAAAATAATTTATGCTGAAGAAACTAACTCAGGGATCTGAAACGTTTAAGATTCGATGACAGGAAAATAGTTATACCTTTTATTTTAAAAGCGAAATAAAAAAGTGGGTTTTCTTTTTTAAGAAAATAATATTATCAATCTGCTATCAACTCAATCAATACAAACATTGCATTTTCAATCGCCGTTTCTTTTTATGATTGACAAATATATGGACTTTATCTTTGAAAAACGTACATGAATTTTTTTCAATGAATGTAATGAATTTTCTACTACTTCTGGGAAGTAGAAAACATTCTTTACCAAATTATTTTCCAGAGATTTAACAGATAAATATAAGAAAAGGGATATTTTGAAGAATATAAACACTTTTGATAGTCTTAGTTTAACTGTTTACCTTTTAGCGGAGGAAGTTTTCTGAATCTCAGTGACATAAAATAGAACTATTATATTTACATATTGTTTTTGGTACAATTCTTCTTGTGATATTTCTTATTCTTTTATGTTAATTTCTCAACATCGAAATAAAAATATTATTTCGTGGAAATCACAACAAGTTGTACAGTTGTAAGTACATAAAATAACAAAAAATATTTTATGTACTTAAAAAGAATAACAATAAATTTTAAGAAGAAATAATGTTTTTGACGAAAATTCAGAGCTTCTATTAGATGTATTTCATTAAACAAATTTTTCCTATAATGCAAATAGGAAAAGTTTAAAAAAATTGCTTTTATCTATTTTCATAATTAACTATTAAGAATAATTTAATTATATTTGTAGTCTTGAGAAATTACTATCAAAATCAGTTTTGTTTTCATTTTTAATTGATAAAGAATTAAAACATGTAATGAAGTTTAATTTGCATCTATTTTTATTCAAATACCGAAAATTTAAATTTATTTAAATTCATGAATAAATCCTTCAGAAACCATAAAATTAATTTCACTTGGCTCTGGTTATAAATAATTGTTTGTTAAATATAATTTAACTGATCATTAAACTATATATTTTAACTTAGTGTTCCGTTCAACAATCATTGTTTTTCACAGAAGTATAATTTAAGCAAGACAAATCCTTAGAATAAAGAGAAGCCAAGCCACAGTTTTATGTATTTAACCATTAGTATTAAGAAAAAAATAGGGAACACAGTGCATAAAATTTAGGAAAGTATAGAATAAATATGAACAATGATTTCAATAATTCCTTGAGATAGATCGAACGAACATCTACTTGTTCTTTCAAATGTTCAACAGGAAAACTGGAAAAATGTAGAGTTGAAAATATTTTATAATGACTTATGATAAAAACCTCTTCAAAACCATAATATTTTAATGTAATTTTCCTTTATTTATTCTTAAGTACAATAAATGCAATTTGCCTTTATTTATTCACTAAGGCAATTAATTTAATCCTATGACATCTACCTCAAAATTATCATTCATTCATTTTTATTAATTTTCTTAAAAATTAAATTTTTATGTTACTGTTTTAAAAATTTTGAATATTTTTGAAGCTAAAGCACAATTTTGAAATCATAAAATAAATTTATGATTTCAAAGCTACTGACTAAAGCTTTATTAAGCAAGTCTTAGTTTCTTAATGAATGTATGATATTCATGCTTCGTTTATAAAATGTATTTCTCTTTATCACAACCTAAGCGAAAAAGTCGGTTTATAAGCATTTTAAGATCATTTTGCACCAAAATTCCCAAGATAACTTCAACAAAGTAGAAACATTTAATTTATATACAGCAAATTTTATTATGAGTAACTTAAATACTTGCAACTTCAAAGTTATGAAATGTGAAACTATAGTCAAATCGATTAGAATAAGAGAAATAACCAAAAGAGTTTGTAGTGTTGCATCGTTCATCTGATGCAGAACTTGATGTGGAGAAGATGAGAAAGAACAGCCGATGTCCATCGCGTGAAGTAGCCATCGTCCGGAGGAAAAGAAAAAAAGAACTAAATCACAATAAAAAAATTGTATTCGACCCCTGAGATCATCGCGTGATGAACCGAAAACCATCGCGTGATCCTTCAACTTCGATGATATCTGGACATAGAAATGGACAGGATGGTTGAAGAGGTGTGACCGCTCCTGATGAAATCGGATGGACTGGCCAGACGGACGGTCACGCTCCTCCAACGCCTTTTAATGCAATTGGATGATTACGGGCGGGTGTAAGATAAGGAAGACCCATCTGTATATCCTTTTGCTAAATGCTAGTACTAAGTTTTTTCCAGGTGAGAACTGTGATTTTCCCAACGTTGCGTTTGGGATCAAAACGTTATGTAAAGATATTGAAGATATTGACTGAGTTAGATTTGTGATTATATGGAAGTGGATGCACGATTTACTTAAGGTTGATATAGGAAAAATACTTTTAAGCGAGAAAAGAATTTTTTTTTAAAAAATATTCTAAAGACATTGTATTGACATTGTTATAACTTACAAACTCTATTGTAGGCAAGGTTCACAATGTATTTTAATATTGTGTCCCTATTATTGTGAATAAAAGATCTTAGATTATATTTATAATGCTATAAGCAGTTTTATATAAAGGAAATATTCAAACATTTTAATATAATATATTATAAAGTAAGAATTTTCAAATACTTTAAATATATATAACCAAGCTTTTAATGTTTTTTTTTTAATTTATTAGTATTTTCACTCATATTTTTTCACTTAAAAGAATGTAAATTTTTGGACGTTACTCTTATAAAAGCAGTTCAGTTTTCCTAGATACAATGTAAGGATAATATTTTAAATTCAATGCATTTTTGGACCCGTGCTACTAACAGTATTTTGATCCATTTCTCTATACTTGCTCACTTTTAAGGTCATAGTACTTCAAGAAATATTAAAACTAAAAATAGTTCTTTGCTCAGTCAGATTCTTCCATCTCTGACAGGAGGAAGAACTATTCCAGTCTTCAAAAAAAGAAAATGGTAGCTCAATTTATACGTCTGAATGGACAAGGCAATTTCCAAGACCACCTCAAGAAAAGTGGCGTGGTAGATTTCCAAAACTATGTTTTATGTGACGCACAAATTAGTCTTATTATTTTTGAATATTTTAATGTCCTCCTAGCACATTCTCAGAATTAGGGCACTTAAAATGTATTGGCCTGCCCGTGGACAAATGGTTTAAGCTCTAAATATTGGCTTAGATTTTGGCATTTGCCAAATAAAATAAATAAAAATATGTTTCATTTCACGTACAATGAATGCCAAAACTTGTTGTTAAATGGCAAAGCATGTAAGTGCACGTTCATAATGAGAAGCAAAATTAGTTCACCAAAATTGACAGCTTACATTTCTTTCAATGATATTTCACACAATGTTCTAAGTTATAACCAATGAGTCTCACTATGGCTTATTAGAATTCTTTAGTTCAAAGGAGTCAGGGTTCTATCTTTGCAATTATTGAAAACGGAAGATAAATGTTGTTCAGCTGTCTTCTGCATCTACATCTGCCGAAGTGTGTATTTGGTATTTCTCGGAATTTTTACATAGCAACATGTGAATACAGATAAAATCTATAAAAAGCTCTCTCAAAATACAACTATGCAGTGGACATTAAAATGCCTTATAAAAGTCTCAGGCCACCGTCAGGCATTCCACGTGGAGTAAAATTGTAATAAATGGAAAAGACAAAGCAACTGTATAATCCAATCATATTTGTACAATAGATATTTGATTGTCTCTTGAAAGTAATATAAACTCACAAATAAGGTGTTAAAATGTTAGCTTTCAAATAATAAGATATTCGTACCTAATCTAATTTTATTTTTTTGGAATGTTGAAAATGACAAACTTATTTTGCAATAGATATATAAATTATTTTGAATGGTGAGTTTTTAAACGCAAGACACATGTTCAATTAAGTCAAATGTAGATTATTTATCATCATATGATCATTTTTACAAGGAATTATCACCACAAAAGTATAAATATTTTCAGCATAAAAAAGTATCTTAATTACTACTAATATCAGCCAAATTAATTATAGAACTTGCACTCTTTAGAAATTCTGAATTACGCTTTTAACAGATGAATAAAAATATATCTTGTACAATTTAGTCCTTAATGTATATACAGTAACTCTTACATTATAACTTTTTAGAGCGTATTACTTCCACAGTTCATTTCCATATCACAACCAAAATATATAATTTGCTATATATTTACAAGATTATAATTTCATTAATGAATCAGATTCCTTAATCACCATTAAAAAATTCCTTAAACTATTATGATTCATACAGTAATACATTTCTATATTATTCATTTCTTCTTCGTGTATTTTTTTATAATTGCCTTTTTTATGTAGAAATAATTCATTTAATTGTATTTTTAACAGTATATAAGAGCAAACTATAGTATATATATTTTTATCGAGAAAAACCAGAGAGATTATCTAGTAAGAAATTGTGTTCAGTAAAGATTTAATTCAAGTTTAATTTCAAATATTGTTGAATATGAAACTGCTAAACTAAATAAAATTTCAAACTTAGATAAATTTTTGCATTTTTTTTTCTTATACCGACATGATTTTTACAGCACAAAAAATTCTTATTTCTTTGTAACTTCAATGTTTTTATTCTTACATGGCCTGGGGTGTAATGTTTTACTTCACTTCAGTTTAAAATCTTGAAGATTGGACAGGGATTGAAAGAGCATCGAAGATTAGAGAATTAGACTCGTGTATATTGGAGCTTGGTGGAGAGGAGAAGCGTAACAGAAAGAGAACCACGACCAATTTTATCAAGAAAAATAAAAAATGAACAATGGGAAAAAAACTTATTTTTAAAGCCAGAAATGAAGCAACAATATTTTGACCATTTCCCGCTGCGAAGAATCACAAAAGAAGGAAAGAACAAAAAACAACAAGGGATCTTGAAAATATCAAGTCTGACTGTCACTACATCTATTCGAATATAGCAATAAAATAATAATAAAAATACCCTTGATATATGTTTTTTTTAAACTTTTCTTTTACAAACGTCCAAAAAGTATCGCGTTTTTTTCCCCTTAAACCTCGGAGTCAATGAATGTCCAGAGAAGTTGTCATTTTACTTTTTCTTTGTTGTTGGCTAGAAAGTCATTTTCTAAAATGGAAAGTAAATAGAAACTTCATATTTTCAATCGAATATTTCCAATCTAAAGATTAAAAAAATTACATATAACCGGGTAGAACTTACTTTCCTTTGTTTGTTCAATCCTACATTTTCTTTATCTAAACTTCAAAGATGAGAAACTTAAAATTTTCTACTTTTTGTTTTTGTACTGTTAAATAATAATTATTAAAATTTATTATTTTATCATTTAAGGTATTTTGAAAGTTAACAGTGTAATTAATGCTCAGTGCTGATGTTTTACTGTAGATATCATAATTTTAAAAATAAATTTGAATGCAATGAAAGAGGGCATAGCCCTGAATTTTATAAATAACATTTAAAACCATTATTGAAAAAACTAAATTATATAATTTTCGCAACTTCAAAATTTTAGTAGTTTATTTATCCACATTGCCTTAGTAGAATTCCTATTTTATTAATGACAAATAAATGTGTGAAATTACACTAACCACTAAAGACAAAGCTAATCTAGTTGGTTGGTTCATGTCATGTTCATTAGGATGACAAAATATGACCATGAGTGAATAGAACACAGCTGGCTATCCCCGTGATATTTTCGAAGTATAGACTATTTTCGATGTAAAAGAACTGGAGCTGAGCCAGAGATCTTAAAATGACAGGACAGACCAAAATGTGCTTAGTGTTAGTGGAATATTATCACAATTAGTGTAGCGACATTAGGTTCTGTTGTCATCTCTCTGGATCTTCATGCCTCGATAGTGATCAGTTCAAAGGGGTGATAGTTTTAGTAAGGTCTCTATTTGCGTTTATTTCACAAACCTGTGTGTGTGTGTGTGTGTGTGTGTGAATCTTTTTAATGTTTTCTCTTAAATTGTGTCTTACAATTATATTCACATCATCAATAGTGACTTTGGAGTTAATTCCGTCATTGAGTTTTCTCCCTTCCTTCGTAAGTTGATCAGCCTCTTCATCTAGTGTCATATAAAAATCGCGTCATTTTGTAAAATTTGGGGAAAAACAAAACTTAGTCAAACGAATAACATCGGATGAGTCGAGATTCGAACTGAATACCTTCCGATAACGACCCTCTAACCACACACACACACACACACACACACATATATATATATATATATATATATATATATATATATATATATATATATATATATATATATATATATATATATATATATATATATATATATATATATATATATATATAAGGCTACAAGTGCGTGGTACTTTTTTTCTACGTTCTTTTTTTTTCGCAAGAGCGCTAAGTAGACTGATAACTACAGTTTTGAAAAAATGAAAAAATTTGGAACTGCTGTATGAATTCAACACTCAGATGGGAACGAAGTCACGATTTATTGTTGAAAATTACTGTATTTAGAAATGCAAAAGATCTGTGAAAATGTTTTCAAAATTATTGGAATTTGATGACGAAGTTAATTCCTCATCTGCAAAGATGTCGAAGTAGCATTCCAATGGTTAGTGATCTGGCCTTCAGTTCAACCATAAGTTTGAGTGAGTCCAATCTTGAGTCTGAGTTTGAGTTCAACCTAATGTTTGAATGTTTGCACTTTCTCAAAATCCATTTTGAGTTGTGAACTTCGTCCTAATTGGTATTCCGAAGCATATGAAAAGAAATAATCAAATAAAAATTGCATTTATTTAAAATGTTCGTTTTTGAGAAAACAGACGTGAAATATTTAGTTCTAGATCCAGATTTAATGACTCATTTTTAATTTTGAGTACAAAAAATCAGATTTTTTAAGCGGTTTTAAGATGAATTATAATCGTTTTTTTAAACATTTTATTTTGCATGTGTGATCTGGTTATCACTTAGATATAAATAAAAATCAAGCTTTTTAATTACATTAAAAATTATTTTCCTTGTTGCAACTAATATGAAATTTCATGCTAACAAAAAATATCAAAATCATTTTATGGTTAACAGGTTTCTACCGTTTAAAAAAAATTTATAAATTTTGATTTGTATATAATTTTATGCTAAAATATTAAACTGCAATATTCATTATCTACAAAAATTTATATAACTTATATAAATAATTTATTTTATAATTACTATAATGTGTCTGTTTCATTTGATTTTTATGTAAAAAATAAATATTTTCCAAAATTAGACATTCTCCAATGTATATGACATAGAAAAATATATAAACTTGGTAAATTACTACGATAATTTTTGTTAGTCTTTAATTTATCTAAAATATGTTTCTTGTTACAATACAAAAAGTAAAAATAAAATATCTTGAGATAAAACCTAATTATTCAAAATATTTTTTACCTACGTACTAATGTATTTATAATAGAATCTGAGGCGATTTAATCAGTCCATGATAAATAAATATAGATACATTTAATTTCAATTAGTAACATAAAAATAAAATTAACTTACCTAAGAAAAATAGAAATACATTTTTTTCTTTTGAAAACAAAATTTTCTGATTTAATAATTGACGAGTTTTTACTGTTAGTTTTCGTGTTTCAGTCTTCCCAGAATAATAATTTAACGGCATTATTATTCACAATAAACACCTATCAATTACGACATTCCGAAAACTGATTTATTTTGTGTAAAAAAACTGTTTTTATTTATGTAATATTATAGATGAAAATTAAAAACGTAGAAATTTAGTTTATTATATGCTTATCAAGGTCTCTCTCTCTCCACAGACTTTAATAAGTCAATAAATCTATAGCTAAATTATGTTGAAAACATATTATTTCGTTCTTTTAATGCATAGTCTTATAAAAACAATCATGCATTCCAAATTATCAAATATAATTTTATCGAAATATATTGAATAACATAATTTGTTTCCCAGAGTAGTTGCAAACTGTTTACAAAATGGTTTTGCATTTAGATTTATTTTCAAAGTAGACGTGTTTTCAACACAACGTTAAGTTAACTTTAATCAAGTATATTTACCGATTACTTAATTTAATCAAAATTTGTTTTGGAATGATAAACCAATTAGCTGTTATGTACAAAAAATTTTATTTACTCCACTGCAGAATATTACGCAAAATCTCAAAATTAACTAATTCATTTATTGGTGGCACAATATTTTTCCTTAACATGTCAGTTTTATTAGATTAAAACTTTTGTGCAATATATCTGTTGTTGTAAATATAATGATTAAGAAGAAATATTTACTCATATATATTGATTATGTTTTCATGCATAAAAATTATAATCAAATTTAGAGTTAATCGTATCGTGGTAGCATCATTTTAAATTATGTATTTTACTAACAAAGTTAGAATGAAAAATATATAAATATAATTGTTCTAAAATTCAATAATTTTAATTTAGTTGAAATAATCTCACAAATAGTTTTAACTCATATTTTATTATTGCTTAATAAAGTTAATACTCATAAGATAAAATAATTCTAAACATGTGATTACTAATATTTTCAACAAAAATTATTAAATTATTTTGGTTAATTTGTTTTTGTCAATAAACACGCTTATAACACTAGTGGAACACAAGACAATCATTGCTTCGTTTTATTAATATATAATAATGTTAAATTATTTAATTTGCTTTCATCTCATTATTTTATTTATTACCATTTTATATCTTTTTTCCATATAGAATGATGAACTACTTTCATCATTTTTTTTCTCATTTTCCTGAACGTCAATTACTTTCTGTTAAGCAGCTAAAAAGTTTACAAAATTAAGATTGAAAATTTCTATGTTTGACTATTATTTTTTAAAAATTTAGTATATAATGAAATCCACACACAAATTTCTCACATTAAATCAAATATCTTAAGAGTGTTGAAAATTTTTTTTATTTACGATCTATTAATTAAATTGGATTATTTCTTTTTCAGAAATATATTAAATAAATAATTTTCAACAAACATTGACAATTTAATTTTTTTTTTTTTACAAAATATTTTATTTCACTTATTTTTTTCCTACGGCGGGCACTTGGTTGAAGAACCTTATTCCTCAAAAAGGCCAGAAACTGCTACTCATTTGCCGTTACCCAGCGGTCACCTGTGAACTAAGTCACATAGGCGAAAAGCATTGGCCACGCCATACCACCACAAACCCGTTTATAGGGTGGGCCACATTCATATATCATCACAGAAGAAAGATCAGAGAAGCACAGAGAGAACAGAGAAAGAAAGCAACTTTCATACCCAAACCAGGATTCGAACATGGGACCCACAGCTCAGGAGTAAGGAGCGCTAATCACTCAGCCATCAGTCGGCATTTCCCTTGAAATATTTCATTCTAAATTATTTTAATCGAATTATAAATTTAGGTATGAAGTATTAGTTATATAAGTTGTTATTTAAATTATCATGTTTGATACATTTTATTTGAAAAAAACCTATGCGTGAATATTTGGTTGTCTTAGATGGTAATTGGCATATGCAGAAAACTTTTAATTTTGCAACCATTAACAGCAATTATTACATTTGTACTGTCAATTGATGAGAAATATCTGAGTAAATAAAAGCGCCGACCGACGGAAGAATAGTTATCGTCCCTAACTTTGAAGCAGTAAGTCCCGGGTTCGAATCCTGATTCGAATATGGATATTCCTTTCTATTTGTGTGTGTATTTCTCTATCCTTTCGGGGCAAAGATGGCACACCCACTGGGTGCTCCAGTGCATAAGTTGCCATCATCTTCACCCCTTGTACTGGTTGAATCTAAGATCAGCCGGTCAATAGAAAAAGTTAATAAATGCGGTTTTAATTCGATAAAAATTATTTCTTATTGCTCTTCAGAAATAAAATTTTTATTATGTTTCCTAGTGCTATTTTCATAACAATATTATAATTCAGCTAAAATTTTCTAATTGGAGTAACCAAAAATCAAATTAATGGTACCTATAATTTTGGAAATAAATATTAATATAAACGACTGAGATTTAACTTTTTATTCATCTTTAAGTTGTAATTTATTTATTTGAAATATATATATATATATATGTATATATATATATATATATATATATATATATATATATATATATATATTATAAAACTGTTATAAGGCTGATTATAGATTTTTCCAGAGGTTTATTATTATCTGCTTTTCTGATTATAATTAGACATTTAATTATCCTTCAAGTTACATTTGATTATTACAGACGTATTATGGTAAAAGTAAATTTTAAATTGTAAAAGTATAAACTAAATAAGCTCTTAGAATATTAATTAATAGATTATATAATGTTTTAATAAATTACATAAAATCCCTTAATTTCTTTTAATGTCTTGATTTTTAGCTAGTTTTCGATTCCTTTCAATATGATGACGACCCCTTATCTTTGCAGGTCTGGTCAACAACAAACCTTCTATTTCATCTGCCATAATTGGTTGGCTGAAGCGGAGGAAATTGTAAAATCTGATTCGCCAGCCTCGCCATTACTATACAAGAGAAGATGAAACGAAGGAAAAATTCAGCGCCTTCAATGTCGCCCGCCATTTTACTTCTACCCCCAACCCCCTTCAAAAATGGAAGGGGGGAAACAAATTGAAATGTCCGTGTGCGCCGGCCACCGAAGAGAAACCTTCAATAATAAACAAATAAAAAAGTAAAATGAAACACATACAAAAATGTATAAAAACGAAGTAGAAGACCGTCCCGTACGGGATGAGGAAGAAATCGTAGATGTAGAACTATGGATGGGCTTTCCGGAAAAGTCTGATTGGTTTGGAAAAGAATATTTTTGCGTTAGCCTGGGAGCTCGGGCGCATAATATTGGAATTGAAGATGGGAACATTTTTTTACTTTTTAAATTCGTTCATTTATTCTTGACAAAGAAGAAAGATTCCGTTTGCAGCGGAAGGATTTAAAATTCTGATGGAATAAATTTATGGACGTATAAAGTGAGAAGGATTTTCCTGCGAGGGATTAAACAGAAAAATGTTTAAATCATTGAAAGTTAGGAAGTAAGAAACTAAGCGGATATCTTCATACATGTATAAATATGTCTCATATTTAAACTGAATTATTAAGTAACTTTGTAAAGGTAAAATAAATTTCGAACTAAGTTCAATATTTTGTGAAGTTTAGTTACTTTCAAGATGCAAAATAGACTATTGTTAGAAATACTGAATTAAGTGGACAGTATGAAGAAATACAATTATCTTATGGAAGTTTGAATTAATATTAAACTAAACTGACATTTGAATTGGTGTATCGAGTCTTGAACTCAAGTTTTATTGGTCAATTTTTCATACTGGCTCTACTGTGCATTGCAGATTGCTTTTTATTGCTGATTCCGTGATTATTGTAGATTGTTCTTTATTGCAGATTCCGAAACAGCAGGCATTCACTCTTTAAGAGGAAGTCAAAACTCTGCAGTACAAGTCATACATTATTTTTTTTTACCATACAAAAGAATAATTTAATTAGTTAAAATTTTTTCAATAATGAATTAAAGGTAATATAAATTACTTTCTTTGGTGAAGAAACATAAATTTTGGTTAAAAAGTAAAGTAATAATTTAACAAGCTACTCCAAAATTGGGTCAGATCATCAAGTTTTATCATTTACATGATTTTTTTTTGGCATAAATAAAAAAATAATTTTTTTAGAAATCTTTTGATATCATGTTTTGACTAATACCCTCTCTTTAAAAATTAAAAATACATCAGAAATGCTTCATTAAAATATTAATTTATGTTTACACACTAATGATTTCTTTTTTTTTTAATTTCCCATTTATCGTGTTACATTTATAACTGAGTGCCATAACTTTGTGTTGACATTTTTTCTACTGCTTTTGAAAATAAAGTAACACTGTTGTCAAAAGTTATTAAATATTTTCCCTTGAGTTTTCAAGAAAATAATTTCTCGATTATTGATTTGATTTTACTTTCTACAGTTATTAAAACTTAGCATTTCTTAAGAAATACTTCCATCTGGCACTCAATTTTAAATATCTTAATTACGCACGATTCATTTAAACTAAAATGTTTGATAATTACTAATAATATTTGAACTCCCTTGTAATAATAGTATTTATTGAATACATTGCTATTATCTTTTTAACGTTTTAACTACTTTAATTTTTCTTCGTCTTAATTATGTTTAGTGTATCTCAATTTGCAAATAATATTTAATGCTATAAGGTAATATATGTGTTTTTGAACAAGCAGTAGTCTGAAGATATTTTTATTCCTTTATCAGATTTAATAAGTTCAAACTTATGCAAGCAAATTTCCCAGTGTTTAAGAATTTAAAGAAATCAACTGTTCATATCAACGGTTGATGTATTTTGAGTTTTTATGTTTGTTTTTATTCATATCCAAGCACTGAATGAAGAGAAGATTATGTGACTATATCTTTCATTAAAGTGTAGATGCATAATCATCCTATTTTGTAAAGTATTTTTTTAAAAAAATATGGGTGAGCACAAAGGCTACAAACCCTATAACAGTAATAGGTGCAGTACGGGATCCTTCTCAGTGCTAAATTCAAAACATCTTAAATTGAAAATAGCCAATCCTAAATTTTAAGCTTTTTGTCTCAGTGAAAAATGTCCCTTCCATTTAAAAGAAGTGAAGTAATAATAATAAAGAAAAAACTTTCAAGGGAACCTACCCACAATTCTGCCATAGTTACTTTAACGATATGTCTGAAACAGGGAAGTACCTCAACAGTGCTTTACTTAAAAACTTTAGCTACCTCCTCCAATAGAAATCAAGGAAAGGTCGTGGCCAAAAATATTCCAAAGCCAATCCAGTGTTCCCAATACCATCGGCCCTCGAGGGGCCCCCTCTCACAAGAAATCTGTATTCACAGAGTTGCGCCATCCCAACTGCTCTCTCTCTCTATCTCGAGATTCCAGAAAAGATACTATCTCTTTTTCATTCTTTATATCGAGATCTATGCGAACATAGCTGCTGTGGATGGTTTTTACCATAGGACCTCCCCCCTTCCTTCCTCTATGCAGATTAAAGACCAGCCATGAGAGCGCAGATTTTGGTTTTGGATTTGCATCATGGAATGGCCTTTTCGCCTCAAAAACGAAAAAGAAATGATGTCAATTTTGAATACGTTGCATGAGTCGAATGCCTATCAAGTGAATGTGAAATTTCGCTTTTTTATGTGGCGGCCTTTTTCTTCTCATTTCTAAATCCTTTTATGGTATTCCTTGAGGTGCTGTACCCACTTTATGTATAGATGTCGCCGGAAAAGAAAGTCGAATTCCCTGGTTTCGAGATTAGAATTCGGAAACAACTCTGACTTATTAAATTCTTTCCTATGTGTCGTAAAAAAATATGGCGTCTAAATTTAAAATGGAAGGAGTATGGAAAATAGATGCATAACTAGATTTTGTTATTTAAAAATCCAGCATGAGAGTGCTAATAATTGCCATGAATCATGACATAATTAGCATTAGTATTAGATATTTCGTTAGTTTATTTATTAGAGATTAGATTATTTAGGCTTATACCTCTGATATACAATAATACTAAGTTCTTATTTATACTTATCTATAAATAATTTTTTTGTAGATAATTTATTGAAGTTAAATTTGTCTGGTTTGAAAAAAAAAGATAAATGTAATTATGAAGTCTAGAAGCATAAGATTTCAGATAAGTTCATTATTGACAACGTAATTTCAAAGATACTATCATTGGCCTTTCAACATTGGATTATTAATGAAATAAAAATCTAAATTCATTGACATATTTTTCAGTAAATTAAAGTTGTTTTGCAAAAATCTTTAAAATATTATGATCGATAGTAACCGAATTATATCATATTTCAATTATTTTTGTCATGCAATGTTATCTCAAATGAATCAATTGAAATCTAATCATTAGCATTATATTTTATGATATTCAAAACTATGGTTAATTTTATTCTGGTGCAATTCGATTCATAAAATATGCTAATATGTTTATGATTCCAGTTTTAAATTTTTTCAGATTTGTCCAAAATCATGCAGTATGATGGGTTCTATTTTATTTTTGCAATTTGTATTTATTAATGTAATTTTAGATTGACAAATACCCAACTTTCAATTTTTTTCTTTTTATGTGCTAAAGATTTCTTTATGAAAATTTATTTTCTAATTAACAACATTGTTTTCATATCGAAATTTTAATTTTCTGAAAAAAGTATTATTTTTGATTTTAATTTTGCTGTTGTTGATCATCAAAAATCTCAAAAATAGCGTTATCATTTTCATGTTTTACAAATAATTTGTCTCTTTCATAAGTTATAACAGAACGTCTTATTTTTATAATGTTGTGTATTTGGTAGAACTTTTTTAATTTTAAAAAATCAATTTAGACTGTATTTGAATTTGATAAAATTTTAACAAATTTATGTTTTTATGATTTCAGATTTTCTTCAGTCCTTTCATTTTATCAAAAGTTAATATATTTCTCTCATTTTAATTAAAGTTATCAAATATCTTTTATAAAATAAATTTTTTAAATAATTTACTCAAATTTTTAAAATATTTTTATTTTATATCTTCTTGAAATAACAAAGGGATTCCTACAAATTGAATTCTTCAACAACGTTTCCATTAGAAACTAATATTAAAACAAGTCATAAAAAGGCATTTGATATTTAAGTAGCTTAGAAAAAAATAATATTTATGCCTTACTATTTTGCTTTCTTCATGTTTTACTAATAGTTATTGATAACGCGAGTCAAAAAGATGTAGCAATCTATATAAAATGGGAAAGATTTTAAAGCAGGGAAAACAAACAAGTAATCATCACAATATGATTTTATTATCATTTTTAAAATGTAAAAAAAGTAAAATATGCAATATAATAGATTTTCTAATAAGAAAACGTTTGAATTAATGGGAATTATTAGATTCTGATGATATTTTAAAATATATTTATTTATATTTCCCTTTGACCTGCATGTTTAGGTGGCTGAGATTAAGAAAAGTGCTAAATATTCATCTCGCTGAGAATAACATAAGTGCTATATTTTCAGTTATGCACTAATTAATGATTCAGTTAAGCTGCATATATATTAAATGATGGGTTGGTTTGTCTTGCCAAGGCCACATTTTAAGCATAAGAAAAAGTTTAACTAGCAGATACAACTTAAATTGGATTCTGAACAACAATAAAAATCAACGTTCAACGTGATAGTCTAACTTACAAATTGCTGCAAAAGAAAAATTAGTGCATTGACATTATTCAACTACCAACTCATCAAGGATATAGAACTTTAAGTAAATGTCACCAGCTTGAATAATATTAATGTGTACGTGATTTAACTTTATATGATATTACTAAGCTCATGTTTGGAGGCATTTGTATAATTTACTTTATTCCTAGAAATACAAAAAAAGGATAAAAATATAAAACATCACTTTGAAGTATTTTAAGATAAAGTTCCTGACTTGGTATAATATGCATAGATTAATCACAGCAAAATTGGTTCTTCTCAATTTTATTTAAATCTTCAAAAATACAACAACTAAAATAAATCGATAAATATTGGTACAGAAAATAAATTTAATCTTAAAAACGTATAAAACTCATTGTAATTTTGTTTGCATACTCCATGCTACAAAATGTATTGAAAATGGAATTTTATTTCATGTATTTTAAGTTAAATTCCAGGTCCAGTCCAAGAATAGTGGTTGATAGTAGATTTTGAATCGCATCAATATGATTCTTTTTCTAATCAATATCAAGTTGTTAATTTAAGACTCTAATTTTTTTCTATGTGTTTTTGAGTAAAGGTATTTTGAAATGGCGTAGAATTTGACCTTTTCACTTACAAAAAAAAATTGCTGCTCGCACATTTTGATTGAGAATTCTAGTAAAAATGCCCAAATTATTTCATTGTAACAGACGAAATCTCCATTCATGAAATTTTTATTATAGGTACTAGTCCACTAAAAATATTACACATGACATCAAAAAATCTTTTTCGATTTCTTGTTTGAACACTAAAACTTTTAAATCTATTTTAAATCTACAACGAATAACAAACTGCATTAAACAAAAATCATTGAATACGTTTGAAATATTATTAAATGTTTTAGACCCAAAACATTACAGTTCTATATCAGACAGGGATGACAACATAAGGATGAATGATTGAAATTAAAAAAAATATTTAAAGATAGGATATTTTTAAAAAGTATAAGTAAATGAGACAATGAAAAGTTATATACAAATGAAGAATGAAACTATTGTGTGGCTGCAAAGCCCTTGATTCTGTGATTGGTAAGGGAAAAAGTCATTTCAATTTTGAAATCTCTAGCTAAAAGTTCTAGTTTGCTTAAACTTAGGAGGTTAAAAGTCTGAGTCTGATGAATAGTCTGGCGAGCTGATAGAAGAAGGATTCCTGTCCTCGCACAGATCGAGACCTTTTTCTGTGAGAAGCTTAGCGATTAGTGTTAATTTTTTCTTGTGGTGAGCTGAACGAATACAGAATCGAAGAAAATTAGTGTAGTTAAGGTTTTGAGATGATGCTGTGCGGTGTAGCTGCATTCTGTTATGTAGTGGAAAAGATTGCCTTCTTTGCCACAGAGACAGAGAGATGAAGATGTTCTATTTATTTTTTTAAAGTAAGTTGGGAATGGACCATGATCTGTTACGAAGTAATTTACATACGGGTTATCCAGTAGGTGTGGCTCGGAGACTTTTGGAATTATTTTGTTAGTTGTTCTTCCCTGGTGTGCTATTGTCCATGCGGTTTGCCATGAGGCTAATTTTTGAGATTTAAGGTTGTGTTTTATGGATGCTTGGGACCATGCGAGGTGATATTGTTCATCTTTTGAAAGTTTGGTTGATTCTTTCGCAGCAGTATCAGCGAGCTCATTGCCTTGGATGCCTATGTGAGCTCTGGTCCAGATGAGGGTGAATTTACATGAATTTGCTGCATAGGTTATCAGTGATTGAATTAGTTGAATAAGGGGGGAGCGATGTAAGGGGTTGTTGATGACTAGAAGGGTAGATTGGCTGTCTGACCAGATTGTTGATTTTGGGGATATTTAGAGTTTAAGGCGTGCTTTATGGCTTCAAGGATGGCGAAAGCCTCAGCCTGGAATACTGTATTCCTTGAGTTTAGTAAGAATTTACTTGTCGTGATGATGCTGTCATTGATTAGTAAAACAAAAGCTGCTCCAGTTGATTCATCTATTTTTGACCCGTCTGTGTAGTAGTTGGGGTGATTGGGAGTAGACTGTAAGATTGAATTTTTGTTGATTATCACTTTGATTCCTATATGGCGTTTACCTGGGTGAATCAGATCTTTATGAGCCTTGCCCTCTATTTGGTCTGGATGAAGAATTCCTCCATCAATGTTCACTGGTTCGTTAAGTTAGAGGATTGCTGTCTTTAAAGCTTCGTATTTAAGTTGGAGGTGAGTGGAGGACTGCCAGAGAGAATAGTGAGGCTGATTGATGGCGTGGTTCGGTATGTCTTTGTGATTCGGAGAGTGAAGAGGCGTTGTAGACTGGAGAATAATTTTATCTTTTGTGTAGTTAATATATATATATATACACTACTGACCATTAAAATTGCTACACCAAGAAGGAATGCAAATAACAGAACGATATTTATTGGACACATACATTATAGTGGAAAGAACAAGTGATTAGATTTACAGGAAATTAGGATGTATAAATCTTGAGAAATCAGTACCCAGAGCAGCCATCTCTGGCAGCAATAACAGCACTTATCCGCCTAGGCATGGAGTCAAACAGAGATTGTATGGCATGTACGGGAATCTCAGTCCATGTGGCTTCAACACTATGCCACAGTTCATCAACAGTAGTGGATGGTGAGTGAGGGCGTGCCAATCGCTCGACAACCATTGACCACACGTTCTCAATTGGTAACAGATCAGGAGAACGTGCTGGCCAGGGTAATAGTCGAACCTTTTCTGTATCAAGGAAGTTCAGAATAGTACGGGCAACATGCGGTCGTGCATTATCCTGTTGAAACAAAGCATTAGGGAGGCCTCGAAGATAGGGCAGAGGCGCGGGCCTTAACACATCGGAAATGTAACGGTTGCTGTTTAAAGTGCCGGTAAGGCGAACAAGAGGTGATCGAAACGTGTACTCAATGGCACCCCGTACCATCACTCCAGCAGATGGGCCAGTATGGCGATGTCCAATGCAAGCTGGCAATGCGCGTTCTGTCTCCTCTGCTGTTATTGATGGGGGATCGCTGAGATCCTGCATGACATTCCGTATGATTGTCCTGAACCCATCGATTCCATATTCTGCTAACAGTCATGGGGTTTCGACCGACGCGAGCAGCAATATTGCGGTACGATAAATCGCAATCACGGTAGGCTATAATGCTTCCTCGAGCAATGTCAGACACGTGCTGATAGGCATTTCTTCTTCTTACACGAGGCATTACAACAACTTTCTTTGCCGAAAGAAACGTTGAAATGGAAATTGAGTATGAGAAAACTGCTGTCAAATCTCTGGTTTTATACACATTGTAGATGTCGCTACTGTCGCCTGCTTTGTATGAATGCGCTGAAAATCTAATCATTTGCATATCACAGCAAGTTCTACCTGACATGCAAATTTCACATGTGTGGTGTGCCGCCTTCCTGGTGTAGCAATTTTAATGGCCAATCGTGTATATATACAGGGTGATTATAAAAAAACTTTGCCAACATCTGCACTTCTAGCGTCCATTCTATTTAACCGATCAAGATGGTATTTCAAATATAGTTCTTTTGAGATATGCGCTCGAGATTCTGTGAATGGCAACACAGTGGCCCTCGCGGTTACAGTTATAGTGACAGAAACTCGAAATTTTCGAATGGCAACGCCTACTTTTTACCATCGCAAAATGTTCAGCACATGCGAAAACCCTAAATAGCGTTGAAACGGTACCGATATGTCCGAAAACCGACGTGTTATACACATACAAACAGTTCTTCAAGGCGCACGGAGGAATAATGCATACGACAGAGACAAGACACTGCTCAATGATGAGAACACATAGAGAAAAAAATCTTTATTAATTTCAAACATTTTCCACATGAGTGCCATCACAGGCAATTACGCATTGCATGCGGGAGACGGGGGACAATGTCGCTGCACGCAACATGGCACGAGGGATGTTTCCAATCTCACGCCGTATAGAATCCTTTAAGTCCGACAATGTTTGAGGATTGCACAGATAAACTCTGGATTTGAGATAACCCCAAAACCAGAAATCCATAGGCGTCAGATCTGGGGATCACGCAGGCCACGGAAAAGGATAATAGCGTGAGATGATGCGATCATAAAAATGCTGATCCAGGAGCCTTTTAACTGACCTCGCTATATGTGGAGGTGCGCCATCTTGCATCCAAACAATGTCATTGAGTGCATTCAGCCGACGCAACTCCGGTAAGACATAATTTTTCAGCATGGCTGCATACCGAGGGCCCGTTACAGAACATGTTGCAGGGCCAGTCGGGGTCGTTTCCTCAAAGAAGAACGGGCCCAGAACAAATGTAGCTGTAATGCCGCACCACACAGTCACTTTGGCGTCAAATAATGGTACTGGCGCCACACCATGAGGATTCGTCTCTCCCCAGTGCACACAATTCTTTGTGTTAATGCTGCCATTTAAGGTGAAATGCGCCTCGTCCGTCCATAGTATGCGAAGTGGCCAGTCGTTATCCGCATCATATCGTAACAAAAATGCCTTTGCGAAGTCCAGACGTTGTTGTGGGTCACCCGGCTCCAACATCTGGACGCGCTGGAACCGATAGGGAAACATGTGAAGTACCGAGCGCAAGAGCTTGCGGACCGTTGAGTTCGGAATATCCAACACGCGCGCTATGCCTCTTGCGGTTTCTGTGTGTCCTGCAGTCATTGTATGGTGCACTTCCATGACAACGTCCTCAGAAACAGTTGGCCGTCCGGAGCGCTGTTTGTCACAGGTTCATCCTGTATCTTCGAATTTCCGCACTAAATCACGCAGAGCTTGAAGAGTACATGGGCCGCGTCGTTGTCGATGATTGCGGCGATACACACGCAAGGCTTCCGCAGTGTTCATCCCATTTTGGTAATAGAGTTTGATCAATTCACCGCGAAATTTCATAGGAAGACTCATATCGTCGGCATGTGCGAGTTCCCGAATGACGACTTCGCATACCCGCTTGGTATTTTATAGGTTTCCTACGCTGAATATCTGGCGACCGGCGTTCTGTGATTGGTTTCTTGACTCTGTCACATGCAAATTTATTGCGTGCGCCCAGATCGTGTTTTATTGGCCGGTTTTCAGAACTCTTTTTTGTGTTTACAGAACACGTCCGTTTTTAGACATATATGTACCGTTTCAACGATATTTAGGGTTTTCGCATGTCATGAACATTTTGCGATGGTAAAAAGTAGACATTGCCATTCGAAAATTTCGAGTTTCTGTCACTATAACTGTAACCGCGAGGGCCACTGTGTTGCCATTCACAGAATCTCGAGCGCATATCTCAAAAGAACTATATTTGAAATATCATCTTGATCGGTTAAATAGAATGGACGCTAGAAGTGCAGATGTTGGCAAAGTTTTTTTATAATCACCCTGTATATAGAGGGAATGCTCAAAATGAGGCTGCATAAAGGATGATCAGTTGAATAATGGTGGTGTAAATGATTTTGAGGAGTTTGCCTCGAAGGCCCCATTCACGACCCATCATACATCCTATTCTTTGGGAGATGTGGAGGACTTTTGTCTTTAAGTTTCGGATGTGTTGTAAGAAAGAGAGCTTATTGTCTACTGTGACCCCGAGGTAGTTGAGTAATTTAGTATGTCTTAGGCTGCAGCCATTAAGCATTAAGGGTTGGATTTTAGAGTCCTGGATTTTTTATGAATTATCATTGCTTGTGACTTTTGTGGTGATATAGTGAGCTGAAGAGCGTTGCAAAGATTTGAGAAAATATGTAGGAATTCATTGCTGTGGTGTTTTAATTCTGCTCTGGTTTTATCTTTTTTGATTAGGAGTGTGTCATCTGCAAAACAAATAATTTGTGTGTGCTCCGGCCAGGTGTGTGAGATAACGCCGAGGAAGTAAATGCTCCAGAGAATCGGTCCTCCTACTGATCCTTGCGGGCAACCATGATTTTGGGGTGTTGTGGTGGGTTTCATTTACGTATTAATGCATGGGTATATTTTCTAGTTAATTATATTTTATTTACATTGCTTCATGATTGATCATAGTTTTCTGGCAATATGTCTGACGAAGAGTTTGAAAATGACATTTTAAGTTCTCTACATGATCTGAGATATATATAGGCTTTTAAAACCCAATAATCAAATGTTTATGAATTTATTCACTCTGAGAAACACTTTTTGAACTAGTGATTACTATGACTAAATGTAATTGAAACTATTAAATTTTAAGCTCCAAAACAAAAGAAAAATTAGATGTTGAAGCTTAACAATTATTTTTAAAATTTCTAGTGACTTGTCAAAATAATTAAAGCTTCTTATCAAAAATTGCATTCTTTACATAGATACTTAATGTCTCAGAATGCAGTCTAATTCAATGATTATATATCTTTTCTAAATATCCCTTTTAAATGCAGACACTTTTCAGTACACAATTTAGAATTTTTGATATATATGTTTAATTAAATAAAATATATTTCAAAATATTTTATTAGACATTGAAACAACGACTAATTTATTTGATAGCTGATAATAATTCTTGGAAACTGATTTGCGATAAATAGTTAGTCTCAGAATTAAATCAAAGTCTCTTATCATTAAGTATTGTGTAATGTTTTTATGATTTTTAGTTCTATATGTTATATATATATATATATATATATATATATATATATATATATATATATATATATATATATATATATATATATATATATATATATATATATATATATATATATATATATATATATATATATATATATATATATATATATATATATATATATATATATATGTATATATATATATATATATAGTAAGAAGAAGGATATTCAATTAATTTTAAATAAAAGTTATCTTTTTATCTATAATAAAATTTAGCAGTATATAATTGAGTTGTACTTAAGTCCTTTCAATATTCAGACACAGATGACTTAGTAGTTTAGTTGTATAAAATTTGATATTTTTATTAATCTTTTCAATCCTATATGTTAGTAAAAAAACAAAATTTATAATATCACTAAATGTGAAATATAGTTTTAGTTGAAATAAAAATAAAACAAAATGTGACAACAAGAAAACCTATATCTCTATTTTAATATGAATAATTTCAGTTTTTAGATGCATTGGGAAAAATTACCCTGAGTAAAAAAATTCCCAAATTAATAAATTTACTTCAATTTAAATGCGTCTGAAATTGAATGTATACCATTCATTATTTTTCCTCAATTGAAGAAATTGTCTTCGGACCCTGGTAATACCGGGTACCTTAAAAACTTTTATTACTGTTATTTAAAATCATAAGAATCATTCATTGAAAACTTTTCAACAGTTTTGATAAAGTTGGAAGAAACTTCTGTAAACCCTGCTTTATCATCTTGTGTTTTTACTTAACTTTGGTACCAATACAAATTTCCCTTAACAGCAAAAAAATTTATATTTTAAAAATATATTCATATAAGCTTGTTGTTTTTTTCTTCCAGCTGTTGTAATTATTTGCTGATTTACACTAGAAAATTCAGATGCAAAGTAATTTCTACTGTCATTTGGCTGTAATCATTTTCGTTTAAGACACTGCACTCTGCTTTAATACCTATCGATTTCTTTCATTCAGCTTCAAGTTCCGTTCCTTATATTGCTTTTAGAGCTTGTCTAACCATATGTTTACATTGCCATAGCTTTAGCATCGTAGCTCTAGAAACATATAAAATTAGCATGTTTTTATCACAACTGCTTCAACTAATTAGGCTCTTACAACATATTTTCTATGAAAGTGTGTGAATCTGTAAATTTCATTTTATAAAAATCAGAGAGAAGTATATAACTTCACTAAATTTGTCTCATGCTCTCCTATTATTCACTTTTTATACCAAAAAAGTACCTATGAATATATTTTAATGCATAAGAAACGTATTCTTAAATGTCAAATTTGTGATGCTTAAATGGACAATAGATATGGATAATATTGGCATCTTTACTACCATTAAGCAATTATTAAACATTTTGTACCACTGCGATATAAAAAATATCTTTCTTATTAATATATAGCAAAACAAAGATTTTACGAAACATTTCCTACGCATGGAATAAAATGCATACTAAGTAAAATACATGAAGTAAAATATATTTCGTTTATAAAATATACAGTTTATTTATAGTTATAATAAATACAAATAACAAAATTTACATAAGATAGTCAAATAACAAAAATAACAAGAAGTATCCACAGTTTTTTTTTTTTTTAAATGTAACGATAAGTTTAAAACCTGTTTCAGTTTATACAACCTTTTAAGATAAAATACCGTTTTCTTAATTTTGTGGGATAATTGTGAGTAAAATATCTTTACTATTAAAGAGAAACTTCTAGCAGACATTCATCTATTAAAAAAATTGAACTGTTTTTTGTAACAACTAAAACTAAATATCTAACAATTAAAATTTGACATTACACATCCTAAGCACATAATGTTATTCTGTGCCATTTACCCTTTTTAACGCGATCTCTATAAAAAAATTGAGAAATGTAAGTTAGACGTACCCAATCTTAATTCTATATTAACAAAGAAAAATATGAAGATGTAATTTGTAACTAAATATATATCTTTTCAAAATCACACTTCTTAGGGAAGAAAGAAAAAATAAAATTAATTTCTGCATTCGCTATATGAGGAATTAAGATTGAACCAATTGTGTGTAAATTAAACTATATTTCAAAATGAAATAAAATATGGGCATTAAAGATTTCTGTAAGCAAATCCATAATATCAATACAATATTAAATAAAATGAATTTTTATTAGCTAAAAAATTGTCTTGGCAAAATATTAATGAACAAGCCATTTTTTGTCATTTGATTAAACTTATCATAAATAAATTCAATTGCAGTCTTTTTCCCTTCATCATTTTCTTGTGAATTTGAATATCCTATTTTTGAAAGAAAGAAATGCTACATTTTAAAGCCAAATGTGAGAAAGAATTTACCAGAGAATGTATCAAACAGATGATATTATTTATTCATGTTTGTATTTAATAAAATTTTAACTTTTGGTGAGGGGGAAACAAGGTGGGAAGTGGGACTCATTTCTTCTGTTATGGGATTTAGACTGTTTAATCTACCGAGTATTAATTTTAAAGAACTCTTGTAAAACATTATAAAAATTTAAGATTAATCAACTGTATTATTGAAACTTAATTTACCGAAGACGTTATTGATTAGATTATGAATTAAATTTCCAAAAAAAATGTATTGCAACGCTTTTCTCTACTTAAAATGTAAAGGAATATAAACTTATAATTAAGAATAATTTTATGGACCATGAATTTTTGGAAACCTTAATTTAATGCTCCAATTAATGATTTTCCTTAAAAAGTTTACAATTTCACTTTCTTGACTACTTAAACGCTATCAATTTTTCTTACTGCAAATGAATATAGACATTAAGCCTTTATCTGAAAAATAAGCTAGAAAACAATTGCATAGAACTAGTAGCTCTGGTATAACTCACATTCTTTTAATAAAGTACATTTTATTTTTCAGTCCAAACTTCTGATACTATTGAATGACTAATTAATGTGTTCTTATTAAATATTATATTTTCAGTATTTTATAATACATATAAATGTTTTCAGTATTTTACAATACAATAATGTATTTACATTATCATGAAATTTTATTTTAGTGTAAACAAGTCTAAGCAAGTTTACTGTTCAAAGTATCAATCGAAATAAAAGTATGAGAAACATTCTATCAAATTCAGTCCACTCCAAAACAGGAACAAAAAAAAAAAAAAAAAAAAAAAACCGGAGATTCAGAAATATTTATTTGATAGATTTGGTACATTAAAAAAAATCAAATGATTGAAATATAAACCTTTATTAAATGTGGATAATGACAGATCAGTAGTTAGTGAAGTGGCAGTGATGGCTAAGAATACTGCCACAAGAGACTTTGAAAGTATATTTTTGGGGCATAGTAGTCTATGCGGTTTCCACATATTACAAAGTTGATCTGAATCAGCAGAAGGAAATCCATTTCGGCCAGTTGTTGAGCAAGCATGAACTATATGATTTTGATTAAAGATGGATCAGGAAAACAAGGAGGTCAAAGAAGAAATTCAATTTGGGGGGTAAGAAAAAATTCTTGAACATTACGTTCCACGTGTGGGGAAAATTATCCTTTTGAAATATGGCTAATGGCAAGCCTTGATGGTATTTTAGGACTACAGGCTACAATTTCTCAGAAATATAGCAATGGCTGTACCTGCAACACATATTAAAAGAATGTAGAAGAGAAATTCAATGTCACCTTAAAATATGATATCGGGTGGAGGACAAATGTGTCGATGCATAACGTAATAGTTCAGCAATCTCTCATCAGATTGTTTCAAGAATTGAATTCGACCTTAGATTCAAGATTTGTCAATAAAATCAATAACAATCCCTTTCACTGTCTGTGTCCGTCATTCATTGGATCATTGGCGGTATATCTGTGGTTTTGAGTGAAAAATGAAGCAACGATCTCTTTGTGGACATTTCATTCAATTGTAAATGACATCGAAGAGCACGAGAGAATACCTATTGATGTAACAAGCTGAATCTGTTTTGTTATGGTGCTTGATGTGGCTGAGTGACCTGTCACTACCGTCTGTGTAGGTCATTATTCGTTTGAATTTAGAAATTGAAAGAAGTTCGATCTCCGAGTTATACTGAAATGACTTATGCAAAAAAAAAAAAATAATAATAATAACGTTCTTGAAATTGACAACCTCTCTCTTTTCTCTTCATATAGCGCTTACAGGTGGAATTTACAGGTAGCACATGTGTTGCAAAGATTTGTTGTTTCCGTATCTCATTTCTGAATTTCACATGATTTCATTTTTTATTCAAGATATTGCAGTTTGCATGGCCAGTAGTATATATAATATTAGTGTCTTATATAGTGCGCTTAATTAAGGCTTATCATAGTATTTTTAATCATAATAAATAAAAAACAGCTTGAAAAAGTAATAAATATTATTTAAACATTAAGGTCATGTTTAACCAGCACAACAAGCAACTATCTGGATGGAAATTCCAAAGCAATACTGAATAGTTACGGTCAAATAATCAGAAAAAGTGCGTTTTCAGCTGCACCCAAGCCCTTTCTCGACGATATACGTATGAAACACTGGGATCAATATAAAAATGGAATACTTAATGAGATGCCTTAATGCCTTAAAAAATTATATATATATATATATATATATATATATATATATATATATATATATATATATGGGGGAAATTCATTAATTTCTTATTTCGTAGTAAAATTTCTACTTTTTGAAATTCATTATGTATTCTAAGTTTTTCTTATAACAGTAATGTGTAAATTATTTCATTGTTTTTTAATGAAGAAAAATGCATGTATTATTTACAGGATAGTAAAGAAAAAATCTTCCTTTTTGCCACAATACATTTAATTTAATTTTTGGCTTTAAATTAAATTTTTTGTAAAAAAATGATTTTTAGAATTTCTACATTAATGAATAAATTTCTGAAATTTTAGACAAATTCATAGAATAGTTTAAAATAATTCAGTTGCAATTTTACGCTATGCTAAAATTACCAATGTAAAAAATTATATTTATATATTTACATAATAATATTTCATTTGTATTTTTTTCACGAATATTTTAGGTATATATATATATATATATATATATATATATATATATATATATATATATATATATATATATATATATATATATATATATATATATATATATATATATATATATATATATATATATAAAGCTTTTGTATACTATATATCAGAATTCACAATTTACAATTAAATAATTTGCTATTTACAAAATTAAATGTAAAATTTATAGTTTTTTTATACAAATAAAGCTTACTGATAACATTGTAAGCGCAACCACATTCATTATAATTCATTTAAAAAATAATTCAACAAAAATTTTGCTATAAAAGAAATATGCTTCAAACTTTTTAAATTTTGATAAATTTGATATATTAATCTCACGAAAAATTGAATACTTTTTAGCTTGCTGATAAAATATATAAATATATGCAGATTTATAATTGTTCTGTTTTAACTGGCTAAAATGCACTAGTAAAAACTTCAGCTATTCCAATATAGTACAAGTAATAAGTCAGATATTGCGAGTATGTTTTTATAAGTATCTCCTCTCTGTGTTGAATAAATGTTGCTACGCGAGATATGATTATGTGAAGAAAAATACATTGAAATAAAGTTATTAATTTAAATATCCAAAAATATATTTTCAAAATCTTGAAAGCTTTTTATTTTTCTCAATTATTTAAATTGATTATTTAATTCTTTTAATGTTAAAAGTAAATAACAATAGATAGAAATAAGTGAACTGCTTATAAAAAATTAAACATTTTATAGTAACTTCTACTCATTTTGCGACCATGAGGTCTTAAAATTGATTCATATCGGAAAAAACAATTTGTAAACAAATCCGTTTGCATACAAGAATATTTTAAAAATAAAATTAATAACGTTTGATCAAATTAAATTTGCACTGAGATATCATGTAAAGTTTTAAACTAATCGATTTTATTTCTATTTCAAATTTATAACTGTTTTCTATTTGCAAAATAATTTTATTTAGTCCAAGAATTTTTGTATTGAATTAATTTCCTCAGCTTTTTCTTTTT
The DNA here is from genome assembly GCA_037975125.1 of Latrodectus hesperus. Taxonomy (NCBI): domain Eukaryota; kingdom Metazoa; phylum Arthropoda; class Arachnida; order Araneae; family Theridiidae; genus Latrodectus; species Latrodectus hesperus. Next base: position 93,892,776 of record CM075852.1, on the reverse strand, counting down.
AATATTGCCTCTATTTACATAAAATTAAAACATTGGGTAAATTTTAACAGTGTAAAATGTTTCTGGTCTTATGGAGGTAAGATTAATTTCTCAAGCCTATATAAGTCTACAATACAATACACACACACACATACACAATTCTCCATAAATTGTAAACAATTCTTCATTGTACCACTTTTCTACTAAGCAAATTGGTTTCTTCTTTTTCCGGTAGAGGGCACTACTGCAGAGGTTTTTAAAGTTACTTTGGTATTCCGTGAATTTCTTTTGAAATCGAGTTTTCTGCATTTTCATGGAAATAAATAGGATAAGGAAATTAATATGCTTAATTTTTTAACAACAATTATTTTTTATTTTTTTATTAATTTTATAATGAATAAAGAAATCACGTTTTGAAAATAACCCATATAGAAAAATTGTTTAGACTTTATGGCATTTTCCTTTTTTTCATAAAAATATTAATTCTGCTTTTACCAATCAAATTTTAAATAACATAAATCAAATTATATGAAAGTAACATAGTAATTACAGTTTTAAGTTATAAATTCGTCACTACTTTGTATTTCCATGAAAATAAGAAAAACAATTTCTTTGAAATTTTATATCTCATTTCAATTAATAAAATAATTTTTAATTAGGAAACGAAATTATTTTTTAGAAAAGTTAATTAAATTAATATAAAATAATATGAGTTCTTGTGGCTTGATTATTATTACATTAATTAATTTTCTAAAATTAAGTTAAATCCCACAATTTATCGTTGCATCTTCCAATTTATGCATATTTCGAATAATGTGGCAAATTACGCAATTCTCAAGAATATTCAGTAATACTTAACATATATAAGTAAACATATTTTGAGTCAAAAAGAAATAATATTAATTAAAATATACAGGTTCATTCAATTATTACTTGCATTTTAAAATATCCGAATTTCAAACCAAAATCAACTTACAGAATATGAAGTAATTTCAAATTAATTTACTGTTAATTCTACGAATTTCATAAATATTAATTAAACAGCGAATATTTAACGAAATTAACACGAAAACTTTGTGAGAATTATTTTGCAAAATATGCGAAGTTTATTAATTTGACTTTAATAATGATTTCATTTGAATTTCCTATTACTTTTGTATTTAATTATTCTAAAAACTGATTAAGCCTCATGTTATAAAATCATATCCAATTTATTTTATACATTTATATGCATTTTGATTAATCATTACATCAAAATTATTATCTATATTTTTACGTTCTATCATCTTAGTATGAATTATTCTGTGCTTTAATTCGAAAATAAACAAATGAAAATAAGTATACTGAATTTTTCGATAAAATATCCTGACTTAAATTATTTTTAATAGACACATGAATTCTATAAAATCTTAGAAATATTTCTGATTTTAAATTATTATAAATTATAAAATCGAATAATTTTCAAATGCTTCTTGTTTATATACATTGAAAATTACTTTTTGTCACTTTCTTACAATATCATTATGGTTGGTGCAATTTTACCTAGACAAAACTTTTGCTAGTATTCACAAAATCAATCAATCAATCAACTTACAATATCAATTAGCTAATTCTAATAAATAAATTAAACATTTCGCCTATCTGTTATGTGAACTTTAAAGATATTATTGACTGAAAGTTTTTCCTAGCATTCTTTTTTCTGAAAATAGTGTTCTATAGTAAAATAAATGTATTTTTTTCTGAAAATATTTAATATATATTTTGTTACCAAATTCCTATAAATTCCAATTCTATTTCCTAAATTTTTAATACTGATATCTCTCTACCTTTATGTTTAATTACACTAATATTTTGTAACACAATTCATATATATTTAATTCTTCAATAATGAATAAAATATTTGATATAATAATAATGAACACACGACAAAATATATGTGATTTGATAATGATGAATTACAGGCAAAGGAATTAAAGAAGGTAGAAAAGTTATACTACATTTACTCAAAATGGAAAATAAATATTTTTTGACTGATTGTGAACTAGAATTATAGGAAAGTGATTGGAATTTCATAAATCTTTGATACTAAAAATACATTTCAAGTATTTATGTATGTAAGCACGTATATATATATATATATATATATATATATATATATATATATAGATTATATATGTATATGTATATATATATATATATATATATATATATATATATATATAGATAGATAGATATATATAGATAGATATAGATAGATAGATGTAATAAACATTTTGAGTCGTCAGACTTCATATGGTTTACTTAAAAACTAGTAAATCCGCGACAGATGGATAAAAACTAATATAATCAATGCATTCTGCAAGTTTAAAAAATGCCAAGTTTGCACATTTTTTACATATTTTTTAAAAAGTACACTTCATTTCATTATAAATCAGTTTTACATTGTGGTTGCATTCGAAGATTTTTTGTATATGATTTTATTCAAGCAGTCTTACAAGAAATATTATATTTTGATAAAAAAAATATATAATTCATTCAAAATGAGTTAATTATCTATATACTCAATAAAAGGTTACCGAAAAATAAATTTCTTTCTCTCTTTCTTATGCTTGATATTTGAACATGTTTTAAATGTTATATTTTATTCATTATACAGTGTCGCATAAATTTCAAAACCGAATTTCATATATCAATCTATCGATCTATATATTATATATATATATATATATATATATATATATATATATATATATATATATATATATATATATATATATATATATATATATATATATATATATATATATATATATATATATATATATATATATATATATATATATATATATATATATATATATAACTTTTTAGTTTTCAGCCATCTATGAAATTAAAACAACATAACCACAAATTAGCATTGTATAAGTAAATAATGTTGCAGTACTGATAAAATTTGAAAAGGGCCTGAATATGTTCAACCAATTTGACAAATCTGACATAAGGCTACAACCAAGAAAAAATAATAGTTTGTAGATGTACCCGAAAACATTCGAAGCAATTGCCACGTGTGGTTTTGTTCTATACCTCTTTGTATCAATTCAACCCCTTGTTGTTGATCCTACATACTTCTCTGAATCTAGCCCTGAGTTGTGTTTTTCTAGTTAGATTGAAGCAGACGGGTGACATTCTTCGCAATCTAGAAACAAGTATCGAGCAAGGATTTCGCAATACTTGACCCACCACGCCATTTCATCTTGGTATCATTTCACTTGGAGGACATTGCGACAATGACTTATTTAACAAGTCCACGAAATCTTTAGCGCATACGACGGGTAGGAACTCTAACCTTCGCAACTTGTAAAAAATGACCAGATAGATGCTTCAGACTGGCTTCTTTGGCGAACCGACCGAATGCCAGTGCTTTGTGCAAAAGCAATGTTTGTCGCTATTGTAATTTCTGGAACTTAGAAAAAGACAAAATTGGTCTCTGATTTACTTGAGATGAATCCAAATCTAGAAATAAGTTAAATGACGAGTAATGGTGATAAACTTTGCTAGTAACAAATTTTATCTCTATCAATGAATCAGCATTATTTGTAGTTTTGTAGAATTTTTGTTTTAACAATGGATATAATTCAAAAGTAATCAGCAGAAATTAAGTTCTGATTAGGATGAATACATTTTGACACATAAGGCATATCAACGGAACAGTGTTACTCATGATAAAACTATATTTTGCTTCCTATGAAAATTCAAGTTATTGATGAGATCTTCTATAACCAAAAATATTTTAATTCTTTGAAAATGATTACAGTATACCTTTAAGAAAACAATATTTTATAATCGATTATTGTTGAATACAACATTCACTACCAACAAGACGGTAAGTGTTTGTGAACAATATATTGGAAAAGTTAACTATCTTTAATCATGCACTGAAATGTTCCTAATATTTACAAGTACGTCAATGAAGTTATATAATCATCGACATGAATTTCCATGTTTGTATATCCAAGTTCTGTTCTTAATTAGACAACACCAGTTAATGTATTAAATGGCTCTAGCAACAACATCTACATAGCATTAATATTCCCTTAATCCATGTTAAGTTTCGTTGGTTGACTATACGTGAGACAAACTGGAGAACAAACATCCAAAGTTTTGGAATGTGTTCTAACAACTTCAATAATTGTTTCATTAACGGCAAGGTCTACCATCAGAACATCATCTACTTAATCAGCACCATGGACGATCTTGTATGAGCTTATGCTGTTGTAAAGGCTGTTGTTGTGGTTTATCCTCCAAATGTCTGACGAAGTCAGACAAGGTCCATCAGACCGTTGACCTTAAGAAAATTGGGAACCACAAGGGGGTGAGTATATATCCTCTCTGGAAAGTCCCAAACAGTCCAGGATGTGATTCTGTAAAGGTAAATGTTTCGATTGAAGGAATCAATTTTTTTTAGTTCTGTTGTATGCTGACGTTTTAAATCACCTCTTTATCAACTAACTTTTTATCGTATTTTCCAGTTTTCATTCAATTGTTTCTAATTGTACAGTTCTTTTTTAATTTTTTTATAGATATTTAAAATTTACATGATGATATTTATTATTTTATAAATAAATTTACACCTATTATTATTTTGGAATGATATTTCATTATTATTTTAATAGGATCTTATTAAAATTAATGATAAAATTAATCATACAATCACATTTATGGTTATTTTTATTATTAATTTTAATAACTATTTTCTTATTATTAATTTTAATAACCATAAAAGCACTTACATCAATTCCATTAATTTTTTCTAATTTACAGTAAAGCTCATAATTGAGCCATTTTAAGTGGATTATTTTTTAAAATACTTATAATAATCGATATAGAAAAATGTTCTACATTACAGTTAAATACAATATTTTAATATTGCATTTAAATACAATATTTTTAATATTACAATTAAATATAATATTAAAGTAAAAAAATAAAGAAAATTTATCAGAAAATTTATATATATCTTCATATACTGGTAAATACTTTTCAAGAAATATAAGATATTTTATATGAGGAAATTATAATGCAATAAAATAACATGCAATTGGGAAAATAAATTTATCAAAAATTTGTTTCAACTAATGACTTTCCCAAATAACGATTCAAATTCTTATTGAAAGAAAAAATTTAATAAAGTAATTTATATGCAGAAATTATAGATTTTGAACTCCAAATGTTTTATACTATGTAAAAAGAACATCAGAGTAATACAATTAATCAAAGAACTATGTAAAACACATTTCATATACAATCATTATGATTAATGACAATTTATTTACAAATGACATACTGCTGTGTAACAAAATATTTAACAAAATTCCATTATAGTCATAAATCAACAAAGTATATCAGATATATCGAGCGATTAACCTTTATATCGAAGATATAGCTCAGTGTTTTTATAAATTATTTTCCAATAAAGAAAAATCCTACAAATGACACAATACACTAAAAAGACAAAATGTGCTCCCGTGTTATCTTTTAGTTATTATTTTTCATCAACTTTGATTCCGAAGTTATTATTGTGTCTTTTGAACCAGAACAATAGAAGAGTGGGGTTTTAGGAATGGATAGTTTTACAAGAATTACGGTTGAAGAAAAAAAAACTACAGCAATCGAAAATAAATAAAGACATGATACATAAAGATCCATTGTTTGTGGCAAAAAGATTGGTAACAAAGAAACCTTAGATTTATAGATTTTTTCTCCGAATAAACTGATTTGTTACCTCAATTCTTCTACTTAAGTTATATTTAATGACAAAAGCATTGATAGATTTGTTTTCATATTCTGGATTGCATTCGCCATAGTAAAGCTTTTAGTATATATGGATTTTGTTGAATTAATTTGGCAACGTAATTTAAAGTGAGTTTTTTAGTCATTGTATGTATATTCGAAAATATTATAGATATGGAATATGTATTTAAAATATACTATATAGTCTATTTGAAAATATGAAATGCTTAATAATTATTGTAATAATATTTTGGATTGTGTATGAATATTGTATCTAAATGAATTAAATGAGAAGAAAATATATGGCTAAATTTTTTGTGTCCTCAAGATTTAATTTTTAAAATTAAAAACAATAAATTTAAATTATTGCAATAATTACTCATATTTATTAAATAACGTATTTTTTCGTGCAAAAATAGGCTTTATGTAATATAACATGCATACTAAAACCACAAAAGAATGCTATTAAAAACTCATATAATTTATAAAATATATAAGTAAAATAAAACAAGAAAACTTTCTAAAATTTTTTTATGATATAAATATTTGTAAATATATATTTCCTATGTATACAGTGTTTATAAATGAGCTTCAATTTAATCATTTTGAAAACATTTTGAATTAGTTATTTTAAGATTACTTATGATAAAAGAAATATTTTTCTCCACATTCAAAATTTTAAACTTATGGCGAAACATAACTATACTTCTCATATGTGTTGAAAAAAAAATTGAATTTAAATATTGGCATACAAAACTTGATATGTCAAGATTTTTTAAAACTAGTTCAGATTGAAACAAATATATTATAGGTATGACTACAGTTACAAAAATTTTTTCTATAATTAAATTACCAACAATACCAGAAGTTCAAATGTGTTACACTTTTCGACCTTCTGCTATTACGCATTATAAGTGAATGAAGAAAACTATATTAGTTCATATCTTATTATTTTAAAATAAATATTTTTTCTTTACATTTTAAATCTGTTCTTTGAAATGCTCAGCATAGTTATATTACAAAAAATATTTACATTTATTATTTCACATATTAATGTATCTTGACAGCATTGTAAAATACTGCTTTTAAATTTACAAAAGCTTTATTTATAACTATTTTCGAACAGAAATTTCATCCCTATCTTATTTGGAAAATGAAAAGAAAAAAAAAGCACAAATTGTTGAATAATGTGAATTAGGAATCTTTTTGCGGTATATTAAAAAAATCAACAAATAAAACGTAGGATATTTCATTTTCAATACTATTAGCGTATTTTTGAAAGAATTCTTTGTAAATTTCAGCCGAAAAAAGTGCATGAAGTGAATACAAAGAAAAATGAGTAATATATTGTAAGAATATAAATTGCAAATTAAATAGGCTTTCAAATTTATATTAGATTATCCATTCAGCTATATTTAAAGTATGAAAAATTTCCAGTTACGTTTTATCAATTCAAAACGTCTTTCTTTACGAGTGCGATAGAAATCTTGACATTCCGGAACTTCTATTGTAACGTGCAAGTTTCCGTGATTTTTTCGGATGACAGATATTTCAAACTGACATCGCCATCTATCGGGCGATCCGCACACTACCATTTTTCGGAAGAATCCCGTTTCATTTGTAATTTTTTTTAAATTTCTATTTTAAGAAAAACCAGGTGATTTCTTAAAAAATACAAAATAATCAAGATGTAAACTATGTTCATTAATAAAAATCAATCACTGTTGTAAGAAAAAATAAATAATTTTGTCATTAATAAATATTTTGTTATTTATGTATATTAAAAAGCCAGTAAAATAAAATGAGGAAAATAGTATAACAAACATATTTTCCTCCTAATAGACATAATGAATGCTATAAATGTAAGGCATAATGAGTGGCAAAATTAATAATTTATGAACCAAATAATCTTATAAGTACTACTCTCAATTTCATAAATTAATAATATTTTATTGATCTTTCTAAAAACAGATGCATAATGATAAAGAAATTTATAGTTGAATTGGTATCTCTTAAGTCTGATATTAGATATTTATAGGATAATTAATTCTTTCCTCAGCAAGAAATAGGAAAATAGAATAAAATGGATAACTCTGCGATAATGAAAATAAATTTGAGCAAAAAATATAAAATGTTTCGCTTTTATTAAATTTAAAAATTCAATGCGTTAAGCGGATTTAGCGCTAGAAAAATTTGAAAAAAAATGTATCATGTAATTCAGTTATATTCTTTGTTCATTTCCTTTTTATATACAAAAATAATTATTTTAAATAAATTTATGAAATAGATACTCATTATCCTTTACTTTTTATTGTGAAAAGCAGTGTAATAAAATCAACTGTTAAGTTCCATTTTCCATAGAAAATGAACTAATTCTCTTACAAATAAAATGCTTGATGACAAATATAGTTTTGATTAAAAATAATAATATAGGACAATTAATTGTTATGAGTGTTTTATGTAACAAAGATTTCAGTATAAAAATACTGAAAACATTTCCTTCGTAATCAAAATGACATTATCTATATCTATACTATAATCAAAATGACACTAATGGCTAATAGAGTCCTTTTGCTTATATCAGGATGGTAACATAATCTTTGATTCAGACAAAGACTACTATGATGATAATGCTTGGTTATATTAATTAGTCCCATTAGCTAATTTTTTGTGATATGGAAGATATTGAATATTTCATAAATACAATAAAATGTTAAGAAATATTTCCGTGTAGAACACAACTCCTGTTATCACCCAGTAATGTAAATACAAATATAAAATCAAAACGTAATTAAATCTTTTTTAAAAAAAAGTATGAAAGCTACTTGTGAAATATAAAAATCATCTGTTCCTATTTCAAAGTTGAAATATATGAACAAAATTAAGTTTTCAGATTTTCTAAAAATTTAATAATTAAATTATTCTGAATAAATACCTTCATTTTAAATATTTCTTTTTAATTTGTAAATTTACAGTGATTAATTTGTAAATTACTGTGGGCTGTTTTGTTTTGTTAACATGATTAAGTTAATAATAGATTCAGAATAGATCAAAATGTTTATTTTTAATATTACGTTGTTATTGCATTATGTTTACAGTTATTTCTGTTACATAATATGAAGATATTATTTACATATTGTTGCATATCATGCAAAGGGAATAATTCTGAATATGGATTTGATTTAATTTCAACAGATTTATATCAAATAAGTGCAGAGTATCTAACCTAAAGGAGAGCATATGAAACTATAACTGGTAGGGCTCAATTCAGGGCTTGGTACAGGGAAGCATGTTGGTGCAAAAACAACATTAAATTATATAATATCCAATGTTTTTTTTTAATTAAAATTTAACTATCTTCTCTCTGATAGTTCTGGTTAGAATACCTGGGTAGGAGTGTTGATATTAATATGTATCTCATTTCTTTAGAGATATCTATTTTGTATCACTGCATATTTTTAGGATTTTTATCCTACTTCATGGTTAAAAGCAGTTATGGCATAACAGTACCATATCAATTTAAAAAAATTATTTTTTTTATTTTAAGAATTTTAACATCAGCAAATTTTTCGATGTGCAATGCACAAATTATACTCTCTACCTGTGCGTCGTTACAAAATTATTAAGACTCAAAAATATTTTGAAAATTCCAATTTAAACAGTCTTTTGCCATTTATACACACAGAAAAATACTAAAATAAACTAACTTACAACTTCTGAAGTTGACAGGAGAAGATACTTCTCAATGACAAATGACATATATTTGTTGGGTGTGTCTGATAGGTATTTTTGTAATACACTCTCAAACCAAAACATACTGTAAACTCAACGTTGCAACTCAGACAGAGAGAAAGATGGTGAAAGCCATCTTTCCTCCTCAAGTCGGAAACATTATTCATACCACCCCCATACATCATGTAACTTGTCTGGATCTCAAACCGCCGCTTTATCTGCATATGCCTGTCTGAAGATGAAGGAAATGCAAAAGGAATAAAACCTTATAAAGTGAATCGAAACAGGAGTTCGCCTTTACAACTGGATTCACTTCTTTTTTTTTCCTTTAACTTTTTGATCCAGATTATCATTTCCTACTCTTTTGAAAAACCACCATCAGAAAAGAAGAAAAAAGGGTTGAGAATCAATGACTGATCGTTTCGCCATGGCTTCAGAAGTTAGATGATATCGAAGATCGGAATCCGCAGATTGCTGGCTATAGTTCCCATATTCTTCCACGGACCTAGATTCTTCTTTTTTAAAGATATATATCTCGTAGAATGATTTGATAAATTTTAGCGAATGATTTTTTACCCTCAAAGTCTGCGGTTCGAATGCTCCTTTTTGCCCCTTTTCGATCATTTGAAAAGTAGATAGTACTGAAATATTGGCTTTAAGGGACGTTTTCCTCTTTGATTTTTTTTATTGAAATTTTCTTTTGGTCATTTGAGAATCACAGCTTTGATGATTTATTCAGAGGTAAACACATTACTATACTTCTGTATATTATACGTATTCAATGAGATTATGCTTTTTTCAGTTGCTTTCGCTTGCAAATACTTTTGGCATTGAATTTTAAATTTTCTAAACTATTTTCTACTAAGTGGTAGATGCTACAAAAGCCAACCATTAATCAGATTTTTTGAACTACAAAGATGTTTTTTGACCAATCGGCTTTTTTAATTGAAATTTCCATATTGCGTTCTCAAAGTATGTTTTTTATTCAATAGGTTTATCATCCAATTTATGGGAAAAGTTTTAATGAAATTTTATTACATTTTTATAAATTTAAAACCAGAATTTTCATGGAATTTGCTTAAGAAATATGTTAAAAATTATATTTCTTGATAACAGAAAGCGAAATTTATTTTCCTTCTCTTAAAGTGAATTGAAAAATTTACTAATTTTTATGAGAAATAAATGAAGTGTTTGTCATACATTCTTAAGAGTAAAATATCAAATACTATAACAACTCATACTCACCATAAATTTATATAAAGTAAAATATTTTAAATGGCTATTTAGAGGTGAAATATTTAATGAAAAAATAAAATAGAGAACAGTAAATTACGAATAGAGTGTTAAGCATAAAATCAATTATGTTCCAAACAAATTCAAAACATCATTCATCATGTAACCTGTTTTAACTGTAAAACTGCTCCATTAAATGGATACCTTATGTTAAATTGCATTTCACGATATTAAGCTGAGAATTCTCAAATTGGATACCTAGATTATGATGATATTTATTAATTAAGAAAAATATACATAATTACGATTTCATAAAGTAATAGTAATAACAAAGCGGAAAGAAATGTCTAGGTGTTTGAAACTGCCAAATTCACCTTTGACTGTCAAAAGTGTAAAAAAGTAATAGTGGCCAATGAATTAGTGTTCTATTATGCAATTATCATTATTTAACCTAACAAAAGCAATTTTACTCATGAATGGCAGATCACCTCTAGCATAGAATCATTGCCACTTTCAAGGAAATTATGAACACGTTTTTATACGAGTGAGAATACAGAAAATTCTCCAACAGAAGCTACATTTTCATACATAATTGATAACATACCTTGGGCATTCCGGTGTCTTAAAATCAAATTTTGGTATATGTTAACTCATTTTTCTGGGAAAAATTCATCTGTATTTAAATTGTACTCTTTTGCTATGAAGAAGAAAAATTTACAGAACAAATCACTTTCTGAACTTTTCACCCCCTCAACGAATTCACTTCTATCATTATATTTTAGAAAATTTTAAGAAAATTTAGATTGTTGACTAATGAAAATACATTAAAATCAAATTTTATTATTATTATTTAGAAAATATCCAGTACTTTTGACAGTTATTGAGGTTATTGTAAAATTTGGTGTAACTCATCAATTAATTAAGAAATATCACATGATAAATCAATCTACAATGTCTATCTTTAACACAGAATTTTTTTTAAATATTTTTTACTCTATACCAAACAGTTAACAATCCATTCGGAGACACAAAAGAAATTGAAATGTATACTAAATGTAAATATTCTAAATTAATTAATTTTAAGCAAAATAAATTTTTACACTCGATTGATTTTATTATAAATCTTTTATGTTTTTTAGTTATGGAGCTCAGATAACTAATTACGTTTTTCCATATTGTATATACATATGACCTTTTAATATCAGCAAACATTTCATAAATACACAAAATATGTGCATAAATATACAATATATAAACATTATATCAAGACCTTATAAATGGTCAATATTTCTAGGTATATTTCAAAATACTTATTTTTAGTTATGAAACTATTTATTCTTCTTTTTTAAGATTTATGATTCAGCTTTCAATATTAATGGCTTACATTTGGTTTTGAACTTAAAAGTTTAAAATTAAACTTAAATTATTGCAAAGAGTTTATAGAAATTAAATAAACAATTAATTTAGATAGCTTCTATCAATGTATCGCCTTTTTAAAAATTTATCAAATGTATTTGCAAATAGAACAAAGCATTTTTTCTAGTTATCTTAGGTGCTTTGCAAATCATACTTAAAAACAAAAAATATATTCGTCAAGAATTTCTCGGAATAGAACAAAAAATAGCTTCTAAGAACTCTGCTGGTTCTATTCTCGGTAAAATTGTGTCTGAAATGAGACACTAAATGATTAGGAAAAATTTCCATGCAAAGTACATACTAGGATCTCGGCACAATCATTCAGAATCTCTTAGAAGTTTTCTTTCTTTAGAGACACAGATGGTCTTACTTGAATCGATATGCAGTTGCTGGTGTCTCAATGCGGCCACAAAACATTTTTGACACATTCTTTTGAAGTAAGATATAGTGTGCAGTCGATTTTTTATATTTTTGGCTTTTTTAACATAATTAATCTATATTTTTAAATATTTCTGACTTCAAACAACATGATAAGTTTGTTTTCGATATCAAATACAGATAATGATTTTAATGCTGATGACACATTAAAATGTGTACCGATCATAATGGTAGTTATACATAGACATAAGCTATACATAGACATAAGCTTACGATTAATTGTGGAAGAAATAAATTGACTAAAATGTAATTTGATTGTAAAAACATTATTTTTATATTTCTTGTAAGAAATAGTTAGAATTTCTTCCCACTTTGGAAACTTAAATAAGCAACAATATAGTAAAATCGTTAAAGCTGACTGATTATGTTTTCTGTGATGAAGCTATTAGCTATCATCATTTCTCTAATGAGTAGTTTCAATGCAACGTTAAAATATTAACTAAATAAGTTTCTTTTTAGTTAATGCTTTTTAAGTCTCTGGTCTAAATAGAAGAAAACTTAGACAGGTATGTCCAAAATTTGATAGTTTTTACAATGTGAATGCAAAGTTTGATGACAATTTTTTAGTAATTGAGTTACATGAAGAAATTAAGCAAAGCATTTTTCATTACATGTAAGATTTGGTTTGTTCAGTCGAGAAATTGACATTGTGAAATGTTAAATAGAATCAAGATATTCGCGAAGATTAATAAATCTAATTAACATGACATTTCTGCCTTAAGCATTTTGTGATGAGTCACTTTCTCAACACTGTCTAAGATTCTATTTTTCGATAAGATCAGCTTGATATTTTTCTATTAGATTATCTGTATCGTTTAATTCCCTTCACAAAATAATTTTAAGCAGTCTTACACATTTGATCTAATAGGTATTTTGTCATGTGAAATTAACCCTTATTATTTAACCAGTATAAGAAAATTTCATTAAATTTTTATAAGAAAGTATTTTAATTTTCTAACGGAGATTATTGATCTCATGTTTTACCTTTTTATAATTTCTGCATTCCAAAACCACTTCTATCCATGGTTATCTTGGATTCTTAAATTAATAATCTCAAAGTTTACATTAATGTTTAATTTAATATATAGAATCATTTTCTATTTTTGGATAAATTAATTGGTTTACATATACATCAATTTGCTTTTCTTAGTTTTACAGATCTCTGACTGAATATAATTATATTGGACGGCATTTTCTAATGCATCCATAAATATTCTTGTGTGCTGTAATCATTCATAATAGTCATTTAGATGACAGTAATTGAACTAAAGTCATTAATATGCACTTTTGATATTTTATATGCATTCATTTTTGCATTATGAAACTTAATATTGGAATAAAGATCTTCAGTTATATAAATTTTATTAAAATTATATTAATTACGTGGTTACATAATCTCGTCTTTTATACACTTACTTCCAATAATTAAAGGAAAACTAGAAAAATAGTAATTATTAAAATAATTGTATGAAATAAAGGGAATCCTATAGTATATAATATATTTATACCTAACTATTTCTGTATAGTTACAGTATATAAACTCAGTAAGGTATAAAGTATCATGAAAAGATATTATTAGTAAATTATGATGTCATATAAATTAGTATATGTACGAAATGAGCAAATCCAATAAATCAGCCAAGTATAGGCAAAGTATATTTAATATAATTCCTCTAGAAGTAATACAGAGAATAATGTTAGCAGTTATATAAATTATGAAGACTATTAGTACAGCAGGAAGTGAGAATTATTTATTTTGCAAAGTAATTGTAATCATAGTAAAAGCCTTCAAAAAGGATTGAGAGCAGTTATAGATCTTCTTAAAGTATTATAAAGAAGAGCATTAAGATTAAGGTCAGGCAATCAAATTGGCCATTAAGTGCTCAAAGTATACATTGATTAATATTCACGATAGGAATTCATGGTAGAAGTCTTGTGTGGTGTCACGTTACTGTCCTGAGAAAGAAATAATTATTCCTTTATTCCTGTTAGTTGCTTCCTCATGGCAAGGGGGTGTTCCTGGGAGAAGTGAACGATGTACGAAAGGAGTATACACTCCTGGTAGGCTAGAAGGTCACTCCATTATTCCCAGATAACACTAACAGGCATGAAGCTAAGACAGACTTCTATCTCAGATGACAGAAGATGCATTTTACTAATATGAACATGTGGACAACTAGCCAGCAAGCATTTGAAAGGTCTCACATTTTCTGGGGGTAGCAAGAGGTTTCCTCTTTGTCCTAAACGCCGTTAGGAACAGGCATCACCTCAGCACATTTTGGACTGCTTTGGACTTGACTGGGAGGATATCCACAATTGTCCACTTATTGTACCAGCCTTCATTAATGTCAACGATTTTATTGATCTGGTCTGACTCCGTCAGATCAATGCTGATGAACGGGTGATTAGAAACAGCAACAACAAGAAATTATCATTTGTTATTCCATCATTAGGTTACCCATAAGTATCAAAGATGCCATTTTTTTAGATGTGATCATTAATAATTCTCTTTACAAAGATATGGATGTTTATTCATCAAACCAAAGAGACATCATCCCAAATACAGACGTTGACTGATCTGTATGAATCTCTTTCACTGATGTCAAATGATTGATAGCGGGATGGAGTTCTCTCCAAATCAAAGATTGACTACTATCACTTTGTAGTCTAAAGCAAGATAAGTGGTAAGTCTCTGAGCACCCATAATATTACATTAAGTATAAAAAATAAAATTTCAGGTAAAATGATTAATAGATACGAATTTTTTTGAGTTAATAGTTATAGAAGATTACATGTACTTTGTTAAAAATTCACTTATTTCAAAATTTATTGTGAATAAAATTTTAAAGTAAAAGGTTTAAGTATTATCATTAAATATCAAAATGTTTCTACTTTTTGTTTAAATAATATTTCATTTTATTAAAATAACATTTTGGTGTTGAACAAAGTTTTATCATGTTTACAAATCACAACAATTTAATGGAACAATCTAATTTTAATTTAAAAATTGTATGATATTAATAAATTATAAAATTTTAATTTACTATATTATTTAAAAGAATATCAAGTCATTTGAAGGTGTTATGTTAGTACAAGATATGGGAAAATGTTAAGCAGATAGACTTTCAAAAATAATATATCACTATGATTTAGTACACCTTATCGATTCTATATAAGTGAAGAAAGAGATTCTGGAGCATCAAATATGCATTATTTTATAACATCATTCCACAGAATGATTTGAAAACATTCGTAAAAAATATCATTATAAGTGATCATAAATTTGGATAATCAATCTAAAAATTTCTCAGCAGTTAAACATACAGTGATCAAGAGTTAACGATGTTATAGTCAAATAGAAACGCTATAGGTAGACTAATAAAAGTACCTGATCGAGAATGAAAATCTCTCTCTCTCTGAAGCTTGTTCTAAGAAACAATAAGTAGACATCTTTGTCAGATATAACCGAGGATCTTTGTTTCAATTCAATCCTACAGCCATTAATAGCACAATTCGCCAAAAGTTAGTAAAATTGGATTTCATGACAGTATCATCGTCAATAAGCTATTATTTATTCACATATTTATAAAGAATACTTTGAAATGATGCAGAAAGTCTTGTTCTAGAAAATTGGAAAAATGTCACATTGAGAGATGATTGACGATATATTAACAGTATCTTGGATGAGCAATTATAAACCCGATGATGTAATTTATCAAAGTGAATTTTGTCAACCATTAAATTCAGAAGTAATAGCTTCGTGATTTGTTTTTCTTAGTTTAATTTGATTCTTAATTTAAATTGGTACCTACGAAGACATTTTAGACAAGAACTTGTTCCAATATTATGACAACAGATTAGAACAGTTCATTTTCTGTATCAATACGATAATGATTCTGATCACACACAATGTGCATTAATGCGTTATTGGCAAAAGTGAAAACACTTGCTTGTTATCTCAAAGTCTAAATCTGAGCCCTATAGAACCTCTTTGATTTGAGTTGGAGCTTCGCTTGCGTTTTGGATACCCTTTAACATAACCCGAACGTAAATTGTTCCTACAAGATGAATGTAACTTCAGCAGTTTGCTATCCTGCTTCTCTATGGAAGTCAGGAGCAGGGTCGGTATTTTACTAATTATATGCTTTATGCCATCCAAATTAAGCAATGGTATTCAGAGATTTTTGACCATAAAGTATAAATAAATGCATAAATAAAAATTTTCACTCTTAAAAAAGCTTGTTTAGATTACAGTTTTACTTAATTATTTTTCTCAAGATCTTTAGTACAACTATTCGTGAAATCCTAATTTATTCACAATGTACATGGAATGTAGATAAGTTATTTCAATATTAATATTTCATTGAGAAAATTTAATCAGAAAATTTTTATTATCAGTATCGGATGATTTTTTTACATTATGACAAATTAAAAAGAACTTTTGCTTAAAAGTTATAAGGTAAATTAACTTAACTGGTTCATAGAACTAAGTTGGTATCTACATGAAACTAACCATTTACTAATCATTTTAAAGATATGACGTTTAGTTTGATGAATAATTAATTATATAATCGTTGGAATTATCCACTACCATATGAAAAATCAACCTCATCCAGCTATTATAATCGCTGTCAGTATGAAGCATTAAAGTTAAGGACATGAATATTGTAACAAACTACATAGTCATATATTTAATGATATTAAAATATATATGTTATTGCAAAGCTGAATTCTTTTTTGCTGTCTTTTGAGGGTGCGAAGATTAACTGTGATCAACCAAGATTGGAAATAATTTTGACACAATCGAGAACATTGTCATTGCAATCTAGATATATTCTCTTATTTTAGAATTCGAGCTCACACACACAAAAACTTATGATATCAGAAAGAAAACTTTGAACGTGATACAGCTATAACTTACTTCAGTGGGTTAATTTATAACTGTTGCGATTTACAAAAAAAATAATCATTTCAATAATTTTTCAATTGATTATAAAATGTAACGGTTGTTGTACCATTTTCCTACCCTTATTAATTTGAATTCAGGGAATATTGTACATCATCTTTCTCTTATTAAATCGGGTATTTTCTGGGGATTTTACTTTCAACAATCATCGGGTTTCCTTCATAAATTATATATTTATGAGCAAGTTCTGCGAAAAAATATAAATAAAAGTTTTCGAATGAGTCTCTTTTATGTCGAACTTTTATTATCCATCTTGAAATTAATTCCTATCTGTAATTTCTAAATAAAAAAAGTATTTACTGTAAAAATATTGATAATATTTCCAGTATTTATAATGAAATGGTATGATATTTTCGAAAAAAACTGTCAGTTCAAATTTTAATCAAAAATTCAGATCTATGAGTAAAACTCAATATTGTATAGAATCAAATCTTAAGTGCATCATTTATTAGGTTTTGAAATAAGTTCATAGTGTCTTTACCAAAGACTTTTATTTAAACAAAAAACAATAATTATACCAATAAGTTAATCACTTATATATTCGCCGTTGCTGTTTACAACCTCTTCCCACCTCTCGACCAATTTGTTGATGCCGTTCAAATCGCATGGTCTGGTGTCAAAGAAGTTATTGAGCCAGTTTTTAAGGACCTCTTTGTTATCGAAGGTAACAGCCTTCATATGGTTTGACAAAGAGCGGAAAATATGGTAATCGATGGGTGCAAGGTCCGGAGAATACGGCGGATGCTAAAGGACCTCCCATTCGAGCTCTTGGAGTGCCGCTTTGACAACTTGTGCAACATGGGGCCTGGCGTTGTCGTGAAGGAGTATGGCTTAACCATGTAGATCGGGTCTTTTCAGTCGAATAGCCTCATTCACCCGGTGTAGTTGAGTAATGTAGAGCTCCTTGTTGACTGTGGCTTTCTTTTCCAGCATATCCCAGTGTACCAAGAGGTCCTTAAAAACTGGCTCAACAAATTCTTTGACACCAAACCAGGTGATTTTTGGTGGAATGGCATCAACAAATTGGTCTAGAAGTGCGAAGAGGTTGTAAACAGCAACGGCGTATATATAATTGATTAACTTATTGATATAATTATTGTTTGTTGAAATAAAAGTATTTGGTAAAAACGCTGCGAACTTATTCCCCCCCCAACCTAATAATATAATATAGATTTCAAATTATAACCCATCCGGATGTATTAAGCGATTTCATCAGTTGAAAAGGAATCTCAAAATATAAAGCCAATGCCCTACAGCATGTTTGTTAATTAAAACACAAATTTTATTTCATATAACATGATGGATGTATTTAAAGCCATATAATTTGGCTAAAGATTGTCATATTACAAGCATATGTGCATGCTAATCTTAAATGAGCCTATATCTTCTCAGTCTGATAAAATATTCTTCTACTGATGTAATGCTAAAATATGTAGAAAATAATGCTTTAGCTACGGATGGACGAAAAAAGGTTGTTGGCTATGTTTAGTAGTCTCATTCGACAGAGATAGCAAAAATTCAAAAACTATAAAACGAACAATTAGACATCGTGAATTGCGTACTTCGTATTGTGGCATAAATATAACTCTATTTAAAATTATGTAACATTTACTGCCAAATTTATACATAAATAAAAACATGCACATAAAACAATATTCTTGACAGTTTTCTAATTAATCTTATTATGCTGCTTATTGAGTTGCACACATCCCTTAAAATCTTCCTTAATTATACATTATTATCTAATTTTAATAATTTGGCAGATTGCACTTTTATATGAACCAAATTTTTGTAATATAAAATATAAACATTATGAGTAACATAAATATAATTATAAGAAAAAAACGGTATTAAAAGTTATAAATATAAAAATACTGATAAAATTTCTTTTTATCAGATGAAATCTTTCTAAAATAATTTTTTTTAATATTTATAATTCTAATTTTAAAAGTAGAATTTCCGACTTGAGGTAATGCATTTAAAAACATTATAAGTACATGTCAACAATATATAGATATCTGACATTCCTTAACGCTTTACATGATTCTGTGATAATTTAGAAACATATGCTTACGCGCTTAATAAAGATTGAATTTATCTGTTGTTGCTTATGCCCTACTCAGTCTGACA
This sequence comes from Latrodectus hesperus, assembly GCA_037975125.1. Classification (NCBI taxonomy): domain Eukaryota; kingdom Metazoa; phylum Arthropoda; class Arachnida; order Araneae; family Theridiidae; genus Latrodectus; species Latrodectus hesperus. The sequence goes on along the minus strand of CM075852.1, from coordinate 93,873,092 downwards.
AATTCAGACCAGGTCCATGAATTCTGAGAAAATATCTGTGTTGTTGTTTCTTATTCTATTTGGTTAAACAATAGGCTAAACCAAATTCATGAAACCGAAATGTATCTTAAAACATTAAACCACATTATATAAATCATAGAATAATTGCTTAATTGATTATAATAATTTTCAAAACATAGCATAATTAGAAATCACTATACTCTCTTGAAGTTGATTTTTTAGTATTTTAAGAAAACTTTAAGTTAATTTTCTTAAAATATAAGAAAAAATTAGCTTAAAATTTAGTATAAATGTCAATTTCTACTTCTACGAATTAATTAAAATTTACACAATAAATGGATAAAATAAAAACTAATAATGTTTTAGTCTGTAATGTTTTCATTCTACCAATTATAAATTTTATTTTCAATTTCTCAAGATACAAAATTTTGTAGCTACATTCATGTACAGTTAAAGTCTACATTGTATCATTGTAACAAAATGTCTGTTCATAAATTACAAATATTACGAATTACTCAGAAATGTTGTAAAATTATTTTTCTTTTCTCATTTCATGACTCAGCATTTCAAAAAAAAGCACTATTTCTTTCAAACTTTTCCTTTGAAAGAAATAGAGCAATTATCAAACATGTCTTTTTCTATTTTGAGATAGTGGCTTATTTTTAGAAATTGGCTTTATATTTCTGGAATAAAATAGCTCTAATGCTTAAGACGACACTGAAATGGTATTAGATTATTTTTCCGAAAGACGTTTCCAGCGAACAAAGTTACATGCTTGAAATCAAGTATCTTTCGTTTTTGTAATTAAAGTTACATAATATGGAAACTATTTTTTTTAATTTCATACAGCAAAATTTAATTCTTAAAGCATGAAATAACTGTCACTCTTCTGAAGTTGAAAATCAGGAAAATTGATAGGACTTTCTACAATAATATTTTTTTAAATGTTGAATTTTCAAATCGAAACTATTTATGTGTTTCAAACGAAAAGTTTTCAAAATAATTTTTATTACCACTTCTTATATAACGTGCTTTTGGTTAAATGTATAAATAAGAAAAATACTCTTCATAAGTCATGATCAGAAATTTTATATTTTTATTTATAAACCTCATGAGACTTTATATCATAACTATTGTAACAGCTAAAATATTCTTAACTAATTAATTATCCTAACAAATATTTTACATGTTTAAAGGAGATTTATATCTAAATAGATATCTTTCTTTTTTTTCAAACTTGAAAAATCAATGCAATTTTGTAGCTATAGATATTATTACTATTTTTCATATAGATTAATTCTCTCTACTAAATTACAGATTAATTTCATTTATATGATCCTTTGTTGCATATGATAAATATATAATTCAAGAAATTAGGGATAAATGTAAATTACTATTTTTCGAATGTAGGTATTTAGTAATTGAAATTTTATGTAAAAAAGTTGTTACTTTTTTTGGGAAAAATCCTCATATATTTAAGATAAAAGTTTATCTTTAAAATTTTAAATAAAAATTTTTTTGAAATTTAAACAATTCAATGAAATTTTACTGTTGAATAACTTTTACTTTTCAGAATATTTAGAGAATAGCTGAAAAGTCAATTATTTTATCATTGGATCTTCCAAAAATATAACTATCAAAACATTTATATTTTCACTGTTTTTTGCTCATTTATTTACTTTTTTAATAAATAGATAAATGAATATTCATATAAGTAGGGTTATAAGACAGGATTTACCTACTTTTGCTGCGAAATTGTAGTATAGTAAAACTTTGTTCTATTTCGTTTTTGAATAATATTTCTGAAAGCCTGAAAATCTTCAAATATTTTTGTCTTAAATTTCAAATAATTACTATTTTTTAATTATCCTCCATATAATTAACAAAATGATATAATTAATGAACCCATAATTAAGCTTCCATCTCTTTTTTAATTCTACATTTCAAATGTTTTTACTTTATAAAAAATCCTTATAATACGACAACATTAAATCCTTAATACCTTGAAAACTAATAAAATCAAATTTTGGGAGTTTTTTTAACATTTTCTTCTTTTATGATAAATTAACAAAATTGTGTTGGCACTTATTACTTTTCCTCACATGTAAAATATGTTTTAAAGCTTACAAAAAACTATATGCATACTGAATTGACACAAATGCATTCATTGGATTCAGGTTGAGAAGGTAACAAAAAATTTGGTGTTTCTATTCATCTTTCTCTTGCATACATTTTAGTTAAATACAAACTCAAGTTACTCTTTGATTTATTATTTAGATGACGAAAACTGAATATTTTCATATTTTTTGTTTATTTCTGAAATGAACATATCCTATAAAACCACAAAACCACCATTATTAATTTCCTAGTTATCAGTTACTTATAATCAGTTAAAATTCATTAAAATTTAATCCTTCTCTAGTGATTTTCACTTTGAATTATCTCTATAAATTATTCAAAATCCTAAGAATATTTACATGAAACAAAATAATTTAAGTATACAAAACCTATTCAAAGACATGAAGAACACGCAATATGTATAGAAGTGTAAAAGTGGTAAAGTTTAAGCATATTTGAAATATTAAAATACAACCTAACGTAAAAGTGGAACAAAATTCCGTTTTATACAATATTTGGCTTCGTGCAACAACCTTTTGAACATGAGAGCTAATTCAACCAAAATCTACAATTTAAGATGAAGTAAAAATTACTACAAAAAAATTTTGAAAATAAAACCATATGCAGTGTAATTTAAACTAAAATGCTAATCTGTAATTCAGTTTATCTGTATCAGGAGTAATGGTTTCTGATTTCAGGAGTTGAATGATTTCTGTACATTATTAATATTAGCTACATTTAAAATAAACTTTTACTTCGTTAAATTCAACATCAAATAAAATTAAAAATTTTCTATATACAAACTTACATTTTTAAAATAAAATCTTCGATACTTTACTAAAATACTCAAATTTATTTATATTCCCGCGATTAAAATGTTTTGTATTTTATCTCAACATGAACTCTAAAGACAAAATACACATAAATGAAGAGAAATTAAACATTATTAAAAATAGTCTATCTTAAATATATATAAATACATATATTTATTTCAAACATTATACAGATTACTTTAAAGAAATTTTCAGAATTCTAATTAGAATATTTCATATGCAACAGTCAAAACATTTATTGTGTGTTTTAAATATCTTTTTAATAATGGAGCAAAAAAAATGTAAATCCTTGTAATATTCCATATTTGCAGCTGATGAACTTGTCGAACAGCATTCCACTTTTGGTAAATTCATAATAAATTCTACGAATGAAAAGAACGAGTTTTTTGCAGTAAGAGAAAAATCACAGATAGAAATAACATCAATGCTTATATAAACATGCCGACAACTGACATTCGCTGCACGTTTCGAATCATTTCACACTTTAATTTGCCCTGTTTTGGTGTTTTTAAGTATGTATCCTGTCCTTTAACTACATCACCTGTTGTTAAACATTCTCGTGTGATAGCCTTCCCAGTTAGGAAACATTCGTTCGCAGAAAAATGGGGGTTGAAAAGTGTGAAAACAGCAAAAACTATAAGAGAAACAAGCTGCAAATCTTTCCCGCGAAAAGCATGTACATCGCATTGATAATAGTTCTGTTATTATTTGTCCATTAAAAAAACTTGGGAATTTCATGATTTCACGCACGGATTGTCGCCAGTGGTTATTACTTTGGCGTGTAAGTTACTTCCAATTGCCTCCCACCTGCCTTTTCGCTATGAATTTTTCACATTTTACTTATTTTTATTTATTTTTTTTGAAAATTGGTTGATAAAAATGTTTCTATTTGAATGTGAATCCATTAGGATTAGAAAATCTCGTTTCATGAGATTTTTGATGTATTATTTGAGCATGAAAAAATAATCATTTCAGCACACAAATTGGGTTTTTCTTTTAAATTATACATATTTATAAGAATAAGCAAATATTAAGCGCTTAAATTTTTTTTAAAAAAAATCCTTAAAAAATTAACGGTATTTTGGGGATAAAACAAAACTGAAATGATAATATAAATTATAAGTAGTCTTAAACTTTTAAGTTTTTGCATCAATTGACTAAGTCTATGGCTGTGGGAATTTAATTTGTGAAGACCACTTTTATTTAATTTTTAAGTCTTTGATTAAGTTCATAATCTTATATAAGTGAATTATAATAATTATAAGAATAATATTATAAATATTAATAATTAATACTTAAACCATGCCATCAATCTTTGTCTCCGTATTGTTGCAATGTGAGGATATGTAATGTGGGATTTAAAGACTTCAGACTTAAATATTTAGTAACACCAAGGTCATTGTTAGAGGAGTCTATGACTGTAATAGGATTTGATGTATCATTTGAAGTGTGGGATTGAAATAAATATAAAGTTTAGTCTTGAACACTTGCGGTTCACCATAACTTTCTTCTAGGAAAGTTATGGTGAACCACCAGTGTTCAAGACTTGTTTTGAAGAGGAATATTTTGATGTCGCTTCCAATATGTTATATCACGAGAGATGGATTCTGTGTTTCTGGTTTCTCTATGTTTTGGGTTTCTATGTTTCCGGATTCTGTGTTTCTGGCTAGTTTGTATTTCAGAATTCCCTAGATTTCCCTCCTAACGACAAGGTAACTATCCTACTATCTGTTAGAAGTTCTTACAAAGGGCAACAACAGGTGGTGATTGTTGAAATAGCTATTTTGTTATCTATTGCGTAATGTCAAAGCCTTGAAAACAACGTGTGGCCTAAAAGTTGAATTCCTTCCCATGAAGTGGAATCTTGCAAGTTATCCAAGCATCTTAAATGGTAGATAAATGATGAGATTCTATTTTCTAGTATGCACAATTTTTAGTGTTGGGGTTTGAAATTATTTTGGGATTCTATCTCTTACGACATATGAAAACAGCATACAGTCAAGGAAAGATTTACACATTTTGTTGTTTATGAAGAAACGCTAAAATTAAAAATATCTAGTTTGTTACTGAATTTGATGACCTTAATTTTTATTAATGAGTGTTACGACATTAAATCACATAGCAAAGTTTCTCAACAGAAAATTTATACATAACCAAATTGTAATGTAGACTGTAAAATAATTTATTTATTAAAACCTGCCTTTTGAAATTCTCCAACATTTTTATTTTAAACACACGTGCCCTCATAATGATATATATTTATACTTTATAATTAAAATATGAAAACTTAATAACTGCATTAATTATTCTTTATTAATAACATGGTCATCACACATAGATTTGGTAGGAGTTTAAGACAACTAGATGTAATAATGGATAACATTTTCATGTAATTAAGGTATTGTATGAAAATGGTATCTTTATTAAAGATGACTTTAGTTTCAAAGATTATTTTAAACATGTTTATTCTGACTTATCTAACTTTTTCACATGTTTTTAGTGAATTGTTGAATACTACACTAATTGCTTGAAAGAACTATAGCTATTTAACATATTATAGTAAAACTATTTGCTACAAAAAATGAAATGTACATTCTTCTTACATATAAATATTAAGTCTTCAATACATTTTTAAGGTAAACAGAATACATTATGCCGAAAATCAATAAACATGTTGTTAACAAATATCATTTTAACTTTTACATCTTGTTTAACAAAAAAAGCAGTATATTCCAATATTTATGATTTTAATATTACTTTTTTGAGAATATTCGAGTACAAAATATTTATGTATGCATAAGAAATTTTTAATCCTACTGGCTGTGCTAAAGACGGAGGAATTTATATTTATTTTTATTTACACAGTTCATAGTGGTATATATATATATATATATATATATATATATATATATATATATATATATATATATATATATATATATATATATATATATATATATATATATATATATATATTTATATATATATTTATATATATATATATATATATATATATATATATATATATATATATATATACATATATATATATAAATACATGTATATATATATATATATATATATATATATATATATATATATATATATACATATATATATATATATATATATATATATATATATATATATATATATATATATATATATATATATATATATATATATATATATATATATATATATATATATATATATATATATATATATATATATATATATATATATATATATATATATATATATATACATATATATATATATATATATATATATATATATATATATATATATATATATATATATATATATATATATATATATATATATATATATATATATATATATATATATATATATATATATATATATATATATATATATATATATATATATATATATATATATATATATATATTTAAAATTTTCAATGCATTCAAGGGATAGACAATTGAGAAAATGCATGTGCAAATGGTTGAGATCTATAAACATATTTTTAGTATTCTAAACTGCATTCGCTGAAAAATTGAATCACTAAAATTTAAGCTCAACGATCCTACCATTTAGTCAATTATAAAGAAATGTAAAATGTGTTCATTTAATGAATCAACAAAAATAGCATTTTTTAATATTAATACTTATTTCTAATGGATTGAAACCCCTTTTTATTCCTCTGGTTTTGTTTTCAAATAAATAAAGTTTAATAAAAATGATAACCAAAAGAAAATCAATGCTTTCTGCAAATATTAAAACTTTAATAAAAATGAAATTCAGAGAAATATATTGAAGAAAGCGTAATATTTACAGTTAAAAATCTATTAAAATTTGGCATAAATTATTTTAATCATATTATAAAAAACGTATTTAAATGGTATGGCAACAAAAATGAGTAAAATCTTAAATTTAATCGAATTATCTCTTCACCATAAATTTCTTATTTTTATATGTGTACTTCTGTGCAATTCTAAAATGAAAAAATAAAAACATCATCTAATAACGTTTGAATAGCAATAAAAATAAGCTTAGAAATTTAGATGTTAAAAATAATAAAGATGTTTTAATGAAAAAAATGTAATTAAAAATAATAAAAAATTTTGATAAAACATTTTATAAAATAATTCACCTAATATAAATGTTATTAAATAAATCAAGCAATAATTATCTGAATTTCAGTAAAATTAAATTTAAGAATTTATTTCTGATCAAAAATAATGGATATTTTGATGAATAAAATATATTGCAGTTTCAAGAAACTATTGGGAATTAAATAATAATTTATCTTGTAATGAAAAATGAAACTACATAATGAAAGGTGTTTATTTCAAACTAAATATAAAGGAACTATCAATGGACACAAAACTATAAGGACATTTTTCCTTAAAATAAAAGCTTGCATTTAAGAAATTCATATTATTTTTTTAACTTATCCATGCAATTATTATTGTTGTATGACTAAACAACTATGCACTAGATGCAATACCTCAATTTAAAATTCAATGTAAACAAATTAAAATGCTTATTAGTCCATAAATTTCTCACATCTCAAATTACTTTATATTGCTTTAATGTTTCCTTTTAACATAAAAATTTGAACTCTTCCTAAAAAATAAATTTGGAATTTCATGAATTTATGATACATTAAATGAAATATAATCTTCCCTGAAAGCAACAAAAGCACGTCTCGAAATATAAATGATATCATCTATTTTATTCCAAATCTTCTCTTAAAACTCCCAAAAAAAGACATTTCTTAACCGGATATAATATTGAACGAAATGCAACGTCCGTTTGTGACCGTAGACTCCCACTGAGGCTTGAGCAATTGTTCTATCCTGTTACAGAGACACATGGTCAGTGCTGGCGGCCGAATTTTCCAGTTGTCAAACTGATTTAAGCAGCGTTCTGTAAGTGCAAGGCTTCAACCCGTAGCATCTAGGAGGAAAGACATAAATTCTTCTACGATAATCTTTTTTCGGAAAGGAATCCTTCTTTCGATGTGTAGGTATGAAAACTGAAATGAGAGGAAGGAATAGACAGCATGGATAATACAATGGATGACTAGAAGTGTGGCTCTAAGCGGCTTTAGGATTGATGGAAATGGAAAGTATTCCATTTCGCATCACGTACGTTTTTGGATAAGGGTATTTATTCCTTTTACTAGAGACGACACCAAGTGCTTAGTAGTTGTAAAGATTTATTGCGACAATCGTTGTAAAAAATAAAAAGACATGAATTGAGTTTTTAATCATTTTATATATTTTATTGTTATAAAAAAGGAACTGCTCATACAAGCGTCAAACATGGTGTCCTTGAATTATTATGCAATATGAACTGACATGAGATAAATGTAAAATCTTAAAATATTTTAGCGCAAAGAGTATTTCAATATCTGAATGATTAAGTTATTGATAAAATGTGGAAAGGAATTGTCCGTTTTTGTGAATTTACGTGAATGAATGCTGAACCAAAATGAAATACTTTTACAGTGCTTCGGTTGTCTATTTTTAACGTCATATGAAGAAATATGTAAAAAACACGTTGTGTTTTATTAGAGATCTAATTTAAAGAATAGTTCTTAGTAAAAAACTATTCGTTAAAGTAGATCCCTTTGGAATTCATTTGACAAAATATAACCATTATATAAGAATAGACAGAAGCTAGGCAGACTCGTAAGCACATAATCAGTTGAGAAATAGTATAATTTACAATATAGCCACAGTATAAATAGAAGATTCATTGTTCTTGGCAAATAATGATAATATTTAACACATTATAATAGAAATATACCAAGCCGAAAATATTGATTTAAATTAGAAGATTAAATAAATGAATGTGAAAAACGAAGTATGAGTTAACTATTTTCAAACACATTTTTATGTTAACCTTAGTGCAAGAATTGTGTGTTCTAGTACAAAAAATTACCAATTTCACTAAGATGCATATAGTATCATAATTTACAGTAGGACATTTGATTTTAAAAAACAGTGTACTCTAGAATTTTTATTTTTTGTAGTTACTGGCAAAAAAAAATTATGGTAAAATGTATAAAGTAAAATCTATTAACTTGAATGATTTTGGCATGAAAAATTACTGTTAATTTTCTTTGAGGCTTATTTCAAAAATACTAATCAATTCAGCATTTTCCTTTTTGTAACTATTATAAGCAAAATTTTATTTTCATGAATTTCATAGATTTACTAATATCAATATCTGTATTACAAAACAGAGGAATTTATTTTATTTAAATAAAGTCACTATGTCTCAGAAATTTTATCAAGACTCAAGGTTAAAAAATTATAAATCTAAGCAATAAAGGAATTACTACAAAACACATTGAATGTATAGAACTGAAACTGAAGACTGAAAATGATTGTTATTAAAATAAAGTGTTCATATTCAAATGGAATAATTAATTAAAAATGACAGTATTTTGACTAAAACAGTCATATACTGTTTCATTTACGAAGAATAAATTACCATACCTTACAAACAATTTATAAATAACATAACTGATTTATTTCACAATGTAGATATTTTGCTAATAATATGAAAATATAAAAAATATACAGTGCTTATCACGTAAATCTTGATGAACTGACTAATTTTATAAAGTATAACATTTGCCTCCGTTAATAGTATGAAAATATGAAAGGAAAAACATATTGACATTATACTTTTCGTTCTAGTTTTCCTTTGCTTTATATACTGATGACCACCGTAAATATAACACCCTGAAGGAAGCATGCAAACAACATGAAATTTACAATATTCATTAACGGAGGTGAGGTATGCAAATGATTAGAATTTCAGCGCAGACGCACATAATGCACACCTGTGGCACCACTTTAAAGCGCTATTTAAGGCTTGAAGATTTTGACGATTTAATGTTAGGCAATTGTGTGTTTTTTAACGATCAATTATGCCTCGTAGTAAACAGCGATCATTTTCTGATCAAGTATCCAAGTTCGACCGAATTTACGGAAGGATAGTGGACTACCGAGATTATGATTTATCATTTAAGGGAAATTGGTAGTCGTGTTGGACAAAACTAAACAATTATAATGTGGATATGTGTTCGTTGGATGCAGGAGGGTATGACGGACCGACGTGTTCGATCGCATCCACCTTAGTGTACCACTTCATGTGATGACAGGCCAATTGTGCGCATGGCAGTTATGCACCGTTCAGCCACATCACAAATCATAGCACAGCACTTTCAGTCTGCAACATTCAGAATGCAGTGTCTGCGCGTACCATTCGACGCCGTTTACAGCAGAGTGGTCCATCCGCAAGTCATCCCTTGCTTCGTTTACCCTGGACGCAGAACCACAGATGTCTCCGCCGGCAATGGTGCGATAAATGAAGGATGTGGACGCCAGAATGGAATGAAAATGTCTTTATTGACGAGTCTCGCTTCCGTCTGCAACACTATGATGGTCGCCTTCGAGTCTTGAGACACCGTGGAGAGAGATTGCTGAACAGCTGCTTTATGCACCCCCCCACTGGTCCTGCAAAGGGTATCGTGGTATAGGGTGGTATTGGATACCACTCTCGCACTTCTCAAGTACGCATTGCTGATACTTTAAACAGCCAGCGCTACATCTCCGAGGTGTTGGAGACAGATGTCCTTCCTTACCTTCAGGACTTACACTCTGCCATATTTTAATAGAATAATACTCGAACACGTGTTACGGGCATTGTCCGAGGATTCTTACGAATCACCAGATTGAATTGTTTCCCTGGCCGGCTTGCTCTCCGGATCTTTCACCGATAGAAAACATGTGGTTCGTGGTTGCTCATTGATTGATCCAGATTACATCCCCAGCTGCCATACCACATCTACTTTGGCAACGTATGGAAGCTACTTGTTCTGCTGTACCCCAAGAACACATCCGAAGTCTCTTTGAATCAATGCCGAAGCGTGTGGCAGCGGTGATCCCCAACAATAGCGGCTACTCTGGCTACTGATTTTGGTAGGAACCACATTTCGTAGAAGTCTATAAATTCAATTATGTGATACCTAGGCAACATATTATTTACAAAATAATTTTTGTGATACCTCTTTTCTTTCTTAGTGTTGCAATTTGGGTAACCAGCAGTTTTTTAATAATTGGATTAAAATAAAAAGAAATTATTAATCATTTTTTAAAAATACACAAATAATAATGAAGTGAACAACGTTAAAAGAAGTATTATTTAAACTTAGTTTATTCAATTGAAAGTCTTAGAAGAAAAGCTTTTTCCTACTATTCAGTATTAAAATCTATGAATTTCAAATAAGTAAATTTTCAGTAATCTTATTATGTTAGTGTGTCTCACTAACAATTATTTTAAAATAACTTTTAAGCACACAATTCTTAATAACTACACACACTTAAATCGAAATTTTCTAAGAAATATAGCATAAAATCTTATATGATAACAATGAAAAGTTAAGCATTTTGACTTTCTTGGTAATATGTTTTATTTTTTTACTAATAATGACTAACACTATGAATCAGAACTAACACTAAAAGATTATAGCTACTCGTACAAGAACTGTATCCACAAATTAATGATCACTATTGGGAAACATTAAAAATATGGAAATAATAAATCAAAAGAGTAGAAAAAGAGATTTCATAGTTAATTTTATTTTTTAAATTATTTACTGAATTTTTTTTAATTTATTTTTAATCATATAAAATAAATTATATTAAACATATATTTTAGTGGTGACAAAGATGTTTTAAGGATAGTGAAAATTGCTTTATGAAAATATAGAAAATCATAACGTTAATGATGCCTTTGTTCATCATCCATTAATTTCCGAAACTATTATACCATAAAACTATCAAATAGTGGCATAAACGGGAATGGGCAATTTCCCACAAAAACCACTTAATTCATTCTTACCCGTCCACCCCTCTATATAAAAACCGCACCCCAATTTTTGGCACTTTTACAAAGGAACATTTCTTTCTATACATAAAAACCTCCAAAGGAGAAACTGTTCAATATTATCTGGCTTGAGGGGGGGTCGGAAAAAGGAGCTTAAGCTTACAAAATCGAAAAAGAAAATGAAAGTTAAGCAAAACACAACTCAAAAAGAAAAAAAAAAAAAACATCATCAGCGAAATTAAAAAGAAAACTACTCTCTCTTCTTCAACAGAAAATTGTGATTTTTTTTATTTCCTTATATTTTTAATACTTTTTTTCCCCTTTTTTCATCCATTTTACTTCCTCCCTTTTTTCGCGGAATTAATATGCTCCAGAAAAAGTAATTGTCTTTTTGCGCGAGTATCATTCTCAATTTTATAATCAGTAGTAATGATTGTTTGCTGGGGGATCGTTGGATCTAAGTTAATTGCAAATCCATTCCCCTTACCCCGTACTGTGCGGATGAAAAAGTCTGAAGAGCACCCCCAGCCCACGCCCTCTACCTCTTAAACGACTAGACCTAGAGATGTGTATGTATAAACAAATCAAAGAGAGCTTCATCAAGTATATGTACAATGCATTTTTAACGTGTTTTGAACATGGATCTCGCAGAATCTCGCATGGACGGGTAATCAGCGGTAATGGACGACTGTTTGATTTAACATGGAACTAAATGGGTATTGTATTCATAAAGGTTTTCGAAATGAATAAAATGACGACACCGCTTTCAAAGGTAATCATACTTTTTCCTCGTGTTGTTTTTGGGATTTCGTTTACATCTGTAAAAAGGTTCCTTTTAAATTAGAATCATTACTTTCGGGATTGAAACACGAGCTAATGATTATTTTTCATTCGGTTTTTCGAGAAGTATAAATTACAGTTTAAATTAAGAAAGATGTTTTTCGAAGACTTAATGATGCCCTGATGAATGTTTTAAGCTAATTCTAGGTGTTTCGAAGATGTAATGGTACTTTTAAACAATCTGAATTTGAATAATGCTATTTAAACGTGAATTTTGATTAAGCTAGTAATTAAAGTTTTAATCATTAAGTAGATATCGCTGCGGAGAATTTATATTCTTTTTATTTGTTTTCAAAATACCAATCATTACACGAAGCTTTGATTTTGTATTACTTTATGCTTATTTTTAGATTTAATTTAATTCAATAACATCTAATATCCACTAAAGTTGCAAATTTGGAAGATTGTAACTTTGATTATTTATTTTTAATAAATAAATGATGATTATTTATTTTTAATAAATAATTTCTTTATGGAAAGTCAAAATTTATAAATTTTGAATAAACTTTTTAATAATTAAATTAATTAAAAAAATTTATAAAAATATTATAAGTATTTTGAAAATTTATTAAAACTTTTGACACAATCTTTGGCTAATATCCCTTAATTATCTTAACACACAATTTGAAACTTTCATTTAATTTAATTTCACATATTTTTATCATTAGATCAGTAAATTTAATATACAGAATAATTTCCTAAAAGTTATTTCATTGGATAAAACATTTGTAGTAATTTTAATTAATATTCTAAAACGTTCTGAAAGTAGCGAAATTGTTTTTCCTTAAAATTGCTGGCAACACTTTCAGATTAAATCCGCAGTTATTAAGCTCTCCTGCTTTCTTCAGTCGCTTCTGTGAAGCATGCTAATTCAATATCAGAGAGAAACACTTATTAAAAAAATTTTGTCTCGGATCTTTCTTTAGATGATAGCTATCTTCCTCACCAAGTTTTCATTCCGACGGTGGAGATAACATGAAAAAAAGATTAAAAAAAGAGATTAAATGATGAGAGAAAAAAAAATAAGGAAATACACACACACAGAAAAAAAATCTCTCCGATATTGCAGCAGAATCACTTTTGTTCTCAGCACTTGACATTTCATTTCTTTCGGGTCTACTATTTGCTGGGGGGTGGGGAGGGGAATCGGTTGAAGCCTAGTCAAATTTCAATATAGTGTAAGCTCAACAAAGGTTTCGTACTACAGGAAAGACAGTCACATAATATACTTTGCCGTTTTTACCTTCCCTTTTTGCCCTGGGTTTTTAGGTCCTTGATTTCGTCGTACTCGAAATAACGTCCCACCCCTATACTTCACCGTCGCATCTTCAGTAGTAATAGGAAATGCGAGCCTTACTTGCAATATTGCAATTTCCACCCCCCTCCCTCAAAGACCCTTTTTAAAACGTTGAGATTCGTTACTAAATTCCCTACAATTTTCCTTTTTTTGCTATAAAATTGTTTCTTTTTCTTCTCTTTTATTATTATTATTCTTCATTTGATTTTGTTTTTCGCCGCAAAAGAGAAAATAGAGGTTGAAATGCTCAAAATAGGCAAAGTATACGGAGGAAATAAACAAAAAGATATTTTTTATTTCTTTCTATCGAAATTATTTCATTTCGAATCGCTTACGCATAATTTTTACCACCACCCGACGAAGATTATTTGATTGAATCATGACTATATTGTTTTGATATAGTGAAGAAATAAAAGGCGATCTGCTGATATTTGATTATCAGAAAATATCCATTGTTGGATATACTTTAAATTGAAATTTATCGACGCGCAATAATGTAAATTGGTTTCTAATGGTACATAAATTGATGTATGAATTTTTCTATTAAATGAATTCTTCATAAACAATAATAAGAGCTCATTTCATCTTTTGAAAAGAAAGGTAAAGAAAATATTTTTCAATCAAAATTTCATTAGAAACTCTAAAGTGTTAAAACATTTTTCCAAAGAATGAAGCATCCTTTTCTTCAACTTTCAGTTCGGTAAAATTGCTTGAATATTTTTACTTTAAGTATTATTTTTAAATAAGAATGAAGAATTTTTCTGTGAGTTCAGTAATAACTAACATTTTATAACGATTTCCAGCAAAACACATTCAAGTATTATAATAATTGCTCTACAAACTGGAATTACTTAAGAATGCGAAATAGAATTATTCAAAAATTGCAAATATGTGCCGCAAATTCCATCGTGATAAAAGTAAAATGTCAATTTTAAAATTACTGCCATTAAATTCTTTAAACACAAAGTGTTTCTTTGCAAAATAAAATCATATACAATTATTTGGGGAATTTTGTATTTCATTACTTATACATTTAATAAAAGGATAAAAATTTTCAATCACTGAAAGTGTATAAGGTACAATAAATTAAAGTTCATACTACACTTTAAATGTTGGTAATTAGTATAAATATCTAATATATTTTTAAATCATTTAATCAGCTTATATTATTCGCATGATTCTCAACATACTTCTTATACATATTTATTTATGGAAGCTCAGTGAATATTTTGCCTTTTGCACTTTTAATTGTATTAAAATCGTAAAGAACTTCTATGTAGAATGTTGTTGTTGTCGTGTGCCAGTTAGACTGGCAATATGGGGTGCGCTGCTCCATTTTTTCAACTGAAGCATATTTTGGTGTGGAGTCCGACTTCTTCAGTACACACATGCCATAGGAACCCATTTATACGGTAGGCAACCATTTATACAAAGAAAAGACAAAGACAGGATCGACAGAGAGAGGAAATACATCCATGCTCGAACTGGGATTCGAACCCAGGAACTGATATGTCCACAGCAGTCATATATATATATATATATATATATATATATATATATATATATATATATATATATATATATATATATATATATATATATATATATATATATATATATATATATATATATATATATATATATATATATATATATATATATATATATATATATATATACAAGTAAAAAACTTTTAAGAATTATTTACAGCTTGTCTGAAATAATTCAGAAAAATTTAAGAATAAATGTTTTCATTTATTCATTTGTAACTTATATTTGATTATTTTAAGTTGAAATTTATATTCATCTAATCATAGATCACCTAAATTTTTATAGATTTTGTTGAATTCCAAATTGCACAAACTGCTTGCAGTAGCAAAGTTGAAACTATTTTACATGCAATTATTTTAAAATTTTCAAATAAGAATCATTTATGTGCTATAAACTTGCACAGATCATAAGTGCATAGCAAAAGAATATGAGAAAAGGAAATATAATAAAAGTAATGTATACATATTTTGTGGAAGTGTGTACCCTTATATACAGAAAGACTGCTTGCAATACAAGAAATATTTTGAAGAACATTAAAAAATATTTCTTAGAAAAGATTATTACTTTCTGAGACAGTCAATTAATGATTTTTTTACTAATTATAGAAGGGTATTACATTTTTATGTAGTCTAATATTTAAACACCTGTTGGTGAGAAATGACAAAGAAATATTGCTGCTCAAAAGATGTCCTGTATGACTATTCTAAACATACTCTTTTATAAAAATAATAACGTTCATTCTTTTGTGTAAAAAATCCCAGAGAAAATATCAAAAATGCCTAGGTTATAAAACTAATGAAGTTTAATGGGATTACTGAATAAGAAATATGGGCTTATAAATAAAAATACTAGCTTTTTTCTTAATTATTTTCCATGATCTGTTCTTTGTGTGTGTGTTGCAATTTTATACCATAAGCAGTTATACAATTTTCTAAGAGAATATCCTTAATACAAATTTTAGTAGTAGTTTCAAAAATGTTTAATTACGATTAACATCTATATGTTTCCTCTGAGACTTTAAATAATACATAAATATGCTTCATTTATCCAGTAGAAATCTATTTTGAATTATAAACTTTTGAGTCAGACTATAAAATGCTTACCATTTTCATGCCAAGAAGATCTATTTCATTACCAATTGTAGGAAAATGTTTCGGTAGAGGTTTTAATATCACGGAATAAAAAAAAGCATGATATAGTTCAAAATAATGATTTGCTTATGATAATATTTTTTGTGAATTGGAAAACATTGTACCTATATAAATTTTAAATAAAAACTTTAAAAAATTAATATTTTTATTTGACTATTGTCCATAATGATGGTAAAAGAAAGTATTGTTTTAATTTTTTGTGTAAAACATTTCAGCTATAAAAATGCAATTATTCAGACTTACAGTAGAGGATAAATCTAATATCTTAAAATATATTTAACACATTTTTTATTACTTACAAATTTTAACAAAGAATTAAAAAAATCGTTTTAAATTTCTTTTTGAATTCCGTTGTTTTAATTAAAATAAAGAAGAGTAAAACAACATTGAAAAGTGGTAAAATATCTCATATTAATCACATAAATTCACATATTATGTATTTTTACTGTAAAACACCTCACAATTTTAATGCATAAATTTTGAAAAATAATAATAATATTCTCTTAAAAAATATAGTACTATCCTAAGGAATTCAAAATTTCTCATCAAAACAATAATTTAAAAAACCATATTGTGTGTGTCTCTTAATTAAACTCTAATAAATATATTTATGTTGATAAGAGAGGAGAGATGTGAGAGAGAGAGAGAGAGCGTGTTACTATATTAGCTTGTGAAAGGTGTTGTATACTTTAATTTTAAGTGATATATATCCTTTAATTTTCCCGACCGATGGCTGAGTGGTTAGCGTTCCAGCCTCACAAGCTGTGGGTCCCGGGTTCGAATCCCGGTCCAGGCATGAATGTTACTTTCATTCTCTGTATTTTTCTGTCATTTCTTCTATGATGATGTATGAATGTGGCCCACCTTATTAACGGGTTTGTGGTGGTAATGCGCCGGCAATGCTATTCGCCTCCGTGACTTGGTTCACAGGTGCACACTGGGTAACGACACATGAGTAACAGTTACTGGCCTTACTGTGGCATAGAGTTGTCACCCAAGTGCCCGCCATTGGAAAAAAATCTTTTAATTATAGAATTTTTAACTGTATTATATTAGTTCAAATGTAATAAGTAGCTTAATTTATAAAAAATTATATACCTAAAAGTATACAAAATTTTTTATGTTTATATCTGGAAACATTTTAATAAGCAAAACTTTTAAAAGAAAAGTTCACATTGTTTAGTAATATGATATTACTTTGAGTTCAGCTGTGCTGAAATTTTATTTATTTGTTTATTTTTGAATGGTGGGTGCAACCTTTTGTGTGTGTGAAAAACTTTTAAAAAACCTTTGAATCAGCAAAAATCAAAGGTAAATTAGATCGTAAGCACCTTTTTAACCTATACTTATTGTGCAAGAAACTACACATGTAATTTATAAATAGATTTCAAATTCTTTATTAAAATCATATTTTTTATGACTCAGTGATTTGTACATTTCATCCGTACTATATTTTAGAATGAATTCTAGTTAAAATTCGTTATAAACAGAAATTATTCATTAACATGTATTAAATATTAATACTACAAATTAAATAGCGCATGCAGAATATTATTTTTAAATTATTTAAATACCATTCTTTAAAATATTTATATAATAGTATAGCAAAAACATTTTTTCTGTAAAATTTTACTTTTATTTAACAAAAACCATCAATACCAAGCGCTTAAGCCATTAGCTCACGTGGGCTTTCCAATACTTTTTAACAATATTTAGAAGCCGATAAAATGTAATACAGATATTTGCTTTTCAAAAAGCATAGACTAATTAGAATAAAACAAAATGCAGTTTGGTTTATCTACCACTCTGATTCTGAACAGGTGGTCTTGCTAACAGTCATTTTTTGTCCGACTTCTAAATAGAATCACCTAATTGTCTAATTAGAAAAACTAAGAACAGTTCTTTTTTCTCCTCCCAGAATCCTCCTTCTTTTATCCATGGTATGTTGAATCATGTCCTGTTAAAGAATTTTCTGAAGAGGTAAGTTAACAGATAATTTAGTTATGTGAAATGATAGGGGTCTCATTAATACATTGCTTTATCAAAGTTCCTTTTTTCAGGCAGCTTTTTTTATTGACTATGATTCCACAATAAGCTTGAGTGTATTGGAAAGAAATTCTGTGTGACAGAACCTTAAGCAAAAGCCTTCAACCCAAGAATCTTTGAAAACTATTTTGATTATTTAAAAGCTTTTGTGTGATGAATACTTTTTTATTCTGGCAATTTGAATATTTTTACAAAAGAATAACTAAGTATCGACAGCTGTAAAATAGTTTTTGCAATGGCTTCAATGTCACCGTCACTGGCATTAGTCATGGTTGTTGTTGTTGGCTTATCCTCTTTAAATATCTGACATTTGTCAGATCAACTCCATTAAATTGTTGACAGTTAGAAAGTCAATGACTAGGAAGGGATTTGAGGATAAATCCTCCTGGGAAAGTCCGACGCAATCCAGAATATGTTTCGGTGAGGCTGGATGTTCACAGAATTTTTTACAAGTGGGATACATTTTTATACCACGTTCAAACGATAAACATTTTAGATGTCCACTTGAGGTATGTTGGTGGAATTTGCCAGATTGAATTAGGTCTAAATTTTTCATTAGAGTAAAGTTCCTGATATGTAAGTGATAAATCAGTGGGCGTATCTTCCTCACTGCCCTCTTTGGCCCATCGAACTGCGGTTGATTGGCCAAAGAGTCATGGTGATAAGCAGAAACTAAAAAACTCATTGTGGATACTGCTCCATCATTGTGTGCACTTCTCTAACAAAAAGACATCAGTGCAAACATCATTCCACTCAATTAGAGAATAGAGAATCTCAATAGTCCCCAATATTATACTTCTTTATTGCGAAATGCTCATTTTATTTTAACAACTCTAACTAATTTGTTAGAGATTAAGAGACCTTGCACTAATATATGTAATATTGTTCTACTATTTTGACCATTATACTTATCTTTATCTTAAAGTGAACTTAAATACGAAAAAGTGCCATGCATTGGAATTTTGCAAATTCTCTTGCACACGAAAATTTGTTTTATTTTCTTTGAGGCCCAGCACTGAATTCTACGCATAAATAAAAACAAAGGAATATTTTGGATTCTCTTTGTATTATAAAGCGTCATAAAGAGGGAATATATATTGGATTTTCTTCATGACACTCTGGTAATAGTTTCTTCCAAAATGTGTTGCAGTTTTTCTTACTTCTAGTCTCTTTTATCAAGAAAATATTTTTCTTCATCAATTGTAATTTTAAGAAAAATTACAATTGACTGATAATAATTTCTTTACTCAGAAATATGTGACATCGTAATTCATGTCGCATTTGAATAGTCCTAAGCAACGTTGAAACTCAAAATTACGACTCTTCTTAACGAATTTGAAATACGAATGAATATTTTAACGAATTATGACTAAAATTTAAACAAATTAAAATAGATTTTAGAATTAAAATTTATTTTGTAACAGAAATATTCTACCAGTCAGAGTGGCAACAAGAATTTTATTTCATTGACCATAGCAACCATAAAAAAACAAGTAATCTAACTTGTTGCCAAGATGTCATCTGCTAAAATATTATACTCCCCAATTTAGTATGTTGTTGTTGCATGTCCCTTTTGGCTACCAACGTCAGATCAAGTCTATAACCTTGAACACTCCCAAAAAATTTAGCACCATCAAAGGATCATCGTATAAATCTTGCTTGAATAAGCACTAGGTACGTAAGGATATGTTCTGGCGTAGCTTGTTCAATGAAACCTTCGGAACAGGTCTCGAAAATTTTGAGGCCTTCAGAAAATTCTAATGATCTGAGGTGACCACTTCGAAAGCGGTGGAGAGTAGTTTGTTCCTGTCTTTTAAAGTCGTAGTGAGCCTCCCGAACGAGAATATTGATACCATTGATACTCTTGTGGGACAATCCACGTGGTCTTAATCCTGCATTTTATTCTTGAAAGGATTTCAAAGAAACAATTTAGTATTAAATGGTGTGTCCTGTTCTAGAACTGTTATCGTGTGTCTTGCTCTCAGCAAAGTGAAGCATCATTTGCCACTGGCAGTGGTTGGGAGAGTGACCACGCCGTATTCTCCTTCACTGTGTTGCTGGAGCTCCGTGGGTTGGGGACGTGTCCACGTTAATAGGTGACTTCCAAAGTACTTCCGCTGGCGTGGCGTGGATGTGGAGAGGAAGGTGCCAACTCAGGTGTGACCTCATCACATGACCGTGGTTCAAAATGACGAGGCAGTTGGTGATGGCCGAGGATTCCAAACCCGTTAACCTAAAGGTACAGTCCGTCGCCTGGTAAATCGCCTGGACAGCTATGTATGTATGTGTCCTGCTCTTTTCTTATGAATATTTAATGATTTTCATTGCTAACAAATTTTTCTTTTTATTAAAAGAATCGTTACTACGTAATAATTAAAGATCCTTACATTTAAATCAGAAAATGAATTTTAAAAGTTAATAATTTTTTAGAAGTATTTAAAAGTTTTAGCAAAAAATATACATACTTTAAAATGTACTTAAGTCATAAATCAGAAATATTAAAATATGATTGATATATGAATTAAACTATTCGTGTTTATAAATAAATATATTCAAATTATAATTAAGTAATTAATTATTTATTTGAAGTTAAACAACATACTAAGTAAATACAAACATTTTGGATCAAAATTTTATAAGAATTAAATTTTAAAAATAAATAAGTTTGCATTAAAATTATGAACAATCACCATTAATATCAGATGCTTATGTTAATAATTTATTAAACCATGAAACATATATCACACAATCAAGCAATAAAGCAATATTAAAAATATCACTAACCAATATATTTACATAATTTATTCATTTTGTTTTGATAATTTTATATTCTTTAGTATTTAGTGCATACCTATTGTAATAGTTAACGTACTAAATTGACATTGAAAATATATTTTAAATAAATGAATTAACATCATTTTCCAGTGATTAAAAGTGACTCAGTAATGTAATTCATTCAAAGCTTGAATAGTAGAAATCATTTATTAGATGAAATTGCAACTAACCTATCATTAAATAAACGTAATTCCTATTTTAAATAATTTTTAATATATTTATGTAAATTGCTTATTGTTGTTACCTCAAAAATGCATATATCTAAGAACGTATTAAAAACATGTACTTTTTTTAATTAACTTTTATTTTTTTATGACATTTTATTTAAGTTTTTCTCGCATATTTGTTTTATTAATGTTTTTAAAATTATAAATGTTTCATATTTCATGAACTCCCCTTCATTAAAATACAGAAAATTTTCACACAATAATAATTTATTTTTACTTCAATTTATATTGTTTTACAAGTATATAATTTATAATAAAGAGCGTTGCAACGTTTTCTGCATGCATTTATAAATTTTAAAATTGAAAAAGTCATTTTTTCCTGCACAGTATTCATAAGCTATTACAATAAAATAGTATTTTATTAGGACAAATTAAAAGTAACTTTAAACCAAGCACTGCAAAAAAGCATTATTATAGTTTGACTCAATTGTTACATAATAATTATTACAACACATATCCTTAATTACTTTTATGTGATGCAGCATCGTCATAACATAAAAAGAGTTAAAAATACATATTGTAATAATGGTTGTTCCAATGAAAAAATGGGAAATAAAAATATTTTAGCACAAAACACAAATTAACTTCTATTAAATTTTATCACATGTATGTAAGGTAATATACACTCGTGTCCATAAATTAAAGATAATGCAATTTCAGGCAAAGAAAGAGACAGAAGCAGAACAAATGTGACTTATTTGTAAAGTATATTTATTAAACAAAAGGTAAAGAGCAAAAAAGATATTATATGTTTGACATCATTAATAAAATTTGCGATTTTTATTCCCTGGACCAAATTTCAAAAAAGAAACTATTTACAAAAACCAATATATTATGGTTGGTATGATGGTTAATACATAGTATGCTTCCTGGCCGTACAACGCTTAGGCATGGTGAGAGTAAAATTATCGACCTGGTCTTGGGGAATATTACACCACTCATCAAGCAATGCTCTCCGAAATTCCGGCAGACATGTGGGAGGTGGTTGACGGTCTGCAATTCGTCGGTAAAGCATGTCCAACGCATGCTCTATTGGATTCAAGTCCGGTGAGTATGCTGGCTAGTTCATACGGGTGATATCCTCCGGTGGAAGATATTCGTCTACAATGTTTGCACGGTGAGGACGGGTTTTGTTATCTATAAACAGAAATTCTGCACCCATGACACCCCGAAATAAACGTACATGTTGTTCCAGAATTATATCCCGATAGATTAGGGCCTATCATGGTTACATTCTGAACATGCATGTTAATTCTGGATACACAGAATAATTTCTCCCCAAACGAGCAATCCTGTACCACCTTAATGGTGTCGTACAATGATGTAGTCTTGATGTTAATGGGTACCTGGCCCTCTCCATATGAAAGACCGGTGAGAATCAGACTGAAAACTAAATCTGGACTCGTCGGAAAAATCACACAAAACCACTGTTGCGGTGTCCACAATGCATGCTCTCTACTACAGGCTAACCACAGGCGACAGTGAGTTGCGGTAAGTGGAACACATCTGAAAAGCTTACGATCATATAGACCAATGTGCCCTAAGCATCTGTACACGGTCTGCCTTGAAATTGTCGTACCGGTAGCTGAAATGAAAGCTCTGATGCTGTGTTTCATCCGTTTCTTTTGGAAGTAACTGCCAAATACCGGTCCTCATTCAGCGTTGTAACTCGGGGGAGACTTGTACTGTAACGTCTACTCACACTGCCATCATCTCGAAATCGTTGCCAAAGCCTGGAGATGACACTCACGGTGATTCAAAGTTCCTCGGATACTTCCAGCTGGGTACGTCCACATTCCATATGGCCGATAATTCTACCATAAAAAAACATCATCCAAATGCTTTGTGCCATAACTATGCGGTTGCACTGAAAGGCTTTGAAAGCGCTTGTGAACAATTTTACTTCTTTGCAACCATTCCTTATATATACCCCTCTCTTACACTCTCATCATTGCGACGTACTATCGCATCATCTGGTGGTTTCTTGTAATTCGCATATAATTCTTTAAGATGTGTGTAATAATTCTACATGTGAAATTTTTATTTTAGAGTTCAATTTCTGTGTGATTCTGAATTATCCTTAATTTATGTGGTCACGAGTGTAAAAACATGCCTAGAATATTCAACCATTTGAATTGATGAACAGCAATTTAAAAAGAATTTTTCGTGATTTATTTATTCCAAATCTAAGATAATGTATCTCAAATAATAGAGGAACATAGTTTTTTTTTTAGTTTTTTCTAAAGATATTTGCTAACAAGTTGTAAATATATGCAAATATCATTAGAAAATATAGAGCGCAATGAATTTCTTTCTTCTTACTCATACCACTAAATAAACAATTGAATCAATTCAATAAATGTGTTTTTCAAAACATGCATCTTCATATTTTCCAATATTTCATGCTCAACTTATATTTTACTTATCAGAATGACTTATATTCATTACTCCAACATTTAAGACTTCGGAATCTGTTATTTATGAATTATTTTTTACCTACAGCAACGGTGATCTACTTTATTTTGCATATATATATATATATATATATATATATATATATATATATATATATATATATATATATATATATATATATATATATATATATATATATATATATATATATATATATATATATATATATATATATATATATTGAAGTGATTTAGAATGATATTTATTGGTCAGAGTGTTCTTTGTGATTCATGTTGTCTTATACCGTTGTAGATGGACTGTATTTTCAAAGAAGAAGATGAAGATTCTAGTTGTGAAACTTGTTGTTGTACAATAATGAAAATTAATGAAATTTTTCTTTTCTTAATGTTTATTCATCGTAACATTTAATTCGAACTTTTACTGTTTTCGCCTTTCGACTCATGAGTTCAAACAATTATCTAAGAAAATATTTTTCAGGAACTAATGCTCTGGATGGTAAAATTCTTCCAAGAACTTTTAGTTGTTAATTTATTCTCATGAATTGTCCCGCATTCATTAGATTGGAATTTTGGTACTATGGAAGATTCCAATTTTTGATGTTATCTTTTTGGCAGTTTTAAAAAGAAAATTCTCAAATTATAGTTCTTTATTCAATGTTGGGAGATGTTATATTTTTATAATGTCTGGTAACCTAATACATACTATATATTTTACAACTTTAGAATTTTATCAGTTTTAATTAATTTAATTAATTAATTAATTATATGCAAGACCAGAATTATCGTTAATCTTAATAAGCTGAAGGGTTAATGTTAATAAATAACATAATGCTATTTTGACTACCTAATAGTGACAGTAGTATGACTTATTTATGACTGTATAATTTTGCATTTTTAATTAATTTATATAAAACCAGCTGAAGAAATTAAGAAGTTAATGTTAATAACTTGCATAATTTTCTGCAAAGAAATTTTCTAAATGATTATTATTTCATCCTTAAATGTAAAATATTGTAAATTTTTAAGTAAATTGTTTATTTATAACACATAATTAGTACATTAACCATTAAAAATATCAGTTATAAAAATATAATGTGACTTATATATTTTAGGATTATTTTTATAAATGACCTTTACTTTGGTAACATTTTCATAACTGTCAGTAAATTTAAAATACTAATTAAAATCTTACTTAAAAAAGTCAATTTAATAAAATTCTAAAAACAACTTTTACTGCCTAATATTTACAGATTAAAATAAATAAATAAATATACATCAACTGGCTATTAATCCTTGCCAAGAGAAGCTTCCTTGAACTCTTTCCTTTTTTCAACTTTTCCGGAACCATCCGGACTCAGGTATTACTATAAACACACGGGGTGGCACCCCCCCAACAATCCCTCATTGAAGAAGGGAAAAAGGGTTGCAAAAAATTTTCGCAGGAGAAAAAAATCAACAAGAAAAGAGTAGACAAAAAAGGGAAAGTCGTTGAGTAGAAGTAGCCGCGTTTTTAAATCATCAAGACTGAGCTAATGGGAAAAGGCAAAAACACTTTTCTTTTTACAAGAAGCCCTGTTTATGCAAATGAGCTGACGACATCTTTTTCCGGCTCCGTCTCCATTAGGGTGGACGGGATGTTGGGGTCCTACCCTCCGCCATTTTTGCTGAGTAAGCACCACTCAGAGGTGAAAATCAAATAAAGAGAGAATTGCTTATACGAAATATTTTGATCGGAGAGAAATATTGTAATTTAATGTCATGAATTATTATTAGAAATAATACTTTTAGCAGCATCAGTGCATAATATAATCAATCATCTTGAAAATAATCAAGTCAGATTTCCTCAAATATTGACTAAAATAAAATGATCATAAAAGTAATTTTTATTAATGGATAATAACCCTGTTAAATTACATATTATTAAATAACAGCATCATTTTCATTTTTATGAATGTTTGTGAAGTTATA
Source organism: Latrodectus hesperus (assembly GCA_037975125.1). Taxonomy (NCBI): domain Eukaryota; kingdom Metazoa; phylum Arthropoda; class Arachnida; order Araneae; family Theridiidae; genus Latrodectus; species Latrodectus hesperus. Next base: position 93,846,893 of record CM075852.1, on the reverse strand, counting down.
TATTGTGATACTGAAGTAAAACCAAATCATCTTTATTAATATCAATTTTTAATTTAATTTGCAAAACATTTATCAAATTATTTCATACATAAATAGGAGGGAAAGGATTAGTCTGGTTAAATGTATGACTTTACTTTAAATCTTTATAATATTCCAATGTTGATAAGAAATATGTATCACGAGTTTAAGTTCCTATATTATAATTTAATTTTTAATTAAAATTATATTATATAATCTATATTATTATATTATAATTTAATTAATTAAATTTATTACTCCTATATTATAATTAATTATCTATATCATATTTAATTATTATTATGACAAAATTATTTAACGTGTGGCTTTATTAAAAATCAGTATAATATCCCAACGTTGATAAGAAATATGTGTCACAAGTTTAAGCTCTTATGTTATAATTGAATTATCTTTCAAAATTATCATTGTCATAATATAAGCTAACATTATTTATTACATTGAAGCCCAAATAATCAATATTTAAATATTTAATAGGCTTCTCATTTGATTCGACTCATAGTTAATATGTTTCAACATGACATAATTAAATAAAAAGCTAATAAAAATTTTTAAAAAAATTATTGTTATTTATTCATTATATATCAATTTGTTGGAAAAGTCGTGCCTGTGTTTCCCAATATTTTTCTTTTTAAATCAAAGAAAATAACATTTTAAAACTATTGAAAAATTTTTTATGTCATCATTGCTTAAAGACACACGTGATCATATTTTCTATTCAAAATAATTTATTCAAATTTAATTTATAAAAATGTAATTAAAAAAACATATTGAATAATTTCTCTTATTACAAATATAAATTAGAATTTAGAATTAATAATTTAAATCTAATTTATTTTTGAATTATTAAATGGTAATGGAAAAGTTTCTATTTAAACAATTTATTTTATTTTAAAATGCATAAATTATATACTTCAATTGCGTGCATATAACAATGCACGTGATAAAGAAAGCTTTCATTAATATGTTCTATTGATATTTAACTTTAGAAGTAATTCAATATATTTAGCTTTATCGATGCTCTGAATTCAAATTAAGAGAAGCATAATGGTTTTAGTCAATAAATTTTGCATTTAAAAAATGTTTTAAACACAAACCGGAGACACTTTCTGAAACACGGAAACAGTCATTGACACCAGAATTACTCTAATAAATATCTTTAAAAGAACTGAGAAGTTTTTCTTAGATCCTCATCAAGCAAGTGTTAAAGTTTCCCTAATTCATTCATGATTAAAACCAATCATCTAAGAGATTTGCTTAGCTTGCAAAAAAATTTATTTTTCCAATGTTTCGCAAGTCTTTGCAGGTGGGATTCGTTGGTTTAACGGTTGAATGTCATTAGTTGAAACAAAATTCTGGAATATGACTCATGTTTCTCATACATTAAAATGTCCATCATTGTAACTAATGAATTACATAATAATAATCATCTAAATAATGTTTATCAAATAATTATATTATATCAAATCAACTTGAAATCATACTTTTTAAGGAAAGCTACTGATAGAGAATATAATAATTTTTAGAAAAGTTATTTCCCTTGTGTTTTTTTGTTTCGGAAATATGTATATGTATGCTTTTATGAAAAATATAATGCTTTTGAGGATAATTCTGTTCTTCTATGAAATTTAGGTGACTGTTGGTCCTTTACCGAAGCGAGCAAAAGATTGAAACATTTTAAGGAAAACTAACAGACACTTAAGGCGTATGTATCAGAAAGGAAAACCTAAGTTAACGTTATTCTGACGAAACTGTGCTATTTGAAACTTGATGGGTTGATCTATTTTGTATCTCGAACTCACAATTATAAGAGTTATAAAAGGAAGAGCGTGTTATAAGAATAAATTTCCTTATAAAAATTTCTACATTACTACAAAATATATTGTCACAATAAAAGAAAAAAATTGTCCAAAATAGTTCATTAAAAAAAAACTAATTTAAAATAAAATTAAAAATTATATTCATTTTTTATTATCTTATAATTTATGAATAACGTATTTTTTTTAAAAAGAAATACACTCCCAATATATTTTGCAATATAAACATTTGTCTAAGATTTTTTAACACTTGTCTATTTATGGTGAAGTTTTATTCATAATTTGACTAATATCTTGCACTTCCTTTTATTCGCTTAAGTAAGCGCTAGATTTTTCGGGACTAAGATTTATTATAGATTTAGAATAAATTAGAATAAAATCTCGTATATTTAATATTTCATATGATTTGCTTTAAAAAAGATAAAGTAATTAATTGAGCAAGATATATTTTCGTGTTAAATAAACTTTAGTATAGTTCTTTTCTAACAATAAATAATACTAAAAGAAAGAGAGTTATTAAATATAGTAAACATTGCATTCGAAAAAGGCAGAAGCATTTCTATCAATAATTAAAAAATATTTAATTTATATTGCCTATTTAAAAATTTCTTTCATTTGTAATCCAAAATCATGAAAATGTTTTGATAAAAATTTAATAAATACTATAATGTATTTGGACATATGAATGAAAAAATGTCAAAATGTTCATTTTTATATAATAATGTTAACAATCAAATAAATGCTTCTAAATTATTCAAATTGAAATAATATACCACAAAAATCCAAGTACACTTATAGATTAATAAAGTTTATAGTTAATTAGTAATAGTAATTAATATATATATATATATATATATATATATATATATATATATATATATATATATATATATATATATATATATATATATATATATATTACGATGACAAATTCTTCGTTGTTCTTTTAGATTAGATATACCTCTTATAGATTGAATTTTTATATAGCAAAACTATTCGCCAACTTATAAAACAATAAATGAAATGTAACATTGAATTAAACTAATTAAATACATTTAATGTTACAAAATGAGATTTGTTTTCTTAAATCAGCTTTCGTTTAAAAAATTCTCTTCAAATCAGTACCAAATATGTCTGCCGGAGTTTTAAACTCGACATTTGAATTACTCGCAGTATCCATGGCAACTGACCATATTCAAATGCGGATTTCAATGACTGCCACTTATCTTGTGCAATCAAATGAAATGGCGCTTAGCAATGGGTTGTGTGTCAAATGTTTTTGAACCCCTTCAACCAGGAAATGACGCTTTCGCTTTAAAGCGTTTTCTCCGACGTTTAATGTGAAGGGTCTCCATCCCCGTTTTTGAAGACACCTCCTTATCCTGAAAACGGAAACATCAACAACCACAGTCATACTACGCTTGGTCCCACTTTGGGGGAAGAGGAAAACAAATTGAAAATACATGCATTTTTGATAAATATTATAAATTATTTTAAACTTTTTATATACTTCTTGCATACATCATATGTACAAATAAATATTTTTGATTTATTTACACACATTTTAAAAAGGATTAAAACGATAACATATGAACCAAATATAGGTAAATGTTATGTATTTTTAATAATTTTTTATTTCTTAAAATAGAACATTTTTTTAAAAGTTTAACTAACATAATATTAATAATAATAAAGAAATAGGTTTTCTATAATTTTATAAATATAGTAACTTAAACATGCATTATTATGCAATTTGAAATTATTTTCAGTAATTTTTCTACTTTCGCTTATAATTTGGCCACTCATAAGTCATTAGTCATTTACAGTGACATATGCTTGATAGAGAATGGAATACATTATCCTCTAACTAATTAAATCATTACCTCCATCATATTATGTCAATGAAAAAATTAATCTTTATTAGATTCCTTCACCACTTCCTAAGCATTCATAAACTGAATCTGGAAGCAAAAGTAAGTTTTTCGGTATCTGAGAATGATTTATAGTTCACATTTAACAATTGATGCACTAATCTTTTTACATAAAAAAATGCATACATACAAACATATATATATATATATATATATATATATATATATATATATATATATATATATATATATATATATATATATATATATATATATATATATATGTAATGGAAGCTCGTTGGCTTGGTAATGGTGCTTCACACTCCAAACGCAAAGCATAGGTCCGAGGCTGGATACTTGGGCTGAGGTAAGGTCGTCTCAGCCTTTCATCCCTTCAATAAGATGATAAATTGAGTACCAAGCATGCTTGGGAATTAAACATTGCGGGCTTCGCATTAGGCTGACCATTTAGCCGGGATTTCACACCCCAGGCATTCTGTCCGATTACAATAAGTGAAAATAAGGACTAACTGCTTGATCGGAAACTTATTTCTTATTAGATTGTTATTATTAATTTTACTGTATTATTAGATTATTTATATTATGATATTGTTAGATTAACTTATTTGTGCCTTAGGCCTCTTTCACACTAGACGACTTTTATTGTACGACAAAAAATCGTCAGAAATTTTATATGAGAAGTTATTAAAGAACAAACAATAGAGACTGGTCACACAATATCGTTTCCCATTCAGTGTGAAAGAGGGCAATCTATTGTGGGGTTTTTTAATAACTTCCCACGATAAAATATTAGACGACTTTTTATCATACGATAAAAGTCATCTAGTGTGAAAGAGGCCTTAGAGACTGATATTTTTTTATTTGGCAGCTCAGTCTTGTATTAAGAGTAATTTTTAAAAACATTTGTTAAGACAAAAGCAATAGAAAGAAATTTTGAATTTTCAGCTATGTTTTTTTATCATTATCAAAATTAATTGAAATTTCAAAATGGTCTAAATTTTATTTTTAAAAAAGTCGAATCGTAAACTATTTTAATTGAATTTTATTGTTATTTTCAATGTTCGCATTTAATTAAATTTGTTTTTAGCTATGCTTAATGTATAGAAAGTTAAATTGTTTCAGAATTAATGAAATTTATATAATGTATACAAAAATGTATTTGAAACTGCTTTGAATTGGATGTCGCGTCGGCAAGTTTGCTCATATGCAAATTGTCAAGCGGATACTCGACTTGGCTGGTAAAAAACGAAAGAATGCAATAAAACGAACTTACTCTGACCAAGATGTTCAGCAATCGACTTCATTTATAGTAATGTACTTACATACTGTATTAATGTACAGCACTTGTAAGTACTTTAATGTGCAAAAGTGTTGTCTTTCCATTTAATTTTAAGTTCTTTCTGTTTTAAAATATGTTGTTTTTCCACCATTTTCAACGTTCAATAGTTAATTAAAATAAATACTATTTTTGAAAAAATTTAATTAACCAAATTTTTAACACCCGAATGAAATCCGGTCCAATTTATTTGGATTGTTGGAGTTCAACTGTATACGTTTTCACTTATTTCATTTAAATGCTAAATTATAATAGTGAGATATAACGATTTCTATTAAGCCCATATTACAGATTTGACGTGAATGATATACTGTCCTTCAGAAGTTAATGAGTAGGTCTCTATTTGATATCTCTCTAAATATATTACTTTAAAATACTTTTATATATGACATTTTTCAGCCTCATATAACTATTAGACCTGAATTAAAATGATTATTCCATATAGTATTTAGATTCATGTCATTTAATGCTATAAATCACATCACAGTTTGCATACATTACATTATATTTTGCATATATGCAACAATTTTGCATCCAACCACTCAAAAATATATCGAAAATTTCGTGCCCAAAATACATTTCATTGAGTCCATTATACAGAAAACAATTGACGAGTGAAACAATTTCTCTTTAGTGAATGTTTGTATCCCTTGAGGGGTTTGTACATGTTAGGGAGAGAGGAAAAATCCTGAGCAGGATATTACATATGTAGGTAACGTAATCAAAATCCAGTTCCCACTGAAATAGAAATTTTGAAGAAACAACAAGAGACAAGGAATCCATTTCCTTCTCAGCAACAAAAACCAAAAATGCGAGAAGATTGTAATGCCTGGGAAAAACTAGAGTTACATTTTAAAATTTTCATAATTCAAAATTATTAGCTACATGTAAAATACTTATGAATATAACTCACAGAATATATAGCAACAATATAATTGATAAAAATTAAAATACAATAATAATATATACTAAAATTATTATAACTAACAATAGCTTAAATGAACAAAATGATGTATTAAAATATAGTTTAATTAATATATTATTAAGTTCAAAATTATTTTTGAAGCAATTGTTATTAGATAAATATTTTAAAAATGCTAATGTTCTTAAAAATTCCTTTTGTAACTTATTTCAAGATTTTGGACAACACAACTTTAAGATATATTTAATATTGATTCTAAATCTGAAAAAAACATTTTTGTTCTCCTTTTTATACATTTTTGAAGAAGTTAATTAAATATATTACCGTATTTAAAACGTAAATATAAGTTCTCCATTTAATTTTAAATAAAAAAATCTTTTCATGTATATCTAGGAATGAGAAATTAAAAATAGTACGTATATAACAATATTATGATTTTTGAATATACTTAGAATTACATTTGTTCAGTTTATAAATATATGAAATTATTTACATAAAAATTTTTGTTGAATGAAAATTAAATTTGTAACAAAATAATTTTCCACTAATAATGTATGGCATCGTGCCCCTGGGTTTTTGTTGTATAAAATATGAAGCTATATATTAATTTTTAACTATAAATTAAATACAGTAATATAATCACTTGTCCTGTCTTTATAAACTCCCAGAAAGGTGTTTAATAATTCACAGTTTAGTTAAATAGTAACATATGTATTATAATTTGTGATTCTCAAACAATTCTAGCCACTGTTTCATCTTGATTTACTTTAGACCTTTGTTTATGATGTTACATATTCTCAACAATGTACTCTTATTCTCGAAGAGCGAGCTACAAATATTAAACTATAATAATACCTCAATTTCATGAATTTCTATTTGTATTGTGATGAGATATTACATTTAAAATTTCGTATTCACAAACATATAGTACAAAATCTTTAAAAATTCATATTTTTCCTCAAATGTACTATATACAGCATTACAACTACAAACATTGCTTCTCTTAATAATACTGATTTAGATAATTATAATTGCTATTGGTGGTTATGAATATATTTTTTCTCTCTTTTGAAAAATAGTTATTTTTCCTCTAGTTATTGCACTTGAGAGAGAGACTTAGTTTTTCTCAACATTTTTATTTAAATACATATCTAATTAATTGAATAATTTTTTCAATATGAACACCTAAACGGTTTTTATTCTTTACATTTCATAAATAATGGTTCTAACTATATCACTAAAAGAGATAAGCATTGTACAGAAACTTATGGTAACATTTATTTCAAAAAATTAATGCCTAAGTTACAAAGAAGGAAACCACACAAGACAAACATTGCTATAGAATTCTCGTATGCTATTGAAAAATATTATAGAATACTCATAAATGTTACATGTACTGTAGAAGGCAGAGCCATTTCAAAATATTACAAAATGCCTTCTCAAAATGTCTATTATTATAAAATGATACCAGCATACTGTCGGGACGTGGTAGCCTGGTTGATTAGTTCTCATTATCAGAAAGTAATGATTTCGAACTCTGGCTTAACCAAAGATCCGCCATGTTCACTATTGGCGGCTGAGCACGTTAAATTTGTTGTGGTTATTCCAAGTGAAATGAAATTGGAGGTTGCAGACCAAGTATTGGAAGTCTTCTGTTTGGTCCCTGCTTTAAAATCACAAGGACTCCACCCGGTTGCTTCTATCTAACTGGTAGAGTCCAACTCAGGGCTAGGTAAAGGGAATCATGCTGGTGCAACAACAAGCTTACTATCGGGGCATCTTAAATTGGTGAACTTGGTTAGAAATGCTTCCATACCTGTGGCAAAAAAAGATGGATCTTGAAAAGCTATTTTATACTCGGAGCAATAGGGAGTATATTAATATTAAAACTCCACTCTTTTGCATCTAATACGCTTTGTTATAAAGCAACATTAGCTTGATCAAAACCATCTTTTAATTCATAACGATGGTATGCTTGGTTAATTCTTAAGTGACGATGATTAATTCATAAGAATAATTGCCAAGCAATTCTCTTAATCATATTTTCGTACTTACTAAATCATTTTACCACAATTATGTTATTGTACCACACTTTATATGGAAAACTGTACAATGTATCTTGATTGCTGGGTAAAACGGCTTGTACTTGCTAAGTTAAAATGATTTTTCCTCTCCGTCTCATAAAATACTATCCAAGTGTTTCATGTGTCCTAACCAAGCCTTATACTTAAAGGAAAGTTTAATAAATTACTTTTATGAATTATTTTTAATTAAAAAACTTTTTTTAATTAATTTTTTATTTTAATTTATTTTATATATTTTTTATTTTATTATTATTAGAAAATTAAATAATTATTATTAAATTAAATAATTTATAATAATAAATAAAATAAATAAAAATAAATTATAATAAATGAAATTAATATAAATTTTTATATTAATTTAATTTATTATTTTAATTTATTTTAACTTTAATTAATAAAAAATTTCTAAATTAAGAAAATTAAAAATATAAAAAATAATAAAATAATAATAAATAAATAGTACAGATTTCCCAAACAAGTCATAAATATAGGTCATTGAATTAATACTTTATGTCGAGCAGAATGAAAGTAGTTATGATTATAAAGCACATAATAATAATATTTCATTTAATAAAAATATAATAAAAAATAAGTTTTGTTTTCCGATATATAAAATCATAGAGTTAAAAGGAATTTGAATTTCTCAAATCTTCTCCATTATTATACAAAAATCGAGTGAAATCGAGTAGTATCTTCATTAAAGTTTCACAGTTTTAAAACAATTTAAAATAATTGAATAAATATTTAATACAGAAAATTATATTAGCAAGAATAAAGGGCAAGTCAACTTATTGATTATGATAAAAATTTGTTAACATGTAGTAAATTATGTAAAATTAATTTTAATATATAAACTAATTAGCATAAAAAGTCTTTTACCTTTTTTATCAACATTTACTATACCTGCAATAATGTAGTATATGCAATATTTTGCTATTGGCCGACCAATGGCTGAGTGGTTAGCGTTCCTGACTCTTGTGCTGTGGGTCCCGGGTTCGAATCCCGGTTCGGGCATGGATGTTACTATCTCTCTGTGTTTCTCTGTCCTTTCTTGTGTGTTGATGTATGAATGTGGCCCGCCCTATAAACGGGTCTGTGGTGGTATGACGCGGGTAATGATACTCGCCTCCGTGACTTGGTTCACAGGTCCCCGCTGGGTAACGACAAATGAGTAGCAGTTTCCGGCCTTGTTGTGGCGAAGGGTTAGTCACCCAAGTGCCCGCCGTTGTTTAAAAAAATATATTTTGCTATTGCGACATAAAATAAAATTGAAATTTCTCTTATGATTAATAAAAAAATATTTCTAGGATGGCTTAAGCATAATTGTACTTGAGGATCATTAAAAACGACCAAATTTGTTATCTGGAGACATTTTTTTATCAACATACCAAAAGTATAAGCAAAATAATGTTTGACAGAGGAAATTGGTTATTCCTCATGTGACTGTCAAACATATTTTTAATCCAAATGAAAATGAAATCGTTCGTGAAAGCAACGTGTTTTTTTAATAATTCCGTTGCACAAATAGACTTTGAAACTAATGCAGTCAAAAAGGCAATAAATAAGCGTTTACGTTTCAGAAAAGCAGTTTTTTGTCTCCAAAACTTATGAATTGAGATGTCATATAATTATTTCATCAAAAATCGAGACAATAATCGAAAAATCTACAGCCTATGAAAAGATTTGTGATTTTAGTGTTATGAAGAACCTGACGTGATCTCAAACAATTATCTAAATTAATCACCCACAATTAAACATAAGAGTATCGTTATAAATACATTAATTCTAAAATATTAAACAAGCTTGATTAAAATAGTTAATTATCTTTGCAGTCCACATAGAATGTAATTTGATACATTCCCAAACTAAATAAGTGTTGCTTTAATTTTTTTTACAAATTAAAAATTAATGCGAAATTAAAATTCTTAATTGATGGAAGTATTTTCTTAGTTAAAAATCACTAATCCCAGTTATTCCATTATAAATATTTTGACACACATCAAATTTTTCTCTTAAGTGCTTCAACAAAATTTCATTATATATATTTGTATAATCCTTACACTAACATTTGCATTTATTGCAATAAATGTATTATAAACATATGTAGTACTTGTTTCATATCAAATTACTGCTTTTAAATTGTTAGAAACTTGAAACTTAATAAGAAAAAATAGTTCCAAAAATTAAAAAAATATTATGCATTTAACTATGAATTTTTCAACTTACTTTTTTAAGGTAAGATAATTATTTTTAACTAGAAGAAATATATCTTTCATAAATACAAGCAGTACTGATGTATGGTGACTAAATCACTAGTTCATTTTGACATTACGTGTATTCAAAACTACGCTTATTCTAAAAAACGAAAAAATTGAATGGGATAAATTCAGTTCAATAAAACACCTTCATTTGTGTATGATAATTTTCTTGCAAAATAAGTAATTACTTTCACATAAATAGATAGGGATATTACGCAATAATTGAGGCTGCAGCTTTTTTTTCATTCAACCAAGGGTAGATTAATGAGTCACATGCTATTATCTTTTAATGCCTTTTAACAGTCTTCTTTTGTTCAAATCGCAAAATTACTCCAAGTTGTGTGTGATGTTAATATGTACTAAAAACAGCATTAGTCAAATTATAGACTAGGAACCAAATCAGGCATAAAACTGCTCCCGATTGAAAATGCTTTGTTGGTGAGCAAGAAAAGAACTGTTCCATTCTTTGTTTTTTTATGAGAACTAATCGATTTTATTTAGCCACTCAATGCTGACCAATTTTGCAAATGCTAATTTTGCATTGAATTTCACTTTTCTGCTAAACATTTAAAATGTGATTATTGAGTTTTCTGTACACGAAAACTCTTAAGCATACAAACATACTGGACAAAAATATATATATTCGATTAATTTACCGAGTCTGAAGCTTGGAAACTTTTAACAAACACAATTTCAATTCACTCCCTGAGAATTTTCATTCGATTTCTATTGTGTTAAATCTAATCGGTGAAAGAGATGAATGAAGTAAAATAGATAAAAAAAATTACCTCCATTGTAATGGTAAGAACAAATAGATAGCTGGAACAGAACGAAAGAGAAAAGTCCAAAAGGAACGGAAATTATACCTTTTCGAACAGTACCCTTCCAGAATTTTATTTAATATTTGCTCGCTATTTTTTCCTCTTTTCCTACTCAAGTAATGTGTGTTTGGCGCGGTTGTCATCCTTCTGCTGGAATATAGACCGAAGAGTGGAAGTTATTACATTAAGCTTTTATATTTTTAATTCCATCTTCTTTTGAGAAGAACGGAAATCGGCGCCAGAATGCTCAAGAAAATGGTATTGTGTAGATTTTTAACAAAGACTGAAATTGTATTCCCCTTGTTTCACAGTAGAGCTAGTCGGCATTGTCCTTTTCATCAGCACGCGCTCCAAATCCCCAAGTGAGGGACTATCCATAAAGTTAAAGGAAAAAACAATTTACTCCATTCTCATCCTAAATTTATTAAGTCAATTAATTAATTAAAATTTCTGTAATATAGACTTATTCTGACTCAATATTCTGGTAAAGGCCTAGTTTTCATATGTTTTTAAATTATTAAATAAATCATCACAGATGCACTTGATACTTTTCATGAACAAAAGCAACAACGATATTTTTTACATTCATGCACACAAGAATTTTAGGGCAGGTGTATATTCTGTTTGTAACATATTATTCATTTTTGGTAACACTTATTTGTGCGTTTTGTACTTTAAGTTCATAGAGAATATTATAGCAATTCAAGCAATTTATAACATTCCGAAAATTTACACATGGTAGCATGAATTTTTAAACTCTACTTTTGAATTAAAATGAAATAGTAATGCTTTGAAATTATACTTTTTCTTTAAAACTGTAAAAATGATTTAACTTCTTAAGAGATGTGTGTTTTGCTTTGAGTTCTTAGATAATGTATCATTAATGTAATTAGATAATGTATTAGATAATGTATCATTCGAGAAATTTGCATTATATTTATTTCTCGAATAATACATTATCTAAAACAAAATTCCTTGTCATTAATTGAATGATTAACAAAATAATTATATATGATATTTTTCGAGTATTTTTTTCTTAAACTTCATATATCTTTTTACAAGATAAACAAGAAAGTAATTTCCCTTTTTAATGACCCAAAATATCATATTGTTAATTTTCGAAGTAATTACCATCAGCATCCAGCAACTTCTGTCAATTTGTGTCCAGTTGTGTAATTCCCTTGCGATAAAACTAGGGTATTTTGGACGCAAAGAAGTCCGTAATTGCTTGGTGCAAGTCAACTTCATTGGTGAAGGATTTTAAACCAAGAGGATTATCCAGGGAATGGAAGAGGTGGTTATCCGATGATGCAAGGTCAGATGAGTCAGGATGATGGCACAAATTCTCCCAACTAAGCCACAATATTGTATTCCTTTTTACTTGCGTAACATGCTGCCTAACTATCAAGAACAGTACACCCTTGTGATTAACCAGTATTGGTTCCTTCTATAGCAATGCCGGTTGTACACGGCCTAACTGCTATGAGCACAGGTCCTCAGCGACTATATTAGCTCAAAGTGAACTACTTGACAACTAGTCTATTAGACACAAAACATAATCGTGCGTGGGTGCATAGGTAGTCTTGAGCTGTGCGATACAGTATTTTGGGGTGACAAACAATGTTTGGAATACTTGGGAGTATCATACAGTACCCACTTTTCGTCACTGATACACACTCGATTGAATATGGATGTACTACCATGTCAAGAAAGCAACAATAACAGGTTGCCATTCGTTGTTGCTTGTGGACATTTGACAGCATGCGAGGAAACCACTTACTCAGCCTGTACGTTTTGCCTAAGCGTTGCAGATGAGTCTAGCCATTTCACTAGTAACGTTAAATTGTCAGGCAAGTTCCCTAAACGTTTGACTGCTGTCCTCTTCAATGGACGCCTGCAGTACTTCGCCGTTCACAATAGACGATCAAGGCTTGTGATCGTCTATTGTGACCTTTATCAAATAACGGCATATCTACCGACCTGAATATGCGAAACAAATGTCTTGCTGTATGCTCATTCTCAGCACGATCCCTAAAGCACTTTTCATATTCAGTGATTTGATTCAGCAGCTGATAAGCCCACCATGTAGAAGCAAACAACACCAAACAAGCTTCTTTGACGGTCCATTTCTCTTCACTACTATACGAGTTACAATTGATGAATGCATGTGGTGGACTTGCTTTTAAAACAATTGATAATTACTACTCTCGACTGACCGGTGTCTGAACCATTTCATACACTAATTTGTATACTTATTCTTACATCATTCAATGGTATTATCAAAACGGTTTAAAACTTTCTTGTTTACCTTGTATTTTAATTGTTAAATCCTATTAACAAAAGCCATATATGACGAACTAATGAGATTTTTAAAAAGTTATGTTGTTTATTAATGGAGGATATAGCTTTCTTTAAAGGCATTTGCACTGGATTAAACAATTATAAATCTACAGCTACTACATTAATTAATGATTCCTTAATTATAATATTTAATAGACAACAAAATTTCTAATTATCATTCATATCCAAAATGACTTTGAAATGTTAAAAATAACGCTAGACGCAAAATTACAGATTTTGACAATATCTCATTAAAAATATAAATCAGTTGAAAAATGTCATATAATTAACAAAATTGTAAATACGTTCAAATTGGAACAGCTAAAACCAGCCATAAAATGCCAACAATAATCCGTACTATATTAAGAAAATACGTGGAATTTGGCCTACTATAAAAAGCATAGTATCAATTCGATTAAAAATTTTCTAAAAATAGACTGATCTCGGATAGTTTTGTAAATTATTGCATCTCTCAGAAAATTGACTTCTGTGCTTTACAATATTTATAAAGTTAAAAACTTTACCAAAGCCATATGTAATTAATTCTAAAAATAGTCAACGAACACTTTATGTAATTGAACGTCTTTAGTCAGAAATTTTCTTAGAGTAACAAGAAAGTATTTTTACGGAGAATTTTTTAATGCATTCGAGAGGCGGAAGTTAAATCGAGAAAAATCAAAATTATATATATATATATATATATATATATATATATATATATATATATATATATATATATATATATATATATATATATATATATATATATATATATATATATATATATATATATATATATATATATATATATATATATATATATATATATATATTTATATATATATATATATATATATATATATATATATATATATATATATATATATATATATACGAATTCAGTTTTAAATCATTTTCAAAATATATTTATGAATTCAAAAAAATATTATTAATTTTTTTCTTTAATAAAATATATATAAATATACAGGTCAAGTTGGTTTTAATAGATAGCTAAAATTAATTTGAATAGATAATGAATTTTATAACGTTTAGCGAAAATTAAATTCGTATTAAAACATATACTTATTTCAACTGTTAAAAGATATGATTAGATTAATATAAAAATACTTGATGCGAATATTTTTAGGAAAACGATCACCACACTGGACGGGAAATTTCATTTTGCATTTGAAAATTATAAAAATATGTGAAGTACATAAACCATATTTGCTTCCTTTTTAATCGTATACCTCTTAACTCTGATGCAATTGTTATTTTTAAATGAATTAATATTTTCTGAGTTTTAACAATACATTGCCAAATATATTAAGAATGAAATATTTATTACTCTGTCTTGCATTTACAGACAATTGATTTCAACAAATTGATTTTCAGAATATTAATTTTTTCATAAAAATAATAGTAAAAATGCTTCGTATAAAAGAGAAGAAAACTGATTTTCTTATACTTCCAATTATATATAAGCGAATTTTTTTGCAGAAGTGAATATATTAAAAAATAACTTGCATGTTAATGAAGTCTACAAAAATATTTTTAAATTAGTTTTGAGAGAAAAAGCAAAACTAAATAAGCCATCAATTGGTAAAAATGTATCGTATTTACAAAATAGAATGATAAAATTCCTATTTGTAATACTAATATCATGCATATTTTTATCGGAAATTTTTTATTTACCTTTATCTTACCAAATATTAAAAGAAAGTTACATATACATTTACTAAACAACTTTCTCAGGCTAATATTATTCCATTTCATTAAATTTAAATGTCTAGTAAAATGGTTCAATTGAACAATGCAGAATAGTCAAAAAAATTTGGCTCATCTTTTTCAATTACCCCAACCGCTCTAAATTAGGCCTTGGTAAAATAACCTTAAAATTTACTGGTTTTCCGAAGTTTTCCAATTTAAGTACGTTTTTAAAATTGGTGTTCGTGAAAAATATATGTTAAAAGAATGTATCGAACAGTACATTTTCTAATCTATCACCGATAACTGGGCCGTAACATTAATTTTAGCAGCGCCCTCTACTCAATTGGAAATTCTTCAAGCGAAACTGCAATGAATGACGTCGTTTTTATCGTACTCTTGGGATAAGAGTAAATGGGCAAAAATAAAAATCGATTTTAACCTCTCGTATTCCGATATATGTACATATATGTACAAAGGGGAGGTTCTCCCCCATTTCTTCATTATTCCATGTTCTTTTTTATTCAATTTTAACAGTCTTGAGTACAGTTTGGCATCAGTTGTAAATCGTCTGTACCCCACTGATGAATGAAAGATCAAAATACTTTTATTTTAATATAATTTATAATTCTTTAACTTCATCGTTTAATAGTGAATAATAAATAAAAGATTGTAAAACATTATATATTCAATTACTTTATAGCTATACTTCAAAACATGTTTCTTAAAAAGTGTAAAATTAAGCTTATACTGGATGAAGTACCGAAGAAAGAAAACAGATTCCACGAAAACATTTGCAGCGAATTTGTTTCTTTAAATTCCTTATAATTTTAACCAGAATAAGGCAGAATAGTTTTAACAATCTAATGTAATATCAAAAAATTATTAATATATGTTATGCTTATATCAGCGATTAAAATATATATAATTAAATACTATATGTAAATTTATTAATGGTTTGATAAACATATGTACTCAAAATTCTAAACCTGCATTTTTGAATGATCGTGGTAGCCTTAAACTTAGTGGAGAGAGTTATAAAACTAATCCAGTATTGTGACCATATGTCAAATGTATTATGAGCAAGAATGAAAATTACAAACTAAACAGATTAGCTGAAACAAAGTTCGGGACACATTTAACAAACATGGCCTGGAACTTATTAGGCTCAGTTAAATTTCCATTTAGATGTCCAAATCAACACAGAAAATGTCCCATTCGTAAAGGATACATAGGAGTATTTCATCCACACAGAAACATCTTCTGATGTTGAATCCCCTTTTGCTCTCAGATAATGACACATTTTTTGAGAGGACTTTCACCCTGAGAAATTTTATTGCTCTTTTCAAACAACTTTCGATAAATTTCAACGGCCATTCACTTGCGCAAACGAGATTTTTTCATGTCAGTTGTTTCATTTGCTATAACCACTCATAATTTCAAAAGAATTTGAACCAGAATCAATGACGACTGTATTCCTCAACTTACGTCGACCGATGGCTGAGAAGTTAGCTTTTCCAACTCCTGAGCTGTGGGTTCCGGGTTCAAATCACGGTTCGGATATGGATGTAACTTTCTCTCTGTATTTCTCTGTTCTTTCTTCTGAGATGATGTATGAATGCGGCCCAACTTATAAACGGTTTTATAGTTATATGGCGTCGGTAATGCTTCTCGCCACCATGAATTGGTTCACAGGTACCCACTGGGTGACAACAAATGAGTAGCAGTTTTCGGCCTTCTTGTGGTGAAGGGTTAGCCACCCAAGTGCCGGCCGTTATTAAGAAAACAACAATCTATACGATCAACTAACTTTGTCAGGGTATACTTATTTTCAAATGAAAAGTAGAGTCAAACATAAATATAATCCTACCGTTTTTTTGTAAATAAGAAATTTTAAAAATTACATTATTCAATGATTTGTGTTAATTAAGGACTTTAAAATTTCTACTAACAGTAAGGATAAAATATATTGAAACACTAAACAATTATACTCAAAATTGCTCCATTACAAATTCAGGAGTTTTAGGACTTTTCTCTCTTATCAATAGTTATTTCTTTTTGATAAGATTAGCTGAAACTGATCGATTATGGTGATGGTTGATTTATATTATATTTAGGCAATCAAAATTATTGTACCTTCAAAAAATTAAAAAGGTAGAAATACTTCATTTATTTTTTATACTTTTATTTAACAATAAAATCGTTAGATCAAAAACTAATGTGGAATTATTGCCAAATCTTTCATAATTCATTTTACGATGTATTTGTATTCGTGCTATAATTCGCTTAAAGCTAGGCAGTAGTAGCGTATTGAAACTGAAGTCTGAGCTCATGCCTTTATTATTGCATAATTCACTATCCATAATAAAAAAGAAGTTATTGCTTGTTAGGAAATTACCTATTTTACTACATCTATCTTTCCCACAGCATTGAGTTTTCCATTTGAATCTTGGAGGATAATAAAACTCAGCCAGTCAAAAATCCTGTTTAGGCATCAAAATTAACCTTCCTAACTATATGCACGACTATCCCGTCAAATGTGAATCTAATAGAGTTTATCGTACAGAATGCTATTAAACACATCCCTCTAACAATTTTAACTTTGGGCTGAAATTGTAACTTTTATATTCTTTCTTTCGAAAATTCATTTATTACCAAAGAATGTTTTTTTTACCCATTTCATGATTTCGGTATCATCACACAAAATGGTCACATTTCTTAATGTCAGGTTGACTTTAAAAGCTTAACATATAATCATTCGCAAGAATCTCATTCCTTTGAGCCAATATCTTCAGTTGAAGGACATACATTGCATCTTTCCATTGAGGGAAAGTCACCTTTAACAACACCTATTTTAAAAGTTTTAACGATCTTTAAAATAAAACCATAGAGGAATTATGATGTTTAAGATTCTTAAACAAAGTTTTATGCCTTAAGTTTAAAACTTTGTCATTAATCTTTTGGTTCCTTCCATTTTCTACATAGAATATTTGCATACATTTTAAACTGGCTTTTTTCTTTTTTAAATGAATTTTCTGCTTCACGCCAAAAAACTTACAGTTTTGTTGGTATAATTCTACCAAATATATTTTCCGAAACAACAAGATTGTTGGTATTCGTCTTTTCATCGGAATTCAGCCATCGAACCAAAGAAACCATCTAACCAGCTGATTTATTGATATTAAAATTTATATCAAATTAATATTTTAATCTTTAAGATATTTTCTTCTATAGTTTCACCGAAGTACAAAAGGATAATGAGGGTCATCATTTACAATAAAGAGGAAAGTCAGAGAAGCAACAAAGTTTTGTCTTGTTTTTTATGAAAACCATTCAAAGTTTAATCTCTTTTTGTAACATTTATCCACCATGATAGTACACAATGCTTTATGTTGGAACATTTTTCTATAATTCATAAAAAAATAAACACAATCTGCATGAAATGAGTGAAGTTACCATAAACTTAAATTTTATATTTCGGACGTATAACACCCAGTAATAATTATCTAAGATTTCTCTATCAAATAATATGTTTTCTATAAGCATCAAATCTCCCCATTGAAAATTTACTTTTATTACTAATTTTTTATTAAATTAGAAATATTTCATAGTTTAATTTTAATTAATTTATTTAAATCTCCTCATTTTTGTGTTAAATCACTGAAAAAATTCATTATAATAAAGTGGTTAGCATATAATAAAGTGACTTGGAGCATTTACCTTGTTACCAAACAGGATTAGGTATAGCAGTGATTCTCAACTTTTTACCATGGCACACTTTTAACGGTTTTAAAATTTGGCGGCAAATAAAGAATAAAAATATGTTTAAGTTGTTTATTTGCTAATAGTGAACTGTCTAAAATAGTTAATGACAATAATTTTGAATGCAAAATAAAATGATGTAATGTATACTACAAAAACAACAGGATATTTATTATTTTTCTCGTAATAAAAAACACAAAATTAATAAACTTTAGAAATTTATATATAGTAAAATACATTCCTAAACTTCTACGGCACACAAAAGTAACACAGCACAGTGGTTGAAAATCACTAAGTTGTAAGATTAAAAAGTTATGAAATTTTTCTAAAGAGGCAAAAATAGAATAAAAAGTTGGAAGTAAAAGATATGTGATCAGGTGCGCATTCAAACATTGGACAAATTCTTACAAAATTTCAATTATGTGTTCTATAACATATCAAAGTACAAAATATTGTCATGAAAAAACCTTAGACTCCTCTGTAAAAGGAGATGTAACGAGAGCATAATAGAATACTATAAAATACGCCTTAACATAAAAAAAATCTAACAAAATTAGGAAATACATGCTGATTATAACTTCTAATCATTGTATTCATCCATAAAAAATTCCAAATTTCCCAAATTGAAAAAAATAAAAAGGAAGAAATAGGTAAGAATATAGTCAACGAAAGAAAAGTTAGAGATACTATACAATACAGAGAAATCATTAAAAAATTCAAATTAAACACGCTTCACTTAGCATTTCAAAGAACTAATTGCC
The DNA here is from genome assembly GCA_037975125.1 of Latrodectus hesperus. NCBI lineage: Eukaryota > Metazoa > Arthropoda > Arachnida > Araneae > Theridiidae > Latrodectus > Latrodectus hesperus. The sequence goes on along the minus strand of CM075852.1, from coordinate 93,827,157 downwards.
TTATAAGATTTTTCTTTATCCTTTTAAAATAGTTAGAAACAGGAAAAATATTGCTCGCATTGCATTTCTGTAAAACTTGATACATTCGAATGAAATTTGACTTGTAATTTACTTATTATTTTGTAGGATTAAAATTTCTCATAAGCGAAGAAATGATTTTTGTCTACTCATTCAAAGTATCCATTCCTATTCGTATATTTTAAAATGCACTATTTAATCACTCATTGAGAATTTGATATGCGATGCACATGGTTTAATAGAATTTAAATGAAATTTAGCACACGTATTATTTGTAATCTAGTTCCCTTAACTCTGCTTATAATAAATTGCTAGATCTTAAAAATGTTGAGAAATAAGATTTCGCATGTTTTGATTTTTCTTGAAATTTAAAAATTTTGAATAGAATTGGTCATATACTTCTTTTATCATCTTGTTGATGTTACTTTATACAAAAACCTTGATAGACTTCTTAAATTATGAGAAATTTTCAAAGAAGCATATTATACAATTCGGAAAATATTTGAAATGAAAGCATGAGACTTGGTAAGCAAGTTTTTATTTCATCCGAACGGTAATGGCTATCATTGTTTTTATATTGACTGTGACGGATCGTATTGCTTTCTCGTGTATTAGTAAAACAGGGCAACTGCTTGTTGTTCAGCTCCATGGTTCTCCACTGTCTTTTGCACCAAAAAGCGTGCAAGGATTCATGTACACGGGATTCCCCTGTCACTGATTCACAGGGCGCCTATGACACTAATGGATTCAGTAACAAATTGTGTGGTTTATCCAGTGATAATATGTTGTTACTTCTGATAAATATTAGTATAATTTTGAGTAAAAGAATGCAAAGATTCAAGAATGTGGGTCAAAAGTTACTGAGGGAAACGTCTTCAGCTTATTATTTAGCATCATATTGCACAAACATTTAGCATCATAATATGGTCAGTTATTTAGTATAATTATCTATTCCATTTAATGTAAATAACTGGCAATTTCAACATTGATAACTACATAAGAAAAGTTGTAGGGCCAAAAGTGTGTTCCTAATTCTTCAGCACAATCCAGGTGCTGTATTTCAATAGGAGGAATGTTTTCCACAAGCATTTTTCAGTACATAGCATGTATTGTTTCTTCTATGACTGATAACCTTGCGGATATGCCTCTATTGAACAAACCTAAGATTTCATTGGTCAGAGACTCGCTCGTAAAAGCAAACAGTAAGACTAAATTTTGGCATCAATGTTATTCCATGGTTCAGAATTACATTCAGAAATTGTATGACTTAATGCCACGTCGTGCATGTGCTCTCTTTGCTCAACATGTTAGATACACTAAGTACTGATTTTCGGCGTTTTTTCGCTTTATTTTTTGCTTTTAAATTTGTTAATTTAATTTTACTGCTATTTATAACATGTAGAATATTTTTTTTTATTTCTGTCAATTCAGATCTTTTGCAATTTATACAAACATGAGTGTGAAGGAAACTTCTTATATACTTAAATCTAAGTTAATTTTTCGTTGACACAGAAGTTAGAAGGATTAAAAATAATGTAATCAAATAGCAGAGGACAATATAAAATCCATTATCAATAACCTTAGACACTCAGTCATAGCTTAGATGACAGGTTAGTGATAATATTACATTAAAGTTTAAACTCAAGAAATGTGCATTCAATGAAAGTTATATGTAAGTTTAGCTTGATTGTCTTCTTGTAGTCCTTTTCTTTGCACACGAAGAATATTTTGACCGTGATCAATAATTTTAAAAGGATTCGAAACCACAATAAAAATTTTTAACTTGTTGAGAATCGAACTCATGAATTGTTGTTCTGAAGACACAATCTCTAGCCATTCAGATATCAACTTGACTAATAAGTATGAAAACGCGAACAATAATAATAAGTATAAGTGCTAAAAGAGTATAAAATGACAAGCGTAAAAATAAAGCTTACGGTTTTGTTATCATTTAAGTGAGTAACAATGCTATTTATTTATATAAATCGAATTTTAAATATCATTTGCAATTCTTATGAAAAAATTTGAAAATTCAAATATCTTAATCACTAATATTAAATCAAGAGTATTCAGGATTGCTAGTAGATTTTAAAAATCATTAAAAACTAAAAATAGTTCTTATGGCATTTAAGGAAACATTTAGCCGTCAAAACATGACTCAGCTTTAGTAGTGTGTGTGCTTATGTCGTTACTAGAAACAAATATCTTATAAGGGAAGAAAAAGAAACAGTAATTCTATCACACATAAATGCATATTTCAAAGGGTCTACTTTTAATGGATCTTTTCCCTAAGATATATTTACGTTCCAAAAATTGAATTGTACTCACTGTCGTTTTTATAACTAAATTTTAAATTATTAAATTTTACGAAATATTTGTTGAATATTTTACCTACATTTAATGTCACACATATTAATAAATACCTTACTGAATAATTTAGATATCAACTTTTTATTTTTATTCATATATTGAAGAAATTCCTTTTCTTAACTAAATCAGGATATTGAGATCAATAATTGGCCTTAAAATTTAAAGTAATTCTACTATTATAATATATAAAATTATTTATAATATATTAATTAATAACATATATAAAATTATATGTGAATTTCACTTTTCTCCTTATATTAATAAATAGGGATGTTCATATATATTATTATTACATATAATACAGGATTTAAAATATACAGTAACACTGATGATTAAATAGATAATATATATATATATATATATATATATATATATATATATATATATATATATATATATATATATATATATATATATATATATATATATATATATATATATATATATATCACTGAAATTTTTTTAAAGTCTTAATAGGGTTATTCGTTTCTTATGACCCATAGAAAGCAAATATTTTTATGCAGATACTGTCTGTATTCTGTAAATTCATTTAATTTCAAAATAGTAAATATTCCATTTTGGTTCAGTTATACATGAACATTCCTATGTTATTTAAACAGTTTATTTGAACTAATTACTTAAAAAGTTCATAATATTTTAAAAAAACATTTAATAAAATATTAAATTAAATTTTAACTTCCAAACTTAAAAAATAATCGTAAGAAATTCTGTGCCCTCTATATTTTATAGAAAAATTTTTTTTCTACTTAATAAAAAGCTTATTTTTATCAGTCGCCTTATTTTTATTTCAAATGAGCATTTTGAAGCAAGGAAATTCTAAAATCTTTAGTATTTTATTTCAATTAATTTATATTATTTTTAAAATATGCCTGTTAAGCAGAAAATGTCACTACTAATTAGAAAATAAAAGTAACTCTTAGAAATAAACTATATATATATATATATATATATATATATATATATATATATATATATATATATATATATATATATATATATATATATATATATATATATATATATATGTTCCACTTATTATAATCTATAATAAAATAGGTAATATATTTCAACTGATTCGTATAACCAAGCTATAAGCATTTAATAAGTCTTTAATATTTCTGAGTAACCGTTTCTCATGAATAATTTATTTTCTGAATGAGTCCATATTTTATAAGAATATGAAAATTCTTGTTTAGTTGTATATCCTTATACAAAATAAAAAAAGATTATTGAATGTAAAAACCTTTGACACACAAATGAAGAAAGACATGTATTTTTTTAAGATTTTTTTTCTAATTAAAATTAAGTGTTGCATAATTTTTGGCCATTCTAAATTGCAAAACTTTCTTTTTCAATTCATTAAACTATTTTATTTTTTAAATAAATTGAAATGTTCTATAAATTGAGTAGTGTGAGCCTTTATGCTCCTTTAACTAATGTAGTTTCTCGCAAAAAAGATCAGGTATTCTTCTTTTGCTCTCGAAATCTTATTCAAATAGGACTTCCTCCTTCAGCGACTTCTGAACAATTTCAAAGACTTAACTAATAAGCTCATGAACCCTTGATCTGATATCCAGGGTGTTAATTATCGAGCTAAACAATACGCAAAATAAATAAAATATTCTTTAGAGCTTATATTTAAAGTTTTTGTAATGAACATAATTTCATTTCTACAAATGATAATGAAATGAAAACTCGAATCCTTCAAAGAAATGTGTATTTATAAACTTATATCTCTTATGAAGTAAATCTTAAGTCCCTATACCTTATATATAATTTTTTATGAAATTCAGAATGCATATCATTAATATTTATGGAGAAAAAAGAAATAACAAATCATTTTTTCATATATAAAATTTCGCTATAAATACAAAATATATGCCAATATTATTACTTAAAATTTTTGTAGAAAACAATTTAAAATTATTTAATCACAATCTGTTAATATAATTTACAAATAATTTCAAAAGAAAAATTCAATTATTTAAGTATATATTATTAGTTTCCCCCCAAAATACAATATATCTAACATTTGTATTGAAAGTGTTTTTTCATTTCATTTCCTCCATAAAAATTGGAAAAATATTTTTTGTATAATATCTTTAGTGTCTTTCATATATCAATTCAAACTCCAAAAAGATATCTTACATTAAAAAGTTATTTAAAATAAAAGCTAATTTTGCATACGTCCCCTCCTTGTCGTTTGCAAATATTGCCACTTGATTCTTGGAACGCAGTTTCAATTATTGATTTTGTTTAAAGACTTTTAAGAAGCGGGAGAACTTGTGGTTGCTTTAACGAACAGAACAAAAATAATAATGATTCAGTGGAAATTTCTTACACAGAGGGGAACTGTAAATATAAATACAAGCCGAGAAAATATATCGAAATTTTCAAAGTAACTAAAATAAAATGGATGAAACTTGAAAGAAAAGGAGAAAAAAACAAAATAACCAGGTAACGTTTCGAATAGATATATGTTCTCAGAACTTTTAAATTTTTCTTTTTTTTTACAACCTCTTACATTAATGTCATGTTTTAATGAATTCTTGATCCATCTATACTTTGAGAGGTTCCTTATAAAAATAAATGAAGCAAAATTTTTATAAATAAAAGAAATGTTGAAGTTTAAATTAGATGAGACATAAAAAATGTTTCTCGGAAATACTGTTACACTCGATATATGTCTTTATGAGACAGAAATATATAGAAAAAAATAATCTCGCTCAAGATAAAAGCTGTAAGATTTTTTTCCAAAGAAAAAGACAGAAAAAATAGCAATTTTAATTACACGAGTTTTGAGGGTGGTGCTTCTTTTTTTTATTAATACTCTTCTCTCTAAAATGCAGAGAAAAAAATTATCACTCCTTGTTTTTTTTCTCTTTGGGAAATTATTTGAGCACGTGTAATTATTTTAGAAATGAAAAGTGTGAAAAGAATTTTTTTCACTTAAAATTATTTCACTGCATAAAAGCAGGATTCCAGAAAATTTAAATGGAAAAGTTTTTTTGGAAGCAAATTTCGTCTAGTAATTAGGAAAAGCAGGATCTCTAATTTTTTGTAAGTAATTATTTGCTTGAATTCTTAAACTGGTTTCTACTTAAAATATTTCTCATTTAGTAAGTAAAAAATATGTTTTCTATGATAATATTACAAATGAGATAAATTATTTCATTCGCATGATAAAAAAGTATATTCCTTAATTGATGTTCTTTAAACTATATTTGAGCTTGTGTATTCTTTACGTTTGAATTCTGCTCAAAAATGCTTAATGACTGCTTAAAATGCATTGAAATAATTTCCGTTTTTTCAATTTACTTAGTAAGGAATGCAAATCTCAAGAGATTTCATAATTATTTTTAAGAATATTTTTAACACTATCTCATCAAAATTACAGCAAATAAATTATTTTGTGCAACTTGCTGTTTAAAAAATTATTCTTATTTTTCTTTGTTGGTAAGATAATTACAATTAAAAATCATAATTTATTATTCTTATTGTATTTTACACATTAAAATAACATTCAATCATTTGTGAGCTTATTTATAATATTTAGAAATAAATAAATACAAACAATACATACATATCTTTTTGATAAAACATTAAACTAAAAAATAATTAGATTAAAGTTTCAGTTTTTGAAAGAAAATATAACCAAAAAAGTTTCTAAATTGATTACACTTAGTATGATTCACCAATAGGAGCATTTGTAATTTGTAGATAAAAACAGTGCTATTATGGGAAATAGAGAAAGTTTTACATTTAATTTAATTTAAATTTCCGGAAACTAAATGAAAGTAAAATAAATTTCATATACAATCACAGTTGAGAGACACATAACTTAATGAAATCACATCATTATTATTAATTAAAGTATGTGCTTTAAAAAAATTCTAATAATTTTTTGAATCCGAACAATAATTTTATTGAGTCTATTAACAATGCTACTTCCTTCTATAAATTATTTATATAAGGAAAATTATATCAAATATTATTTTTTAACTATTTGCATTTTTAACTAGAAGTGTTAGTTGATGGAAATGAATAATATTTTGTAATATTGAATGCTTTTCGAATGTGAATTACGATTAATATTTAATTTTAACATACAAAAAATATCTAATGAAATCGAATAGGAAATTAATATGCTGTAAAAAATAAGCTGAAAGTTAAATTAATTTATGAAATTTGTTTTTTTAATATTTTTGATAATTAAAGTAGATATTTTATTAATAATAATAGATAGGTAATAAAGTGTTCACTCTATTATTTGCAAAGTAAATCAAGCGTTTTCCAGAAGAACCCTTTGTCGTTGAATTTCATACACACACACAAGACATTATGTTTTTATTAACAAAATAATTTGAAATGGATTAGAGAAGTTTTATTTTGATATTTTTTATCCTCACAATTCAAATGATATTTGCAACTTTTGAAGACATTTTTAATTTATTGATTGCTTGATATTTTCAGAACATTGAAAATCATAGTGTTTAACGTTACAAAAATATAAGAACTAAGGTTCAACGCTTTGAAAATTCTATGCTTTGCCTATAATATTAAGTAATATGTAGATATATGAAAAATATAATGCATTTGTTTCTCATGCTTTAGCTTACGAGTTTCTTAGGCATTGAGTTATGATATTGTAAAATACTGCAAAAGAATCAGTTGCAAAAGAACTGGTTGTGCATGAAATTTTCAATAACATATTGCCAGAAGTATACCATCACTAATAACGCTGGTTTTATTGGTTTAATTCTTTAACAAGAAAAATTGTTGGGATAACTATTATTCAAAAGTAAAATTCCACTTGATCAACGTGCTCAAGGCAAAACAAAAGTCGATATCATGTCTTAGTGATCAAAACCTTGGCCACTGTTTCAAAAAATAATTACTTGGAAGTTCATTTATAAGCTGATAAGTTCAATAATATCAGGCCATACTTAATGGAGGCTATATTATATAGTTAAATCATGTTGATTCAAAAGTATGGAAATTTTCGTACAGAATTTAATAGCCAAAGCCTATACTTTCAGTAGTATTAAATTTTGTGAACTTCTATGTGATCATTAGAGATCATTTGTCTACCACTTATTTTCAGTAACTTCATTTAAATTTAAAGGTATCATTTGGAATGTCATCTCCATTATTATCCAGACATAGCATATGAGGTAACAAGTCTCAAATATTGTATACATTAACCTTTCAGTAACGATTTACTCCAGTTTGTCCATATCATTTAAAGAAGGTCATATTGAACATTTATAGCTTAAATAAAAAAAATTATTATTATTGTCATCCTTTTCATTTTCCCCTATTACCTTAATTTTGTGATATTTTATTGCTTTTCATTTGTCCTACTTATATTAATCACATCTGATTGTGCGTGTCATTTTAAGATAAATTTATTCTTGGCCTAAAATATTGTTATCTGTAAAAATCACAAGTTAATCTTAATTTGCTTAGTTTTTTATCTTTATGATTTTAATTGGTTTTATGTCACTCTGCATATAATGTATACTATCGATCTCATCATGCTTGAATTTTCAGAAATACAGTTTCATTAATAACTATGCTTTATATTACCATAGTTTTCTTGAACAGAAAGCAGTAAGGAAATTATTTTCTGGAAGTTGTTTTCAGTGTGCCAAATTTTTAATTCCTCATTTTTCTGTCAAAAATTATTCAATAATAATAAATATATAATGTAATAAATGTTGCTTTTACTTCTGCTTTTCTTTTTTAATGAAGAATGCTGTTTTTTCAGTTGTAAAATAAGATAATGATGAAATTTTTAAATTTCATATTACATTTTGATTATTTGAATATTGATGTTAATGACAGACTGGCTCCAATAAACCTTAACATTTCCTGATTAAGTAATTCCTAACTTTATGGCTCCTGAATGTAAAGTTTTATTTTCAATATATTTTGATTTTTCTTTTTTAATCAATAATTTATTTAAGATAATAAAGATACAAATTTTATATTTATAAATTGGTTGAAATGTTTGTAATTTCTTCATGATAAATTTTGCATAATAATGTAGCTTTTGCTGAGTATAAAAAGAAATAAAATGTTGTTTAAAATAAAGAAATTTTTCTGTTCGAAATTTAATTCAATTTTTGTATGCTTTTTAATTGTTTAATAATTACTGCTTCCCATAAATAAAACAATAGTATCAAATTCACACTTAAATTATTAAAAAATATTTTTAATAAATTGTTAAATGCTTAAATTTAAGCAAATTTCTTGAGAAATTGGTCAGGGCATTATCTATTGTAAAATGTCTTATATTAATAAACATAAATATAAAATTATTTTTAAAAACTTGTGTGCGTGTTCTACATAATCATGGATAATTTTTCAAGTTTTATTTTTCACATTTACAACTTTAACATAAAATAGTTTTAAAACGTAAATAAAAGTTAAATAAATAGAAACAGCATTTAATTTAACTCTAGTTGTCAAGTTGCAGCTAAGCGATGTCACATCAAAAACTTTTAACCTATAATAACGCACACTTTATAAATTTGGCTTATTGTATCATTTATTTTTTCCTTTCTTATCAGACGTTTCAGTCTCTAATTCAAAAAAAAATCAGAACTTATATTAATCTATTGTTGAATTATTTCAAATAATATGATGCTATATTGTCCTTTATTAACCATGATGTACTTTTCCTGCTTAAATAACAGGTAAATAAACTAAGTATTAATTGATTATAATCAGCTTTTAATGTCAAAAAAATGTCCCAACGAAATATATGTAGACTTTATATCCGCTTCAAAAAATAAAAATTTATTAATCTTTTTTTTCAAAATCTGAAATCATACATATTTAGAGCAAACACTTAAAATACATTTTTTGTAAGTACTACCGAAACAAAAAACTATTTTAGAAAAAGAAGTCATCCCAAAATTTAATAACATCTTCGAAGAAAAAAAAATTTCAGATCAGTAAGTGTCACTGAGAGCCGAACGAAAGGGAAATGGCTAAGGAAAAGAATTAAAACGGGTCCATTCTAAAAATGGGAGCGTGTACAAAACGGCAATAAAAGCGAAAGGAGTCTTTTATCGTGACGCTCTAAGTGAAAATTACGCCAGTAATTCAACACCCCCTACGATATCGAGAGACATAAGATGAGAGGAAAGAAAAGGTGCAAGCCAGTGGGAAAGGAGGAGCAAAGAGTGTGTATGTGTACACCCTGAAAATGCTACCGGATACAAATATTAAACCTCGTTTGTCTCCGAGAGTCAATTTTATCCCCGGGTTTGATGTAATTTGAACGGGTAGAGAAAAAAAAAGAAGCGCAAAAGCAGCACCATCCTATTTGTCATCTCTCTCTTTTCCCTTTACGATGCAGAACAAAAAAGGATCCATTCCATTTATAAAAGAAGGAAAAGAGAATTTAAAACTTGTGACAGACCTAATTTTAGGAAAATATGGTGAATGTTTTGTTTATTTTTGTTTGGATTTCTTTTTAACTTTTTTTTTTCTTTTATCTATTTCTTTCCTAAAACGGAGTGTAGCGTGAAGAAATTTTGAAGGATTCTTTCTTCTATAAATAGCAGAGGGATTCGGGATTAAGAGGTAAATTTAAGTAAAGAACTGAATCACAAAATGACTTTAGTTAAATTTGACGTATATAAAATAAATTTAAATTGTTCTCTCGTTTGCATCCCTTTGAGAATAAGTATTAATGTGAGAAATATGTCATTTATGTCAGTCTTATATTGACTTAAAATGAAATATTATATGTTATATCTTAAAATATTATAATTTAAATGGAGAAGATTTGTTATTCACAATATATGTAAACTGAATAAACTACCAGTGACAGCATATCATTTATTCATATGTTAACAATTGTAATGGGGCAATATTACAAATTTGATTTTGATATTAAAGAATCTAAGAAAAAAACTTCAATGGAAACGAAACTTCTCATTTGTGAAAAATATTATGGAAAACTTTTACTTCATTCTCAGTAATATTTGTCTCACAAATAAAAGTAAAATTTCACAAATAAAATAACATGTTGAATTATTTAGTAAAATAAAATTCAAGAAACAACGTTTCAGAATTCTTCGATTACATTTAATAGGTGCTATATATGACATTTTTATGAAACATTAATGAAATTATTTAGCGATACAATTAATAATGCATTATAAATATAAATCATTGTATATCTTTTAAGCAAATTAAATAAAGTTTTATCCTTCATTGTGATTTTGTAACGTACTTAACAGAATATGCTTTTATCGAGCAAATCTCTTAATATTCGACATTTGTTTTGGAAGAATCATTGTGTCCCGATATGATATTCTAAAGATTAAACTCGAAACTAGAAGTATCTATATTTTTAAGAATTTTGATATTTATAAATATTTTTCCAATTGGAGTACCAATTTAAATTAGTTTTTCCTCGACATACTGAGATTCTTTATATTGGTAACTCAACAAAACTGAAAGAGTTTTTTTAATTTTAAGAACTCGTTTGATCAGAACCATATTCTTATTTATTGTAAGCGTCTTATTCAGAAAAAGGAGAAGTGCTACTTTTTTAGAAATAGTTAATTGCATAATATGATTTTACTAGCCAATATAAACTTTGCCAAAACAATTCTCATTTAATATACATACATACCAATTTTTACCAAATATCATCACCTGATATGCCTCAATTCCAACGGTAATTAAATTTCATCATATACTGTAAAATGTTGTTCTCTTTAAGCATCCTAAAGAGTTATCATAGCAACTTTTCCCTTAGCTATTTATAAATTCATGTTAATTAATTCCTTACTGGTATGAGCCTTAATTATATTTCGAAACGTATGTTAACATCATATTAATATTTGGGCCGTGGTAGCCTAGTGGTTAGGGTATCCACCTTCCATCCTGAAGGGCGGATTTCGTTTGACAATGCCACCAAAGCCCCAACGAGTACATGCGATTACCTGCTCATTAAATCTGTGGAATCGAAAGTCCTGTGGTAGGTCGTTGAGCAATACCATGGGTACAATGGTCTGGAAAAAATTTCCTCCCCCTTCATATCAATGTCAAAATTGAGAAAGTGGATCCTCTGGTGGTGCCATCTATAGGAGGATTTAAAGAGCAAAGACAGACTTTCACCTTCGTGGTGCTCTGAATAAAACGAAAGACCCTCCCTATTGACTTAAACTCGCATAGCCAAGGCATAGCGAGCTTGGCTTGTCCAAGTGTCATAAGTAACAACAACATACTAGTATTCTCTGGTGGTAGTTCTCTAGTCTTCAGACTTTAATTTAGTAAATTTGAATTTATTACGAATGAGATATTTTGTAGAAATTCATAAATTCTTTTAAGTCACAAGCTATGATTTAACTATCCCAAGTACGCAAAAAAGAGACAGTGAAAGCACAAGTAAAGAAAAATACAAACCTTCTCACTCAGGTATGTCATCATGTATTTTTTATTCTGTAAAATTATGCAAATGTAAAAAAAAATTATTTTGTTTTACTTTAAAAATGTTTAAGGTGTTTAAAATAAAAAAATACTTTCGAAAAGGTAGCATTTTTATGAGTTATTTCTTCTTGATCCAATTGATTTTGATTGTTAAACTATTGAATAAGCGACCTTCGACAAAGACATCGCTCTGATAAAGTTAAGTCATGGTCGATTTGATGGGCAAATCATTGATTAGTCTGGTTAATGAAAATTTAGAGCCATGGATAAATTTCTCATCTTTTACTGTATATATCTTGATTCTTAGATATGTTTCTATTTTGACCAAAAATATCAATGATCAGCTTGAATGCAATGACATAATCTTGTGAGAAGAAAGATAGATTCACTGTCATGCATACTAACAGGAAAATGAAAATTAAATGCAATCTTCCGAATATGATAGACGTCTCTGGTCAATTAATAATGTTCAAACATGATGTGGTAACTGCATTCTTGATAAGGCATTGCATAAGAGTATAGAAATATTTATTTCGTGACAATGATATAAATATCTCACGTTCCCAGTTAAAAAAATTTACTATCCATTGCAATACAAGTTTATTTCTAAATTTTATGTGACATTATAAAAAACAATATAAAATGATTGATTTATAATTACTATTTACTCTGTAAAAAGAATATTAAAAAATCTGAATATATTTAACACATATCTTTACAGAAATATATTTATTGGCAGCATTTAAAATTCATTAGGAAAAAACTTAACTAATCTATCAATTTTTGCAGAAATACTGTCAATTAATAAAGAATGTAACTCCATTTAAATGTAATTTTTTAAGCTTAAATGCATTTCGCTTTTTATTTAATTTTCTCTCTAACAACTTTCAGCATTGCTGCATAATCTAAAGTGATTTAAGTTTATAAAAAATGTATCAATTTTAATTTCTATATCACATTGAAAAAATTTGTTAGTACAAATTATGTGTAATGTTTATCGATAAAGATGTGAAATCCCGTTAAAAGTCTCATCTGTTATTCTCTAATAAATTTCCATTTTGCATGCAGAAAAATATTTTAATATGAAAATTCATTATCACACCTTTTCCAGGGAAGAATTTTGAGAATTTATCACTTTAACATATTCTCCATTTATTATAATGAATCCTGTGTTTCCGAAGATAAAAATACATTGAAATGAAAAAATTCAATGAATACGGACAAACATTTTGAATACTATTTGCTTCTAAGACGTAAACTAAAATTTCTAGGCAGAAGAAGAGTTTTAAAAAAAATCAAACTAAATGAGAAGCATGATGAATTTTCAAGTTTTTTTCCTTTAAAATTTCCATAAATGATATTTTTATATAAGTATAAATAGAATAATGTTTTCATAATAATACGTGATGATAGTTTTATTAAACGTACTATACATGAAATTTCAGCTTAAGTAATTTTAAATTTTTCATCATATTTATAAGTCTGTATTTTTACATTTTACGAATCAAACAATTTAAAGATAAATTTTATCGAAAACTTAGCACTGCCCTACATCTTGAAATATCAAATAAGTTCTAAAAAAGTATTTGCAGTTGTTTAAAATACAAATTCATGTATAGGATTTTTTTTAATATTTCATAATTGACATCAATTAATTGATAAAGAAAGGTTCAAATTTTAAAAAATTTAATTTACAAAGGGATAATGATTATTGATTCAAAATATTCAATAATTTATGTAATTATATAATTTCTCTAACGTATACAACTTTAAATTAACATTATTGCTTACATTATTTAAGAAATATTTGATTGTTTGTAAATTTTTAAGGAAAAATGTAATCTGTAATATTTAAGGTTATTGCGTGTATTTAACAGAATGAGAAGAATTTTTCTTGGAAAATAAAGAGTGTAATTTTTGGTAAATGAAGAGTCTTATTATTTCATAATGGTATGACTGCGTTACAATCATCATCGATAATTGACCCAACTTAAAAAAAATAGTTTCTGACGATGCTATATCACGGCATACAGGCATCTGAGTCTCCTCCACTAAAACTTCGACCCGATACTTTTTTTTAATCCAGAGACTATCAAAATCGCCGATCAGAACTTGCGTGCCACCTTAAAACTTAAGGGCTGTGCTTTCTGCGATGAACCCTGGCACACATCTAGCGTCCAACAAGAGCGAAAACAGAAAAAAATGAAAAAAGGCCAAGAGTGATAACACAAGTTAGGGAAGGGAGCTAGAAATAAACAAACTCACAAACAAAAAAGACATTAAAAAAAATTCCAAGTAAATTTACCGTTAACTCGCGATGTATCAAACACGGTCGTATACAGCAGCTAAAACATGCCGGTAGACATGCAGTGAAAAAGACTAACTCCAAGAAGAAAAAAATGGATGAAAGAGAGAAAAAAAACTTTTAACTAGTCCATCCGTTCTTAATATTATCTTCATATTTTTTTTTGTTCTTTAGCAGCCCCTTAATGCGGGGCTTGCGTGTCCTCATGGTAGATGGGAAAAATATTGCGTAAAAGTTGTTGTACACATAAGCCAGCGCAGATCATTTAAGAGAAGGAGGAGATGGATTAGAAAAATATGTTATGGAAGATACTTTTTATCTGTTTGAATTTTATTTTGAGTAGTTGGAGTAATGCTTCTTTCCATCTTCTTCTGGCCTCGCATGCCCATATTCTTATAATGAATTACATTAAAGCGGAATATCGTTTTTGTGAGGGAGAAATAAAGCATCGTTGAAAGGATTAAAGTAGAGAAAAATCTGTTTTCCCTCAGAGAACATGCAGAATGAAATGCTCACAATCTTTTCTCATTTCAAAAATAAATTTTCATTTAAGAGAACGTTGGAAGAATAAGTCACCAGTGGAAGAAAAATTCACTCTTATGACATGAAATATAAAGACATACTTTCCTTAAAAGAATATCTCTAAAAGCTGTGACCAGGAAAGATTTTGATTTTTTCTTGTTGCTTATTTCACTTGAGTATAAAAATTGAAAATTTTTTTTAACTAAAATTTTTAAAAATTACTTTTTTCTGAATTTAGATGAAACTTTAATCTATTGAATTAAGGAAATTAACATAGGAAATTATATAGTAAAACGAGTATTTTACTATAACTGCTTAGCTCTATTCAAAATTCCTACAAAATTGCTTTTATTTTTATGCAGTTAAATTTCCATCTTAACAATATACAAAATAATAAAGTAAATAATTAATTTCACTCAACGATTGTACTTTATATTATTACAATTTGAAATTCTATTTAAATTTAGTTTTTTTTTATTTTAATGTTGGATGCTATGTAAATAAATGCTCTGTAGAGAAGAATAAACAGTATTTTCTAAAATACAAAGTAGTTATAAACATATATTTAAATGAATGAAAAAGTAGTTTCAAAATTTAGCACGTACACTCTACACGCGATTCAACCTTGTAACTGAGTTTCAAGTGTAATTCAATTCATGATTTCATTAAATTGAACTTTGAATTGAAATGATTAAGTTCACATTAACTTAAATTATCAGCACAAAGTGTGTAAATTATTTGAACAATTCAAAATTTCCAGGGTAACAGAGTGAAATGTAAAGTTTTCATCTTTTCCCTGATGCTCTAGAATATAAACATTTGCTAAAAAATGGAAACGTTATTAAAAATGTATGAAGAAGAATTCACACTTTACTTCAATTCAACACAATAACACAGCAGTTTTACAGTGTCAACGCAACAGTGTTTCAGTGTTTAGTTTTGTTCTGTTTTGTTTCAAAATAAAATGTTCCAGATATGCTTAATTGATTTTGACGCATTTATGGTATAAGACATGGAACAATATGCGCTAAATGCTAATAGAATGATATGGAAGAATTAATAGATTAAAAACTTAACCAGAAGAGTACACATAACTTTTATGCTTGTCGTTTTTGATGATATTTTTTTACAAAAGTTATAGAAAAGGAAAGGATATTTGGTTCCAAGAGACTTGGTGCATAAGCAATATCTCGAAAATCAGGTATATTTTATGGCACTAACAAAACATTACTCTTAAAAATATTTCTTTTCTTGCTTTATACCTTATCCGAATGATATTTGATTGGACACAAAATTTCAAAATGTATAGTACTTTCTTTCAAAAGATTATTTGTCATGGCTTTAAATATCTCATGAGCCAAAAAAGCTTCTTACTTTTCGAATAAAATGGTACGTACTAAACATCCCAGATTTTGAGCATTATGAGTTGTCCTTTACCAATAAAGGAAAACTCACGACGCTCTCATCTTCAAAACACCTAATGTAATTTAAATTATCTGTCCGTTGTGTATTCATGTATGATTCATTCATCTAATATATATTCATGTCGATTATTCATATATTCATGTCGATTATTCATATCGATCATTTTTGATAATTCATTCACCCACTCATTTCTTTCATAGAAGTCACTCATGTGGGAACTATGATGGCTTCGCTGAACTACTATTAGTAAGCTTTCATCAATATAATTAACGAATTCTCTAATTTTCGCACTTAACATGTAATCAGCTTTGGTTTCTGCAAATTCCGCTATATTTTAATCAATGAATCAGTGTTCTTATTAAATTCTTTTCCTTTATTTAATGTGACACAATCAAAAATTGATTAAAACGAAGACAATAAATGATGCTAAATGCTTTATACATTCTATAATGAACTTTTCCTTTTTTGAAATTTACCCTCATACAAAAAAACCATTTAATGATTCTTTAATTAAGTTCTCGAAAATTTCTTGAAGTCATGACATGTATAGAAAAAATTTACAATTTACTGCCACAATTTACTCAAACATTTTAGTTGATTGCCTGATGGAATGTTCAATTATAATACCCTTATAGATTTATAAAGAATTCTCTGATTTTTTTTTTACTATATCATCTCGGTAAGAAACAGCCATGTAAAGTTATGTTTCACTTTCTACACGTTTATTTTCTATTGAACAAAACTTAACATGACATTTAATGAATAAAACATGTCTACTTTGAATTTACTGAAAGCAAAAAATCTACGTAGAGTTTAATTTCTGGCTTAAATAGATATGTTTAGGATTATTGATATATTTTATTAAATATATTTAGATATTGTTTCATGAATGTTTAAAAATTGATGTATAAACAATACTGGGAATTAAAATAGATATAAGTGTAATTTTATACAAGTTTCCTGAAAATTCTCAGTTTACCTGAAATGAATACTGAATTGTAATGTTTTATTAAAGTCACCTTAATAAAAACTTCCAGAAATGAATATATCTTCAGTAAGTATTCAAAACCTTTAAAAACAATTTTGACAAAACTTATATCTCAGAATAAAATTATTAATAAATGCAAATCTAAAATAAAATTATTTGAGATGGCTTTCATCATGAAGTCATGTATTTAATTTTCATTCTTATCTTCCCAAATATATATATATATATATATATATGTGTGTGTGTGTGTGTGTGTGTGTGTGTGTGTGTGTGTGTGTGTGTGTGTGTGTGTGTGTGTGTGTGTGTGTGTGTGTGTGTTAATTAAGATTAATTTTTTAAAATTATAATTAATGTGACAATTCCTACTATTTTCTTAAATTTCTAGTCTTACAATTGTTTTTCAGGTGCCTTTAATTACTTTAGTTATAAAAAATTTTCCATATACAAATCTATCTATTTTTTATTTTCTATCTGCTTTACTATTAATAGTTGCATTTTTATATTTCTCTAAAATCCCTAAATATCTGTTTTATTTTAAGCAATTCTTCATTTTACATAACATAGTCCTCCAATTTCCTGTCTTTGTTTCAGCAAGCAATCCACGCACATATATTTTAACCTAAAGTTAGTCTTACAGGCACGTTATTAGTCAGGTGCTTTGCTTTGTGCGCAGATTAGCGAATTAATGATCGATATAAAAACCCATTTATACATTTCCCCTTCTTAATAATGACACACGACAAATACACGAGAAAAGATAATCAGAGCTCGTCCCTGGTATGTACTCGCTATCGAACTTCATTAGCGATCGTAATAAATATTTCATCTTCAGGCCCAGCGATCGCTATACCCAAATGACTGATATCTTCATTAACTATTTATAATAGGCAACGTTATTAAGAGTTTCATAATTGTCCGGCTGAAAAAGATTTGGCGGGAATACATAATTCAAAGCATCGAAAAAGGAGATGGCAGTGAGCTATAAATATATAATTTTCCAAAATCAGAGAAAAAGAACGATCTTTTTTTCACTTGTGGTGGATAATATGTTATTATACAAAGGACCTTACAGTGATTATGTTCTGTTTGGTGCAGGGGAGAGAAACAAAACTTTATTACGAGTGATGTTGAATTATTTTTCTGCTTTCGTTTTCATTATTATTTGTGTTTTCTTTTTTGTGCTGAAAAAGTCCTCCCTGCGATGTCAGAGGAAATGAAACAGACCCAAAGAAAAAGAGCGAATATGAATTTATAACTGTGTATTTGATACTCATTACGCGTATGTTAAAGAAAATGACTTGCATTTTAAATTGGAAATCTTCCAATGAGCGCATTAATATTAACAGCTTTTTGGAAATGAAGAAAGCGTGTTTATTAAACCAGGAGAAGTTTTGAGGCGTACTTTATTCAACGGTATTCAAGTATTTTTCTTATGAGAATTTAATAACATTTTCCATTGTAAATTGCATTTTCCTTGTAATACTTATTTTATTTGGATTCACCAAAATTTATATTAATATATGACAAAAAATGATGATAAATAAAAATGGAAATTTTTAGGAAAGCATCATACGAAAATGAATGCCTAAAAAATAATTTTTGTTTCGTTTTATTACGAAAAAAAATATCAAAATAGAATTTATACAACAATATCTATCTCAAAAATTAATGCAATCTAATTATTTTCTTAAGATAGATATTTTCATAAACTAGCAATAGCAAAAGTATATGCCGATCAATGGCTGGGTGGTTAGCGTCCTGACTCTAAAACTGTGGATCCCGGGTTCGAATCCCGGTTCGGGCATGGATGTTACTTTCTCTTTGTGTTTCTCTGTCTTCTGAGATGATACATGAATGTAGTCCACCCTACAAACTGGTTTTTGGTGATATAGCATGGGTAATGCTACTCGCCTCCGTGACTTGGTGTACAGGTGTCTTCTGGGTAACGACAAATGAGTAGCAGATTACGGCCTTGTTGAGACGAAAGAGTAGACGCCCAGTGCCCACCATTATTAAAAAAATAGCAAACAATAAGTTTTTAAAGTTTATTATCTAATCTGTGTCTTATGAAGATACAAGAAACATTTCTAGAAGCAGTTTCGTATTTCAGCAAATATTATATGAATTAATCTTTTATGTCGTATTATTAGAAATTTAATTAATTTTTAAACTCTCTATTTTAAAAATTTTCATCAAAATCATAAGAAAGGTTATGGTTGTTTAACACTTGAGAAGCTATTTTTATTGTTTACAACACATAATACTTTTAGTTATTATATCAACGGTTTTTATTATTTGTTGAGAAATTGTACACTAACCTATTCAGAAGATTCAGATGTTATAGTTTTCTTATATGTGCAGATAGAAACATGGTAGATTTGTATCAAACATTGTAGATGTCTTCCAAATTCCCTGTTTTTTCTTTCGTAATCAATATGACAACAGTCTAGTTGGGAAAGGCTTCATAGTGGTTACCAGGAAATAGTGGCTTCTATATACATTCATAAAGAATTCTTGACGTGATGATTACTGGTGGTTGAGCCCCATAAAATTAATTGAAACAACAGGTCATCCAAGTTGATTAATACCTCTTAGAACACACAAAATGTAGGTAGGTTTCTTCTTCATAGTCTTCGTTGATAAATTTCGAACATTCAGCCACTTTCAGAACTTCAGTGATTGAACTCAAAGGTGGCAAACTCAAAGCATCACATGAAATAGTATTTATTTCAAAAATTGAATTAAAAACAATTTTAATTAATTTAAAAATACCATTTTCATTCAAAAAATTATTTAATTAGAAAAGAATAGGAATTAGAGTAGTTTTGAATGTAAATGTATCAATGTAAAAAAAAATAAAAAACATTTTACCGTTGTAATTAACAGATAATGTGGTAAATAGAGCTTAAGCTGTTACAGGTGAACAGATAAAAATTTATAGCAGGGGTTGTTAGGTGGAGGAAGCTTTAAGAGAACTTTTTATCCTGCAACTGACTGTAACGCTTATGAAGAAAAAGTATTTTAAATAAACTTAAATATTATTAAATTTAATTTGATAAAATGTTTCTTAAGTATTTGAAACAATATCAACAATATCTCTAAAAGAAGAACTGACAAATTTACTGCATCGAGGATTCATAAAAATACCAAAAGTTCTCTCTTCAATCATCAATATTTCCATGAAATTATTTTACTTAAAAACGTATCGATCAAAAAATAAATTATAACAAAGCGTTAACTTTCGCAGTATTTAAAGAAAAAATAATCTCAAGTTCTTTCATGATATTGTAAACTTTATTACTTATAAGTAATTTGAAAGAAGCAGCAAATAATCACAATTAATGTCTTTTTTACTAAATTTATGAAAAAAAACTAAAAAAAGTTGAATTTTCATTTTAAAATCAAAATCATGTAAATAATAAAAAAACATTGATTTTGTTATAAAATCTTCGAAATTTTTTTTCAAGAAGAACACAATTATAAAATGTCATGAATTGGGTGAAAAAATCCAAAAGCATTGTATTCAAATTTTCAGTTGAACTTGTGAAATGAAATAATTTTTATTTATTATCTTATTTGACGATTTAAAGAAATGATTTTCTATATTTGGAAACTCATTACTTTTTTTACAAGAGTCAAATTAGCTTTAGTTTCTGCTAACATAGTTCATTCGAATCCAAATATAAATGCAAAAAATGATTATTTTCTCTTGTCAACATTTCCAATACTTTTTGGGAGTTTTTGTTATCCTACTATTCCAGTTAAAGTTTTTTGTGATAAAAATTGTAGTTTTGTTAAAAAATTTTATAATAAAATACATTTTTTCTTTCATTAGCTAATAACGTCCAACTATGTATTTCATCTTCATAACCTTTATGATAAATGTTCTGCATAATTAAGAAATGCTCTATATGGCTTCAAAATGAACGTGGAATAACAAATTTAGATTGAAAGTATTTACTTCAATATTCAATTCTCTGAAATACTTGATAATAAATCTCAATTGTGCTATATCTATTTTATCCATCGCCTATCATGAAAGTGTTGTTGAAACTATTTCTAGACAAATTATAAAAACACAGAATTCCAAACATTGAAATTATACATACAGTATCTCAAATATTTACTTATTGTAAACATAAGCAACCACATTTTTGTGACAAAATATCTTGAAAGTTTTTAGTAATCTTTATCATACAAGCATGATTAATATATGCAGAAGTAAGTGAACAAACTATGAAAACAATTAAAAATACAACCAAAATGGATATACTCTTGGAGAATTTCTCTTGAAAATAATTATTGAACAACTACAAGAAATTAAAAAAGTCTACAATATGCATAATTGCTTTCAAAAGTACGTTTACTTACATGTAAAACTTATATCTGATAACAATTAATATATTATTAAAATTTTATCCGTTTGTTTGCATAACCGTTTGTTTTATTTAATCCACAGAAAAACCGAAATAAATATCAAATATATTCATCGGAATTTCATTCAGATGTATAGAAACAAAAAAAATATAGAAAACCTAATAATGACAACTATGGTTTCCAATTTCATTTTATACACAATTGAATTTTTTCATTATAAAGTTTGTTATCAACTATGAATTCTTTTCACAGTAATCACCAATCTTCAATAAATTAATATTTTAAAAAGTTTTCACTGCAGAATTTTTTCCCCATCAAATTTCCAAGGTTTTTAAGTTCCATTAATATAGACTCGAAAGTCCTTATTCTATTTTATCAATTATTGTAGATATTCAAGATATTTAAAAAAGAAATTTCACTGTTTCAATCATTGCTTCTTTGTATGACTATTTTACCAACAAAATAATCCAAAAAAACATGTTTCCTTTTTCCTTTCAGTTAAAAATAAACGGAAGAGTGTATATTGAGGCTATTTTTACGTATGCGATTTTATTTAAAACGATGCTTACGTATGCGATTTCATTTATATTTTGTGAAGCTTTTTACAATAAATACTTTAAGATTAAACTACGGAAGATCACTCTAAAATTCAATTAAAATAATAATTCATGTTATCACTCTAATGGTTTTTTTTAATTAAAAATTCAACAGGGTATACAGGATATAATTATCATTATATTTTATGAATATATATTAATAAAATTTTGAATTTAGTTATGCATGAGTGGGGACGATATTTTCTGCATGTTAAGATTGCCCATTATTTAAATTATTCTGACTGTATTATTTTTATTTTTTTAGGTTATTCCGAATAAACGTTGTTACAGTATGATATTCATCATTTTTAACTAGACAGTATAAGACAATAATCCTTTCGATTGTTATTGTTTTTGTTTTGTTCCAGCTGGGCTGGCGTTATGGGGTGTGTTGCTCCACTTTTTCAACTGAACCATAATAATAAACGTCTTAAAAATTATCTTTAAGTATTATGGTATAGTTTCGTTAAAATGAATGCGTTATAATTTACATATTCGTGCTGATTGTAAATTAAATTTCATCTTTTATACTTGTAATCAGGAATAGGGAAATAAGGTGAACGAAAATATTAGGTAATTAAGATGGGGGTGATAAGGTGATTATTTATATCTTATTGTTAAAAGAAAAATAATATTTAATTGCCCTGATCAATTAAACCGCAAATGATCAAATTTTGTTTAGATTATTGTTTTAGTGTTAGATCCGTGTTTACTAACAAAAATATTTAAAGCATTAAAATTTCCTCTGAAGTATTTATGCTTACAAGTAATATATTCAATCCATCGTATAATATTGAAGATTCTAAAGTTAATAGCTAAAGTTTTAAAACTAAATATTTCAGAAGCTCTAAAACTGGAATATGTTTGCCAAAATTTGGATTATAATATATTGAATATGGTATAGTTTCGTTAAAATGACGTTCTTTTAGAAATAAATTTGTGTTTAATAATAATTTAAAATTTTGGAAAATGTTTCAAACTTCTCAAACATATTTTTAGTTCTTATTAATAGTATCTTATAAATTTAAAATTCTGTAATCATTCTGCTAAGTTATTTGGAAAATATCACAAATATTTTTTTGTCATACAAATGCTGCAAAAATATAAATATATTTTTACAATACGTGTTTGCGTGATTTTTATTTTCACAATTTTTTTTGAAATTTCAGAAATTATCTATTTTTAGAACCGAAGTTAAATTAACTCTAATGATTGTAATTTAAAACTCCATTTTTTAAAACTACAATGTAGATTAACCCATAAAATTTACTAAAAATTAATATTTCATGTTATAAATTATTATTTTGAAATTGTATTATTCTTTTTTAAATTAATAACTGTATTTCTGTCTGCAAACATACAATTTGTAATATATTTGAAATTAACACATGAAATAAGAAAACAAATTGATATTTTTTGGATGATACCACTCTCTAATAAACACAATATATATATATATATATATATATATATATATATATATATATATATATATATATATATATATATATATATATATATATATATAATATCCCCATAAATTTTATTAATACTCTTTACTAACCAAAATATAGCTTATAAAATTGAAATAAGGTTCATTTATTAAATTACAGAACATCAACCCTTGTATAGTTAAGAAAGCTTGAAATTGTTGCTTCATAGATTAACATTAATATATCTTTATTTCCATTATTTTTAAATTTTTCCTCTGGATTTTAGTTATATTATTTATTATTGATGAATAGAAATAGTGTGTTTTTAAACAATGTAAGAAGTTTTTGGGTGAATTTTATATAAGTAAATATTTTTGGAGGCATAAAATAATTGTTATTTTTGTATTTAGGTATGTTTTGTATTTTAATATTAGAATATCTAGCAAAAATATTTCATTCTTTTCCTTTTTCTTTTGAAGACTTTTTCGGTTCTATAATTTATTTATAAAAACATTTTAAATGTACCCTATTATTGTAACAACTTAAAGAATATAATACTAAGATTGTTCAATATTATAAAAGTTACAGTTTTATACACATAACCAGATGGCATAGAAAGCTTGACTTGTCCAACTGTCATAAGTGGCAACAACACAATTTCACAATCAACAAATTTGTTTAGTTATTTGAAAATTCATAATTATTTTATGTATATTTTTTATTTAAATTATAAAACATTTCTTTAGTTAAAAGTTAACAATAAACACTGCTTTTAAAATAATGTTTACTATTGCAAATAACTGCTTAAGCCAAATGGATTATAATCTCCTACATTTATTATCTTTATCTCAATTTATAAATTAAAATTTAAAGTTTTTTTAGTTTGGTTTTTGTTGTTGTTATAGGTTATAGGTTGCTATTGTTGTTAAAGGTAAGTTGTTATAACTGCCTTATTTACATAATACTTATATAAAAAATTTGTATAGTTAAAATTTGAATTATATAATAAAAAAATTATCATCAAATTAGTAAAATCGCTAGCAAATAATAACATTTTTATTTTCTCAATTTATTTTATTGGTAAATTTCATTTATGTCATTTTATTTTTTGTAGGGTTACTATATATTTTTGTGTACAATAAAATTTCATTGACCTATTTCATTTAAATATGTTCATTTGGGACAAAAATTATTGCAGGCTCACGATTAACATTTTCCATTTTCAAAATATGTACATTTCTTTGATTTTAATCACTTAGTATGATAATTATTTTCTGAAAGATAATGACTCATCCTGATAGGCTACATTTTACATTAGATGACACTGAATGAATTAATCCTTAATTGTATAACAATTTAAATATCTAATTAGTGAAATTGTTTGTATTTTTAAATTGTGTACAATAAATAAAGACTAGAAATCATTCACATCCCACAGTTTATTGTGACACGGCCGAAAAGCATTCTACAATTAGCCATGTGTAAAAACCTAGGCCATCTGGAACTGATATATATACCAAAAATAGACCTGCACTCACATATATATATGTATATATATAAAACAACATCTAACTCTAGCCAGGTCTTTCTTAACGAAGGAATAGTTAGTCACCTTTATTAAGTTTTTAAGTCAGTAATTCAGGACAACATATATTGAACAAGAAACGTGTTTTACAAATAGTTACATATCAGGCCTAGCAGAGCTAGAAGTGACAGAAACATCAGAATTTCATTTGGAAAGAAAAATTGGACAGTGAACATATTGGAATATTTTTGTTATCAGTTGCTAATCATTTTAAATATACTCATAAATTGTCAAATTGTTTGAAAAAACATTTGTACAACTTTCAGTTCATATTATATAAAATTAATACAAGGTACTTTTATTATTTAAAACAAGATGCTAAATTATCCTCTTTAAAAACAGTTCATTCTGATAATGATCTTTTTTTAAAACGTTTACATATATTTATGTACATATATAGGATTCAAGAAAAATACACACGAACAAAGAAACTAGTGCCAACGCTTTTGAAAAGTTCGCAAACGAACGCGTCCTAATATAGCAGTACGAGTTTTTAGGAACTTATTTCCGGTTGCATGTTTTAAATCCTATATTCTACAAGTGTGATAATGAACACTTTGTTTACATTTGTGATCTCACTAGGCGTGGGAATCACTCGAAATGTCTTTGGTATTATAGTACATCGAAACAGCCTTGTACTAGTGATATTCAAATATAGTCAAGTGTCTATTGAGTAATTACTTTTTTTATAAATGGAATATTTTTATACAACATGAAGAAAACATTTAAGAAGATTTATTTTTCTAGTTTAATAATTTTTATTTTATTCCATTTACTTTCAGCATCAAAATAAAATTTAACTGTCCGTTTTACTATGCATTTGTAGTATGTTAAATTTATGATACTCCTGAATTTTTCCCATTTTTCATCAATTTATTTTAAAGCAGTTCCTTATGCAATTAAATTTAAATTAATCAAAAAATATTTTGAATAAATTAGATTATAACAATATGCAAATTAAATACGTGCATTTGCAATAATTTTCAAGAGAACTATTTATAAAATTGTGATAACAAATCTAAATTGATTGTAAATTTTAATATTCTTATAAAAATCTGTTATATTCATAGATTGTAATGCAATAATCAATTCGCTTATTTATGAAATTTTATGAAAAAGTTAATTAATACTGAAAAATATTCTCTCAAATGTGATTATTCATTTTATTAAGAAAAGTTAAATGAATTAAGAAAGATTTTCATTGTATTTAATTTTCATGAAAAACGCTAATAGTGTTGCTCAAATTAATGATTGCTTGAAATAAGTAAATATTTCAAATTTACTATGGTTAAAACTAATTTTTGAAGGTGTTGAGTTTTCTAATGGAATAAAATTTGTAGTCAATAGTGTAATTTATTGTTTAATGAATGATACTAGACAATTTACATCCAAAAACTTTATTTCTATCTAATTAATAGCATTATCAAATATTATTTTGCTGTTTTCCAAGACAAAAAAGTGCTTCATACATTGTGATGTAAATGCCACGTTTAGTTAACGATGATGCTGCCAGCACCCAAAATTAACTTTTTCCGATATTTGATGCTATTAAAGCAGATAGGATATTGTTATCTAGGAACTTTAAGTTGTGGTCAAAAACATTTTAATGACCATGATGAAATTGTCTGTTATCAAACTACTCTATAATAACTGATAACAAAAATTCTCATATATAAATAATAAAATTTCATAGATGTTAGTACAGAATCTTATTATTTTTCTGCTAGGCCATTTACAATTTTTCTGCATCAATAAAAACATGAATGACTAGTCATGTACATGAAACTATCTTAACTTTGCGATCACCAGTCAAACATTTTTGTACATAGGAATCATGCTGCCACATATTAAAAAGTAACTTGAGCGATATCGTGACAAATAAAAAGATACTTTCTTGCAATAAGTGCAAGAATATGCGTTTAACTACAGGAATAAATCATTATACATTTCAAATCTATTCATTTTCAATACATAATCCTATCGATATTAGTTTAGTTAGAATATTAAGATTCGATTTTACAGTTTTATTTTATTTTAAAATTTATTGGAATTTCGATATTCATTCCTGTAATCTTAAGCATATATTTGCACTTACAGTTCACAAGTACGCAAAATGTGTATAAACAATAAGTTTTAGCTTCAGAGAAAACAATCATATTCATCGTACAAAAATGATATTTGTGATAGAAACTGCTTAGAAAGGAAATAAAATTGTCCATATGAAACATGTCTTACTAAGATTAAAAATATCTTAGAATTACATTTTTTGTTTAGTTTGATAAAATTAGTACTTAAATTTTTGAAGTTTAAATGATAGTGAAACAAAAAACTGTACGTATAGAGTATTCGTGTACTAAATAGGAACATGTACACTTTAAGAAAAGCAGTTTAGATCACAAGTACCTTTCTTATGTATATACATTAATAAAATTCTTACATACTAGCAAAAATTGAAGTCTCTTTACATTTTTCCATTTACCTTTATTTGAAGTAAAAACATAAACCATGGTATTACACAAACACTTAAACACTCAAAATTATCTTTAACATTAGCAAAAATTAACACTTAGCTATCAACTTGCATTTTTTTACTTTGCATTTTGTGTTGTTGTACAATTTGTTTAGGATACATAGCCAGAGGAACCATTAGATATCAATAAAGGAAAAATTAAAATCTGGCAACATTTACTTATTTAAAAACTGCAGTAAATATATTATCTTCAAGGTATAACAATAGAAAAGGGAAAATTCTGAAGTGAAATAAAAAGTTATTTTTTTAATATTTGAATAATTTAAGAATCTTCAATTTTAATACCATAAGCACAATGTTACAATTTTTTGTTTAGTTAAAATATTTTTATCCATGATAAAGTATGTCTCAATAATAAATTTTAAGAATTTATTTTTTTGAAAAAAATTTTTAAATGATTGAGAAAAATTTTAAATTATAATTGTTACTTTTCATTATTATTTTAAAAGTTGAGTTAGTTTTAAGAGAATGATATACTATATTATCAAATTTGTGTCATCAAATAATTTTTTGTTTTACACATTTTATCATAATTTTTTAAGTAAACTACAAAATGAAAAGAAGGTGAATAGTATTTGTATTTTTGAAATCTATTTGCAACCGCATATAAGATTAAGACAGTTTGCTTTAATTTTTTCCAAATAATATTATATTAGAATTCTCATTCAAGCAAATCTTGCGTTTCCATACAAGTTAGACTTTGTTATATTTTCCTACTATTGCTACAACTTGAAGATATTTTTACCAATGCATGAAAATAATTTTACTGTCCCAGATGTATAATAATGTATGTAATATAATGTCACCCCATAAAGAATTATGTAAGTTTTTATATATGTGTATATTTTATATTTTCAGCCTATGACATAGTACAAGGCTGCAATGTAGAATAATAACAGGACATATTAGCAATTATATTATATAGTACTGTACACATCAATCATATTGATAGGTCTCGCAACTTCATCGGAGATCGTATAGTATTAGGAACTGGTTAAAACCATCCTCAATGGAGGATAGTCGCAGCAAAAAAACATGCTGATTGGATGAGCACACACCAATAACAGTGTGGATTTATTACTGTTTTTAAGAATAAAATGCTGTGCATGTAAATTATACTTCCATCTGTTTCAAGTTCAAAATTTTTTGCTAAACCTCAAAAATATATATTCAAAATAATCTAGTTTTATACCCAAGTTAAAAATTTTCTGCTAATAAAAAATAACATTCATCATATTTTCACTTCAAATCAGCAAGATTATTTTTTTAAATAAAATAATAACACTTTGGATTCTCTCATAACTAAAGTAGTTGCATGTTTTATAACATGTGCGCACAAAATATAAAATTTTAAGATCCTAAGATAGAAAAGAAGAATAATTCAAAACACACAGAATTTATTATTTTGCAAATCGATGACAATTATTACTTTATCATCTTTAACTGCGATATATAGTTAATTATTACTGTAAGAAAAACAGGAACTAAAACCAGTATGTGACGATGCATATTAAAATATGATACGCGTTCCTTCCAAATATATTTAGCAAAAATGAACATGCAGGAGCATGTAAATCATATACACTTTAACATGTTAAAAAAACAAGTACAATATTTAAAATACTTGTTTTAGGGAGTAAAGATTTAAAATTGTTGAAACATATTTATAGATATTTTATTTTGTCCTAAAGAAACAGATAAATTAGCATAAATATACAAAACACATTCTTAATAACAATAAACTAACACTGAATTCATGTGAGAAAGCAATAACGTACAAATTGCTCGATAAAAACGTTTCATAAAAAGAAATTCATCTATTAAGGTAATAAATTGTTTAAATATGCGTATAACAAGAATATAAATACTATGTATGAGTATGTAGTTTATTCAGGAACTTTTATCTGCAATATGATCAAATTAAAATATATTCATTAGAAATATAAATGATATATGTGATGCTTAAAGAGGTTTTGGGCTTGTAAATATCTTTCGAAAACGCCTAAACATAAAAAGCTAAAAGATTTATCAATAAAGGAAAAAATTCTGTAGAATTTTAATAACAATGCAATTAAAAGCATTAATTAACAAAATATTATTTTATGTTCCTTCTAAAATTTAGAATTGTGCTATCTCGAAATAAAATATAGCTTATTTGTTCGTTTATTAACATAGTTAAAATACTTTGCATAATCTATGCTTTTATGTACTTAAAAATATGAATATCCAACTGTTAATTTTATGAAATAAATAATTTTTGAAAATAAGTATTAGTACTGAAGCTTAAAACTGAATGTTAATTTCTAATATGAGAAAAGAATTACATATTGAAATAAACTTCAGAAAAGGAAGCTAATTACAATAATAAAAGAAACAAATCCCTTAAAATTGCTTTAAGTAAATTTTTATGGGAATATTAACAAAATCACATAAATATTTTAATTATTTCAGCAAAAATTAATTATAATAATTATTCAACATGTCAAGTGATTCTTTTGGGTGAAACATTAGTTTATTATTTTTAAATGTAGAATTAAAATTTTGATATTTTCTAAATTTATCACCAATTACATAATATCAATATACTAAAGAAAATAGTAAAATATTTACCAAATTCTAATGCAATGAATCAAAAGTTACCGATATTTTCCTTAAAATTTAAATTAAATTTATCCAATTTGTAAAATTGAAATAAAAGTGTTGAGTACTATTTTAAAATTATTACAAAGCAATTTAACTTCATATATTTAAAATCGTTAATAATGTAATAGTGCGTTGAATTCCATTGAACATAGGACAAGACAAATGTACACTAGTAGATGGGCACGCTCACGGGTACATACATGAACATACACACAAACACTAAAACTTTTTTTGCATGTTTGTATTCATTTTTAATTTCAAAGAAGAACATCAAATAGAACGTGTTGCAAATAGAACCTCTTCGATGTAAAAAAAACACAGGAACTTTTAGCTTGACCTCTGGTCAACGGTTGGACACAAGATACGGTATAAATGTATTTTCTTTTTGTGCCGACTACTTGATTTTATGTTTTTTCACAGGAACGCGAAATAGTATCAAACTTAGATTCACCATAATGGTGCACGTAAATAAAGTTTTTTTAGTCTCTTTTTTGGTAAATCAACTAGTCTGTTTACATCTTCCAATCAGAATCTGTTCAAGCTGCAACATTAGAGGAACCTACGAGTAGCAGTGTGATCTCGCACCGTTTAGTATACATGAAGTTGTTTTTTTTTATTTCTGCTATAATAATCACGAGGCATTCTATAACTACCACTTGCTTTAACAAACAACACATTGTTGAACGAATATCTTGTGCAAATACTTTTTGTTTTACAAACAAAGGAAAAAGTTTAAGAATGAGAAGCAAAACACCTACAGAAGAGCACAACTCTAATATTTAGACTTACACTAAAAAGAATCTCTTTTTTATATTCATGGAGAAAGAAACATCTATAACCATATTGAGCGTTAAGCACGCCGTTGTAGTCATCGCCAGTGGTGCCAACGTTCTTTAAAAAAAACTCTTAAAATAGAGCCTTGGTGCTCAATTCACCCAGTTTTTGTGGAGTCACCAAGACAACTTACAACTGAACCACAACGAACTACACAACAATTAAATAATCTGTAAAATTAACTATTGCCTGTCTTCAACGAAGACTATTGAACTTTATAAATTATATATAACAAATAAGGCATTAACATATTCAATAAATATTTGTTTATATATTATATGTAGTCAGTAATATATAATATACACAAAAGAACTCATATCTTCAATCAGAGCTGTGGAACTGAAGTACGAATTTTGTATCATAACGAGTGTTCAGTAATTGCATTGTACCAACTGAAATTGAGGAACCAACAGATATGTACATCAAAGTAAAGAAATACCACTTCAAGAATTATAGATTGATGACTTTTTTCATGAAGCTCCATCTAGTCATAGGAAACATAATCATTATCAAGCACCGGAGCCATGATCGCGCGTAACGCTCAAGTGCAGCCATTTTTTTATTTATTTTTATTTTTCTACAATATTGAGTGAATTCTTTGTAGCTAGTATTTTGGTCCACCACAAATGCTTCACGCTTTGCTTGAGCCACTTCTCAAATCTAGGAACTCTGGTTATCTGCCGAAGACAAACAGGCAGTCTTTTTAGGCAGCCAAGAATATCTGGCGAAGTTATTTTGTAATATATATATTTATATTATATTTATATAATATGAAAATTCTCAGTCATGACCTCACCCTCTTGGCTTGGGCTCGGGTCTGATACTTGAAACGGAAAAGGTTATAAGAATCAAAGTTTATAAAAGAGGACAATATTCGCTTCGTGGCAAATAACAGCTTAAGGGAACAATATAATCACTTTTTCTTATTAGGAATAAATTCTTCAAAATTTTAGGAATACATTAACCATTTGTTGTGAAGGCCCCTTTCAGAGGCATTTCTTTATTAGATCCGCTTAGTTTCCGGACTGAGAGATGCTTCGCCAGAAAAACAAAGGCCTGCCTTTGTGGAAGCAGGAAGATCCAAAGATGAAGCTTCGAGCCCAAGCCTCAGAGCACTGTCTAGGTCATTTCGGAAGTCGGACGAGAACATTAGGTGTTGAGCTGTAACGTCCGGTCCATTCCGGGTTGTGACGTCATTTCCAGTCTGGGGCAGAAGCAGGGGTGGTGGAGCCAGACGTGGTGGTGTCATGGAAGGTGCAACAGGAGTAGCAGCGAAATGAGATGAAGTGGAACAGGAGGGAAGTTTGGGGGGAATCATAGAATTCGGTGGTATCATAGAATTTGGAGGCACCATAGAATTCGGGGGCACCATGGAATTTGGAGGCATTATGGAATTTGGTGGCATCATGGAATTTGGTGGCATCATGGAATTTGGAGGCATCATGGAGTTGGGAGGTGTTGTTTGCTCACTCCTCTGTAATTTGTGCACTCTCTTAACATGACGTTCAGCATTGCAATGGAACTTAAAGTCCAGTAAGGTAGGGAATCTCTCTCGACAAGCTCGACATTCCAACTGCACTTGCACCAGACGAAGGATGGCTTTTGTTGCCTCACCAGGAGCTTTGTTAGCAAAGCAACTAGACCTTTGATGATTGAGGCAAAGTACTTCAGCGGGATGAACTAATTGGCATTTTTTGCAAACAAATCCCACATCCACTTCTGCTTCCGCAGCTTGCTGATAATCGCTGTTAGATACAACGCCCTTTAAGTCTTCCAAGGTCTTTCCATCTTGAGAGAAACGAGCAGTGGTGTTTCCAATCTGAGTCAACTTTTGAGTTACTTCTGGAAGGGCTGTAGGAGGAAGTTGCAATAGAGATAATGGTGTACTGTACATGTTAGAATCATAAAACATGCCTCCAGGAGGTGAACCTGAAAATATAAATACAGTTTTTATATTAACCTTGTTTTTATTTTCAAAAAATAATTAATAATTTACTACAAGCGAAAAGCAAAGATAATAATTACTTTGTATTTATATGGATAAAATAAATAACTCTAAAATCGTATTAGCAAATAATGAGTTTAATTGATACTGCAAAATCATTCGTAGAGAAAACAGAATTGTAAAAAATCTTTATTCTCAATATTGTAACTTTACATTTAGTAATGAATTCACTATATTTAATAATTTTTAGAACATATTCAGTTATTATTATTGCTTCCAATACAGTTAAAAAATAAAATCATTAATTTTCTGAAATATAAATTAATGGGGAAATTACCAAATGTTTATTTAATACAATGCATATAATAACATAGTTTCAATAAAAGAGATAAAATTTTAAACGATTTTCATATTTAACATTTCATATTCAGGTTAAACTTGAATATGAAATATAAAATTAAATACTTGATTTTATCATAATTCACAATATATGCAAAACAAATAAAATAAGTACGTCATCTCTTATATGAATGACATAAATATTGCCGTACAATATTTAAAAAAATGTAATCCGGCTTCAAATAGGTGCATAGCCTTTCGGAGATCAGCTTATTAACGATTTCTAGAGTTAAGACCCGCAAAATGACATACAACATGAAAAAAACACCATCACATCAAAGCGCACTCCTTTCTAAATGCCCGGACAAACGTGCTTCAGGGCAAATACAATCATTTTTGATGAAAATAAATGACATAAAACTGTTGGCACATCTATAAATCAACATCTTAAGAAAGGATAAAGACTCAAACTCATGTTTCTAAACCGGAATATTTATAACTGGTAATCGTGTTTGGGGTGTCAACGACGCCGTAAACTTTCCAATCATACCATGGATGATGGGCAACAACAAAGCATTAATTAAAATGGCTCTAACTCGCAACGCGTGGCTCTTATAAGGGTCAATTGGTATTGTCCACCATGCATTCCTCAGAGCTTTTCGCATTATATATTTAATGTTCTACTTTATCTACTTTTTTCCTGCACATTTGTATAGCCGGGAAGTTTTTAAGTAAATAACGTGATCTGAATTTTATAAATCTAGATCCGCTTCGTGTTATTTTTTTTTACCCTTCTGCTTTTTCATTTCCAACACAATATAGCCGCTTTTATGTAAAATCAATTATATCTGCGAATTTTTTATTTTTTCTATTCTGTTTCTAAGTCATAAATTATCAGTTTAAATATGTTTCTCTTTCTTTGTTTAATACACATTGTTTTACATTTTTTGGAAATGTATACTTGCTGAGATATCTTATTTGAAATAACAGCAAATCCAGTTTTGTTTTTGCTTCTATTACTTTAAATGTAGAAAACTGCCAGGAAAGCTGGATTGTCTCAAAAAAAATTACACAAAAATGCTTATTTGAAATAAATATTTGATGAAAATGAAAAAGTGATATCAAAAAATACAGTTAAATTTATATTTGCCTTTATTTAATTTCTAATCTCCAAATGCAAATTTTGTATGTACTTATTGTATCTAAATTTTAAGTATAAACTGTTTTTTTAGTGAATAAATTCAGAGCCGCTTGATAAAAATATATTTGGAATTAATAGTACTCTTTACATTCTTTTGTATCTGATATAATCTGATCTGTGATAGATTTAAATAACTTTCCAAATAATAACATGATATACCTAATATTATAATTCTAAATATAAAATCACCAGTTATCAGATAAATTATCATCAAAAGGTTATAAAAATAGTAATAAGAGATTAAATAGAGAACAGCTATTATGTTTTCATTTATCAGGAAATAAATTTGCGAATTTTGACTTTTAATTCGGTTTTTGTTGTGTAATCAAAAAGAAAATAATTCTACATAATCATTGAATATTTTTAATTGGAAGCACATTGTTTCAATTAAATTGAAACAAATTGAAAGCACCAAGTTTCCCATTTAACATTCTGAAAAATAAGTAGAAAATTTCATTGAATTATCTAGACATTTCATAATTTAAAGACGAATAAACAAATTTGGAACTATATCCATTGAACACCATAGAATATAAGATGAATTCATATATGCTTAACCAGTTAATAATTAATGGATTGCTAATTAAATTTACTAATATTGATGACACATGCAAAATAGTTTATAGTGTTATTTAACTATACATTCAGTATTATAATAGTGACTCTGATTTATATCAATTTATAAATCAATGCAACCTTATAATTTGAGTTACTGTTAATTATGTAGCAAAATAGTCGAAAGAAAAAAATTAATAAATAAATCTAATACACAAATTTCACTGATATAATGTTTAATTTAAAACGAATGCGTATTCTTAGAGAAAGTATAATATGCCTGTACACACAGAAATGAAAAAACTTGTGATGGAAAAATATGGCAGTAAAGTAATTCAAACCAACAACTGAAACAAAATAAAAATTATCGGCCAAAATAAATAAAAAACAGAATTTTCTCACAATTTAAGGAAGTTCGGCTTAACGATACTTTTATCACAGCGTACTGTTTGATGCATTATTTTGTTATTTCTTTCCCTTAGATGCAATAACCAGCAACTTACCGCTTGCAAAAAAGGAAAGCAGGTTAACCTTAAATGATTGATTAGAAGAAGATAGTTTTCTCTGAAACGATGAGGGGGGAGCGATGTTTTAGGATCCTAAATTGCCAGATAGAAAATTTAATAAGAATCCAAAATGCCATTAGAAAGAAGGCTGGTTTTTCAAAAAGGCACCATTTTATATTCTTCAGAAATACTTGGAACGAATATAAGGTTTCAGTACCATTTTAGTTATATTATGCGTGTGTATGTGCATAAAAGTATGGATGTATGGCATGTAAGTATTTTTATAATTATTTAACATTGTATAATTTGAAAAAAAATTGTCAATTTTGAATAAACGGATAAACTAAAGAATAATCATCAAAAATATATCTAATAACTTAAAAAGACTTATTTTTAAAAAATCATCTATTTGCTTCAATTGTAATGTCAATTTTTTTTTAAAAAAAAGAAGGAATTGCATTCTATGTAACAAATAATGTAAAAAGGAATACCATTAATTTAATTTTTTAAAAATTCCATTTTATTGGACAAATCTACAAAAAAAAATTTAAACTTCAAAAAATACATATGTATGAAATGTACATTTATAAAATTATAAATTTTTTGTTGGCAGATTTTATATTTCCTCTCTGAATGAGTGTATTGATCAGCATTTTCTGAACACAATGTTTTATCAAACGCAACAGTAAAATAACAGTTTTCTTTTAATTAAAAACGTCAGTCGCTTCCCTTATCTTTTTTTTCACCCAAAAACCATTGCGACAGCTGTTACGTTTAATTCCTGTGCAAGCTCCCTCTATTCATTGGCTGGAGTGACTTATGACTTTTTTTGGGAAAGTAGAGGCAGATTCCAATCTCCGATTTTACTGCCGCCAGCGGTGGTGAGCAGAAGTGGTTGGGCGGAACTAGCAACAGTCGTAGATGACGTTTAGTGCTCAGTTACGACGACAAAGTATACCATAAAGTTTTTCCTTTACTTTTTTTCAAGCATTTTGCGAGCCTTAAAAAGTTTGCGTTGGTTGTTCGGGACTTCTGACCTCTCGAAGTATTAGAGGAATTTTAGTCAGGAAGCGATGTATTTATTAGCCTGGACTAGAAGAGATTTCTTTTCTTCTCTCTCTGCACAAATTCCGCTTTTATTCCGAATAGATTAAATTTCTCTTTCTTCCCTTATCACGGAAAAACGGAAATGATTTGTTTTCATTGTTTAAATGCTCAATTATAAATCATTGAAGGTAGCGCTGAGTGTAGAAGTAAATGATTGAAACGTTAAAACTTATATTTTAACTGTGTCTAATGTTATATGTTTTAAGATGATAAAGAACAATAAATAAAAAATGAATTTAAAAATCTTATTTTTGTAAATAAAATATGAAAATAATTATAAAATTGATTATTTCAATTGAAAGGCAATTAATGTTCATTAAATTGAAGTTCAATAATTATTAATTACCTTATAAACTAAACGCATTATATTTTTATTTAAACAAAAGCTATGGAATCTTTTTATTCAGTGCAAAAAGATTTAATTTCTTGTTGTTATATTAAATATGTAATTTTTATTTTGTTTTATATATTTCTTTTCCAACAAAATGCAAGATTTTTTTATTAATTGGTATTTTAGTTTTACTGTAGCCTTTAAATCTGTAAAAATCGTTAAAATTTATTTCCTTGTGATCAGCACGATCACAAAAATAAAATAATAAATCATATGTTTACTGATTTCTATATTTTTAGTTTTTGTTAACTTAATAAATGTTTTTTTATAGGTACAACAAACTGATTCCAAGTTTTGGAGTAAAAATTACTTTTAGAATTTTTTTTTCCAAAATGACTTCTGTTGGATCATTTTTATAATATTACTTGCGTTTATTTACTGTATCACTCTTTACACATTTCATCATTTAAATCTATTTTCTTATATGAATCTCTATCTGAGGGAGGAAGTTTATTCTCACCTCATTTATATCAACTAATAGAGGTTGACACAAATTTTCTTCCAATGTTTCTCGCCTTAAAAACAGTAAATTAAGACACAATTCATTTTTAACCATTCTGATTTCCCATTCACTTCTTAAATGATCTCTAGAGCTTATTTAAGGTGCATTTCTGGAAAGATGCTTGATGAGCAAGAAAAGTAGCGAGCAGCAAAATGAAGCCCTACGTAATAATAATAGCGTGACAGCACCCTCACAGAACAGATCCATTTTTTTATTTTGTATTTTCGGTCCAGTAGCGTGCTGCTTAGGGTCACGCAAAGGTAGAGACTAATGTCTTCTAGATGACAATTATTCGCTCACAATGAAAGAAAGTATTGCCCAAATTAAGTTCGACACGAAATAAAGGGCTGATAAAAGAATCACCAACTCCCACCATAGTAAATAGTTGAAAAATTTCTAACGAAACACATAGAATTCATCAATTATTTTTGAAAATAAAATCGTTAATATTAGCTAATTCAAGGCACAATGGCTGAAAATATTAAACAGTAGAACTATAAAGCAAAATGAATAAAAAAAAACTTGCACATTGTAGGGTCTTATGATTCAAGAACACCTCAGTATTAAATTAATACTTAATGTTAGCATTTATTTTGAAATTTTTCACTCACATAATTTTATTGCTATTATGATTATTACCACAAATTCCCTTCAGATTCATATTGAGATTTCTATTACTAATATCCATAGCTTGTTTCTGAAAATAATTACTGACTCAAAAATCACTTGTATCTTTACAAAATTCAGAACCTTCTTAGCAGATACATTAATTAGGAGCATAAAGGGATGAAAATCATTTTTGGCACATTTCTATATAAAACATATGAAAGTGGTATTATGAAATTAATATCAAACTCAAAATATTATTACAGAGTTTAAAACTTGTACAATAAAATATAATTTAAATAAATGTTAGAAGTAGGATTCAAGTCCATGGTTACTAATCTCGAAAGATTCTTAAGCTCTCTAAGAAAGTTGCCGAACACCATCATCAACTGATTAGAAAAATCAACTTTTCATTAACATTCAACTTAGCTTAACTATTTCCCTTATTCTTTTTCTATACTTCAAAATCTCTCTTAATTCCTGTCTTGGTTGTTCTAGCTGACAGGAAAATTCCTGGAAACCCAACGAGGCAGAAAGACATTACTCAATCGATAGTTTGTTGTGTCCTCTCCCATTAACGGGGTAGAGTTTACTGTCAACTTTAATTGATGCTCGGCACTTACCCTACCATAAACTAAATGAGTTATTTAGCCCTTGAAATCTGAAGAGGAGAGCGGGGCAATCTCTCTTTTCAGAAGGCTATTTCCGACCACTGCCCCTACTTTTCCGCTTAAAGCATCCTCCCTTGTCTTTTCTGCAACCATTAAGTCCTAATCCTGTATTCAGTACGTCATCGTGTATTGATTAGAGGCTTTGGGTATGTACGGACGGAACTTGGCGATTTGTTCTTAAAGTCTCCAGGTAAATCGCTGCTCTTTTATTTTAAGATCCTTTCATTCCCCCTACCTTTCCTAGAGAGAACAGTACAAGGATTTTGATTCTCCCTCCCACCACCATCTTTGTGTTCCTCCTCTCTCTTACTTCACTCTCACTCTTACTCACAGGTCTTCTGTGCGTATGAATTTTTCTTCAATATCTCCAACAGAACCACTTTATGTATATATTTAAGATCTGCTGATGCCACATTAAGCAAAATTCCGGGGATTTGTTGCCAAAGTCTTGGATTTTCTTTACTTCTTTTGAAAAGCGTTGAAGTAGACAAAAATTAAGAGATAGTTACGATTGGAGGAAAGAATCAGACAGAATCTGATTTGAAAGATTGGGCAGAAGGATTTATATCTTTTTTAAGAAGATAAGTATTGAAACTGCTCCGGATTTTTATTTGTTTGTTTTTTTATGATAAATACATTAGTTTAGATCATGTTTTAATGGATGTAAGGATGTCTCATGCACTAAAAGGACCAAGCTTTGGATTGAATGGATTATTTCCTATAACAAATCAGATTTAAGAGATATTAACATCGAATCAAAAAGTTGATAAGATTTTTGTATTTAATTATTTTTTAATCATGAAATTATATTTAAGATTAAATTGGTGTAAGAGGATTTCATTGTCTCCTTGTTAATGTCTAAATAGGGCTTATTAAAATAAACGAGACACTTCAAGCCTTTTACAAGACATGTAAATATATAAATTCGTAAATTTACTTTTTAAAACATCTGGAAGAATTATAATATAATGAAATCTATAAAATCTCGTAATCTATTTATTAATAGTACCGTCATTTTCAATC
The DNA here is from genome assembly GCA_037975125.1 of Latrodectus hesperus. Classification (NCBI taxonomy): domain Eukaryota; kingdom Metazoa; phylum Arthropoda; class Arachnida; order Araneae; family Theridiidae; genus Latrodectus; species Latrodectus hesperus. The sequence continues at coordinate 93,787,208 of CM075852.1, read as the reverse complement.
AACAGTTAAAGTTTTAATGTGACAAAGTGCGAAGTTTGCTGTATGTTATTGTTAGAATACTAATTAAAAACATTTCAAAGTTTATCACACGTATTGTAACCATTAGTAACTAAGTTATTTAATTAAAACTAAAAAAAAGAACTGAGTATATCAGTTAGAAGCAAATTTTGAATTACTACATTAATAAAGATAGCCATTTACACCTAAATTTAGTTTGGAACAACTTGTATGTTATTATGGAAATTTAAAAATGATTGTTGCAGATTAGAAAAGCACTCTGCTTTATAAATTCATTATTACTATCTATGCTTCATAATCGAGGGAGAATTAACATAAAAATAAGCATTTATTAAATCTATAAGTTAAATTGCTTTGAATTTTTTATTGCTATATCATTCCATAAGAAATTTCATTTACTAACTATTAATGCACACATCAAATAAATTCACGTAACAAATATATTTACATTAATTCTTTGGTACAAAGACACATTTAAGTCTATTTCTTGCAATCTCTTGTTTAAAATTAAACTCCATTTGTTTCTTGAATAGATACTATCATGTTACCCACTAATCAATCTTACAGTCTCGGTTCGTTACACTAAAAGGAAAAACACTGATTGTAAGATTGGTTGAGAGAGAAATTTATGAAATACAACATAGAAAACAAAACTACCTGTTCCATGATAAGATGATTTGGAACAATTTTACATGCCGCTTGTGCATAAATAGGCTGAAAACAAAACAAAAAATAAGCGCCTTCGTTTCCATGGGTTCCTCACAATGTGACCGTATCGCATCATTAGTCCAAGAGGTGAAAAGATGATCGCTCTAATGAGGCGTCCAGAATCCCCCGTAAAAGAATAAAAAAGGGACTCTGTCCACCACTTCCACCCCTGTTATTCTCATAAGAAGACCATTGTGCTAATGCGAGGAACATGGACTCTAGTCACGTGATCTTGGGTATAATTCTTAGAATGTGGGTGGATGATGGAACATTAGCTATTAACTCCAAAAACAATGGGATAGCTTCCATTTGTTGGACGATAACAAATACCGGTGAAAGTGGGGGGAAAGGTATAAAAAATGAACGTACCTTAATTTAAACATCCGGAAGTCATAAGTAAGCACTTTGCCTTATGAAAAGAGACGTTTGTAAATGATGAATGTTTAGGGTGGGTTTCTTTTTTTTTCTTCCTTCTCTAACAATAATCAAGAACCATCATAAATTTGGGTTGATGATAATGTTATGGAAGGTACCCCAAATCTAACCATGAAATAAATCGATATAATGAATAATATTGTTTTCTATACATTTTCCAAATTTGTGATTAAATGAGCTAAGACAGATTGTTTTGTATTAACCAAAATTCATGTGGCTTTTGAAAACTTAATTTTTGTTTCAAAATTAAGATATTTAAAGCAGTTTCTCATAGGAATATTTAAAATTTCAAGAATATAAGCTCAATATTTTTCTAAGCAAATATTCCCTCCCACTTGTAATCCAAGTCTTCACAATGGTTATTATTTTACAACACAGTTTAAATAATTTCATTTGTATTCCCAGGTCAAAATGCAGGTGTAATGTGGTTTTTAACCATTCCCAATAAAATTTTTAATCATCATTTATAATTTTTTTAACAAAAGCATTTGCTAAAATGGTACTTTTGCTACATTTCAATAAAATTGTAAATTGATTTTATTTTTGCATTTTAAAAAATTCATTTAAGATTGAAATTCAAACAACCTGCACATTTATTAACAAAAACATAAGACAATGTTTTTTTATGGGAACAAAAAATTATGCAAATTTAATCATTATACTTTGATAATTTTTTCTTACTTTGATAATGATAATTTTATATTATGAAATGCTTATTAATGATAATTAGTTTTATCACTCTTATAATGTGAAAAATATGTGATACTTCTAATCAAAGTTTATTTAATTTTAGGTTAACTTTAAAAATAATTTTATTGATAATCCCATTTATCTTTCATCCATTAATAAACTTTTTATTTTTTATCCTTTTCCTTATTTTATGTATTTTATTTTTCCAGGAATGGAATTTTATCATAGCATGAAATATATTTGACGAAAGATAAGTTAATTTAAATAATTTTATTTATAAATATATTTTATGATATTTTGTAAGCGTATTTTTAGGTCTATAAACTCAATATACCACGAACAGCCAATATTTCATAACTTTTTTAACGTAAATTAATGTATAACTTTCTTCAAAAAGTAAAAATTAATAATAAATTTAAAAAACCATCATGATTTCCAAGAAAAAGACATATTTTTTTCTAATCTCTATTAAATTCAATTATAACACTTTCTGTAAATGTGACAGATAGGGTGAAACATTTACTTTCTTTCAGATTCCTTGGTGTCAGAAGATTTGCAATAGAGAAATCAATAACAGCATTCAACCAACAAAACAAAGAGCAAGCTACCCAAAACCAAAGCAGCAATTAAAAGCATGCAGACGGATGAACCCCATCACTTGTAATGATTATATATTTAAGAGAATGTATGGCCCCCGATTTATTTTAAGCTGGGTTTCTGTCCGAAGACCGGGGCACTTTACGGAAATCCCATTGATTGACTTGTAACGAGTCTTCCTCACTGAACGATGATGACTTAGGGACAGTAATTACAGAAAAGGACGATTAGGTAGAGCAGTCATTTAACAGATCCTAATGTAAAGACAAAACCGACCGGAGCGCCACTCGATGGCGATTTCTTTAAATGAGAAGAACCTCGAAATGGGATTGTTTAAACGAGTCTCGGCAATTTTCTTTCCTTTCTTTTAAATCACAATCTGCTATTAATGTCATCGATGGGCTGGTTGGGTACATTAAGGTTTGATTGAAGCAGGATTCGAAGTGAAATGAAGAAAAGGGGTTCAGAAATGAAATTAAAAACACCAAAACGTGATTATAGGAATATATTTTACCCCTCCACCTTTTCTCCAACATTAATGTTCGTGTTCAGTATAATAAAAATGACATTTTTTAAATTTTTTTACTTGTTCTTCCGATTTAAATCTCCATTATCAATGAAAATATTAAAGATAATCATTAAGTAGTACTTGGTGACTTGTGACAAAGATTGATTATAGAAAAAGATCAGATTTTGATGATCGATTCCATTAAGAAACGAATCAGGAATTAAAGTAATTAAACAATGAAAATTTTCTGTGGTACTTACAAAATTCATCTCATTTTCAGAATATTAAAAGACACTATCAATGTTATTTTTTTTATGTAATAAATATAATTGCTTAGGGTATATAATGTTATATATTGCTTCTGAAAACTCCTGTAATCATCTACGTAGGATAAAAAATATTCATTTACTGCAAGATTAAAAAAATATAAACAGGGAAGTACAAAATTAATTAAAAGCTAGTTTTCATTATATATGTGATTAGAAATTGAAATTAATGAGTTAATGCACTTTTCAATACGAGTTGATAAATATTAAGAACAAAATTAATAAGAATACAAAACTTTAAATAAATATGAAATGAAAATATTAAATTATATATATTTATATAATTAAAAAATTACAGAAACGACTCGAGATACATTTAATTATCTCTAATTCTTTTAAGAAATAAGATTATAAGAGATTCATTTATTTATTTTAAATATTTAAAATCCGGATTCTTTGACTATGAATTATTATTCACAAATTGTTCTAATTTGTTATATTAACTTAACATTTGCATTTAACTTTAACAAAATTAAATGATAAATAAAGTTTATATCAGTATAACTTTAACCATAATTCAGGAGACTTTCAAGATGATAAACATGTTCTTCAAAAAATTATTTTCGAAATTAATTAATATATTTCACGTACATGAATATATAAGGGTAATTTAAATATGTGAGAATATTTGCTTATTACTAGATACTAATTCATATATACATTGTATTTCTAAATTATGGTGCAATTTTAATAAACAATGCAAAATTAGGTTTGCAAGAGGCCCTAAGCCTAAAGGCTTAGAAGACCTCTTTTTACACAGTATTAAAAAAAACCACCTTTGCAACCTTTACATTTTTCCGCACCCCAGTCTTTTTCTAACTACAAATAAAAAATAACTTTTGGAAGTTAAGAAAAATGCCTTTTTTATATCATTACTTCTTACTTTATACATAAAGGCATTTTATAAAAAAAGTAAACAAAAATTGGTGAGAACCAAATGTTTTTAAGGGAAAAAAGTTACTCAAAAATGATAGCATTTTTGGTATTTTCGGAAAGTAAGGAATGAAGAAAAGGAGAAAATGAAGCAAACTTGCAAATAAAAAAAAGCATGAGAGAATTCTATGATTGCTTATTATAATATTCATGAGAAGTTTTATTTTAGCATTGGATGTAATGTAAAAGGAAAGACTAGAAGTCTACATTTTTGGAAATATTCAAAAGCAACAGTTGGAGCGGCAATTTGGAGTTCAATATATACGTATGCATGAAACGGGAGTTCGAAGAGGAAAAATCAGGAAAACGCATAAAAAGTGCTCCTTTTTCACACATTAAGAAGCAGGGATTATCATCGAAGGAAACGAATTTTTCTGCAGGTTCATTTTATTGAATTCAAAAATTACATCAAAAACGTAACAACAAGAAAGGATTTTTGTAATTTCTAATTCATTTTCTTCAAAATAATTTTATTAATATTTCAAATTATATTAAATTTAAAATTTTCATAATTTCAAAGATTTGCATTACAAATGCATAGATTTTCCTTAGTCTTATTTCATTTATGGATAAAATTTTGCCATTTATGGATAAAATTAACTGTTATCAGAAACAAAAGGATTTTTATCGAAAAAATATATAATGAAATGTACTCTTATGTAATTAGTGATGTGAGCTGCTCATGTTTAATAATTAAGATTCTTAAATTATTTTTTAAATTTATTCTTAATAAAATTCTTAATTCTATAATATTTTTTACTTATTTTTTACCAACCAGATACTTTCATAATTTTGTTATATTTAACAGTAAACATATTCTTTAAAATAAAAGAAATCATATAATATTAAGGAAACAATTCCAAAACCTAATTCAAATTTTAACTGTCGCAATTATCATAAAAATTTTAATTTCGTTAATTACTAGATGAAATTTAATTTTAAATTAATTACATTAATGTAACGTTAGCATTTTTCGATGAAAATAAAACAACGTATCAAATTATTTGCAAGTTTTTGAAATAATAACATTTTACTTCATGGTAAGAAAATTTAACTGAACAAAATATGAAACTGTAATCATTGCTTATTTTTATTTTTCGCATACAAAGCCAAAATAATATGTGAACGACCCCTTTATAAATTTAGCCCAAGCTGTGTTGATAAACTCCTGATACAATAGGTAGCGTATTTAACTACAGAAATATGAGTTTTATTTGCATTAGTTCATGCATGTAAATTATTTTCCATATTTTAAATTGTCTTAGATAGGAATTTTCACTCATTAAAAAGAATAATAAATACTTTCATTGCAGAGTTTTTCATCGATTTCAAATTCAATTTTTAGTTTTGTTTTTGAACCTTGTTCATTTTAATTTTATAATGAGATTTCTATGAATTTCATTTTTAAGTAAAAAAAGGTACGAATTGAAATTTAATATTTTACATTCTCACAGCTTGGATAAATACCATTGCATTCTTAGTGCCAAAAAAAACCCATTGATTCATTTTTAAAATATAATGCGATTTAAGAAACAGCGTGATACGATATTTTTAGGGAAAAAAATCAAATAATCAACATTTATAGGAGAAAATGTCAAAATAAAATAAAAATTATAATAACTTTTAAGAAAAAAAGCTTTAATGGTTTGCAAAATTTGAGAATTTTTTTATTGTTCGCACATAAACTGATTTCTGAAGAATTCTTGTTTTCACGTTAGTGCATTCTTTAATCAGAAATTTTAAAAAAATATACTGAATCAAAATAAAGAAATGAAACTAAAAACTTCTTCCTGATTTATTGCTTTAACTTAATCATAATAATATATCTATATCATAATGTGAATCGCTTCTAATAGTTGATGTTTGTATTATTGCGTAGCGAATACTTATTACCACTGATTTAAATTGGCTAAATACAGATATTTATGGAGACATTCTTTCTGGATTTCTATTGCTGTTGTTGTTGTTGCTAATACCAGATGGTCTTATTCTAATACTAGACCAACTCAACTAGGAAATCCAAAAACATAAGGGGCTTTGAAAAAGCCTCATTCAAATCAAAATTCAAGCAGCTCAAGATATGTACAGGCAATGCCTGTTCAGCTTTACATATTGTGCACACTCTAAAGTATTTTTCCCCATTTCTAAACTATTCTATCAATTAGTTACGACAGATTAATTTTCATAAGCTTTGTCAACACGATGGTCTTCATCTGTATCTCGTTTTAACCCACTACTTAATGATTATAAAATTAAAACATTTATCAATATGACAATTATGACCCATCAAGTGTTACGTTGTCAATATGCTACTTATTTTAATTATAAGCATCCGAAATAATTGCTTAAAATTTCCAAAACCTAATTAGACATTCTTTACTGAAAATTTATTTAACAAATATTTCCCTGAAAGAAATTAGGATGTTGACAAATTCCTTAAAATAAATAATTAAATATAGTTAAGGATCAAGCAAATATTTTAACTGCTAAATTCCTTATGATAATAAATGTTTTATATAGTAACATAAATTTGAATGCCATTAAAATGCAATGATCAAAATGAAACAGAATTTAAATTATTGTATTTTTAATATATGGTTAAATAATTGAAAACTGAATATTAATAATTTATCAATGAATAATTTGACAACTTAAATATAAGTTTACATGGCCAAAATGAATTTAACGACTGAAAATTCTTAGATAGTTCCATTATCAGATCGTTACGATTTAATGGTCAGAATAATTATCAAATAAAATCCGGAAAACGAATAAAAGGCCCAACAGCTGGCAAAGAAAGGAAAGGAAACACTTCGCTTGCAATGTGGATTACTGAATATCCTCGGATTGCCGAGACCACAAGAAACTCCCTAGACAGTATCTTCTGGACCACTGCAGATTAGGAACTTTTATTTGCTTATCCTTCAACGATTGTCGATTTGTCATTTGAGTCTGTTGTAGATATATGGTTAGTCTTTCATCGTTACCATACAATCTGCTTAATAGTTAAGCGCTGTACACTGTTATTATTCCTAAATAGTCAACATTAAATTTGATAATTCGTAATATTATAAAATGAAGCGAAATAAGAAGCAAAATTACAAAAAATTAATGACGGTTAAACTTTTAATTGCATTGTAAAATGTATCAAGAAATCTTTAAATGAAAAACAATTTATAAATTAATAAAACATAGATTGAGGAACAATTGATTAGTTTTTATTACAATATTTTACTTTATATATATAAAGGACTTATATATATATATATATATATATATATATATATATATATATATATATATATATATATATATATATATATATATATATATATAAGTATATGTATTACATACCAAAAAGTAATTAAAATTAAAATTGTGTAGTTTAAGATTTTTTATGTGAAAAATGAAATGTAAAATTGAATTTCATTAGTGATAAAACGGATAAAAATAAGTATAAATTTATTTATTAAAATGAGAGAAAAATATCAATAAAAGTAATTTTCAGTAAGTACAAAATAAAATTTTCTTTTCAAATTTTCTCATTATCATCATTTTAATTTGTTTTACTATTTCGGCATTACATCTTAAACTGGTACATTGAAATGGTACCGGTGAAATTTTAAGCATTATTTCCCAGTGTAAATAAAATTTATTATTATAATGCACGAGAAATAGGTACCCTCATAAACGTAAGATTTTTCATAATAATTCAAATCAATATTAAAATAGTTTTTATAACTCTAAATGTAGTTTATTTATGTTACATAAGGAAATGATGTATGTATATTACAATTTTCTATACATTTTGGGCTTTTATTGTTCTTGTGATATTTTTCATCAATTTCCACAAATTATTTAAGGTTTAAAAGGTAAAGTAAATTAAAGAAATAAAAATATATAATAACGAAAAGGTTTAAATTGACTTCTTGAATTTTTAAAAATTTCATATCATTTTTTAATACATTTCTCCTATTTCAAAACGAAAACAAAGATGTCGCCACTTTTGATTCAAAATTATTCTGCGAGATAGGCAGTTTGGCGGTGAGCAGTAGAATGAAATGAAATAAAAGGAGGGTGACGAAAGTGACAACACCCTTTTATATCTTTTCTTTTGCACATATTTTAATTATCTCGAAAAGCCCCCTCTCATGATATGTCAGGTGTTCTAAGCAACTGGGAAATTACCCGGAATACGAAAAATGGAGAAGGACCGCGACACACAAGCAAAAATAAAACAAAATAAAATAATCGATACGATCTTCGTTCGTATGCAAATAATTTCACTTTCTATTTCAGCCAGGGGGGTAGACAACTTGGGGGTGTTCCTTACACGGGAGTTAAAAGAAAATTTCTGATTAGTTGGGAGAAAAAGAGAAAATTTGTTCTTTAATTTGCATCGTCGTTTTGTTCATCTATGAATAAAAATGGAGATCGAGTGAACTTCTAAAATCGTAATTATCTTTTACCGCTTCCTGCACATTAATAATTCAAAGCAGAAAGCTAATATGAAATCTGACTTCCCTTATATTGGATATTATAATTTAAAATTGAATATGTAATCAAAATAATCTAAGTAAAGACATTAAAGTAGGAGAAGAGTAAAATTTTCTTTTTCTTTAACCTATTCCTACAAATCAAACTACGATTCAATTATTTATGATAAAAGAAATGTAATTTTTATGAGAAGTAAATAGAAGTATTTTTGGGATTGAAGTAGATAAAAAAAATATTTTGGCATCACATTTTAGAAACTGAAATTGGCTTTAAAATGATCGAGCAAATAATAATATGAATAAAATTTATTCTTGTTTTAGAAATATTTTCGTGTGTGTGTGGTTTTAGAAAACAAGTAAAAATTAATTCAGAAGAAAAATTGTAGAAAGTAGAGGACTTTAATTTGCCTTATATCTTTTAATGTTTTCCGCGTTTTAATTCAAAAAACATTTTTATTTTAATAAGATATATATTGTGAATGAAAGGATCATATCAGTAAAATTATGATAATATTTCTATTTAATATTAATTTCACAAAATATTTATAGCTTCTAGGAAACATCTAAATTGAAATTTTTACATTCAATAATAAAATCAAAGCAATTTATTAATTTTAATTTTTGCAAGATAAAAATTCAATTTAATGCACAAAACCAATATATCATCCTTTTAACGTTCGCACTTCATTAGAGAGCATTTATTCATATGGTTTCATTTTTGAAGTCTCTTTTATATACACATTTTAACCAAATTAATAATACAAATTAGCATTAAATGTAATCAGTGATGTTTTTAAATTATATATTTGCTGTCTGATATAATCAATTTAATTAAAAAGGAATGATAATTGTTTGTATTTTTTCAACTTTATTGAAATAAATATTTTATATTTCATTTTAATAATATGTATTTTAAAATAATCGTCGTTTTACATAAATGAAAATAAAAACTTTTCTTTAAGCTTATAAAAACTTTTCGAAATTACATTTTATGATTCTTCGTAAAGAGTTTTTACGAAAAATTTTTCTAAAAGCATAAAATGTATTTTGTGTAATAAGTTTTATTAAAGAATAACATTTATAAATAATTTTATTCGTTAATAAAGCTTACCACACAGAATACATTTCATGCTTTTCGATACTTTGTACTCATATATAAATAAAAAAGCTGAGCAAAATGGTTCATCTCAACCAAAATGGTGAGCATACATCCAAAAATTAATCCCCTATTCTTCAAAATGGCGGATCTGCTTGTTTGCCTTCGGTTGCCACAATGCATTCCAATGACAGGGAACTGTCGGTGGACGTCTCATTATAAATGACGCGACCAAAATCCAGGCATCGGGAAGGGTCCCCGGGATGAGAAATAAAAAATAGGAATGATCATCAATCAAGGTGGCTACCCAAAAAAATAAACAAGAAGGCTAAGAGCGCCCAGCGATGGACGCTTGTTAAGACTGCAAAAGCTGTCCAACTTGTGGACCCGTGATTCTTACAGCACTGTGTAAGTGTCATCCTGCCTATGGTTTTCTCTCTCTCTCTCTCTCTTTTTTTTTTTTTTTTTTTTTTTTTTTTTTTAGTGAAAATCTCGTATGCTGAACAGGAAATATGGATGCTGAAAATCTTTACATACATTTGTCCAAAAATTGAACAGTCAGGCATTTTTATTTTTCATGAACAAATTTTGACTGATTTGATAGAAGATTCAAAAGACTGGAAAAATGAAATCAAAGAAATATCATATCATTAATATAGGAGAATTTTGGGAAAAAAAAAAAAAAAAACTTATGTGATTATTTTTCTGATTTTTTTTAAAAAAGAACTGATATTATGTTTTGATTTTTAATATCGAAAATAAAGTAAAATAAAAGCATGCAATAAAATTTACATGATTTCAATTTACCATTGTATTTCAAATCACAATACTTGAGTTAGTAAAATAATAATTACAAAATTAATTAGAAGATGATCTAAGATTAAATTATAAGTAAAATAATTTAAACTTAATTTTTTTTTAAAAAAAAGTGCTTTTTCAGTGATATAAACATTTACAAATTTAAAGCATGCGTTATTTGTATAAACTGTACAATTTAATATTGAATTTTTTGGCTAATGTAATTTATAAAATATTTCAAAATCAAAGAATAAACTGTGCAAATTTTCTATGTAATCTCTTACTGTATAATTTTTCTTCAAGTAACAATGATATTTTAAATTACTTATCATCCAAAAATTTCTCACAAAACTACCATTTGTTATAGCTTAAAAATAAACAACTTTAAACTTCGATTTTTACATTGACTATTATCATGTCATAATGACATCAGTTATGACTTAACAACCTTATAAATATGAATGTATATTTATATACTATTTTTATATCCAAAAAGAAATTTTCATATAAAAATTTATGGGTAGCACAGAAAAACAAAAGTTAAGCAATTTCAGCAAAATATTTTGATCAAAGGTAAATTTAAAATAGAGATTAGGGAATATTCCCTACAAACAAAGTTTCTAGAATTATTTTTTGTGGATCACTGCAAATTTTAAGAAGCATGAAAAAAATCAATGTTTCAATAAAGTATTTTTTACCAAACAACTTTTTTTGGAATTAATATAGGTAAAGGTACTTTTTAAAATATGAAGCATCTTTTCTCTTTAAACCATTCCTTTCATTTTTATTTTATACATACCTCTTGTTGGAACGCCGTAACATTCCGGTAATGTTGGCATAGAACCCCAAATATCCCAGTACCCTCATATTTTTCCACATTTCTACGCCTTTTAATGTTTTTTCGACAACCTCCTTCTTTGCTGGGAGGCCAAAAACAAAAAAATGCTAACGGATGAAACGATTGATTCCGCGTATTTAATAATTTTCTTTTTTGCGCTCTTCTCTCTGTATGCACTTTCTCTGGTTTAATGAAGCACTTTGAAGCTTTAGAGAAAACTCATTTTCTCCAAAGAACTATAAACATCGCAACCAGGGCTCGGCGCCATTATAAAAAGCATTAAAAAAATAGGGAAAGTAGCATTAAAAAAATTGAGAACGAGTAGAAAAGAGAAGGAGTAAAAAAATTGGACCCCATCGTAGTGTTTACCGTTTTTAACGCAGAAGCAGCGATTTTTTTTCCTTCCTTTATTTTTATTCCATCGTTATGGGGGTGGGTGGAAGGACAGAGAGAGAGAGAGGAAATTAGGTCTAGCATAGATAAAAAAATAAATCTTGAATTAGCCGCACTTGGGTTACCAAACTAACGCAGTCATCTTTCGTCACCTCGTTCACAGCAAACGAGAACAATTATAGCAGAAAGGCGATAAGTCGCCAAATATAGCAAATTCGTATTGCCCATTCTAGAAATGAAACTACTTAAAATTATTGAGTGAAATCTTGTTCTTATATACTTGCTTTTATACTCATAAATCTATCACATTATTAAAACAAGTCTTCGTTTATTTTATGTTAATTTAAAATATTAATTATTTTGTAATTAATTTCAGTAAAAACAAAAATTGATGGTATTAACTTTGATTTTCACTTCAAATACCAAAAATATATTAATTTTGGGTTAATTCTCTAAATAAATCTGTGAAAATACTGAAACCTCTTCTTAAAGTTTCAATTGCAAAGTTTCATTTATTATGCTTTTCTTAATTATTGAATATTTTTAAACTGGTAATTCTAATACTTTCTTCTTATGAAATTTAAAAAATTGTAAAAATGTATGTTTCAAACATACATTTTATAAGGAGTAAAGACATTTCGGAATGAGATAAGAAAATAATTTGTTAACTAATGTTAACAAAATATTTCATATATTCTATTATTTATATCCGTTCTTATAACTTTTACTTGAAAATAACAAAATATGTGATAATATGCATTATAAATGTATTACTTCAATTTTAAAATATTTAGAGATTAATCGTAAGCACTTGATTTTCATTATTTATATCATATTTTCAAATTTCTCCCATGTCAAAAAATAGATATATAACATGTAACTAATAAAACTGCATGTCAAAGACTGATAGAAAAATTGTATAGTTGTTTTCTAGTAACTTATATTTTTCAATTATTTCTTATTCATACTAAGTAAAATTAAAATACACCAAAAGTTCAAGTATTCTGAAGAATTCAAAACCTCGCCAAAAAAGCGCCGTGATTCCCACGTGGACGGGACAGTAGTTACCATGGTTACTGACGCTTCTCCGGAGAAGTGGTGATGGAGGAAGAGGAGAAGGCAGGTTAATCAGAAAATAGGGGGTGGAAAAAAGTCACATGACCAGCTATCAAGGACACCTGACATCACGGGGTCCGGGGAGGGAGGGGAGAAGAGGACTGAGTGGGGGTGAGGTGGGTGTCGGCGGTGGAAGAAAAGCAACGTGGCTGATGGCGTTTGTTATCCACATAGTCCATAATTAGTCCGAGGCGATTGTGAAGGGGAGGATATATATTCGAGAGAGAGATGAGATCTGGGCTCATCCATTTCGGGATGCGGGGGATGAAGATGAGGATGGAAAAAAGAATGATAAAAAAAAAGGATCCTCTGCGGCCATTGTCCACGCTTGATTGTGCTGGATGGTTATTGATTGCGGGGGAATCGTTTGCATTACCTCCCGAAGAAGGAGAAAAAAGGAGTGTTGGAAGTGTTTTCTCCCTTCCTCTTCCGCATCTCTTCTCTCCTCCTGTTGTTGATGCACCCAGAGATCTGTGGAGATTACACATAGACATCCCTCGGTTATTACCTTATTCTGTTCTTATTACGCGATAGAGAATCTCGTTAATTCTTCTGCACGTGGGGGTGATGATGGACGAACCTCCCATGCATTCCTGTGAGAAACATAATCGATTCCTAGCTAAGAAACACTGAGAATAAAGAATACATTTCCGGTACATGTCTTACAAAATTCAAAAGAACTAACCCTCTTAATTGCGATCATAAAGCTAGCCAACTGCACCGAAATTAACAAATTAAGCATCATTCTAAAAATGTTTTTTATTTTGATCTAAATTATACCTTCTGAAACACAACACAGAGGACTGAAGTAGCAAGAGAAAATATTTTGTTTTATGAATTAGTAAACAATTACACGTAACCATTCAATAATACTACAAATTAACATTAAAAAGAATATTGTAATACTAAAGTTTCGCTTACAATTTCGGAAGCTTATATTCTTTAATGGAAAGTGATTATGCTAATCAAAATGTCATGAAAGAATAACAAATTTTTTTCATAAATGTGCCATTGATTCAATACTATAACAAATGTAATGAATAGAAAACTACTACTATCGAAGACTAAAGTTAAAGTTAAAGACGAAAGAAATTTTAATAATAAAGATTCAAGACATTTGTTGAAAATAAGGAATAAAAGTAAAAAGACAATTAATCTTTAGCCCTTATAATCTCAAACAAAGTGTGAAATTCTTTTCCCCAAAATGAAGAAAAAAAGAAAATTTTTTGTAACCACAAAGATAAAGATAGAGCCACAAAATAAGAAGAGTTACCAGACAAATAAAGTAATTCTTTGGGAGATATTTGATTAGTATTTCTGGTCTTATAACTAAGACTAACACCGATGATTGATAGGAGAACGATCTTCAAAAGTCAGGAGAGAATGACCGAATATTATTATGGGAGGAGACACTTTCTCTAGACAACACACGCCCTCTTCGGATTGCTTGTCAACCTGGATTACAAGTATATGAAACCTCATTAACTATCCCATGTACCAAACAATGTTCATGAACTTGAGCTCAACAGCAAACCCTTTGCATAGATTTTAATCAAATGCGAACCTGAGCTCACTTTTGGAAAATTTCAACAGTATCTATAGCGCTTCATTTTTTTAATATATTCTACATTTATTTTAAATTTATGTAATTTAAGTCTGCTTAAAAATGTGATCACTACGTTCAATGGATTATAAGACAATTATTTCATAAATAACAGAGAATAATAGGACCAATGTGGAATACAAATTACATTTTAAAGAACGCAATCTAAAAAGCAAACGATAATATATTGAACTTAATTTTTCTTTTTAAAAGCATTAAATTCATTAAGCATTAAGAAATTGTTGCCATTATTAAATACAAATACTAGTGTTTTATACCCTATTATCGAATTTGTTTTGTGTTTGAATATTCAGATTTTATATTTTTTCCACGCTATATTAATCACACAGCAAGCAAAATAAGCCTACTTCGGCATCCACATCAAATACACAAAGTAATTTTGTTACAAGAAATCTTTTTGGATTAAATAGTCAAATATTCATAAAAAGAGACAAGAAACTAAAGAAAACACTATTATTCTAATCAGAAATTTCTGAGACATTTTTCATATGAAGTAATTTATAACTGTTTCAGCAAGAGTTCAAAATTTTCTCAAATGGGATTATAATTTATATTTCATGTTATTAAAAAAGGAAATCTTTATTTGTCCTATGTTATATATATTTAGTCATAAATTATTACATTTATTTTTAATGAAGAAGGTCTTTTTAATGTTTTCAAGTTTGTTTGCTTTAAATAATTCAAGTAATTCATAGTTGGAGAAAAAAATATCCGTTAAAGTAAGAAATCAGCTCTTATGCTAAAGGGGGAAAGGATCCTGAAGAATGCACCTGAACTTCATACATAATGTGAAAGCAAACGAGCAGTGCCTTGTCCGACCTTTAAAGGAGATGGAATTTGCAATATTATCACATCTTGAACTGTCTCTAGAAAAGCAACCGAGGAGGAAGCGGAGAGCGAAAAAAACAACAATGTCAGGCCGCCAAATTCCAAATGAATTAGCACCAAATCCTGGAGGCAGGGACAGTTTGGCATAAGAAACAGTCTGCATGTCTTTCTATTTCACCTCTGTGGAAGCAAGCCGCGAAAATCCGCCTAACCATGGTTGATGCATTTGAGATGTCCCTTTAGTGACACGCGCAATGCGTCACCATCACGATGGTACCCTCGAGTTTTGCACCAGGTGATGCATCTTGGGCCACCCTCTATCTCCAACCGGTATCCTCAGTTTGCCCCTGGAGCCATCATGATACAGTGTTAGAGCTGAATTAGTTGCCACGTACGAAAATGCATAATGAATAAGCGGATAATATAAAGAGGAGGAAATACCTCAAAAAGGTCACTTTGAACAGCTTTCTGTTTATTGCTACTAATTTCATTTATTTATTTATCCTTTGTATATTGTTTCAAATACCTGGGGAAATGACAGATGTTTTAGTAGAATAAATGTGTAAACATGAATATAAATGTATGTAATTATATAAAAAAAAATCTGTATGGAAAAATAAAGTTTTTAAAAAGTAGTAAAAGGAAGCATAATTTGAAGAGACATGCTTCAAATTATTTGGATTTAGTGTATATATTATTTTAAAAATAGTTATATATAGGAAATTCTAGAAATGAAAAAGAATATTAAGTGAAATCGAAGAAGTATTTTAATTTAAAAGGCACCTTGAAATAAAACATTAAGGACAACGGATCCATTAAACTAAACAGTGTTGTGATGATGTAAAATAAACTTAGAAGAAAATGAGGCAGTTTGCCAAGGCCTATTTATGATTAATATCATGTAACTAAAATAAATCAAATAACATTTTTAAAATTTCTATATAATCTATTTTCCCTTTATTCATTGTTAGAACGATTGAAAAATAAAATTTATTTGAAATTAATTTCAACATTTTTGATCTCTTCAAATGTGCGTTATAGATAGCGTACTTTTATTTCATTTACTATACCATAACTTTAATTATAAATTTATTAGATCACTAACAGAATACCATATATTGGAACAAACGCTTCTATGGAGTACTTAGAAGGAAATTTACAAGTAAATTGGATATTATAATATTGGTTATAGGATTTACAGATAAATTCAGTAATATAAACAGGTAAGATATAAATAATAATAATAGCTTGAGATTATAATAAGACATATGTTTTTACGATATCATGTAAAATGAATGCAGAGTTTTGTGTTTTGGAATAGTAGGAAATCTTCGGATTTAAAATTTAAGTGGTTGGACTTTCACTTTTGGACTTTCTGAAAGCATGATTTACTGTTAGATATATTTCACACATACACATTGTGCATAAGCAACTATTATATCATTGAGAGTAATAAATTAATAAGTAAAGCAAAATTATTTTGCACAGTTGGAAAAAGCAAGTAATGTATGAATTTTTTTCTAATACCAGATTACTAAAACAGACTTTGCATTCTAGAAATTTTATCTGTCGTATAGTTTTTGCCTGCCTATGGCCATGGAATCACTTTTAATACTTGTAATGAGCACACCATGACGCATCTTGTTTAGCCATCAACGTGAGGCGCAAAAGAATGAGGCCATTTTTTATTTTCTTCATGGCTGAAGGTGGCAGATGTCGGTGACGTTCCTCCATTCAACACGAAGGGATGCACTAATTAGTGGTATTGAGTCCATACCCCCACGAATCCCCCGGGCCCCCTTGGGGGACGTGGAAGAATGGATTAGCGGTGCGATCAGCCTCATCGCATATATTTACAGAGAGGACTCTGGTAGAGAATTGGGGGTGGCGTGGAACAATTCAATGCTGGTGCCAATAAGCGCTTATACTAAATTGCCATTCTGGAAGATTCCATTTTATATCAGAGTGGGTGGAAGACCAAGTCCTGCCACATTTTTTCAAACTTTCTATCCTTTTTACACGTGCCAAAATACTTTAATCAGATTTTAAATGACTTGTTTTACAATGATAGTGGAAGTCAAATCTGTGCAGAAAGTCACCGCAATTTTTTTTCATATTAAGTTGTTAATATTGTAGCATCCTATAATTTAAGTTAATACATCGTCATATAGAAAACAACTCAATGCAACAGAATTAATAATATTATTATAATATAAGAAGAGAAATTATCTATACTCTCTCTCTCTCTTACTAAAATAATGCCAAAAATAATGAATAATTCTAACAAAAACAGTTAACAGTTTATTTTTAAGTCATGAAAAACATTCTCTCAATATATATATATATATATATATATATATATATATATATATATATATATATATATATATATATATATATATATATATATATATATATATATATATATATATATATATATATATATATATATATATATATATATATATAATACTAAACATTTTTGGAATACACCGATTCTAAAGTTTAAATTATTATCATAATGTGAAAGTGGTGGATAAATTTAATAATTTCTGTCGGCAATATATTTCCTTATCATTAAAAACGTAAGGTTATTTTTAAATGATCATCAATAAAATTATGACTCATAACTCATTTACATGAATTATTTAGTTGTTTCAGGGACATTCATAAAAGAAATAGATCTCTAAAATATTAAAATTTCAATTAATTAAATGATTACTTTATAAAAAGTGTTTAATATTGATAAAATAAAATTTTATAATCATAAATGTAATAAGGCATAAAACAAATATTTAGAAAAAAGATAAATAAGAAATTTGTTTTTGTTTGAAATTAAAAATTTTTTTGACTGAATTACAGCACAGCTTATTGTTTTTAAATTAAGAAATATTCTTTCATTTAGTTCATTTTTTAAATTATTTTTTCCTTTTTTCTTTATTTCCTCTCAGTTATTAAAAATAATTCAATTAATTGAAGTACTTTATTTTAATTACTCCAATTAATTATATTATGTTCATATATTAAATTAATTAAAGTATGCATATATAGTTCAATTAATTGGATAATATTAAATGTATATAATCCAATTAATATTGAATTGGATAAAATATATTTATGTATAAATATTAAAAATATGCAACTGAAGCATTTAAAATTTTTATTGTAGATCATTTATTACATAAGACATTTTTTAAAGAAATTTATCTAAATACTTAAAAGATTTTTTAAAGGCAATAGCTTTTCTTAAAAATTAGTAGAAATTTGAAGTATTAAAAGCCGTATAAAAATCAGTATAATCTTCTCATTTTTATTTATTTTTCATCTACACATTAAAAAATAATTTAATTTGGAAATATATTTTATAAATGCTTAAAAATTAAACAAAAACTTATAAAATAAACAAAGTTCCGAAAACTTTACACGCTTTGTTTTAAATATTTTTCATAAAAATATTAAAAGTTAAATTATAGTTATAAATCGTTATAAATGAAATTTTATACTGATATTAAGAGTTTCTTCATGACTTGGATCTTTCCTAAAATTTGCTTTTAACAGCATATTAAAAATGTTAAATCCCTCAAAAAAAAGTAAAAATCAAAACAAGCATTTAAATGCATAATCCTCCCTCCCTCTCTCACCTTGAAGAATCAAGAAGTCTACAAGGAAAACTCTCAATAAGGTCTCATCTTCTGGTCCACCCCCACCTTTCACTTCGTCCAAAACCCTGTTTCCATGTTACCAATTAGCTCCCTGCGATTAAATTTTTCATCACGTCTCTCTTTCTCTTCTCTCCTTTTTCTCCTTTCTCCGCTGCCGTGTCGGATAGAAAAAGCTTTCGAAGCTCTCATTAAATATGCAAATCTAGTGATGCTTTTCCCCACACATCCGAAAGCTTATTTTTTTCTTATTCCTTTACATCTGCCCCCACCCCCTCTTCCATTTTGCCTTCAGGTTGCCAGGAACGGTACTTTGATCATTGCCGTAACAGTTTTCCATTTTCCTTCATGGTTTAAGACATTTTCTTTTGTGATGATGTAAGGGCAAGGGGAAAATTTCATTCTTCTCTACTTTTTCCTCATTCTTTCTCTCCACCCCCACCCAAAACCCCCCTTATTATTTATTATTCGTTCTCTTTCTCTCTTTACATTGCTGACGTTTTTATAAGAGGAGAAATTATGCCACGTATATATAGATATATATTTATTCTTTTTCCCGCCATTTTGTGTTTGAGGTTATTTCTCCTGTTTTTTTTTATATCATTTTTTTTATTCGTGTATGAAATCGAATATCGATTAGGGGTTGAATTGTTAAATCAACTTGCGGAAGGCGTCAAATAGTTTTTTTTCTTTCGCTTTCACTTCTATTTTCTGTACAATTTGTGTTTTAGTGTTTTGCTTTCTTTCTCTTTAATTTTGACTTGTGAGATCTTTGCCAGCTGAGGTAAACGTCTTTTGTAAGGGTTTCTCACTTTTTTTGTCTGTCGAAATAGAATGCCCCAAGGGGTAGGGCGAAATAATTCGCATGCTATTATAAAGAAAAAAAGTTCACCAGTATCTATTTTGTGAGTCCCATTCTTTTTCCTGGACAATTTTCCTGAAATTTGATCTGTCTGTGAAATTCCAAGCTTCAAAAGATGATATTCAACCCGGCAACTTATTCAGCTGGTTGCTAATGATTACTCTGTAGGGTATACCCCTGGAGCACAGAAATATTGAACTTTTCCCAATGGATGCTCTACAGAAATTAACATAAGAATGCCGTTTTTGTAAATTACAAAAATAAGCAACTCAAAGTGAATATTAAACAAATATGTGCTTATGCAGCTCAGTTGTCACTATATCATGTATGATCTTACACATATTTATAAAAATTCATAAATTTATATATTATTAGAATTTTATAAATTTTTAGATATCCTCATGGAAAATACTAAATAATATGATTCAAATCATTGAATCATAAGAAAAAATAAAAGAAAATACAATTTTAAAGCAAATACAAATTATCATTATATGTCATTATTAGTATCCTTTAAATTCAGCAAACTAGTTATGCATACAGCTTAGAAATAAAAATTTGTAAACCATAGTTGCACTTGATGATAATATTAAATCATAATTGATAAATCGTACAAAATTCGACTAAAATATTATATAAATTAAAGCTTTTCTGTTCCCTTGATAATGGATAATGTAAATATATCAATGGTTGATGATTTTCACTGCATTAAAAATAACCTGAAAAGTTTATTAATTTTATCAAAAATGTTTTTCAAATATAACATATATCATGTGCTTATTGAATTATTCAAATTTTTTCACTAGAATTTAGCAAATACTACATATTTAGAAATATATAATTTATTATATTATTTAAATATATTATTTGCTCCATATATTTACTTATAATTATTTATACTTTACATATCTTGAATAAATTAATAACTACCTGCACATTAACATAATTAATAACTTTATACTGTATTTAGATAATGGCTCATAATTTTTATTGTATATGATAATAAAATGAAAAGAACTTATTGATATTAGTTAGGGGGTTTTACATCAAATGAAATAGATATTATGCATTTATTGTAATACTGAGTGGTTTTTTATTAAACGAACTCTACATATTTAGAAATATATTTTTAAATGTTATCATTTGTTTTAAAATCAATTTAAAATTTGGATCTCTTGAATAAATCAATTAACTATATTGAGTTAGTCTTTATTTAATCCTTATCTTTCCATATCTATTCTCATCTTTACATCCATATGATATATATTCATCTCTCATTAGCTAATATAGCTATTTACTCCACTTATTTAGATATATTGATTCACAATCTGCATTTTATTCAAATGTCATTGACTTATACATAAACTAATGAATGGTTTGGTATGTTTCTGGGGATATATACTCCCCTATTTCAATCAATTTTAGCCGTTCAGTTATTAGACTTCATCATATTTTTTCTTACTTTAAATTAAAGCCAGTTTCTGTTGATATTTGTCAAGTATTCCATATTCATTAAATTTAATATTTAATGAACAAATATTGCATATATTGACATTTTCATAAATAATGGCAATAATAATTAAAAATTTCATTTTTAATATATTTATCATTTAATTGAAATACATTTTTATAAAATTAGATAATGTACACCAAATTCAGCTTTAATGAAGATTCGGTTAAGAAAAGGGCGGATATACCATGAAGTCTACCGAAACAGCCTTTGCTTCAGCTTTTGTGTTTCATAGCGTCAAAAGCCTACTACTAATGACGAGAGCTTAAAGCATTGACCGCTTGAAGAAGCAGCGCACGAAGACTCTTAGAAAACCACCCCCGCGCCGTATAAAAACAGGTGAGCTCTACCCATCTCCAAGATACAGATATATAAATGTAATATCTGACGAGGTCTGTCGGATGGGTTGGGCAGACAGGCCATCCTTGCGCTCTTCAAGTCCAGTCACGCTAGTGTAGCCGAGGCTTTTTATTTTCTTAATTGTCAGTTAACCCGAAGCTAGGGGAGGCTGTTGCCTGGCAACCGCCGTTATGCAACGTGGCAAAAAGAATCGCCTTGTTCTTTATGGGGCAAAATGGAAGCATCCTCTCCCTATACCTCCCTGACTCCCACTTCCACCTAATGTGGTGAATGAGGGATATGAGACCCCATTCCCTACCCCCACCCTCCAATCTATTCTCTTAATGAGAAGCAGAGAGAAGGCTTAGGGACGATTACGATGAAAAAAAGGGGGGTTGAGAACAATAAGCAAAAAAAGTGGAGATCTTCTATAAGCATTTTCTTGTGTTTCTTTCGTTTCGGGTATCTTTCATGAGAAATATGC
Organism: Latrodectus hesperus; assembly: GCA_037975125.1. Taxonomy (NCBI): domain Eukaryota; kingdom Metazoa; phylum Arthropoda; class Arachnida; order Araneae; family Theridiidae; genus Latrodectus; species Latrodectus hesperus. Next base: position 93,764,950 of record CM075852.1, on the reverse strand, counting down.
TTCATATTTATTGAAAATTAGGAAAAGAATCCTCTTTGTCATAATAATATGAGAAAAAAATTCCTTTTAGTTAGGAAGATAGATTCAGGTATTTAATAATATAGATGACAAGAACTTTATACTTGGAATCACTTATTCACATAATTATAATATATTTATCTCAATTATATATTACTCTGATATACATGTTTTTCTGTATTTTGTGGTATACGGAATTTTCAATGTAAAATTTTAGCACTTTTGAAATGAGATCAGTTCCAATTATCTAAACTTTTGAGACTTTTGTTTATATGTTACAATTTTATGGTAAATGCATTCATTCTAATATACTGATATCAGTTTTGCACATATTATACATTTCATGTAAAAAATTATTTATTATACATTTGTACATTAATTATAATGGATTTGATGTCATTATAATACTTTTACCCTCATCATAGAAAATTGTATCACATTATATACAAAATATTTTTTAACATCATGGAATGCTCTTATATCCAGATATTAAAAAATATTTTGTCTTCTATTTAAAATTTGTAAAATTTTAATATTGAGTGCGAAATAATATAATTATTTCTGATGTTTGGGAAAAAATTAAATTTTATAGCTAAATCACTTGTTTCTTTATAAAGACTCATTGTTATTCTATTCAATACGCAGTTCATTTTCTGATTGAATTCCATACCCAATGAAACCTCCTTTCCCGAATCATTTTAACTTTTCTGAATACCTACCTATATGAACACGTTCATATATATATATTGGTGATTTTGATATTCAGAGAACTATATATATTAATATCTTTCAAGAGAAACTTAATAACTCTTATTGATGCATTTTTACCTTTATGTGACATAATTTTAAATGTAAACATAATTGTCTAAGTATCATCCATAGGCCATTAAGAATCTAAGTAAACTTGTTATAAATCAAACTACCATGGAAATATTTATCAATATTTATAACATAGTCATTGATTTTGGCATTAATATAAATATAAGAAGCTTATATTCTCAATATTTATGTCTGGATTTTAAATTGTAAATTGGCACAAAAAGTGAGGGCTCATTCCTATATCCATTTTTTAAATGATATTGACAACATTTTTAAAATAGTTTAATAATTTTGTTTGAAAGATTTATGTAGATATACATAATATAAGCTTATTAGCATATTACAGGACATTATAAAATGTTTAAGTACATTTTATTCAGCATTACTTACAATAAAATCTTGCATTCACATTAAAACATAACACTCCAAAATGCAAATCACCAAAAGTTAGTTTGTATTTTCTTGAATTTGGAGTGATAATCGACTCGGACAAAGAAATATTTTTATCATGAGAACAACCCCTGAGGATAAACGAGACTGTTTCTGTACCAGATTACATGTATCTGCTACGTGCTCAACATCTGAAATCACTTCTGAGTAGCTCCAGGAATTATCGGAAAAGATAAAAGGAAAAATGCTTTTATTTGGAGAAAAACTGTGTGTTTCGATACTTCAAGTAAAATAAGATAATTATGATGAATGTAATAAAAATTCGGCAGTAATACCTAAAATGTCTTAAGATAAATTCCTTTTACCTTTTGTAAATTAATCAAATGAAAATTAAAATACTAAGTTTATTCCTTAGAATATTAGTATACAAGTAGTGATTATTACTATCCATATTGTTATAAAATAATAACTAAATTTTATATATTTCACATTTTTGGTTTAATCATATTTGTAATACTATAATTTATATTATAACAGTTAATGTATTTATATTTCTGATTCAAATAAAAATAATTTTGACTGATTGTTTAAGAAAAATAAAAATATTAAACAATAACATATAAAATTTTATTTTAAAAACGGATAATAATAAAAATATAAAAACTTTAGTAATGCATAAAAATTACTTTTTATTGTTTTTGATTTTATTTAGATAAACGTAAATTGCCTCATTAAAAGATATTTATATTACTTGGATGATTAAGAAGGTCAGTTATATTAATTCCACTAATAATGCACCTAGAATTCCATTTTTAAGGTCAGTTATACTAATTGGAATATATAATTTAAATTTTTAAAAGAAATAAAATATGCCCTCAAACCACTTAAACTTCATTTCAGACATTTAAATTGATAAATATTTCCATTCGAATTATTTGTAAACTTTTTTAAAAAATTCTATTTATTCAAAAATTGCTTTTGTTAAATTTATTCTTAACTGTAAATAAATTAAGAATAAAAATAAATAATAAACACCAGAAATACAAGAAATAATAAAAGTATTATATTTTAAAGTAAATAAATGTAGAAAAACTTAGTTATTTACTTTCGTTATGAAAAGCAAACGATATTTTCAACAAAAAGAAAAAGACTAACTTTGCCATTGGTGTATATTAACTATACTACACTCCGAATAATAATGAAATAAAAAAAATTTGAAAAAAGTATTAACACCTACTTAAATTAAGCACTGGTAATATTATTATTCACAAATTAAGTTCTCAGCTATCTTGAGCTAGATTCTCCAACGACATATATTGTCAAGATGATTAATTTCTTTTTGAGTTAATTAAAAACGGTTTCCCACTGAAAATCAGAATTTAAAATATATAATACGGAATGTTAAAACTCAATATCTTAATTAACACTTGGAATTATTTAAAATATCAATTTCAATGAAAACCACTAATATGATGTTATTATTTTTGTAATAAAAGTAGATTTTAACAATTTCATCTTAAATATTATTCTTCCTTGCACTATCTGTTTCGAATTATAAGCTCATATAAATAAAGATGAAGAGCAACTTTTTTTTTAATTTCAAAATCTTTGAGGATTTCAAGTTCAATTTTCACTAATAAATTGTGAATTGAGCAGGAAAAAACGTCAAATGCAGAGTGTGGTACATTACAAATCGAAACTTCAAACAAAGCACTCTTCATCATCCATCCTCAACTGATATTGATTGAAAAAAATAGAAAGTAAAATCTTTCACAGCAAAGCAACGGTCAGGAATGGAGAGACAGATAGAAGGGGAAAAAAGTAACAACTATTGCTCGTTAGACTCTCTTTGCTCTCTCATTGCTCAATCCTTTTTTCTCCTTTCTCCTCCATTCGTTCTATTCAGCCTTCATTACAGGCAGCGACTTTGGAATTTGATTTGACAAGCACAATATTCTTCTCGCTAAAGCTGTGCTTGCGAGAGGCATGGGGGTCTGAATTGCAAATAATGTTTCCTTATTTTCAGTTAAAAGTAAAGAAAAAATCATTTCTACGTCCCTACTCCACACTTGTTTTTTCCCCCTTTGTACGTTTCGACTGTTATCGTCTGCATGTGATGTGTAAAGTGAAGTGAAGAAGCAGAAAAAGTTCGCTATCGTCTGCCAGTATTTATTGGGAGAAAACAGAAAATGAGAAGAGACTTTTATTTAGGGACTCTTTGATATCGGTGCAAAGTAAAGAGACGACTCTGGGATCGTTAATTCAACGAAAATGGGAAGCTGTTAAAGTCGCTTTACGTCTTTTCGGCCCCTTTTTCCTTAGATTTTGTTTGAAAACTTTATGCATCCGTCACGTCTTTCTATTTTTTCTTACCCTTTTAAAAGGTGCCCTTTTTCGTTTAGAGCGTAAGCAAAGTAATTAAATGTTACATGTTATGATCACACCTTTCAGGATGTATTACACTAATAACTTCACTCCGTACGCCGACGTAAAATAAGCAAACTGATCATCAACTTCGATCGTATACGTCATTTTATAAAGACGTAAAAGTAATTCGCGATAGAAGAAAAGCGGAAAGAAAGACTTAAAATAAGAACGTACGATTAAAAGTAGTCAGATGTCTTGACAATATCAATGAAATCTCTCTTGGCAATTTTAGAATAGGATATCAAAAAAATTAAATTTCTTTTTTCATGATTTTTTTTCTTTAAATTTAAAAAATTATAATTCATTCTTTTAATAATTTTATAAAATAAAAAAGAAGGAGCGAGAGATTGTTTCGATTATGACATGAATGAATAACAATTTAAATAATACTTCTTTAGTTAAAGTTTTTAAAATTTTGAAATAAGCATATTTTTTTCCTTAAATCCATTATATTTTAACATTTACATTACAAAATGAAATTATGGGCAATATTCTCTCAATTTTGAGCTTTCCTTCAAAAAATTACATATTAAAATAAGTATCAACCATGGAAGTTCAAAAAAAATCCTATTTTACCATGAGTCAAACATCTAGTGAATTCATTATACAATTATTGGTTTTTAAAATTTTAAAAATTCATCATGTTTCCCAAATTAAAATAAATTAAAAACTTTTTATGTAACCCTTTATCGTTAATACAAGTTTTATTAAAATTGGAAAATAATTTAAAAGAGTAAAAAAATATATATCTTATAAATTCATTGAAAATCTATTTTTAGTAAACATTAGTTTAAAAAAATCAAATCTAAAAGTAAAGATTCTTAAAATAGTTGCAAATTCATAATCGAATTTCTCGTCATTAGTCAAAAATCAAAGTAAATTATTAACGTGAATTTCCCATATTGGTCAATTATGAAAATTAAATATTGTTTTTTATCATCTATGATATATAAAGACTAAAAAAGATAAAGCATACATTTCAAATTATCCAAACGATTTTTTATAAGTCAATGGATCTGCAAACTGAGTTATTCCGCTTAGTAATACTACCCTCGGACAAATGTACTCTTTCTGGTTCTTCCAGCGTATTATGAACAAAAAATCGATCGTTTGCTACTGCACACAAAACACCAGAACACAGCAACGTCATAAAAATTGTTCTGGCCTCGTAATTAACAGTAGAGGCTGCGTGATTAATGGTAAAGGGGCTAGCGACGAAAAAAGATAGTACGAGAAGGAGGAGGGGAAATTAGAAATGAAAAATATTCCAGTCCCCTATTTTTTTCCCCAAACAACCCATGGCTTCAGATTCGGAACCATTAAAAGGAAATGTTTTCATAGCGACAGCATAAAAAAAATTTATATCATGTCGTTGTTAAAATTTGGGAGTCATGGAAAGATTTTCCCTTTCTCCCTATTTCCCATTGTGATAGTCATTTCAGTCTGTGATTACTACTGATGTGTTTCGCATTAATTTAATTTCAAAGCAGCGAATGTTTTTCTCTGTGTGGGAGGATCTTTTTTTTTGTCCCTTTCTCATAGAAAAAGTATTTTCTTTTTTTTTTCGTATCTGGTTACTTTTTAAATGTTATATACCCCTGTACCATTGTTTCTTTTTTGCTATCTTTTCATTATCCTCCCCACACATGCGTATGCGTAAAAGCGATAACAAAGATAGAATATTTTTGTGGGGGTGAATGTAACGAAATAAAAATATTTTAAAGTTTTATCTTACAATTTCTGGACTCCACGGTTACGGTTTTTAATGCTAAAACAGCGACCAGATGCCGGAGACGATGAGATAATAGCGAGACAATTCAGAAGCTTATGATAAATTGCTGTGTTTCATCGTGATATCACTTCTGTTTAATACCGGAGAAACAATTTACACATTCATGGGAGATATTCGCTAAGCGAAATTCTCTGTTTCTCGCACAAAAAAAAGTATTTTTATATTTAAAAAAAAAAACTGAATGGAATCCACGATTGTGATGAAAGAAAATAAAGCAAAAATAATAATGATTGTTTTCTTTGTAAACAAGCTTACATCTTATTAAATAAAAGTTAAAAGTAAAGTGTATTTAGATTGAGGAATTTTAATATTTTTAAATTAATGTTTATTATTTGAAACACGCTTTTAACAGTAAAATTTATCAAAACATAATAGAAATAATGTTATAGATTAAATCCATCTTCAACTTCAAAATATGAATCATTGTTAAATACAAGATAAAATATTAAAAGTATATTTGTGAAGTGACTTTATATTCAAATTAGCAAATTATCTCATCTATCTCAGTCTTTATAATATTTTAAATTACGCATTGAATTAACGATTTGAAATAATAATAATAAAATTATTTACAATAATTACACATTGTTTATATTATCTTAAATTAATGTCAAATATATTTAAAATAATATTTATACATTTTAAATATACTGGTAGACAAATATTTGACATTTTATTAAAAATTAGGTAATAATAAATTATAGAATTGAGTTAATTTTAAGAAATTTATTAAATATTTCATACAAATTCTTAGAATTTAAAATCAAACTGAATTGATAATAATAATCGAATTTAATAAATATAATTAATTGTAAAAGTACACAAATTCGTTGCAATTATGGTATTTTAGAAATATAAACAAGCTTTTAATTAGCTTTATATAACGCACTTTTTTTTCTATGATATATTTCCAAAAATAAAGAAAACATAACTCTTATATGCTAAACAGATCCAGTCAGGTGCGAGTTACAACCGCTAAATGCAGATAATGCTTCCTAAATTCCTGCTATATCTTCCCGGAATCCTTCTCCTGGTATCTTGGCTGTTCCCGAGCACCACATTATCCGGCAAGTCCAAGGCATAGGGCTTAAAAGAGTTGAGCTCTGAGCTGCAATTGCCGGACTACTGTGGCAATTACCCCTTCTCTGCCCGAGGGCCCGAAGGAGAAAGTTTGGGTCCGGTAATCGCCGATCTGGGAGTTATGGAGTCCGGCAACGTAATAGAAGCCAGGGAATACTGCTGGAAGAAAAGATGGTATAGTCCTGGTAGGTGGACTCTCTATTATTTTCTCACGCAAGTGGCGAGAGTAAAATTCGCCAAAGGTATTTTCTGCGGCAATTTTTTGTGGCAGTAAGCCATAGCGATAAAAGAAATACTGTGGGGTGCTTAAGAACGAGAGTAGTATCGCTTAGGAACCTATTAAAGGGTTAGATGGTATACTCAGGCGATAGTGTTCGACAGGAATATCATTTATTTTGGTGGACCAAATATTTAAATGTTAATAAAAGATTAAAACTCCCAATATATGTTTTTGTATTACATTTTTATAATTTATTCAATAGATAATTCTGTTTCATCAGAAAAATTTACATGTATCATTTAAAACTAACTTAGTTAGTTCATTAAAAAATTTTAATTGACTTTTTATTTATGTAAACTTTTGACACACAAATTTTAATCCCAAAAGCTATAAAAGTTTCCTTTAAGACAAACATTAAAACTTACAAAAAAGCCAGTGATAATAAGGATATTTTTCACTTTGAAAACTAATAATTTCAAGGATATTGTCCACTAATATGTAATTAATTGTATAACGCATTTGTAAATTTTTTAATTATTAAAAAATACTATTTAAAACATTTTAAATTTTTAATTGAGAAACTACTAAAGATTAGGATATTTTAAAAGCAAGAAAAAAAGAAAAAGATGCATTAAAATCGATTTCATGTTGAAAATACTTCCCGTAGAGGCACGATAAAATTCGAAAACTAGTCTAATACAGAAATTGAGATTTGGTGCGTTTATTAACTGGATATTGAAGTTTATTAATGAAGGTTTCTATTTATTAGTTCTTCTTTATAGTTACAAGCATTTGCTGGCAACAAGAAATGAAAATTCTATCCTGTTATTGCTTCAGAGGGGGAAATTCTTTTACAGAAGCAAAACAGTTATTCATGTCTCGTCAGAGATTAAAGCGATTTCATCTGAATAATATGAATAAAGGCAAACTAATCTTCAAACCTGCATGCTTAGAAAGACCAAGCATTGAATACCAGGCATTAAATCTAAAATCAATAAGGAATGTTGAATAACTATTAATCTTAAGCTAAAACTATTCAGTGAAAAAGTTTACATTTTTAAATTATGTCTTAAAATCCGTAGACTAATTTTGAAGAAAATGCTATTAGGACATTTGAATGATTTTGTATTTACGTACTTAAAATACAAAATGAAATAATAGCACACAATTTTGAAATTTTTAGATGCAAAATGAAACAACTTTCCATGTATTTGAATCAGGATCTGTATTCATCTGGCAAGTTTATACCTTAGTTTATACCATCTGGCTATCTGGCAAGCATGACTAAAATGTTCCTCATAGCTTCCACTATTATATCACATCAATATAAAGTCATTAGATGTATGAAAAAAAACTTAGTAAAAATATAATTTTTTTCAAATTCTTCATTGGACATATAGTTTCTGCAATACTTAACTAAATTACTTAATATATTATGCACTATTAATATGAATGTATTTAACTTGAGAATTGAATTTGTGAGAATGGACTGAGCTCGTGGTCTTCCGATCATAATATAAATTAATTTGCAAATTAGCATACAATATTTATGGACAGTAAAAATTTTCTAGTCCCTGAAGTGATTATAATATAATAATAAAATCATTTACCATCTCATTTAATGCCACGTTTTTATAATCACTTATTTTATTACCACTGTAAAACTTTAGAAAAAATTTTATATTTGGTAATTCATCATAGTTATGATATATGCCTTTAATACGCTTTAGTAAATGCATTTAAAATAATACTATTACTAAAAGAAAATACTGGTACAAAACTTAAGCATTTACTATTTTATAAATTTAGGAAATTAATCAATGGGAAGGAAAAATTAATTTTCATTGAAATGAAGTAAATCATATAATTTAGGAAATTATGCTGACAATGTTATTTGGATTCTCATAATTTTTTTACATTTATTTGTTGACCTTAACGAATTAAAATTTGATACTTATAATAAAATACTATGAGTGTGACATTATATTGTATTATTTTACATAATACAATATAATGTCATAGTATATCATAGTACAAAAAAATTAATTTTTAGGAATTTCGTTACGTAGAAAAATTTTATTGTATCTACTGAATTATATCAGGCAATTTACAAGAGTAAGAAAGTTCTTGAATAGTAGGGCATATAACTAACAAATAAAATTACAGATACTTCAGTTATCAAAAAGCTTCTTTTAAAACAGTCCAACCAGTCATGAGAAATTCAATTACGTATTTCAAAAGATAAAATCACGGAATATTATTCCAAAATTTGCAGTTAGTCCCTTTATTTCCATGACGCGATCTTTGACTGAAGCATTGCCGATATCGGTTAAAGTATTTCGAACGGCAACCGGGACGGTTACCGTGAAAACCTTCTCTTTCTGAAAAGGGAATTTTTAATTGGAATATTTATGCAGCTGCTGCTATGTAAAGGATTTTTTGAAAAGGGGATAGAAAGAGATATGGGGGTTGGGCAGAATAACGATAGCGCATAATCGCCTGACAAAAATCAATTGATGCTATGCTTTTCATCTCGTTGCATCCCTCTTTTAATAAAAATATGTTCTCCACCCATAGGCTGTTGTCTTTTAATTTCTAATGTCGATATAGCCACGCTATTTCATTTTCTTTCCATACTTTTTCAAGATTAGGGGACTCTTTTAGGTTTATTCTTATTATTTTTTTTTTGCAATGCCTACGCGCATAGATGTTTACTATAATTATCTTTTAATGACAGAAAATTGATTGAGACAAGAAATGGAAAAAAATATTTGCCCAAATATAGATTAAAAAATGACAAACGAAAAAATAATTTTTTTTTTTTTGCAAAAATTATGCGCTACATAGATTGAACGTGCATTTTCCTTTATGATCTTCGGCGCAACATTTTGTCATTTGTTTAGTGATGAAAGAAAAAAAGGGGAGGAAAATGTTTTTAGAAAATTAATTATGTAAGACCTGCTCAAAATTTGTCGTATAACCATGTAATGTTCAGTTACATAGAAAATAAATTAATAACGATGCGTGCGACGATGTGTTTTTATGTTATCGTTATTTTCTCATTCGTGTAATAACTGCATAAATATTAAATGCTTGTATCTTTTGTATCTTAATTAACTTTAGTAAACAAATGCAATCTTGTTAAACCCAACAAATATTTGTGATTGAAATTTTTGGAAAAATTACATCTTATGGGCGGCTTCAATGTCTTCAAGCTCAAACATTGTTAAGGAGAAAACTGATGAATAATTTATTTTAAAAGAAATCATCATTTGTGTGGAGCATACTTAAATGGACTTTGAATTTAATATTAGAATACCTTTTTTCTTTAATGTATTATATATTTGAAGTTCATAAAACATATGCATATTTATTTACAAAAAACTTATTTAACATATTTTCTAATATATTAATATTATTTGTGCAATATTATATTGATTGCAATCCTGTTACATATTTTTAATCATATTTTTAAAATTGAAAATAGTGATTGGACACAAATATTTATTTAGGGTTAAATACAAAATTGTATATCTTGAATCTATATGATGAAATTTTAAAATGTTGATTTTTATGTTCTTTTTTTTGTTTGTTCTATAGTACAGATGTTTTAGATTTAAGCAAAAATGTAAGAAGATTTGTATCTGTATTTTTTTAATGACAGCAAAAACATTAAATCGGTCTTACTTATTGAAAATGAATCCTAGATATGTTACCTTATTTAAGTAATTTTGAATATAAGAGATTATTGTTTGTACAATAACTTTATTTTCATCACACACACAGCAGCTATATTCTACATAAGAATAAACACATTCTACATAAAATTTCTATATGATCAATTTTGTTAGAATGTGTTATTATGAAAATTCAATTTTGAAATTTAAATGCGTTACAAAAAATAGCAAATGCTTACTTTATTTGTTGGAGCGATAAATTCAATTATATTTCTTATTTCATAAATAAATTTGGAGATTTTTTGAAAAACAATAAAGTAGCTAATTTCTGCATCTATATGATATTAATGTAATACAGTTAAATAATTTATCTTCATTTTTATAATATAGCTATTCTTCGTAATATTTTTATTATAAATATAATCATTATGTTAATGTCCTTACTAATAAATTATGAAATGATAATAATTTACTAGTAATGATACATAATATCATTAAAATAAAAATTTATATATTATTGATACAGAAAAAATGTTTTCAAGTAACGTTTGCCTTTAAATTTAAATGCAACATGTAAATATTTTTAAATAATCTTTGAATTTTCATAAATAATTTAAACAAAAGAATGGGAATCCCATTTATTTATTTTTATTATTTTTGAAATTATTTTTATTATTTATTAATTATTATTTTGAAAATTTTAATATTTATTTATAACGATACTTTTAATTTTAATAATTTTTAGTATACCTCAAATTCAAAATTTAGCATTTTTTTGCAATAAATCAAGCATTTCAGATACCAATGCTTGAAAATTCCAATCGTTATGTACTTAATTTGTCATACATCTTTTCCAACAAGAATAATAATGGGGGGAAAGCTTTTGAAAGCTGAAAAAATATATTTTTAAAACTACCCCGAGCGCGTTTAAAAACCCCTCTTTTGTACTCTTTATACACTCTCGACTTTTCTTAAAAACCCTAGTAGAAGTTATCCCCCTTTCTTTACGCTCATTACACAAGTTAAAAGATTTTTTCTCTACTTTTTCCCCATCTCGAGTGGAAAAGTCACTTTGTACGATGACGAAAATTGGGGGAAATCAAAGTTTTCTTCAGAGAAGAAGCAGTTAAATCGCGGAATAAGAGAACAAAGAAAAAAAAAAGGAGTCAAAAACCACGTGACCGAGAAATGAAGACTTCAGAGACTCTCTGAAGAAAAGAAACAAATAAATGAAAGAAGACCAAAGATTTGTGGCGATAAAGTAAGATACCAAATATGTTAGTAATGAAGGCGATATAAGGAAAGATAGTACAAAAAAGATTTTCTTTTTTCTGGTTATTCTTTCTGTATTGTCTCTCCTTCCGTACCGACCAATTTATTGCGCCCTTAAGGGCAGATTTTTAAAATGACATTTCTTAACAGGAGTCCAAAAATGAGTTACAGACTAGCAGTTTAGTAGCTAAAATTTGAGAATTGGAAAGCCCTCATATTTTTAAATGCAAAGACTGTACAAAATTGCCTCTAGCTGCCCATTTGTAGACACTTACATTTAAAAATACTGTAGATGTCACTTGCTTTGATAAATTATGCATAATCCTTTGTCTTTTTCTTCCTTTTTATTATTTGTCAACGTGAAGAAGTGAGAAAATAATTTAAAAATTAATCGACTCCTTCATTTTGTACTGTAATAAATGTAAGCAAATTAAATATTTGACGTCAATATTATCAATAAAAATTCCGATTTAACTTAGGATTTAGATTGTAGTAAAATTAAATTATAAAATAAATAAACTAAGAAATTTTATTGAGAAATCAGATTATATTTCTTCCTAGCATTTTTTTAAATTTACAATTTAAGAATTTTATTTCTGAAATGAAATAATTTTTCAACTGAATATTTTTTCTATTAACTGAGAACTAAATTATGCTATATTAAAAGTTAAAAATTTATGAATGAGTCAAATTTGTTAACTTCTATTTTTAAACAAAATAGGTAGGTAAATATATATATTTACATACATTTTGAAAAATATCAGAATGAAATTTGCACGAATCTTACCATAGTAATAATTTTATAATGATACATTGCTTCAAGATAATGTTAACATAAAATAAAAATATTTTTAAAAAGTAGGAAAATTTTAAAATTTTTTAAGCGATTACTCATTTTTGACCATTAAATTCTGTAAATGTTTCTTCACTGTAAAATAAACTCGATGGTAAGAAAACCAACTTTAGAGAAAAGCAGCCAAAAAAATTGTAATTCCGATAGAAATTTGTGGATAACATCCAATCCATTACTAATATTTAATGTTTTTTAAGTAAAACACATTATAAAAATATTTAAATACAGTAAATATTAACATCTTGAAATGGTAAATGATTAAATAAAATTATCAATATATGTTATGCATTAAATTTTTTTGAAATCCCTAAAATTAATTTAAAAGATGTATTATATTTCATCAAATGATTGGCATAGTTTCGTACATTATTTAAAATCAATATTTATTTATTTAATGCAATTCCTTTCATTTTTAAACTACTAAATTTTCTGGGATTAATCTTAATTTATGGATCTTATGAACCTTTCTTGGTTTAAAAGAATTCCAAAAAATGTAAATGGGCTTTACAAAATGATTTAAGTTATGACTAAATACAGAAATCTGTAGAAAGGAGAAATAAAAAGTCTTTTGATTGGTCAAGAAGGAGAAATGGAAAGGAGAATAATTATGGAAAGTAACGGATGCTAGAATAATTTATTTTTTTTACTCCCAAATGTGGTTACTTGTTTTATATAAAATATAAATATTTTCTGACGTCCTTGCGGATAATATATTATATTTATTTAATTTAAAGTTGTTATGTCAAAAATTCTTTATAATTTCTTTATTGATTAATTGCAAAATTATAACCATTTTCAAGTTGTAATTTGAGAAAGAACATCCAAAGTCAATAACATCTCTCCATAGATTTTATTTCCTAAGCAATAAGACTTAATATTAAAATAATCAATTAAAGAAAAATTAGATCAAACCTACATTCATTTATAATACAAGTATTATAATTTTTTTTCCAAAATAAAATTAATATTAGTAAAAAAATATCCCTAGCCATATGAGATAATTATATTTCTATGCCTTTTATATCTACAATGATATATTATAATAATATTATTATTTAATTTTGTATCGAACAGGCATCATTTTGTTATTTTGACTAAAAGCAATAGAAAAAAATTCCAAATTAATTTTAACAAAGTGACCAACTTAAGAATAATGACATTCTCTGCAGGGAAGAAAGGAAACAAATAAAAGTCTAAGACAATCTGTATGTGGCAACATCCCCCCTTCCTCTAATGGATGCGTTAACCAAGAAAGTCTCGTTCCCAGTGTCCAGTGACACTATGGCTACCTTTAATGAAGCGACTCTGACGAGGGGTGTCAGGCAAAAGTCCATTAGTTCTCATTTGCTAGCTTTTGCACTGCGGACCGCGGTTACTTAAGCCTCTGCCCAGTAGCTCCGTCCCACAGCGTCGATCTCATGCTTCCGTTTGGCTAGGAAATTAGGTGACCGTATTTGCAACCGCTGTCTTTGGGGACTTTATTTGGCTCCCTCAGCAAAACTAATAGGCTTTAAGCAAAAAGCCCGAGACTGATATTTTTATTTTATTTTGCAAGACTTTGCTTATCTCTTTCGGAATTTTTATATATAGATATATTTACTGCACCACGGTTTCCTTCGCTTCGCAATATCCTGCTTTTAGTTTTCGGTAATTGACGTCTTCGGTTGGTATTTAGTACAAAGAAAGTGGGCAATTGTGGACAAGGATTACAGTAATGGCATTCAGTAAGTTGATATTTTTTTATATGAAGACTAGTTTTGGAAGAGATGTGAAATTATTAAAAGAAAAACAACACAGTAAGAGAATGATTCTCTAAAAAATATGCATTTCAGTTTTATCTGCCTAATGAATAATGCTCTTTTATCCAATATATTTGATTAGTAGTGACTATATTGATCAAATTACTACCTATTATAAAATAAAACATTAGTTTGTTTGTTTAAAAGTAATAACCAACAGAATGTCTGTCATCTGATCATGTTCCGTAAATGACTTCCATTTTCAATAATTTATGACATATTATCAATTTGCTTCAAAACTTTCCAATTAATCTGTTGGATAATCCAATTAGCTGTCTTCTTGTGATCTTTTTTTGTTTGTTGGAAATTTTTGTGTGTTAATGCGAAAAGCAATAAGAGCTTCAAGAGAATTATCAAATTTTACATAAAAATAAGCAAATTGTGTAATAAATACACCGACTCCGTTATCAAACTATTTATCAATAGGTTAAATATAAAAACAGTATTTCATATTAAATAATTTCTAATTCTTTAGAGTTATTAAATAAATAGAAACCTTCATTAATAAAATATTTTATGAAACATTTGTATTATAAAAAAACTTAAATTTATTTTATGCCTTTAATCTCATTTTACTAAAAAATTTCTCTGAAAAATATAAATGAAAAATATACTATACATTTTTTTATCAGGTTAGCAATTCATTTTGTAAAATGAGAATAAAACCTTGAATTTGTTAATTTTAATAAATAATAAGAGTTCCTTTTTAGTTAAAATTACTCAAAATATAAATGAGAGACAATTGCTCTTGATCTAATTTTGATAGACAAAATTTTGAAAACTTTTGTTTTGTGCTTCCGCTTAATTTATTTTCAAATTTGTTCTTATCCTTAGAAACTAAACTGAAAAACTATTAGCGCATTTATTCTTATGCAATAACGCTAAAAGTTTCATTCAATAATGAATTAATTTTCATTCCAGTATTTGTAACATTTTAAATCTTAAATCCAAACTGGTGTGTTATCTGATTGTCTTCATTCATTTGTAGACTGAACTAATAATAGGAGTCGTAAGACCATAAGAAAATGGGTCATTAATTTTAGTTTTGTTTTTTTAAGAACCAAGTACCGATTTACGAGTTAAATGAAGGGGGTTCGCCCAACTATTTATAAGCGAATGTGAATAAAACTATTGTCATGGGGCATTTAATACTCTCGCTTAAACTTATTGCCTTAAAGTTAAAAAGAAAATCTAAACTTATTAAGAACTGAGTAGCGACTTAGAAATTATTTTAATTTAAGAAAGTAACAAGTTTTTTGTGCAATAACCCCTCACTCTAAATTGCACCATCTTAAAGTTTACGATATCATTAAAAAGGTTTAAGAATATTAAAAAAGACTTAATGTTAATTTGCATTTAAAGAACATAAGACAAAATATGCATATTTTTTATTGTTAGGAATTTTAAATATGAATGAGAAAGCTGCACATTATTCCAGAGTAGAAATTTTGACTTAATGTGTCCTGTATTACAATCCAATGAAATCTGCTTAGTTTATAATAAAAGTTAGTCATCGATATTTGATATTTTTTAAAAGTTTAAATTAATTAAATGCTGTTTTAATATATTTAATAAAAACCATTTTTATAATGTAAAAAAAACATCATCATATTACTAACATCTCAAGATAAGAGCTACTAACAAATTTAGAGCTATTGCAGATGCATAAAGAAATACAAAATTATTTATAAATTTATATATATGAGTTAAAATTACCTATAATTAAGAACAATCCAAATTTTTATTTGTTAAAAAATTCAAAATTAAATAATTTTTACTCTCTATAGTTGTATATTCCAAGATCAAATCAGCGAAAAAATTAAGTTTGCTCATTTCTAAAATAAATGAATATTCTCAAAAATTACAATGTGATAACTTAGTCTAAAAAATTAACCTTAAAAAAGTCATTTAACAAAAATTAAAAATGAAAATTTTCTAAGAAACAAGAATTTTTAATTTGTTAAATTTGGTATCTTCAAATTTTTATTGAACATGTCATTTACTAACTGAATTAAAACCAATAATAACATCAAAATTAATTTAATTTTGTATGTTTTGTAGATTTAAATAAATATTAAAATTTGAAATTTGAATATATATATTTTAAATGAATTTAAAGTTAGCTTAGATAACATGTTTAAAAATTTTTATTACAATTTTTCATGTGCTTTGACTGTATTATTTATTAGGGGATTCATATAAATGATACATAAACTCAAATACAATATCATTATATTAATTAGCATATGCATTGGTGAAATTTTTGATAAAAACATTGGTTACAAATACCACGTAGATTGACTTGAAGAGAAAAATAACTTCCAAATTAACACATAGTATTTTAATAAATACTTGAATATAGAAATATATAAAATGAGTTTTTTTATAAAATAAAATTATAACAGTAGATTTTCATTTTGCCCATTTCGTACATTAACGGTGCATGTCCAAATCTCAAATGAGAAACTATTTTCAACAGTTTCAAATAGGTAAAAAAGGCATCACCTAAAGTGGGTGCGTACTTTCACCCAATGTTTTTTTCTCTGTTTAGTGAGTTTATCGACCCCTTAATCGTCAGAGAAAAACAAATTGGTATCGAAAGGTGGAGCGATTTCTTCAGTTACTTTTCTTTTTTTTTCTCTCTTCAACTCTTTCTCTGATGTTTATATGTGGGAGTGACACTGGCCCAAGATTGCGGATACTAGAGTGTCAGAGATCAGTACTCAATCGGAGATTTGAGTTATTCATTAAATCCTATAAGGGTTAACGACTTTCGAAAGACCATTAAATTTCGAATCATTGAAAGAGGCAGTGTTGCTTTATAATTTCGAATATTATGGAGGTCATAACATCCTCTTTCAAAGCTTGTCTAATGTTATAGCCTTTATTTACTTGAATTATTGCATTACATATGAAACAAATAGAATGAAGCAAAAAATTAAGTCACCTATATAAATGTATATATTAATTTATTTAATATACTTTAACGAAGTTTAAAAAAAACTTATAAATGCATATTATATATGTAATTAAATCTGTGTGCTTATCATTTATGTATATATATGCATGTGAATTTTCTCGATCCAAACCATTTTTGTAAATATAAATTTTTTACTATAAACGTTATTAAAAATTATGTTTTTATGTTTTTATGTATTATGTTTTTAAAATCAGCACAAAAACTTTTCATAAAAATTAAGCAATAAAAAAATATAAATAAAAATACTTTAAAAAACAGCACTAAAGCTTTCATAACGTTTTTGTTCGAAAAACTTTTTAAGTAATTCTTTTATAATAAGTGTCATTTTTTTAATAGATAACAAACAGAAATTTTTTAAATAATACTTTTTAAAAATATACTGATTTTTATTTTAAAAACTGAAAATAATACGAAAATATAATAATAATTTTAAATATTTCTCTTTTAAATTTATATATATCCCCCAAGCTAAGTAGTGAAAAATTGCTCCATTTTGAAAGATATCATTTCTCGTGTTTACATCATATAAGCCGAGTACAGTAACAACACAGCACTTCATGCATCTATAACAACGAATATTCGCGTTCTTCATTTTATCTTCACTTCGGTTCAGAAGACGTTGCTCTTGAGCATCCTTTTCCCCTTCTCTTATTATAAAAGTGTTAAATGAGGCGTGGATCCGAAAAGATCAAGGAATTGAAAGTAGTTCTGCAGAGCAAGGGAATGCTATCATTAAAAGAATTGATAAAAACAGATTGCGATATCGCTAGTTAAACATTTGATTGAGAAAGAGTGAGTCGTTTCGCCTTGATGTCTGTATACAAAATTTGACAAACTTTTAAAATGCTGTTGAAGCAGTGAAGTTGGGTGAAACCAGGTTCTATCTATTTGATAACAATCTTTTTGAAAATTGTTTTAAAATATCACATATCGTCCCTTCATTATGATTTTAAATTTTGCTTTGTTCATTTTGCAATGTATAATTTAGATTTATTTTTTACTACTGATAAAGTTAAATTTATACAACGCAGTTAAAAAAATTAATTCTACTTCTTTTTTATATTCTCGAAAAAAATACTTTTGAAATAAATAGCGTTCTAAAACACCTTATAATATCTTATGTACACTTTTTTTTGTAATAGCAGCCTTATTTTACATTTTGCGTAATTTAAGGATTATAAGTTACTTTTTGAGAATTATAAATTTCATACCTGCATTTTATATAAACACATATTAACACTTGTAAACAGCAGTTTTTATTATAAAAACAAATGGAAAATGTATTTTTTTTAAGCAGAAAAAGCTGCTTAACGTTTCGAATTGCTTATTTACGGAGAAATTCGCAATGTATATTTAAAAAACATGTCTTCAAAATATTGAAAAAGTATAAGTTTTTCTACTTTTCAATGTATGTTATAATTATTTATTATTTTAAATTTTCCTATGTTTTCAATATCAATCCTTTCACACTTTCCACAAACTTACTATTTTACATATCATACCTATTTTTCTTATTTTTAAAACAAAGTATACTTTTATGATATATATTTGAATTCCAATTAATTCGTACTTAAAATTTAATCCTTTATAAAGATAATGTATCTTCATTTATGTAGTACTTAAAATGAAATATAGAATGATTTTTTTTATGTAAGAAATATTAGTAAATAGGTGTATATGGGAAAATATATGAATGTAGAGCATTTTTCTGAATTGACGATCAAATAGATTTAATTAAGAAATATTTTTTTCATCATGTTGAAATTTATTGCAATATTCTTAATTATTCGATAGAAGATAATTTACTATATAACAGTTTAATTTGAATGCTTAAAGAAATCCGTATGTTACCGCATAATTTATCTAACTCATAAAATATCATAACTTACGCATCACTCATTACATCTTAGTGTTACAGGTGTCATAAAAAATTCCCCTTTTCTTTGTAAATCTCAGCTCTACGGAAGGGGAAAAAACGCAATTTGCGGGGAAACTTTTATGGTAATTCATTGCAAAAAAGCTTCCCTCGTTTTACTAAAAACTAATTTCTCCTCGCCTCTCCCATTAATATTTCACATACGCGGCATTTATACTCATGTACGTGTCATTAAAAAATCTTCGCTCCCTGAGGAGAAATAAATATTAAAACTTGCAATAAAAATTAACCGTTACCAAACAGAGGATCAGTGGAAATTTAATGGGTAATGCCAGCAATTTGGCTGCTTAATTTGTTGGATGAAAATAAAATAAAAAATATATCTAACACATTCGCCGTGCAAATGCATGGTCTTATGACTGAGATAATGACGGTTAAGTGCTAGTTTCCCGCGCCCCCACTTCATGGCCTTTTTACCACTGTCCCATGTCCAACTACCAGCAAGCCGCCTTCATTTGCTAAAGTGTTAAGACTGATTTCTATTTCGGCGCTAATTACGCGTTAGTTCTAGCAGAGAACGAGGGGGGTTTGCAATCATATATCGCACCATTTTCTGTGAATTGGCCTAGGACATGGCATCTTGCGGCCTTCTTCCTCCCCCACCTTCATTCCATGTGATTGAGCTAATGGGTTAGCGTTGATACAATGTTTAAACAGGCCTGTGAGGAAGCTGGGTGAGAAATATAAATACCAGTACGCATGACAGACCACGCTGTCTGGGTCCTAGATTAGAAGGATGATTTATCTTTTCACTTTTATTCTTTTCTTTTTTTGCTTAATAAGGTCATAGTCAAAGAGAAATTGATGAAATGTAAAATTGGAATGATTCATCTTGGCTTAATTTATTGAAAAGCTATTTAGCTTGCTCATTAATATACTTATTGTTACCACTTATAGGCCAGTCGATGATTGTAGCAAAGCTTTTTATAGTGATATTACATATATTTTGGAATTTTTATAATTTCATTAACCGCAGTAAATGTGGTAAAAGTATTTTACCTGCTACTCAGAAAAATTTCAACGACCTGTCACGACTAATACTGTTTTTATATCCTGGTGTTTTTTTTGTTTTTTTTTTTTTTCGAAGAAAAAAATTTAAATTTTGTAGTTTTTTTCATTAATTAGAAAACAATATCAAAAGTTATTGAAGAATAAATAAAATAGAAAGATTTATAAATTCATAAGAAATCTTATATATACTAATTTTCACTATATCCATTTATTTTGAGTTTCCATGCGTAGAAGTGCTTCACATTCAAAAATAATATCATAGAAAATATTATTTTGATCAATAAAAATATTAAGGTTGAAATTGTTTGTTGAAGATAAATCGAAACAAATCTTTAATCTATTAATCATAAAATTTTCATAGCTTAAATTAATCATCTTCGATGAAAAAAACTGATAGAAAAATGCAAATATCTGCTCAATAACAAATGATAAGGAATAATAATATTTTTTACTACTGTTAACTCTAGGATTAAACAAAAAATAATTTTCACGGCTACTTAAAATAAAAGTAATAATGATTTATTTCGTAATAAAAATAAAATGCAAGTTAAGAAACTAAAAATTAAAATTTGTACGGAATTCACATAGATTACTTAAAATGAAATTTCTAAATAGATATTTCTATTTTTTAACTGTTATAACTATCAGTTTTATGAATAAAACACTACAAAATAATATTATTCCAGAATTTAAAGCAGAGAGGGGGAAGCATATAGTTGCCTAGTTACGGTTGAAGTATTTTGATTATAGCGGATTCTGAGAACTGTATAATTATTATTCACATTTAAGGATGAAAACTACATTATCAACAACTGAAAGTAGTCATGAAAATTGAATGCAAGGTATAAGGAATGACTTATAACCTTGACTGTTGATATAGGGTAGAAAAAATGAATTCTTCAGAAACAAATTGTTTATATTTATAAATTACAGCCAAAAAATTCTATAACGTGCTTCTAAAATCTTTGTAACAGACATGCAATTTGAGAAATACTTTTCTAAAAGTAAATATAAATACATCGTTGACGTTGAGAAAAATTTGAATCATGTTCGTTTATTATTAAAATACAATAATATTCGGTTAGAAAAGCATTAAATCGTTAATAGTTATCAGACGTAACTGTTAAAAAAATTGTTGATTTAAAAAAAAACGGAAACTTTTAATAATCGTTTCATTTACATAAATTTTATGAAGAAATTAAATAAAAATTATTTTTTGGAAAGTAGGGAAGTAATTATTCCAGAAATAAGATAGTTGTATATTTTTAATGTATAAACTTGTATTTTGCAATAAATTAAAATTTTATGTGGCACATAAAACTGAAATTGAATTTGGAAAAAAAGCGTAATGTCTATTCTTATAGGAATATTATATATAATGTATTATAATTATTTAAATATTATCTCATAAATTATTGCGAAATTTTAAAAATGAAAAAATTAATTAAAAATAAATTTTAGTCATAATTTCTTGATAAGTTAGATTTTGCAAATATTAATTAAAATGATCGTAAAATGGGATTTCTATCAAAAATTAGTCTTTGCATTGATTTAGTTGTACTTAAAAATTTAAAATATATGTATTATAATTCACCTAACAGGATGGGGATACTTATTTAATTGTTTTTGTTGACGTCTCTTAGACAAAAATAATTAAATATGTATCTCAGATAAAAATTTATGATATACTGGTTAATACACAATTAAAATGCTGTTTTTATATAAATCCAGAAAATACTATATTCGATAAAAGAAAGAAATATATATTAATGAATTTCGGTATAAAATTTATTAAATTTATAAATTTCAGTTACATATTACATTATTTATTTAAAAAGAGTCTATCGTCTTTCTTTTTTCCATGAAAAAAAACTTTTTTTTGTTATAATGAAAAATAATTCGCTTAAGCAATAGATGGCGCTACTATGGAGATTTCGCTTTCAGATCTATAAAACTTACGGTAAATGATACGAAAAATTTCATGTCGCAATTTAAATTGGACTACTAATTATATTTCTTTTAATAACCTAATATAAAGTAGCTTTTAAAAGGATGAAAATTTATATCGTTGAATCTCATAAACATTTAAAAATTTTAGATACAAAACTTTTTTCTGTGATATTATCAACGCACTTTAAAAAAAAGTTAAATAAAATAATTTTTTAAATAAAAGTGAGGAAAAAAAGATTATATTAATCCATATCAGCCCAAAAATACAGTTTATTTTTTGCGTGCTATATTATTTAAATTTTCATTAACCTGTATCTGGTCTATTCATTTTATTGTTGTTATCTATACTTAAAAAAATATTAAATCTTTGTTTTTGCTTCGTTAAATTCTAGAGCACTTGCGTTCAATGGGTTGCTTTTTCATGTTTTACAACGCTTTAAAATTTCAAATATCCTGCACAATGTTAGCAAGCCCGAATGTGATATATTTATTATAAACTATGTAGTTAATAACTCCAATACTGTATAATTTCTTGAGTACTTGAAATAAGCATTACATATTCAGTTATTTCACCTAAAAAATATACATTTATTTTGATTTATTCCTTATACTCAAATAAAAAGCAAATTTTTTGACTGGTAACTTCCACTTGTCGATATTCTGACAGAAATGTTGCAAGAAAAAACGCATTCCGCTTAAACTTCAGCAAAACGTGTTGCCTCGCATATTCCATATCCATTTCGAAAATCATTCAAATGTCTAGTCATTTGGGGTCTGGAATCCTCAAGTTGTGTGGCTAAAGAAGCTGCAGTAGCAGCTGCCGGAAAACTTGCTGAAAAGAATAGGCAGGAGCGAAAGGAGAATGGCTAGGAGGGCCATTGAAAAGAGCCTCCTTCCCCTGAAGAGGTGATGGGGGCAATCCCCCCTTTCTTATCCTTGGGGAATATGGGTAAGATAAAAGAGAGAGCACCGGCTTCGGCAATCATCCATTGATCTGGGTTAATAACTGTCGATTTCCCTAATGGTACCCAGCCTTTATATATATATATATATATATTTCTATATATATATATTTATATTCTTTCAATCTCTTCTTGCTACTAACAAAATCGATGGATGAGAAAAATCAATACTGATCACAATTCAGATGGGATTCAGTAGTCCAAACCTTCTTATGTAATTCTTCATCCATCCTTCTTGCTGTTTTTTACTCTTGCTTGAGAGACACTACAAGAAGGATTATAAGAACCAGTGGGAAGTGAAAAGTAAAAGTAATCTATGCGCAGTTACATAGACTTAAAGAGAAAATAGTGTTTTACTTAATAATTGGCTTTGTTATTCTAAAAATACACTCAGAAAAGTATGCAAATGTAGATTGTATTTTCTTCTGTTTTTCCTACAGTTATAATAAATAGAATATATTTAGATTACTTGCATTCGTAATAAATTCGTAAAAAAAATAAAAGTTCGGTGTGAAAGTTATTTAACGAGATCAAACATTGGTATTTTTAATTTAAAAAAGAAAGTTTTACAGGTAATAAAAATTTACTACATAAGTATGTTCAAAATCTAATTTTATCATCAAAATGTTATGGAAGAAATTAATTAGATTTCTTATATGTTTCATCTAAAAACGAATTAATATTTAATTGTATTAAAAATAAATAACCAATTAATCGTTCTTTTAATATTAATTGTTTTAAATTAATCATTAAAGTTAAACGCTTTTTTTAATTTAAAATTAAAAGTATTAATTTTCGAGGAATTTATTTTCTCAAATTGCTTTAGAAAAACCACAGCTATATAGCAACACATTTTTGCGTATGAAATTATATAATATTTATAATTTATTGATTTCTTATAATAGTTCTTTTAACAGTTACTGTTATTTTCAATTTTCTATTTTAGAGTAATATGCAATCAATAGTAAAATAATATTCGGTAATAAATTGCAATTCAATGAGTGCAAATAGTTATTAATCTCATTTATTCTTGATTTCTGTAAGAAATTTCTTATTGTGTTTAAAAATATTTTGAAATATCTTAACGCATGAGGATTTCTTCAATTCAATTTCAAGAGACATTAATAAATGATTTATTAAAGCAAAAGCGATTTTTTAATTGTATAACATCCCAAACAGTAAAAACATTAACATGCAAAAGAAAAATTTTCTATAAAAAAAAATCTCATTAATTATTTTAATTCATCCAAATTCATTTTGAGAAA
The DNA here is from genome assembly GCA_037975125.1 of Latrodectus hesperus. Lineage (NCBI taxonomy): Eukaryota > Metazoa > Arthropoda > Arachnida > Araneae > Theridiidae > Latrodectus > Latrodectus hesperus. The sequence goes on along the minus strand of CM075852.1, from coordinate 93,740,499 downwards.
ATAGTCTTGGATGAAAGGAAAAATAAATCGCGATAAATAACCAGATAAATGTTACCCATGCCAGTATAAATCGAAGTAAACTCAAAAGTATCTTTTCTAAGCTAAGGCATCTTCATCATCCCGCACCTTTCTTATACAAAATATCACATCCATTCTGCAGTTAAAGTCTAAAACCCATATATCTAGCTACCTTCCAAGCATCCTCCAAGCGGAGCATCAATGGAAGCTCAAGAGCAAAATAAGAAGAAAAAGAAACGAAGAGGTTTGGAGGATAACTTATAGACGTCTAAATCCATTATCACTTAGAAGTGAACCTGTCATACCTCGTTTATGGCTTCTCTTGGCAAGCTCATATTTTTCTGTCTCTCTCTCTCCCTTGCTTGCCTTAATCAAGGAGACAATCTTAAATTGCGTTTGCTAGGAAAGGGATGTGCTCAAAGAGTGCTTTTCTCTTCATTAAGGGAATGGGGAATAATTTCCACTCTGATAGAAAATGAAGCGCGCTTCCAGAGGAAAGAGTGCGCGAACGCTTATTGAGTTAAGATGATTATTTACCCATTCATAGAAAGAAGCACTAAGGGAATTAAATCTCTGAACTGTTTTCGGTGATGTTGAGTCACACAGATTCGATCTCTTTTTTTTTTTTTTTTTTTTTTACATTTAACTGCCAATAAGTACAGTAAAATTTATCTTCACAAATTTTTTAAAAAATGTTTCCTTTCGTTGCAATTATTATAAATCTTATATTTATTTGTTTACGCTTCAATGGTTCGTTTTGTTTTAAATTATATTTTTGTGATAATTCAATTTCTTAAATTATATTTATTTAAAAACATTTTTAAAATCCATTTTTTAATATATATCACGTTTCTATATTAGCTCAAAAAATAAAACTATTTTTTAGCTTTATAATATTTTGTTTATATCGCTTAGTTAACAACTTATTTATAGATTAATTAAAATAAGAGTTTTTATTTTCCTTAAATATAATTTTTTCAATATTTCCATATTGTTTTCCTAAATTTATTCTCATACATTCACACAAAATTTTTTTCATAAATGCGCATGAAATTGTATCCTTTCGAGCCATATTCAATCGAAATTAATATATACAAATGAAAACTGATAAAATTGTATACTTGATCAAACTTAACTTGTTGCATTTATTAAAAACTGTATGCATATTCATAATTTCGATAATAAACCACTAAGTCATTAATATAATAAACATTAAATATATATATATATATATATATATATATATATATATATATATATATATATATATATATATATATATATATATATATATATATATATATATATATATATATATATATATATATATATATATATATATATATATGTATATTAGTTTCATAAGCCCATAATTTTTAAAAATTAAAACATTATGATTTTTCTAAGGGAAAACAAAAACTTTCAATAAAGCTGATTTACTAACTTAAATATTCAAATTAATTTAAAGAACAACATTTAGGAATAAATTTAAATCTTTATTTTTTGGAATAATGTAAAAAAATTTTTTGAATGCCTTAAAATTAAGATAATATAATAATTAATACAAATTTTGCATGAAATTATAATAGAGTAAACCATGAAAATTAAAAAAATAAAAAATTTTATGTTAAAGACTGACTCAAACTTGTAAAGATTTTAGTCAAATTTAGCAAAATTAAATAAATGATTATGAAAATATGTTCTGTCAATATGTATAAATATTTTATATAAGGAAACATTTGCTCAAAATAATTGCCGTAAAGCTTGAAAAAAATGAAAAGAATTATAAAAATACCTCTACATTTGTTTATGAGATAAATAGATTAAAAAAAATTTAATTCATTCCTTGCTCCTTTGGCAACATACTTTCATATGACAGCTAGTCAAATAATAGGAAATTGTTAGATGACGCATTTAATTTTGAATTTAATGAAACCCAGAAGTTAGTAAACATTAATACTATCTCATAAAAACATGTCATTAAGTACAACTATATAAAATAATGTTTGACATAATCCAGGAAATGAAGTGGGATTACAGAATTCGCGCATAAGCAATAAAGTGTTTTAATCATGGTTGCTCAATGAAATTGTATCACGTTATCGATAAAAACGCCAATTGATTAAACACGGTTAAAATCAATTTTCTGATATCAAGAGGCTATAATTCAGCTGACTATATAACCATCTACAGAAAACGTAATTTCGGTGATGAGGTTATTAAATGTGTCCTCCAAATATTAAGTACCAAAAGGAAACTACCCATTCCTAAAAATGTAATGATAGATAAGTGCATAAAAAAACGAAAAGTAAAATTGATTTTGTATCATTCGCAAAATTGTTCGTTACACACGCTGCATAGACTTCTCATTTAAAGCTATTTAAATTATATTTATTTTGGTAAAATATTTAATAAAGAAATTCGTAAAGTATTTGTAATATGAAAAATATCTTAAAAGATTCATAAAATAGCATTAATATTTTATATTTTTTGTAACTTAAAACCTTTATAACATAGATTAATGATAAATATTTCATAATATTGCATCAATATTTCAACATACATAATGTAAATTATTGCCAAAATTAAATCTAATCTTTTCTTTACTTTAAATTTTATTTTTGAATTTTTAAAAATAAATGCGTCCAGTCTGAAATATCAATTGCTTTTATTAGAGAGTCATTATAATTATATTTTATGGTTAAATTAAATACTAAAATGGAATTCAAGTTATAAAATTTAAATTATTTTCATATAATTTGCTTAAAATTTTTCAATTCAGTTATTATTTTAAAAATATATGAATTTTCTTAAGTAAATTCAAGGAACCTAAATGTTATAATGTGCGTGTGCTTAGATTGCAATATTTTAGATATCTCTACCAAATAAAAACGGGAAACTTGGGTCTAAAATTTGAAATTCAAAATAAAAGCTTCTGTCTCCATTGTCCTTAATACATTTTCAATGCAAATAATTCTAGTTTCTTAGATTCACTTACTCCAATTTTAACTCAAATGAAAAAAAGAAAAGCAACTTACAGAAAATAACACCATTAAGAAACTGAATACTCCAAAAAAGGTTTTCGGAAAATTTTATCCGTCCAAGAATAATAATACGTTTTCTGTATAATTTTAATTCGACACCTCAACAGCGCGTTCAAAGCGGCACGGTGAAAAACTGAATTTCTTTGTAGACAATACAATCACTCCTTTCATTATCCCTATTTTTTGCTACCGCTCAAAGTAATCTCTTAAAAGAAAAGCGAATCCACTATTATAACCTATTATTTATTTTTAGGGTACCTTATACGGAAATTTAAAAACGTTACTGCCGTACGCAATATTCTCATACCGTTTAGTTTGTTGTGTGTACAGTTATAAGAGACCTAAAACGAAGTCCATTAAAATTTCTCCTTTTTAAAAAGTCGGCCAGATTTGACTTAAGCTGAATTTGTTCGAAATGCATTCCAAGGAACTCAGATGGCGTCAAGTATGATGGGAGAGTACTGAAATACCATATTCAAAAAGAAACTCTTAAAAAAAATTGAGGAAAAATGAAACAAAAAAGAAACCTGTCAATGAGCTCCAAATCACCCTCTATCGTGGTCATAATGACCCGATCAAATTATACGTTTGCTGTTATCCAAAGCCCATTTTTTACCCACTCTAAATACGTAGATAATGGCAGACTTACGCGTAGGTGTACAGATTCAACTGCATCCCCCACTTTTCATCCCTTTTCAGTGCTGCATAAAATCGAAAAGAGGGGGTAAGGGATATTAAACTAAAATGAAGGTGGCTTTATATGACGTCACGGTCTGGTCATCAAGGCTATTAATTACCAAAAAACAATAGTGTGAGTTCCAAATCCAATATCAAACATTAAAATTTATGTAGTATTATCTAAAATGAAATAAAATCGAACGAGGAAAAAATATTTTTTTTGATTAATCATCATTTATTTTTGCTTGTCCAATGATAACTCACAACCATAAATTTTACAAATCGGTTTTTATCTGAGTACTGTATGGTATCATGGATTTAGAACAAAGTATAAAAGCACTTGTTCATAAATGAATTCAATAACTTTCTATCCAGAAATTTAACAGGAGAATTTTTTTTTTCCTTTTATAACTGACAAAATGAACTGAAGAGAGAAACGGGAGATTCTATTATTTTAATGGGTGTGTTCTTCAAAGAAAACACGAATCTTTATCAGGAATTCGAACGACCACCTACCTTTTGCAATATTCATGATATATTTTTAAAATTTCCCGATACTTCACGCTCAATGCGTAGCTTTGAGCATGCATTTCGTGGTGTGCATTTTATAAATTTTGTTTTATGAAAAAGGAGAGAAAAAAAAGCTGCAAAAAACTAACCAGTTTTCTGAGAAACTTATGAAATTCATAGGTAAAAACAGATTACAAAATATTTAAGGGATTTTTGTAAATGAAAAACAGGCTATAAAAATTTGTTATTTGAAATGAGCTAAAATTTAATTAAAAATATTCTCATTTGTTAATGACATCATCCAGCTCCTATTTTGCCCAGCTGCTTTTTTTATAATTTACATTGTAAATTAATCTACCATCTGTACAGAGAGTGAGATAAAAGGTCGAGATAATAGAAGCTTATCTAAATATTTTATGACCTTATCCTTGTGGAAGCCATACTTGGAACTGCAAAAGTCACCAAATGAGATTGAATGGCACAACCCACGTGGTTCTTCAAGAAAGTGATGTCCTGATTGTTAATTTCGTTAAGTCATGTTGATGACTTTTGGCGATATCAGGTCGAGACCCGAAGAAGCTTTTACACTTAATTCGTTAATCGCCTGATCCAGGCCGCATATAAAATGCTAATTAACCCACGCTAGGTTATTGTTTATTAGATCTTCTCAATCGGACAAATCGGACTCTGACTTTTCCGTGATTGCTACTCTTTTTATATGAATTTAAATTAGTGAATTTCATTAAGTTATTAGTAACTTTGCTTAGTGTTAACACGTTGAATGCAATGATATTTTTTATTTTATCGTTATATTCGATGGATCTCTAATGGCGAAAATGCATTTGTATATTCCAATCTCAATATTAGGTCCAAATTATTTTTTTAAAATTTTTATAAACAAGATTTTTATTTAAACTATCCTCTGGAGAAACTTTTTTTTTAAGATAAGTCATTGTGTCTTTAAATATGTTGCTTTTAATCATGTCAATAAGCTAGTATATAACACTCTCTGTTTTACGTCCAACTAACTGTTGCCAACTTCAAAAACTAATTTTATGACTGAAAAAATTCGAAACTATTGCTTAAAACTTTACATGTAGAAAACTCTTAACTTAAAAAAAACTCGTTTTTAAAAAATAATATATGAATTCAATTTCGAGATAGTTTTTTTTCGATAGATATTTATAAGTAAAATGTAATACTTCGTATTATTTCCAGTTTCGTCACATTTTATTACATTCATTACATTTATCTTTTTATGATTACAAATATATTTGTCTAGTTAACTGATTTGAAACTCCTTAGCATTAATTAATTTAATTTGAATGGATAATTATCGTGTCTGAATTTAGTGGTGGTCCATATTAATTCGCAATAAACAAACGTATGTACAAGCGAATTATTCAAGCAAGAAACTGCTTGTCTCAAACAAAAAGCAACATATCATCAATTTTCTTCTAGAATAAACAAGTTAATAGCATTTACACATAACTAGATCATTATTTGATTTCTTTGTTGAACATTTGAGGCTGAATATCTTTTCATAGAGAAACAGAAATTGAATCAATCCTTTAATATTCAGTCATAAGATCACGCTTGATTAATTTTTTTCCAAGTAAAGATTACATGTTTCGTATTCGCTAGTTGTTCACATGATCCAGTCAAAACAACAGTGTTCTTCAAGAAATGCTAGCGACATGTGAAATTAATTCAATTTTTTCTCAAAATATTTTTATAAAGGTACAGACTTGTACATTTTTATTGATTATTCAAAGCATAAAATTGACGAGTTCTTAGAAAAAAAGGGGTTGAAATAGAAAATGCTAAACATAATATCGTTTGATTAAATACGTTAATAGTGCAAACGTTATTCTTCCTTCCGTGAATTCGTATGATTTATATTTCATTTAATTCCTTTTATTCTACTCTGGAAACAGATTTCTATTGTTGTTATTAAACTAGTTTATATCATGAAAGTTTATGAACGACTTTATTTATTTTAATATTTTTAACCAATTACCTTTTCAAAAATATTTTAACCGATTATGTTTAAAATAAAATTGACATTTAAATGATTCACCCATTTTTTCTTTTCATACACCTTTAATCTTTTAAGATTAAATTCGATATCATATTTCATTATGGGATAAAAAGGTACTTATTTTTATATTTAATTTAAATGTAGATATTTTATTTACTAAAGAAATTGTTTTAAATGATTAGGTATAATTAGCTTACTAGTTGAAAATAATAAACGAAATGAATTATTAGAAGCCCGAGAAAATAGAATAAAGTTCATCGTGTGGATCGCAATCCCAAAAAAATAAAATATGTTTATAAAAGTATTCAAAATATATTTCTGATTATAACAATTACTTTATAGCATTGGTTATAAGTATTTTATTACTAAAATACTTGTTATTTCCCAAATTATTTAAGAAATTTTAAAGTTAAATGTTCTATAAATTTGCAATTTTCAGCATTATTCTTGAGATTTTTACCTCATGCATGAATGGCTTCAATGACTGGGAATCCATTTTATAAATCGAGTTCCTTCTGATTTTCAAAAGATACTGTAGTTAAGCAAACAAAGCAACCAATCACCGAATTTCTCGTTTTTAAGTGTCATTATTTTGTCATGCCTATATATGCTAGGAGAAGAATAAATGGTTATTTTGAATTTTTAGCAATATATATGGAGTTGAAAACTAATTATTATACTGTTCCTTTATATTTTAAACTCTGTGGCCCGACAGAAAATTTGGGCCAAAGCCGAGGGTGCAAAGCATATGTCCCGATTAGGTGGTCATTCTAATACGAAACCCCCAGTGTTTAGTTCTCAAGCATGCTTGGTACTCAGTTTATTGACCTACTAGATGGATGATGGGCTATGTCGACCTTGCCGATTCCAAGGATCGAACCTCGAACCTGTGGCTTGGGAATGTGAAACGCTACCACTAAGCTACTGCGCTTCGTTCTTTTATATTAATAATTAATTATCTATGCTTACACTAAGTTTTAAATAAAACATAGTATGTACTCTAGTTTACCAACCTAAAGTCACTTTTTTACCAAGAAGGATAGTTGTCGAGGAATTCACCATTTAAAATGAATTTCGAGCCACTGCAAGCATTCCAATCCAAGGATAGATTAAAATGTTTAAAGTTTGAGCAATAAAAATGTGTTTATTAATTTAAATAATAAGCATATACTTTAAAACTGGATTTCCAGAAAATTATTAAATTCTTAACTATTATTGGACAATTTAATAATAATTTATTAGAAGCTTACAAAATATAAAATATATTTCTTGGATGTCAGATGATAATTAATAGAAAATCATTGCTAAACGTGAAAAATGGATTGCATTCAGACCATTTAAAACTTAAACGCTCGAACTAAGCAAATGAAAAAAAGTATGTCTTTCTTTAAGAAGAATCCGAGAAACGAAATAACAAACATCGAACAAAATAAACCACTTAGAAAAAATTAAGAACACCCGCCCAACTTTGAACATCGCCGCCTACTGCTCAACATAATGGACCATAAAGGGCGCGGGGGCGTCACTGACTAACAATACGCAAGAAAAGATCGGAAGGCAACAAAGATGAAATAGAAATTACAGAGAAAGAAAAAAAAAGAGAGAAAAAGGAAAAAGCACACAACAAAAGGCAATTTTGGAAGGTGAGTCCGTTGACACTGAAAAAAAAAAAAAAACCTCAGAATACGGAGCGATCTATGAAAGAGATAGATAGATCGGCGGCGGCACCTTAGCCGACCAAATCCTTCAATTCAAACTCATAAAAAGATCCGGAATCACTCCTCGTCCAAGAGTTCGCGCTTCCTAAGTGCAGGGTCCGGCTCCATTAAGGCACTTCTTAATGAATCCCCCATCCACGGTGTGCTATGGAGAAAGTTATTCCTTTGCAAAGTTAATGTTTTCTCGGTAATTGAAGGGTTTGTTTAGGAAGGCACTGGCAGCAACACTGAGGGCGAAAGTGGCTCAAGCTCTCAAAATGAAGTCATTCCAATAATCCTGCTGGAGAGATTAAAAGAATGCATATTTGTTGACGTTCGAACAAAATATTCGTGATAGACCCAATATTAAGCTAATTTTGCAATTAGAATTTAAAAAGAAAAGCCAGTTTTCAATTTAAAATATTGATGGTAAGTTTGACGAATTCTCTCTAACAGTGGAAATAAATTTCTTCAATTGTGAGATTAGATTTAGAAATCAGAAGAATATATATTTGTTGGTATTCATACAAAAAATTAGTGCTTGACCAAGAATTAAGTTGTTTTCATTTATAATTTTAAAAAAAGCAAGTTTTTAATTAAAAGTATTGATAATAAGTCTTGTCAACAGTGGCAACAATTTTCTCATATTATGTAACATTAATAGTTATTTTAAGCAGTAAATTTGACACCAGTAAAACACTTGGCAATAAACATCATTTTCTTCCAAACTGTTCCCTAATTTTGGTATAGCGAAGAGAATGCTATATTTTGATGATCATGCAAATCAAAATATGTCCTTGAAAACCGTATTTAAAATAAAACAGAATATGCACATGTTTTTGTTTTCCAACTATTGTTTATTGATGATGTTGGTGTAAATTTGAAAATAATGAAATCAGATGTCAGCATCATCATTTGATACTATTTCAATATTATGTTTCGTAATTTTTAAGTACATCTCCTTTCGTACACTTGTTAAGCATTTCCTTTTTATCTTTATCTCAAAAGCCTTATCAATATACAATGTCTGATATTTCCTATTCTAAAAGCAACATTTTTTTTAAAAAAATTCCTGAAAAAATTTTACATTTGTGTATTTATTTTAAGTAGTTTATTAGATAATATTTTTGATAATTTTCCATAAAATTCTTTCATGATAACTGATACGTGTATTTCAAAAGAAAAGAAAAGATAAAACTTGAGGAATAGGTTTTCGTCTTTCGAAAATAATTCGTCTTTTTATATTTTCGGACTATCCTACGCTTAAGAGTTTGATCACCTCGATCTCTGACTTAATCCAAATGTCCTCACCACTGCCCGTTAATGTGGTTTGGTTAAAACAGTTGGGTGCCAGCTATTATATTTTCGTAACCAGAATCATTTTCCACCAGAAAGGAACATTGCGCCCAAATGTTTGCTCGTTTTTCTATTACCATCATTATCGGTTTCCATCCGGGTACGTAAGCACTTGGAATGAACTGAAAGGCAAACAAAGCACGATTGTGTTTTGATGTGATATACTAATGAAGCTTAGCTATCCGAATACTTAAGAAATTTCAGCTTAAATAATACTAAAATAATTTCACAGAAAAATCTGTAAGTGATTAAAAATATATAAGTTTCATAAAATCCAAATTTTTTATTATTAATAAACCCTTTAATAACATAAAGCGAACTTATAGAAAATCAATATTATCTTAAAGAGGTAGCCATTCACATAGTAGCTATAAACTTTTTTTACTAAAATATATATATTCTTCCCTTGAAATAATGTATTAAACACTAAAAGTAACAAGATTATTTTCAAATATGAAAATTCACTATACATATACTAAAATACAGCATTTTTCAAATCTGTCCTAATGGTTTTTGTCCATATTTTGCTGTAATCTACCTACAATATTTAAATTATATTCCTATATTACTAAACCATATTCAAAGCTACTTGATTAATTTAATTTCTAATATACACCATGCCAACAAAATTCAAATTTCACTCCTAAGTCATGTTCAGTTTCCGTTCTTAAACCACGGAAAATAATGTAAAGATAAGAAAAATCTCCAAAATATATTCTTTAAGATTTATCTTTAGTGTTAGAAGTCAGCACGTGAAACGATAGTAACTTCATCTTCAACAGGGAAAATTTTTATCGACCTGGATCTCCGAAACTACCACTTTTATTTTTTTTTCCATCGCGTAACGCAGTTTTACGGTATTACGAGCTAAGCATTAATCCCGTTATACAAAGCGGGAAAAACTGGGAATGAAATCATTCCACGTGTAAAATCAAAAACTGTCACTTCCAATGTATCCACTGAGGAGGAGGGGGTGATAAAATAAAAAAGGTAAGTACTTGAAAAGATATTTATATATATATATATATATTTTTATTACGATTCATCTTTGTTTCTGTCTGCACTTGCTTGTGAGAGAGAGAGAGAGAGAGAGAGATATACACCAAGACAGGGATTTATGTAAAACGACGGTGTTAGAGAGAGGCTAAAATATTACGTTTTAGTAACGTGATTTGTATGTCTAAATGTGTTGTACCCAAGGGCCCTTAAAGGACTCGACGATCAATGCAAAGTGAATTTTCAGAGATTCTTTCTGCGGTACAGTTGCGATTTTCGCGAGGAAAATACAAAGACGTGTTCGCGAGCGAAAATAAAATCAATTGTTGCAATTTATTCACTTCCAAGGAAAGAGATTCATTTTGGAAGATTTAATATGAGTTGAGAATTTCCTATTTTTATTTTATATTTATCGCAATCACCGGAACTTGGCAACATATGTATGTCTATATTAAGCATGGCTAGAGCTGAAAGAGAAAGCATGAATTCTGATGGTTCGTTTAGCATTTAAATTGGGAAATACTCGAGAAAAATGGGGTGGGGGATACGCTTTTATAACAGATGTTTGTAAGTATTAAATTGAAGTTTTAAGGACTTTTGTTATTAGCTTTATAGATTGGATGTAATTTACATTAAAATAATTATTTTCATGAAAATTTGATGGGTTGGGAAGAAAATAACCTTTCAAACTGTTGTAAAAGCAAGAAAATAATTTGAATATTACTTGCTTCAGATTTTCTCTTTTGAAATAAAACTTAAATACAATTTGACAAAAAGAAATTTGGGGCGAAAATTATAAACGATACATTTTTAAATATCTATTGATTAATAGCTTTACTTGTTCGATTGGGATTCAAAATCATAAGCGCTGTCTTCATTTGAATGATTTTAGAAACAATAAAAGACATTCCATAATTATTAGAAATCAGCATTGATTGAATATTTGCTAATATTTTTTTTTTGAAATTTTGTCTTTACATCCTACTAGAGCTACGCATTAAAAAATTGATCTGAAGTGATATATCAGTTTGTTAAGGGATGTGGAATGAGGCATTTCATGGACATTCATAAACAATGAATAGAATTAGGAAGTCGTGACAATGACGTGTGTTTCCAATAAACGATAGAAATTGTTAATATATAGATACTTGAAAATTCTTATCATCAGATCCACAGACATTTGACCATTTATATCCTCAGTATATTAAGTCTCTCCTATAATAAATGAAACTCAAACTCCCTCAATTAGTATTATTTTAAATATATCAATAATTCTTAATTTAACACTTTGAAATATTTGTTTTTTAAACTTTATTTATTTTAAAATTTAAAAGAAAATCGATTATTATAACATATAGATTAGTAAGCAATAAACGAAACTAAATTAGGAAGATTATATCATGTCTAAGCTTATACATTACTTCAGATGAGTTTAAAATCAAACAGAATTACACAGCATATTTTTTCATTTTAATTTATAACCGAATTCTCTTTGCATAGTTCATCTTGCATGCGTGTCAGCAGTAACTGGACGCTGATTCAATTACCAGAGACTGGCAATGATATATTCAAAAATGAGAAACTAAATGCAGCTCAGAGCCTTCGGTTGAAAAACTTAAATCAAGCCAACGAACCAACAACTTAAGTGAATTGGTGTGCCCTGCTCTTCGAATTTAATGTACTAAATGGCCGGATACGGCAATAATCTCGCCAGTTTGACTTCCAGTTTTCCAAGAAATTCTGCTGTTGTCTTCAGGAGCAGCGGTTTAAGAACAGTTAGCCATAAAACCGACCGTCGAATTCTCCCAATCAAGTCCCTGCGAGGTGTTTATGGATGTCTCGGTTTGTGGTAGACAATGGGAAAGCAGGATCCCAAGCCATGAAAAACAAATAGGCTCAGAAATTATCTGATATAAATGGGTGAGTTACGACGTTTCGCGCTGTCAGTGTTGCGTCTAAAGCAGGCAAGTTTGGAGGTAGCGATAGAATTGACAATCAACCGTCCTTTTTTTATCTATCAAAACGTCAAACTGGACTGTGAAACAAAATTATTTTACATAAAATATGGTAGTTAAGAATAACTGTTGTAAAAATCAGAGTACAAATCACGTTATTTGCATTAAATTTATATATTGTTTCAAATTTAACAAAATATTTGAATACGCTTAATTGATATTCACGAAATGTTTTGAAATTTAAATAAAGTATTTATTGTAAGAATAATGATTTTTTACAAATGTAAAATCATGCGTCATGATTAAACAGATTTATAAAAATCTAATACTTTTTTAAACAAGAGTCAACAATTTTTTTTTTATAAAAATTTTAATTTATAGAAATATCCTACAACAAAAAATTTTAGTTTGGATATACAATGAATAATTTTTAATGAGTTAATTTATCATTATCTGGATTACTTTACTTGTATTAAATGCTTTTTTTAATATTAAGTACAAAAGGATATTCTTATTAAATACAAATAAAATGCGAGTAATTTAAGTTTTTTAAATAAATTTGTAATTTTGATTAGCTATATATATATATATGTCCACTCATTTTTAACATGGATAAAAATGTGAAAGCTGAAGCTAATTAGGTTGTAGCTAAGGAATAAATAAATATCTATGTGTACATATTTTTCAATAAATATGTACACATACATTTATTTGTTCTCAGCTACAACACACATTTCCAGTTATAAAACATACTTTTAATCGCATAAAATTTTACAGATTAACAGATATTTTCGGAGCATTTTTCCATACAAATTTAGAAATTTCGAAGTTTGACTGTAAAAAAAGTCCAAAAATATCTTTAATTATAAATATAAAAATTGTAAAATAAAAAGATATATTTAAAAAATATATAGCTCAGAAAATATAAAAATTAGAAGCTATTACTAAAATTTTAGCTTAATTAAATAACAATATTTATTAAATTGCAATTTAAACATTGTTCAAAGAAGAAGTATCTTTAAAAGCTCTATAATATTTTCATAAATTTTATTAATTATACGGATGAGTCCTAATTTTCCAACTTATTTAAGCAACAATCTCTTTTAATTACATTTGAACTTCTTTAAATTCAAATTTTTATTTGAGAACTTTTCTGCCTGCAAGAAACGAAGGATCCAACTTAGAGACCAACAACTGCCGAAACTCCCAAACATGATGGTAAGAACATACCCCACGGAATCTCAAACTTCACCCAAAACATTTGAGTACGCTATAACTCAAAATTAACGGTTCCTTAATGAGAGAGTGCGAAGTATTGCTTATTAAGTGATCGCAATTATTAAAATAACCTCGCTGCTTCGATTTCAGGAACCCTCTTGATGGGATTTCCGATGGACCGAATCCCATTTGTCATACTTTAAGTAAGTGTATATATATCTATATAAACGTATTAGATATACTGAAGAAGAAAGAAAAAAAAGTGGAGTAATAACACGAATAATGCCAGAACCGAGTCATCATCGAGATAAAATTTCTTGCAGATCACCTCGTTATAACGTATATCTTTTTTTTTTCCTTCCTAACCCCCTTCCTTTCATCTTCTGATGATGATATTTTTTGTTACCCTTTATAAGAACAAAAGGGAAGATGATATAAGAGCTGCTATGGTAATTTCTCCGTCCCTTTCCTTAAGCGCAGCTTAGGATCGATGGCAATTCTCTCGGGAGTAATTTAGTGGCATCCGGATTTGGCGGAGAGGGGAGCAAGAGGAAGCGATTCTCTTCCTCTTGCGGCTATTTTCGTTCCTCTAAAATTCTATCCTTACCGATTACACTCAGTTATACCTTAATGATTAGGTATTTTTCAGAATCTCAGACCAAAGAGGGGTATAAACAGTCGGCCCAAGTGGCGGGTAGGAGAGAATTGTAATTGCTCAAACGAGATCCCCGGTTGGAGGCTGGATTGGATCCAATAGTCAGATCGAACTTCCATACAAATATCACATTCATCACTTGTAGTTTAACATTTTGTATTTTTTGAACTAAGTTCTAATTCAGATTAATTTGCAATAGTGAATTGTATTCTTCAAATTTATTTGTTATTATTAAGACATTAATATTTCTTACTTAATGTTAACATTACACTATGGAATATAGGGAAATAGTCCTGAAGAAACTCTAAATATTTATCCAAATAACTAGAAAATATTTAGAGTTTCTTCAGGGTTATTTCCCTATATTTCATTGTGTAAAGACTTATCATAATCTGTTTGTATTCGTTAATTTGTTACAAAGGAGAAAACCTGGAATACTTCGATTCTTTCACTTCAACAGTTGTTTCTACAGAGGGAAAGGAAAGCTGTCATCTTTCTTCTATTGGCAAATAATTTTTATATTGTACTTTTAATAATATCAATCCAAAAAGCATTACATACTGTAAATATTATTTTCTTAATAAGTATTGCTTTCATTATTTATTTATTTATTAAATAACCATTGCTAACTTCATTACGAGTCTTATTTTATAAAAGAAAGAAATAACAGTACTTCAGTAGATGGAAGACAATTATTTTAAACAGGAATTTTTTTAAAGTTTAAATCATGTCAAATTGGTGAAGACTTAATTAGTTACATCAATTTTATTAGTATAATATAAACATATTTTGCGTAATAATCTAGTTAACTAGCCATAGTCTTTGCATATGAAACAATTTTATTTCAGATAAAAAATTTGATAACAGAGTATCAGCATTTTATCCTTTCAGTGATAATTAGAATTGTTCTGAGTGAAGTTGAATACCTAAACAGGAAATTTCCATTCATCCTTCAAGATTTAAAATAACATACAAAACTAAATGCTCAAGCATTTATTAATAATGTGATTTAATATTCCTTTTACATTTAAAATAAACATTAAATAACGATTGATGTTATTATATTCCTTCTTCAATTTAGTGCAAAATTTTAAAATTATTTTCAATTGAATAAAATAACATTGTTTTTGATAAATTTTATAGTCAACAAGTAATCTAAAACATCAATTACTTAGTTGTATCGTCTCAAATATCAAGGTTGAACTGGGTGTAAATTAATAAAAAATACTTTACTAAATTTTTTAAGTAATAAATCTGTATACTTTATGGTATTTAATTATTATTTTATATTAATATAATTATTTCTTTTTTCTCAAAAAATTGCTTTTTTCTCTCTCTAATATATTATTTTAAGAAACTTAGTGAATATTTCTAAAAAAAGTGTTCTTAATGTTATCATTTTAAAATTATTAAGGAGTAAGGCTAATAAAATACCATTAGAATTTTAATTTAATTATTGAATTATTATAAAATATGATATTTCATTCTGATTGCACACAAAAATAGCAAATAATTTCTATCATGTGTATCTGCTTAATGATTTTTTATTGTTTCGATAAGAATTTTGTATCAAATCACGACTCAAACATTAATTAACTGTAATTGTAGAGAATTTTTCAATAAATATCACAATGCATTTTAGATCAAATCTCTTTCATTAAGATCTTTAAGATATTTTGGGTTTGAAAGAATAACCAGTGTGTCATGAGATTAAAGTAGGAAAAAATATGACTATTAATGCTCATTTCCTTGTAAATTTTGTGTTCATAACAATATAATTTTCTCTTTATAAAACAATAAATGGTACAATTATTAAATAGTTATGTCAACTCTATCCTTGTTCCTTATGGGCAGTTGCTATTGGTCAAAATTATAATTTTTTAATTTCATTCATCAGATAACTAGAAATTTACCTTGCACGGATAACCTTTGCAAAAAAATATGTTTTGGGGTGACGTTAAATATAATGTCTTGCTTATTAACAAGAAGTCTTTGTTAATGAATAAAGACATAAATAATATTTTATTAAAACCAATCGACAAAATTTCTATTTAAATTTTAAAATTTTTATTGAGACTGTTGCATAAGCCAATAAAATTTTAAGTGGTAGGATATTGGGTTTTAAACACTGCTTATTAGATTTTCCTCTTAATGTTAAATATAAATACTGTTTTTTGTAAAATAGCTTATATATGTTTTGGTTAAAAGACGTATTTCTCAAAATGTAGAATATCAATGGAAATTTTTAAAAAAATCAGCTTAAAAATTTCCTTAATTAAAAAATTAGTACTTTTTAGCGATTAAAGTTAGTAAAAATTAAATGTTACATTAAAATTAAAAAATTAAAATACTATATTAAAACTAAAAATTTACAGAAACTTGTATTTTTAAAAGTGATTTCTACTAATCAAATGACTTTTAACTATATCATTTTAGATAAATGTTTCATTTCTTTGAACTTTAATCAAAAGTTTTAAATTATGAAAATCTAAATATTTTATCAAAGAATTAAATTTATAGGACATTCTTAATATCATTCAGAAATAGTGTCTAATAATTAGCATGAATATTAAAATATTTAAAACAACTTTTACACAATGAAAAATACAAATATGAACCTATTGTTTTTGGAGTAGGAATGTCGATAGAGATTGCTTGATTTTTTTAAATTACAGTAATTTAAACTTACTTTAATTTGCCATGAAAGGAAAAGAATATTATAAAACATGTTAGATCAAACTATTTTGAAATTAGGGGTTTTTGTTGAATAGAATTTAAATTTGTAAGGTCCCTGGAAAGGAATTTGCAAAGAATGAAGACAATGTAACTATTCCGTATGGGATGTAATCAAAACTACTCAGTGAGCAATATCAATTAGGAGAAAGTCCCTCTGAAATACCAGGTGAGTAGCCGGTGGGAGGAATATCAGGAATTGGAAATGGCAGGTGAGCGAAGAACCAACTTCATGATCAAGGTGAACAAGGAGAGAAAAGAATCCACTTTTTGAAAGATCACTGTTCGACTTTTTTTTTCACTTTTTCTTTTTTTGTAGTATTTGACTTCGCTCAAATCGATGAGCAACAATTTTTGTTTCTGTTTGCGTCGATTTTTATTTTATTTATTCTTGATCTCTCTCGTTATATTTACATTTTCTGTTACTTTCTAAAATGGCTTCTGCAGGAAGGTGTTAGAATTTGGTTATGATGATTTTTTTTTTAGTAACATTAAGCAAAATTGTTAAATAAATAGAAGAATGTTGCCTTAAGAAATTTTTATCTTTTTTTATACTTTGTTATTATTTTCCTTTATACTTGGTTTAACAAATTAATTTTCAACTTTTTTCAATCACATCTCCTTAATTGATACTTAGTTTTTCGAAACATTTGAGTGTACAACGATTGTTGGCTTAAAATGATTTAGATTTTTTTGCAAATAATGGTTTAGTATGTGTTTTATATATATAATTTAATCTTGTTGTTTGATTGAAGGAAAAATTTTCGTAAAAAATATATTTTATTTTCATAATATACATATAGAGATTCTTTTTTCTTATTATTTTTTACTATGCATATGATCATAGAATTAGAAATTTCTTCAATCATAATTTACTTTTTATAATATCCTTTATATTTTCAATATTAAACAATTTTTAATTTTATTTTAAAATTATATGATTTATGTGCTGCTTGTCAAATGATATATTTAATGAACTAAAAGTCTAAAAATACGAAACTTTTAATGCATTGGTGAATTATATACATTATATATATATATATATATATATATATATATATATATATATATATATATATATATATATATATATATATATATATATATATATATATATATATATATATATATATATATATATATATATATATATATACATGTACATATATATTGTGATTATTGCTAAGGTATGTATTGGCTACTATTTAAGGATATCTAACTAATGCAGGTCTTAATTAACGAATACATCAACAAAAATCTAATTTAAAAATTTATCTGAAGTCACAGTTACAAATTTCGAACTATTTCAACAAAATTGAAACGTAATATGTCAATTAATATTATACAGAAATTAGAAACAAATTTAATTAAATCAAAATAAAATCTAATATTACTAAACACCAGATTTTACAAGTTTGAAATAAGATCTCCATTATCAGTGTTTCTAATTAGAAATTCTATAACAATTAAAACGCGACGTAGAATATTTCAGTAATCATAAAACTTTCACTTTTAAGTATTCAAGGTTTGTCACTATTTTACTTTACCTATTTATTGATGAAAGCATTTATATACGACGTAATTATGTTTGTAAGATTTATCTATAAGATATAAGCCATGCAATATCACACTTTCATATTTTGACACGCGGTTCTTTTTATAAATAGGAACTAAAGATAACTCTCAGCCTTCAAAGATCTTGATGAACATCTCACAGGATATGTACAACCTGTACAAACAGCAACTCCTACTAGCAGATACTTTGTCAAGGTTAGTCTATCATCATCTGGTCATCCCTTCCAAGTTCAGTGAGCTCTTTGAAGCGTTTAACAAATGTTCTTTTATGATCGACCAATGAGTGTGGTCGGGCTCATTCATGGGTAAATAAATAATTTCAGAGTGTGTTCACATGAGACACGGATCATTGCAAAAAGAGCGAGGAACGTGAAATTTAGAATTCCAATTTCGATTATAATAGGCGACGTAAGTGGTGCAGCTTATTAAAATGCCTTCTGGTTGTGTTCTCTACCAGACATTTTGGAATTGCTATGTTCCTTTTAAAAAACAAGAACTCAAAAACGAAATCCTTCCGAAGAGCCCTAGGGTCCAAGATGAATTAAACTACGCTCGAACCATCGTAGCGTGCCACATTTATGGAATATTATCGGTGTTTTGAATCTTTAAGATATGTAATGTGACAGTGGCTGAAAAACAATCAATTCCAATGACGTGTTGATGAGGTTTCATCCTGTCGGCTTGCTTGCCTCCGATTCTTACGGATGTTATATTTTATATGTTTATTCAAAATGATTGCATTCTTGGAGAAAAGTATTTTTCACTTCTTTAGACAGATACATATCATTCGAAAGTTTAATAAGCAAAAAATTCGCGGAATGTTTAGTTAAATTTTCTTTACATACAAATAATTTTTAGTCCTTAGCTGCTTAACGATAAAGTTTATAATTTGATGAATTTCGTATCCATGTATCCATGTATTTGATGAATTTCGTATCCATGTAATACTTTTGACAAACTGATGGATTCAACATAATCTTTATAAACATGGTCTAATGGCCCGATAATCACTTGAGCTAACAATTTCTATCCAAAATATATATGGAAGCAAAGTAATTACTATAGACTTCAACTGATTATCATACATAGGTTCTATCAACACAACGATCTCAATTATAACTATGGAATATCAGTTTAGAGATTATATCTCATCAAAGTTCCTATGACACACTAAAGAATCCCAAGTTGTATTTCTAAAATAAAGTGAAGATATTCTATCAGATATTAACGGCGGTCGGCAATATTTAACTTCGATATTCAAATTACCACTATTATAAAAGTCAAAATGATTGCATTTTGGAGAAAAGTATTTTTCACTTCTTTAGACAGATATGTATCATTCGAAAGTTTAATAAGCAAAAGAATGCGTGGAATGTGTTTGGTTAAATTCTCTTTACATATACATAATTTTTTAATACATAGCTGCTTAAAGATAAAGTAGTTTAAATTTTGATGAATTTCGTATTCATATACCACTTTTGTCAACCTGATGGATTCGACAACATAATCTTTAAGAAACATGGTCTAATGACTCGATAGTCACTTGATATGACAACTTCAATCCAAAATATTCATGGAAGCAAAGTAATTACTATAGACAGCAATTGATTAACATATATAGGTTCTATCAACACAATGATCTCAATTATAACTATGAAATATCCGTTGAGAGTTTATATCTCATAAGAGTTCCTATGACACACTAAAGAATTTCAAGTTATATTACTAAAATAAAGTGAAGATATTCTATCAGATATTAACTGCGGTTGCCAATATTTAACTTCGATATTCAAATTACAATTATTTTGAAAGCATTTTTTCTAGCCTTAATCCACTCTTATGTAATATTTTAAATCCTCATATAATTATAAAAGTAAGGTTTCTATCATTCCGTTACCATAGCGATAACTATTATTGAATTAGAAATAGTCTAATAATATGCAGGTTCTTTCACTTCAGATTAGTAGTTACATAAAATATCGCACTTGCATTTCATTTCGAAAATTCTTTCGCGAATCTAATGTAGTTCCATACCATTTTTTTCTACTGAATCTTCTTTTGCATATGAAATATCTATATTTGAAGGTTGGCGACCTTCCTATGAATTTCTAACACCTCAGCTACCGGAAACGGTGACATTTTGCGAGTTTAGTAGCGATGAGCACGGTATATACGGTCGTCCTATTGTTTCCAAAAGCTATGAATGCGTTTGGTAGAGCGCGACGCCTTTTCATAAAAGTCTTGGTGGAATTTTCCTAAAAAATGAGGATGTAATTCATTAATAATTCCTACTAATAATACAACGAGAGAGAATAAATTCTCTGTTTGAATGAACATCAATGGGAAAAGAGCGCGTCTGGGTTTTGTGGCTACATACATGCGATTTCAAGTTAGATGATACACAAAGTTGGAGGGGGTGTAGAAGGTGACGCTCCTTATGGAATATTACTTAGAAATGGTGGTCGTTTGTGGCGCTTTTATTTCTAATCGATTCTAGAAAAGGAATCAGATACGGCTAATTCTAACTCATTTTTCAAAGCTTTTTTAGAGGTCACCGAAAATTTGTATCTGTACAAAAACAATTGTTGAAATAGATTTCGAATTTTTTTTTATTTCAGAATTATTTTTGAATATTTAATTGCATATTCATAGGATATTGAAATAATTTATATCATAATGCAAAAAAAAATTTAACAAAATCATCTATATAAGTTTATAAAATTAAAATATTTTTAACAACTATTATACTAAAAACATAGATGGTTTCAATAAATATATTTTATTGGTTATAATAAGTTGTTAATTAAAGTTCTCTAAACTATTTACAGAATGCCTTTTCTTTTTAATAATGTTATAATGTTATATCAAGAAGATATCTGATATAATATTTTCAATAAATTTTTATATTGTGGAATAAGCAAATGTTTCCCCTATGAGCAATAAATAGCAAAAAAATGTGTCCATAAGAGCATTATGTCATTCCTGTTTTCATACTGCTATTACAGTACTGAATGGTTTTAACTTTGAAGCATCTTAAGAAAACGAAAATAATTATTTACTTTATTAGAACAGGTGCTCAATATAATATAACTCAGTTTTAAAAGTTGTTAAGTTATCGATTTATGACTTTACTCGAACTTTACTGAATTGACATGATTTATAAATTTGTCTAATATGATTATATACTAAATAATTTTATAATACTTTAATAATTTAATAATTTGTGTATATTAGCAAAATAATAAATCATTATTTTAAAATTTTTATTTATCCTTAAAATAACTGGTTAATTCTCATTTTGATGTTTATTTTAACGTCATTTTAAATAATTTCAGTTTTAAACATAATAATTAATATCTCCCAAATTCAATAAAATTTTTAGATCATCATCAAACTTGGAGAATGCAAAAATCAAATCAATATTTTCAAATAAACATAAATTTAATAAAAGGTTGAAACGGAAAGAAACAGCTGTGCAATAAATAAACTTTTAATTCCGTCGAATCCAATGACTAAATACACAAGTTATAAATCTCTAATTGAGAATAATAAAAGAAATAATCCAATTTTGTTTAGGAATTTAACGAGAAGGCTAAATTTTATGAGCGGTATGTGCTATTAGGCTTAGCAAATGATAAATTGAATTTCTTTAAAAAATTTATGAAGTTAGAAATAATATTTTTGATAAATGTATTATTAATAAATCTGTTGTTGTTGCTTATCCCCAACTGGCGTGACCATACCATCACACCCAGCCCCATGAATCCAAAAATAGTCAGTCTCTCAAGCACCACCTCCGGTCTCAATTCCATGTCCCCTCTCTCACACCCAATTCAGTGAAAAATAATTAATAAATCTAAAACAGATTGGCAACTGTAATATGAATAATATTTTTACTAAAAATATTATTCCTATTACATTATATTGTTAGTTTGGAACATTAATGTAAATTAAAAATTTTCTATTCAAAATGGTTTTTTGAACAAGATTTTTGATTTTTATAGATTTTTGTTTTAATAGGAGTTATTATATATATGTATTCTTTAATATTTTACTATCACTGGTATCTTATAGAATTTATGCATTTGAAAACGTGGCTTTTAAAATTTATAAAAAAGCAATTAAACCTGTATAGCTCTTACAATTTAAGTTATTAATTTGCATTTAAAAGTGAGTATATTAAATATGAATATTTTGTAAAAGGATAAATAAAATTTTGATACTACACTGGTATTTTTCAAAAATAAATGAGGAAATCTGCTTCCTGAGTATATGTCTTTTTATGATTTTGGAGAATTTAAAGTTTAATTTTTTGTAATAATATTAAAAAAGTAAAAAAAAAATTGAAAAGATTTTCAGTTTTTAATACCTTTTAATTCTAAAAAATGCTTGAATTTTGAGAGATATTCTGATTTTTGATATTTTAAATGAGATAGAGAAAGAGAGGGTGAGTGTGTAAGGGTAATTTGATAATTAAGAGACTAATAAACTATTAAAAATATTTAAATTCCTTAAAATGAAACTTTTTTTTAATTTTCATTCTAGTTAACGTAGTTTTATTCTAGTTTCATCTACAATATAAGATGGTTCTGAAAAATTCTTTTCTAGATCTAGATAGTTAGAAATAGCTTTACAATTGAAAAATTGTCAAATCGTAAACTAATATTTATTTTATGAATCCATGATTTTCTTACTAGCATTTTTAAAATAAAAACACTTAAAACAGAATATTAAATTATAGCTACTAAATTTCAAGAAAAGACATTCAAAGGTAATTTCAGACTTGATTACAAGAAAAAAAGTTCTTATCGATATTTATAACAATTTTTTATTTACTCCAACTAAAATTTATTAAAAGTGAAGCATTTGATTCTCCACAAGGATTTTTGTGTTTTCTCCTTTGACTGCATAATTTTAGAAAATGAAACTTATATTACTCACAATAGAATGGCAGAAAAAGAATCTGCCCAAATATATTTTGTGAAAACCACTGCAAGAAATAAATTATGGGAATGCAAAAGTTAAAATTATGAGTGAAAAAATATCTTCCAATATTTTTATTCTTAAAATGATACATGTAATATATTTACTTATTGAATCAATAATACTAAATCAAAATCATTAATTTTGAAATTCCTTTCTTTATAAATATATATCACTAATACTAATATAATCACATTAACTGCTTTCAATTTATTTGGAGGATATAAAAAAGAAATATAATCAAGATCTCCTATTCTGCTTAGTTGAAGAAAACAAAATATTGATCAGTCTAATTAGAAGAAGCCCTCCCTTTTTTATCGTCTATCATCAAATATATTTCTCTTATATGTCACAAAATATTTTTTTCTACAGAGAGGGGACACATTTATGCTTATTTTTCATCTCTCTTTCCCCCTTTTTTCCCTAGACTGACCAAACAGTGACCAAAATAAAGACAAGGGGAGGCGAGATGGCCAGTCTTAACCAATGAGGCGCGAAGATCTTTCCTTCCCTTCTCTTTACACTCGCCGATCCTCAAAGAATGGAAAAAAAATATGGGATAATCAAATGAAAAAAAAATCTGCTTGCCCTCATTGGAAAAAAAAAAGATAAATGAATAAAAAAAGGAAGTTGGGGGAATCTGTTGTTCTTTTAGCGGAAAGTGTGTGTGAAGAACATTGTGGGAGTTTTGGATGGGCAAAGGGGGATGGGGTGCTATCATAATCGCGTTGCTATGACGACGCTATGACGGGGTGTTCCATCATTTCCCCCGGATTATGATTCATCACGTGACGCATTATATAAGGGGGGATGGAAGTCGAAGAAAAGATGCTGAATGGGCAGTGCGTCTCCATTGCATGTATTGGAATTCACATATAAGTGTTTACATAAAAATGAGTGTAAAAAAAAATTGAAATCATCTTGTCTGTCAGCTTAGAACATCATGTTTAAAACAAGTATCCTTTTATTTAATTGAGACCAAATTTAAGGAATTTAATATTAAATTGATAGAATATATTACAAAACAATATAAAAAATTACATAAAGTAAATAAGAGAAATGAATAAAAAGAAAGGCAAGGGATCTGTATTTTTAATAACAGAAAATCCTTCATTGAACCTTATATAAATTTCAAGACATTATGGATTCAATATTTTCGCTCATAAAATAATATTTTAACAGTATGCTCAATGTTATATTAGGAGTTGAGATGTATTTGATTATTAAATTTTATCAGGTTAATAAATATTGGGTTCGAATCAATTTTACATTTAATGTAAATGCTTATGCGTCGCATAAGGACTACAGAACTATCAGCTCATAATAATCCACCATTTAACCTTAAAAATAACCATCAGAATGCCTGGACTACTTACATGTAAGTATTTAAACCATTTCTGAATGATCGCAACAGGATCGATGGTAACATGAATACTTGTACGTTTTGTAGTTGACATACTTTGAAAATCTCCTTACAATATGATATTTTATTCTTCATAAGATATATGTTATGCAAATTATTAATATGAAGCCCGGTGGCTTAGTGGTAGCGTTCCGAGGCATAGGTCTGTGGTTCGATCCTCGGCTGGGTAAAGTTGACTCAGCCTTTCATCCCTTCAGTGGGTCGATAAATTGAGTACCAAGCATGCTAGGGAACTGAAAAATGGGGGGGGTTCGCGTTAGGCTAACCACCTAATCGGGACACATATTCCACAAACCAGGCCTCTTGGTCACGAAAACAGAGATGGACACTGTAGGCCTTGGGCCACATGAGCTGTCATACCACAGAGTTTAGTTAGTTTAATTATTATTTTGGTCGAATATTTTTAGCTTTGTTTTGATTACACAAGCGATAACTAGATACAGTGACCTCCAAAGCGTTTCTTAAATTGTATTATTAAAAAAATATTTATATTTTCATCATAATTGTTGCAAATGTTTCATTATATTTCTATAGGAATTGTTTTTAGAATTTATGAAGCATATTCTCTTCTCAATTATGATAGTTACTTTAACTTAAAAATATTAATTTAAGTATATCTCCTTTTATTACACTCAATAAAATCAAATAATTTCATTGATATTTCAATTTTAGAAATATTAATATTGTCAGTTACAAGAAATGAGTCAGGTTTTAAGTCATTATTTCAACATTTATTTACCCTTTCGGAAAATAAAAATAACATAACAATATCACGCTATTTTTTAATTTAATTTTTAAATTCCCTATAAAAATATCTCATTATTTTCTGTCTATAATATATTACATGCGAACTAATTAATTCAATCAGAAAAATCAATTTTGAATCCACTTAAATGAAAACAGCAAAATTTTTGTAAGTAATAAAACACGTTAACCAGCAAAAATATGTAAACTGTGAGAAAAACTATAAAATAAAATTGTTTTTATTGAATTCTTTTATTTACCTCATCAGAATTTTCAACAACTGATTCCGGTACTCACCATCGATATGAAGGGAAAAAAATCCATTTCTTATTTTTACGGAATCTGCTTTCCCTATCCTCGGAGAAAATGGGGAAAAAAATCAAGCAGATTAATCATTAAAAGGGGAAAATTCCAAATGGGCTCTAGAGTTTGTCATCCCTACGATTTTAGCGATTCCCTTTTATCTATGGGCGACCATATTTTGATCCACTCTTAACATCTTCCCTTTACTGTTTGTTAGGATGCTTTATGATATTTTATGTCTTACTTTTTTCTTCCACTTTTTCCCTTAATATTCAGAGTATAACAAAAAGTGGATCAACATTGTTTCCCCTTTTTTATCTCTATTCCCCCTTGTCCCCTCTTTTTTCCAAAAATGGCTCCTTTCTTTCGGCTTTTCACTGCTTAGCCATTTCGATTTCTCTCTTCTTTTTCTTTCCCCCACTCCTTCTTTTTCGCTTTTATTAACATGACTTCTTTATAATGCAGAATTTTTTTTCCGGAAAATGATTTTTTAAGAAGAATCTATTGAGCATGTTTATTCAGTGAGTATTTGTCTACTGGAACTAAGTAAATAATCATTTTCTTTTTCTTTTTTTTTAAATCAAAGTTTTCTATGGTAGCTCTGAAGAAAATAGTTTTTTGGAGTTCTTTTAAGCAGTCATGCTATTAAATTAAAAATGTAGATAATGTTACTATAAAACTGGGAGTGTCTCCGCATATAGTGCAATTAAAGTGAAAATATTTGAACATCTTTCGAAATAAGATAACTTGTTAAGATCTTTGGCTCACTAGTTTTTCTGTCGTTGCAAAACCTTATGGAGATACAGAGTTAATTGCATACATCTTTTATTATGTCAAGTCTTGTATTTCTCTGCAATTAAAATTATTTTGAATATTTATGTTTTAGACTATTTTAGCTGAAACATATTAAAGACAAAGAATTAAAATTTAAATTTAGTAAAACTTAAATGAAATTTAAAAAACTTTGAAATTATTCATTATTTTTCATATATATATATATATATATATATATATATATATATATATATATATATATATATATATATATATATATATATATATATATATATATATAGAAAACATACTCGAAAACAAATGTCTACAAATATAATATTTTATTTCAAATAACAGAAAATCCAATAAAATGAAGTGTCATAAAAATAAATGAACTAAATACTGTCGGCCACTATTAATCAAAAGATCTTTTTGTGTCCTTTACAACAATATGAATGCATTTAATATTTAGAGTAACTCTAATGTCTTAATCACTTTTCATAAGTTTTTTAATCATAGTCAAGATCAAAGTTTTTGTCAGAAGGAATAAATTATTTCTTGACGAACATAAAAACAATTGATTAATTATTTTCTAAAAACAATTTTTAAAAATCGTGCAGAACTTCGAATAGTGTATAGAACTGGAAATTTTAACATGGGAAAAATCAGTTATTTAATTTTTGAAAGAAATTATTTAATAATATGTTATTCAAAAAAAAAAGAATGCTAGCGAAAGCAAATTTTTTGCTTAATAAGTAAAATTATTTTCGAACAAAAAAGTTAATCAAGGGCCAAAAACTCTAGAATCATAATAAAGAATTTCCTTGTCCTTTTTATAGCTTTCTTGTATACGGAGAAGGATGCATTAGATTTTTCCAATTAAATATTTTTTTTGCTTGTTTTATAGAAATAATTTTAATTAATGAAGATAATGATAGTATTTTCTTTACAAAATATTAACTCAATTCTTTTCTTCCTTTTTTCCCGCAATTCAATTAAAATGCAAGTTAAATAAAATTCAGCTAACAATGCTAAACAAAGAGATTTTATTCTTGTAAAAATTCTCAAAAGAAATATAATTTTAAGGATTTGTTAACGTCAAAAAATTAAAAAAATCATATTGTATTCTTTATACTCTGTATTTCATGCCCTATACAGCATTTCATTTTTATTTAGCTTACTAAAATGTAAATTTAAAGTTTAATCTGAAATAAATTACTCATATTGCTTATTTATTAAGATTAATATATAACAATTTTAATCGATTTAATTAAGTGATTTTATTATTGCAAGTGAAAAATAGTTATTTAATATTTACATTATGTAGAAACAAAAAATAAATTCCTATTTTTTTAATTGAAAAGGAATTTATTAACTCATTCAAGAGAAACGATAAAATTTTGAAAACAAAATTATTTAGAATAGCATTTAAAATTATAAGATAATTCTATAAACTTATAACTAATTATGTCAATTGTTATAAATTATTAAAGTGTATTTGATTATTTATTTGATTGCCTTCGTAAACATTTTGTCTGTTTTTTTATATTACTATTCAATTGTACAAATAAATGATAGCTTCTAGATATAAAAATATTTACACATTTAATGTTATATAAACATTGAACTTAGACAATAATATTTCTGCTTTTGGCTACAAAAATTAATAATGAAAATAAAATTTTGGCTTAATACTAAGCCTTTATTAACAGTTTGAATATCTAAAATGATTAAATTAATCAAAGAATGACTATTATTTAACTACAATGAATAAAAAGCGAAAACAATTACTAATTTTGAAAATACATGGAAATCTTTAGTTTTCTATACTCTAAAAAATACTTTAATAACGAAAATCTAAAAACTACATTGGTAAAATATTTTCACAATATTTAGAACTCTATTTGCTATAAAAAAACAAAATTTTTTATTTAATTCCTAAACAAACTTCAAATTATATTTTTATATTTAATCATTTAACCTTACTATGCCACAATAATTTACTGCTTTAAATCATATTTTTGAAAAAGAAGTACATCTTAAATAAAAAAAAATATCAACCTTCACAAAATGAAAAGTCTTGATCTATTATATAGATCTACAAGATCTATTATAAGAAAAGCAAAAACTTAATGAGAATTGGATATCTCGAGCAAAACCAAATACGAGATAGGATCAAATGAAGAAAAGATTTCAAGAAAGTTGAGAATAAATCCTATTCAAGACTTTTTTAAAATGCAGTCTCTGCCTTCGGTAACTTACACGAAAATATCCTTTTGAATATCCTGTTAAAACGAAAATGTTCTCTTTATATTAACTGGGAGCAATTAACTTTGTTCCAATACATCATCGTCCATCAAATATCTAGACAACAGCTTGAAAAGTTATCTAAAAAACCCATCGGTAGCATTCAGTAATTTCTACACAGTGTTACAAGATTTCGTAGGTAAAGAGGCCTTGTACCCACGTTTAAAAAGTTCACACTCTTTTTTCATCTAACCCTTGAACCCATATTTGATTGAGATGTGTGAAAGTTCTAAAAGTTTACAGAGTATGCACTTTTCTTATATGAATAACGTATTTCTGTGTCTACATGAAATATCAAATTGTTTTTCATTATCATGTAATATATTATTTGCATAACACAAGAATAATGAAATTGCAAAGAC
This sequence comes from Latrodectus hesperus, assembly GCA_037975125.1. Lineage (NCBI taxonomy): Eukaryota > Metazoa > Arthropoda > Arachnida > Araneae > Theridiidae > Latrodectus > Latrodectus hesperus. The sequence continues at coordinate 93,711,127 of CM075852.1, read as the reverse complement.
TATATATGTAATGCCATCAAAGACATTTAATTACATTAGCATAAATTTACCACTTATATTCATTTATTTCATGTGCTGGTTATTTCAAAATACCAATCTATTTTGGAATCAGTTATTTGTAACTTGAAGTATATTCATCAAATTCGAACATTAAGGTGACATTTATCCAGGCTGAGAAGGTTACCTTGTCGTGAATGAGATGTAGCGAGTTCTATACCCTATCTAAAGGAGACTGCTATTTAGAATTTACGAATGACAGAAAAAGGCTACTAAAAATGTATCATGCTGTAACCTAACCTTAACAACTTTTTGTAAATTATATTAAAATACACTTGAATTGTGTTAGTAATTTTTAAGTAATATATTATTGTTTGTTAAATATAAAAAATAGCATTACATTAAATCGAATATAGTACTAAGCGAATTAATGAAGATTATTTTTAATTCCTTAATTTGCGTCCATTTGAAGAAAAGAAAAAATTACTTTATAAGGTAAGTTATTACACTAGTGTCAGCATTTTTAAAGTAACTCTAATTCTCAAATACTTACACAATTTTTACTTTTTTTACAACAAAATATTATTAGGTTGTAACAAAACTATTTTATCAAACAGAGTTACAACAAATACTTAGTTGTCATTTAATGGCAACACTGATGTGAACAGTTTTATGCTTTATAATTTAATGTTAAGTACTATGTTCTGTTATTTTTTTATACATTTTGTGAGTCTTCTTGAGTTGTACTCTGTTCTTTTGAATGTTTTAATAAATATTTTTTAGAACCAGCCATCGTTGCATTTTATTCGAAGAGCGATTACAAGATATAATAACATAATAAAGAAACTTTTAATGAAATATCAATTTATTCTAAAGCTATCAATTTAAACATATTTTAGATAAAATACTTAACTTCAAAAATAAATTCTTTTAATGAAAATAAGGTAAAAAAATATTTCTAGAATTAGAAAAAATATATGTAGGAAAAAAGAAAACAAAGTAAAAAATGAATAATAATGATTTAATTAATCAAAAATATATATAGCTATGATAAAATTATAACTATATTTGAAAATTTGAATGCCATATATATTAATTAATTTTACTACAAATAAAATTCATTTTATAAAGAGAAAAATGGTATGCATATGCAATAACAATTTTATTTTATTCATTTATAAATTTCATATATTTATGCTCCATTTTATTATTAATAAAAGCAAAATATGCCAATGTATATTTTTTCCGATTTCCTATTTTTCTATAAATAATAAATTGCATGCCAATACTAATATGTAAATCTTTAACTGTCTATATACTTCTTCGGTTGATAAACTTGAATATTTTGATATGGTAACTACATTTCAATTACAAAACAGGGATAAGAAAACATTTTTTTAATTAAACCTTGTTCTGGTTACACATTGAAGATATTTTTATTAATATTACAGAAAAAAATAATAACTTTAAAAGAGATGCTCTCTCATTATAAAGATTTTAAATAATATCAAAGTTTGCATAATTTAGACATGTTTTCTTTCCTTAATTGAAATAAAATAAAGTTACGAGTCGTATGAAATCTTCCATAATAAATTACTCTTTGATGATAATGCAAAATGATGAAAATGTAGTGAATAAAATATAAACCAAACCCTCCATTTCAAAGCATATGAATTCCATCGTATTTTTTTTATTTAACCACAGATTTCTTTTATATTTGTGAAAAATAATTCCAAAGAAAGCGGTTTGAAAAGCATGCTTCATTAGAAATAAGTACTTTGATCATCAGTTTTCAAACCAGATCATTAAATTCTTTCGCAGCAGAAGAGGAACTAACGGTAAAGAATAAGAAAAGAAAATATGAAAAAATAATAAGGATATGAGAACGTAAAAAACTGTATCGAAGCGAGGGATTGATAAAAGCAATACTCCATGAGTGATCAAAGTCGAAGTTGAAGTTCATTAACTAGACTTGTCGGATAATCACTCATGGTTTAAATAAAAATTGCTACAACCTTACCATCACTATATAGTTTCTTATGAACAGTCAGTTTTACATACAAGATCAGTTTTTACGTACATAGATCAATTCGAATTCTTTTTTATCCTAAGAAAAAAATGTCGAAATCAAAAATGAAAAAAAAAATTTCCATTTTTTCCCGCCATTTTTGCGAAGGGAAAACATCGTCTGCCATTTGTTTCAATTTGGAAAGAAATTTATTTTTCAGGACTTTGATCGGTCAAGTTTGCATATGATTTTTTACGGTTTTCAAGATTGTATGCTCATATATTTGCAAGTATGGACAATTTTTTCCTTTAGTATTAAGAAGTTCGATTTTTGTATTTAACGCTTCTTCATATTGATTTTTTTTGTTGCATTTGAAAACCATCCTATTTTAAAAGTAATGGCATATTATTCTCTGTATCTTTTAAATATTTTTTTATTCATCTGAAAAAAAGCCAAAATATGTTATGCATATAGTGATTTTTTACTTTTAGAATATAACTTGGCTTTCATTGTAAATTATATTTCCAAACTAATAAAAATCAATCTGAAAGTTTGAAAATGATAAAAATCTGTCATTTTAGAACTTTTTCTGCTTTATAGAACAATTTACTTAAAATGATATAGCTACCTATTTAGTTGCCATGGTAACGAATATGTGGAAATATTTAACTAAAAAAACTCAGCTGCAAAAACCAAGGACTGATCATCTATACGCCTACTTAATAAGACAACCTATAAATCGATAACAAAGAAATACGACTAAAATAAGAAAAAATGAAACTTTTAATGGAAAATATACTGTAATGAATGGGTTAAGAAATATATCTACTATTTTCTTCTATTTTTTCATTCGCTAATGTTTCCTTCTTATTTATTGTATGTTTTTATATCAATATTCATACGCAAAGATTATCAGGAAATAATAAAAAAGCGTCGGCAATTGAATGGTAAGTTATTGGTCTTGCAAAAAGAGCCAATCTAAGAAAGAAAATGATCAGACAAATAACAATGAATAATTGATATTATATTCGAAAATATTTTTTCTATTAAAGAGCAGTTTTGTAGATGTGAGAAAACGCTCAGACATTTTAATAAAACATTTTCTGAGATACATTTAGCTACCAGTCAGTAATTTCAATAATTTGCTTATCGTTTTCAAAAACAAAATATAAAAACTCACTATTCCATAAATTAATTAACTTAAAAACTTAATTAAATTCAGTAATGAATTATTAGCTCATAACAGTGCCCTCGAGCAATTAAGCAAACGAAAAGGACATTCGATTTAAATCTTCACTATTTTCTTTGCATATTATTTCAAGGATTTATTTGTAAATTCGAGAATTAAATGAAAAAACTTAAATGTTACAAATGAATATATAACAAGAACAAATTCCGAGTTGAGAATAATATAAAGATAAAAAATAAATGGTCACGCAAAATTCATTTATAGCTATAATTTCAAATGATTAAAAAGAGAATATTATTCAGAAATTAATGTGGTACTATGCTGTTTAACAATATTTTTAAATAAAATAACTTAATTTCCTAGAATAAAAACTGTAAAACCGAAAAAAAAGAGATGCAAAATAATAATCTTAAAGTCACCAAACCCGCCAACTAAGAAATGCAAAATTCTATTCTGGTAAACAATTCTAAATTGGAATTATAATTCAGTTTTTTTTTTTTTTTTGCAATTTTTTGATAGTCAAAGCGCGTCTATGAATATCGTTTCGCACAATTTAATCAACAAAATTATAAGACTACCATATGTTAAACCTGCCCCAAAATTTCCTTAACATCCAGAAAGTTTATTTATTACTAAGATAGTTTAAAATATTAATGAATGTGCGTAATATTAAAAAAAAATCAATTAGAAAATTTTGATGCGTTTCAGTTTGAAGTATTCTCTTTATTACATTTTAAATGAATTAAACACATTAATTATGAAAATAAGAATCAGATAAGTCTCTAAGTAAAAAAAAATATGTTTTATAAATGAAATAAATTAATTTTAAGTAGTCATTTCTGATTTTTAATAATTTCCAGTATACGTGTTAAGCATAAAATGCACACAATACACTCTTCAAACATTATTTTAAATTCAACACTAAATAATATACATTTACATAAGGATCTGATTTTTATCAGCGAATGTTGAAATTAGATTTGTAGACAGACCTTTCTATAAGCGAAAAAGAAAGGTAATTTCTGTAAAACAGAACCGGAATAAAAATAACGAAGTTTAATCACGCATGATCTCACGGGTGACTATCTCATCCAAATTAATGTCCTTGTACAGAGGCAGACCAGACTTGAATTAAGAACTGGAACTGTCCACACCAAGGGCCATTAATTCATTAGTGCGACAGCAAGGAGATCACACAGTCTCAAACTTTTCCCAATTTACGACCATCCGTGTTAATGAGGTCAATTAAGACAACATACTGCTGAAGCCAATTAATGAAGAACCGAAGAGAGTTTCTCTCTTTCCCTTTTTTTATTTATTTTTTTCGAATCTTTTTTTTTTTTTCTCATTTTATTTTTGACTTCGAACTGTCCTTTTATATACGCTGCAAAGAATTAATTAATTAAAAAAAGGGGGAGTTTATTAGTTCTCTGGAATTGGTCCTTCATAATCCTGTTCTCGTTAATTCTAATTTAATTTCGATTCTTAGTGTCACATGTGTTATTCACCGACTCTTTTCCTTATGCCATCTCTCGCTATTATTATTTTTTTGTTTATTTTATGAGTAACTTTTTATGTATGTTTTTCGCCGAGATTTTTCGTTTCCCATTGTACTTTGGGGTTAGCGCAATAATAAAACTTTGTTATCAAGGATAGAAGGTGGAAAAAAAAAGACCAAAAAAAGAGTTCCTTAATTATATTTTTTAATGTGCTGCATTAATTGATAGTTATTGCACGGGAAAATGATAATGCCAGATTGTAAATCGTGGTTTATAGCTGCATTTGACGCCAAGCCTTCCAAATAAAAGAGTCTGCTAATCATTTAGAAAACACATTTAATCCATTGCAAGATTATGAAAGAACATTTCCGAAAAAAAGCTGTATCATTCGAATATTAGATACAAGTCAATAATTGCACATTTAATGAGAGTTAAACATCTGAAGTTAATAACATTTCATTTATAATTTTAGTCACATAAATTTAGTAATTTTTACTAAACGTCTCTAATTAAATATAAAATACCATAAATTTATTTTCAAATATAAAAACTCCCAAACTGTTGTTTCTATCGATAGTTAACATTCTTTGAACATTGTTTGATAAAATGTAAAAATAATAATGTAAGTTTAAAGATAGCATTTGATAAGACGAAAATAAAAATATCCTGTATATGAACGCTGAATTATAAATTAATATATGAAAATTTATTGATTTCATCAAAGCTAAAAATAAGGATACAAAAGTAAAATTTCGGTATGATTAAACAATATAATCGTTCAAAAAATATAATCGTAATTAAATTACTCAACAAATTTATTAATGATGTAAATACTGTACGGATAGAAATTTAAAACTACTGTAAAAATATGTAATAGAAATATTATAATTTTTTCAAATTCAAAATGAAAAATAAAAGATGATACCAATAAAAATAATTTTATTTTCAATTAATTTTATCGAGGAAAACGGAAAAAAAAAAAAAAAAATCAGTAAAAATATTTTAAAACGAGTAAACATTAAAACAAAAATTAAAATATTTTATGTAAAGTTAAATCACTTGTTTACTTTGTTATTCATTAATTTTTATGTATTAAAATATTTCTGAAATTCTATTAAATAAAAGTGATATTCCTTGGAATCCTAACATATTAATAATATTTAAATTAAATAATTAAGAACAAATTCGAATTAAAAAAAATGTTTTATGAATCACAAAAAAGATTTTAAAGTTACATTTTTTAAATTTTATTCAATGTGAAAAAAATGAAATGGAAATTCATTTTGTCACAGAAGATTATTGAAAATTCTTACACAAATTTCTTATAAAAATGACTCCTAAATTTTGCGAATAGCGGAAATTCAATTAAGAGTTTTATCCTTAAGTTAATAACATTCTAAATTTGAACAGCATATGTCAAATAATAAAAAATAAAATTAAACCAAATTTTGCAGTAATACAAATAAAGAGACTATATTTAATTTTACAGTAAAATAACACTGTCATCTCGATAAAATTATAAATTTTGAGCATAATTTGTTTTTACTATGGAATTAATTCCTGAAAATACTATTGTTAAAATATATAATAAAGTGTATATTAAATGATGATTTTAATTTGCGAAAACTATTCATAAAATTCATATTGATGTAATAAGAACAACCAAAACATCTTAAAGAACCTACACAACTAGACTTTCTCTAAGAATTGAGCATTTTCCTGTATTCCTTGTTTTTTTACTTAATAATTTAATTTTTAGGCATGCTGTAATTTAGCTCAAATCATATTAAAAAAGAAAAAAAAAACAGAGGAAGTTGTAGAAATTAAGGTATTATCGGGAATAATACAACTAAATAAATGAAATAACCAAATGCTTTCTTGGAAACGCGAATGAACTAAGGAAATGAAGTAGTTCTTTCTGAAGAATTTTTTTTCTTAATAAAGGTTCTGAATGAAAAAAAGTAAGACTAATTCAAAAAATCTTTCAATTTGCTTCACTGTTTTCTTTTTTTTTTTTTTTTTAATACATTTCAATGTTTTTTTCTTTTTGTATTATTTTCATAGATATTTTGAATGCTAAAACAAATTGGTGTCTGTTGCATAATAAAATTTTACAAATAATGATTGGGAGAAATTAAAAATAAATAAGAATTTGTTATCCCATTTTTCGTTAAGGAATGAGCTGGTAATAATTGATCAAAACTTTAAACTTTTGTGTAAGAGCAAGGTAAGCGTATATGTTAGTCATTTATTTAAAATATAATAAGGAAATAATTTTAATTATAGTTGTTATGTCTTATTACAGCTGTAATGGTCGACGTTAACGTAAGAAGGAAAATTAATATCATTTTCTTTATTTTAAAATAATGTAGAAGGATTTCTGAAGTTTTAGTAGTATATATATAAAACTAAAATATTAGTAGATTTAATATTTTAGTTTTATATATATACTTCAGATTTAAAATTTTTACAGTCAAAATTCTTTTAATTTTGTTTTATAATGAATTTTTTGTTTAATTTGCTACAATTTAAGGAAAATAAATTTTTTGAATGTAGGATATTTGGTTTATTTACCTTCATTTTAAAAAGTTGTTTCTAAAATGACGTACAAAGTGGTAAATTTAATAAAACGAACTATAAAATTTTTTTAGAGTCAATATTGTGATAAAATTAATTTTGATATTTTTTTTCTTGAAATTTAGTTTTCTTACACACAGAAAAGAAACGAATCGTCATCAAAAATATTACATCAATGTCTGCAGAAAATTCAACTGCTTTTATAGTTTCTTACCACAACACACATTGAGTAATAAAATACATATCCTTAAATGCAAATTAATACAACCACGAGTTCCTTGTAGCACAAAATAAAGTCTCCGGGCATTATGGAAGCACGATTAATCGATAATCTAATGAAGATTTCAAATATCGGGGATAAAAATCTCATCTAAATCGGATGCTACGATTTAATTGAGTCAGTTAAAGATGGTTGGCGGGATTCGGGAACAATTGGCGGATGACGCCCATGGGAATGAGCAGAAACGATCGGTGGGCTCTTAAAGGGGTAAAAGTGGTTAAGGGAGATTTAGCCGCCTCCAGATGGATTTCGCTTTCCCTTATAAAAGAGTTAAAGAGTCCCTTCGAATCTCGGTGACACTTAATTCGCCCGGGGGAAACGGCGGCGACTTCTAATGGCTCCTGTTAACTGCATAGTTGGCGACTTGGCGACGACTCGGTTTACGGCTGCAGATTAAGATGAATGCCGTCCTTAACATCTAGCAAGAAAAACAACAAAAAGGGATAAATTCTGGTGGTGATGATTGTAAGTATTAGTGGGGGGAAATTATAGCTCTGGGCAAAAAGATTTTAAGTAAGAATGCATAAATGATTAACAAATAACACTATTAATGAAACATAGGCATTTGTCAAAGTTTAAAATTTAAGCCCAATCATGAGAAACTTATTTAATTAATTGTTGCAAATAAGCAAGGGGCAACCCTGTATCCCATTATAAATGAAGATTTAATTCAACTATAAATATTCCTTTCAAAGCATATTACGTTTAAGTGATCTACTTCAAATAAAAGTGAAACGCTTAGCCTTATTTTAATTGTTTCCCGTTTTTCCAATAAAAAATAAATACAGTTGGCTTGTTCTAGAAATGTAAGATATCTTCGTTATCACCGCAATAATTCAATTCTATGGTGGGAAAAGTTAGAAGAGAGATGGGGAAAAAGTTTATCAAAAACTACCTAAAAAGAACAAAGACTGCATATTGAAAACCTGAATGTTTAATTCCTCAGAGGTAACCAGAATACACATACAACATTTTTAAAAAAATATAGATTTGAGAGTACATAAATGTTTTATATAAAATAAGTTTATTATTCTCACATATTGCGAAACTACTTAAAATTTCTTTTTGAAAGATATTATGCAAGATAACTTTAAACCAAACCAAATTGGATAATCCTTGTTTTGATTCCTTACAGCAAAAGATAATTAAGAAAAACATATTATAATTGCACTGAAGTGTTTATTATGATTTTAAAATATTTTCAATCCAGTTATCTACCACTTTTAATTTAAAAAACATAATAAATGACTAGAATTGATAGGCATTTGACGAGAAAGCTTTGACGTTCCACAGAAATCTTGGTCCGAACAAATGCGAGAATGCAAGTAAGCAAGCATTTACTAAGCGCCGTCGAATGGTCCATTAAGCATGGAGCTCCCCCTAATTTGGCTCCTAATGACTGGGTCCTGCCGGCACTTTCTCTGGGAACTGATCACGCGTGGAAGCAACTCCACTCACGTCTTTTTTTTTCTCTCCTTCCCTATCCCTCTCTTCTTTTTTACACTCCTTTTCATCTGGAGCAAAAGGATGCGCGAGATGGTTCCGTCTCCTCATCGTATATCCTTATTCAACCCTTTCGCTGTTTTATTTACTTCTGCAGCTCCACATCCCACGTAAAGTGGTGAGGTTCGACTTCTTGTATGTTGATTTCATAGCACTCATTAGACGTCTTTTTCCACGTTGAAAGAGAAGATATTTGGGAAGGGGGGGTTAATGTGTAAAAGAGCATCTTTCTCTAGAGATAGGAAGACGCGAAATTAAATGAGCATATTTAAATTTCTCTTCGTCATGTGACAGGGTACATTTTTTTGTAGAATTTATTTGGTGTTATAAGTTGACTGTTCAATTATTTAGTATTAATAAGTTACTTGCAATAAAAAAATTGTGATTTTATTAACTGCATCATAATTAAGAAGCTTGTTTATTAAAAATTAAATATGTAATCATGTATGATTAAATTATTATTTCTTACTTAGATCAACATAATTATTTCACCTTGATGGTTATTTTATTACTTGGAAAAGGAAATTTATTCTGTTAGTGAAAATTGATTGACAGCTTAACGGTAATTCAAAATTACTTCAGCATTTTTGTGCATGTCTTTAAGATGCTATATAAAATAAATTTAAATGAATCTGAAAACTTACATTATTAAAGGTTATGAGGTTATTTTTAATATAATTAATTACTCGCGTGGTAGTTGTTAAGTTAAACCTAAATAAAGTATATTCGAAATGGGCATTATTGTCTTTACAACCTATAAATTTCATTTACAAAATCATATTTGTTAACTACGAAAAATTTAATTTTGAGTCAGAATTGATTATGAGTCGATATCATATGTGTTTGTTTTGTTTTAATTATCAAACATAAGCTGAATTGGGTACAAAAAATTTAATATCAAATTTTTGTATTCTTATTTATTTGAAAATAAATAAAAATAAATTATTGATTGAAATATCCGTACTTCCGTTCAACATTTAGAAAGGAATTAAATATTTGCAACGTAAAATTTTTAAATTAAGCGATACTTAACTAACATTTCGAAATAAAACAAAAATTCAAATACTAACCACGTTGCATGACAAAAAAAAATTGTCAACAATGAAAAACCATTGTTTTAAATTAACAAACACATTTCAGAATTTATAAGTGGCATTTGTACTTCAGCATTATACCAACAAGTTTTTCGGCCCACTATTCGTGACGTCAGAATGTAAGTCTCTGAACAGCAACTCACATTTAATTCGATGGCCCGAGGTGACATCGCCTGAGCATATCGCACGTCAAGAACAGTCACGAAAAGTTATCTGCATCCCCAACATTTAGAGAACACGCAGAGCTTAATTAATCAGCCAATAAGAGTGCCTAAAAAATAGATAGCATACAGGTCAAAGTTGGGATCAAACTGAAGATCGTAGCTCGTCATATAAACACAGATGATCGAGATAAATGGAATGACTGTCCTCTAATTTTCGCCTTTTTCTGATACAGGCCATAGTAATAAAAATAACAGATAAAAAATGATTTCTGCCTTTTGAACTTTCCTGCTCTTATTGAACTGATTTGCGAAGATTGAGAAGGTAAATTATATAAACTCGTGGGCCTATAGTGATGGCCACCATTATTACATTGTTCAGTTTCTGTAGAAGAATTGCACAAAAAGCACTGCGGAGTTCAATAATAGACCATTCGTAACCTTGTTAAAAGTAGAATTATAGAAATTGCTATCTAGATGTACATCTATTATTAAATTTAGAGAAATTGCTATAAGAACTAGCAGGTTGATGTTTAAAAATAAAATAATTCACCACAAAGTTATCTAGAAATTTCTCGCTGTTCAATGAGAAAAGAGTTTTTATTAAATACTAATGCACTATGTAAAAATGTACAAAAAATATTTAATTATGACTCAGAACATTAATCAGTACTTGCTTTTGTATTCGTTTTTTACCAACAGGAATGTAATAATAGTCTATTGATCATAATATAGAATCCTTGAAAAATAGAATGAAATGATAAAAATAAGATTAAAGTATAATTAAAATGAATTCTATTACTAATTCTCTCTCTCTCTCTCTCAATAAGCAATATACAGCTTCAATTCTTATGATTTTTAAAATCCTTATCAATAAATGTGATTATTACTCAGAAACGCCATTAGGAAGAATCTAGAAAATTTTATAAGAGAATTATTATGATGATATTCTATAATATTATTTATTTGATTGGTCTATTTAAGGATTTCAATATTTAAACGAAGATGAAATCAACAACTTTCATTTTGAATCACTTTTCTAATTCAAGGAATTGAATTACTAAAAGAGGTTGAATAAATGCGCTTTTTTATATTATCTATAAAATGAGATGTCATTTTAAACTCAGTAACGTAAGAATCTAAAGAAGTCGTCAGTTATATATTTTTTATTTAGCTACTAATAAAACCCGACCAATAAAAATGTCAGAATTTCCATTAATTATCGCAACTCAGTTTTTATATTTATAATTTTCTTAAGACCCATTACGCATCTTTATCTAATATTCAATCAATTGGTAACGTATATTTTATTCATAGTCTTTCGATCAAAATTATTCTACCAAGTAACATTAGAGTAAAGTAAGCCTTGTGCGTAAAAATAAAAGCAAAGAAGCATTGGTTCCGCTTCAAAAGATTCCCTTTTTCAGAAGGAAGAAACGGCCGCACTAACCCTGAAGCTACGTTTTCTTTTTCCCTTCCCCCCCCTCCTTTCCTATCGTGGCACGCGCTATTGGGTCAAGAGGCGGTGGATCCTTCGACAGATGCTTTACTTTCACTAACTTTTTTTCCTTACCTCTCTCTCTCTCCCACTTTCTCTATTTCCCCTATTTAATACCTTTTAAGAGAAGAACACTTTAATTGATAAAAAGGAGAAAGAATGTTCTGCAGTTTCCGTCGAAGATAAATTTCTTTTAATTTGATCTGCAAAGGCTTAGAAAGATTGATGCAATATCTTGTAAGCATTTAAATTCTGATTTGTGAAGTGTTACGATTTTAAAATGCTTTGAATGTTTGCTGTTGAAGATTAGAAGGAAATATGATTACACAATTTCTAATAAATTTTGTTTCCCAATAAGCTATCCTAATAGTCATTATTAATGCTGAAATATTTAATTTCATAAAAAATGTATTACTTTACAATAAAAAAAATGTATCTATTCAATTATGTGGCATGGTTTGCTATGATCATATTTAGTTTTCTTGAATTCCCATATTTAAAGAATTAATCAAAATTAGTTGTAATTACTTCAAACAATAGTTAAGTTTTATTTTTTCACTAGTTAAGTACTTTTATAGTTATAGTCAAATTAAGTATTAGTTGTATTTATATTTATTATGTAGTAAATATTTTTAAAACAAAATCTTGATATTTATATACCCATTGTTCCTTAGATTACTGGAATCAGAATTAGAGAAAAATATTTACCGAACATATTTACTAAGCTAATCGTGAAACAATGGCATTCAACTAGGCAATTTATTTTTTTTTTCATAAATTACTTAGTTGAATGTCATTGTTTCATGGTTTAATCAAAACATTTTATAATCCATTAAAAATATAACTGTTACAGATTTAACCAAACGTAATAAATTGATACCTTTTTTATAAAGGTTATATAAATTTCTTTGGAAAAACTAATTTTTTTTTTTAAAAAAAAGAGTAGATTTACCTTAATTTATTTTCAGCTTTTCCCTTTTATTAATTTAGGTAATTAGAAAGCGTCTTGCATTTCTTGAAAATTTTAATTTTAAGCGAAAATGCAAAATTATGAGCAATGAATCTTAATTACAAGCATAAAATCCATTAAGTATATAAATAAGCTCAGTTTGAAAACATATAAGCAGGGTAGCAGAAATGCTAACCAAATAGACACGAAATTTGAAAATTTTCTCTTCTAAAGCGCAGTTATTTTCATGTGAGCTGATTCGGTGAAGTTGGAGAAAAAAATCAGATCTTAATCGATATAATGAGCACATCAAAGGACTCAATCCGAGCTAATTCCACTTTTGGTGACAATCTTCCACCCTCTACTCATTGGCTGGGCAGTTGAAGAAGAAGAGGTTTGTTGCACTTAACGCGCCATTGCACCCCCAAACTACCCCAGAAGATTATAAGTTTCTCGCAGATGTCGCCCAAATTTGAACTTTTTAACTGCATTCTGGCAGCACTACCTGCCAAAAGAAGAACCGAACGAAAAGCTCGTTGGTTGAGTCTGCCCTTTAGTTGTTGAACTGTTGTCGTATCACCAATTCAAGGACATTGTCGCCAGCGAGTCGTGAATTTTGGGGTCTCATTTGATTACTTCTCTCAGATTTCCAAAGACGCGTCCGAATGATTAACTTGATTGGCTTTGTTGGAGAAGTGCTTTCTTTTTAAGCTTGATCGACTTCTTTTACTCCCGATTCGTGCATTGATTCGCAGCTGGGAAATTCTAATCCATAAAAGTAACAGTTCCGTCGGTAAACTAATATGGGAGTGTCTGAGTGGAACAATCATAGTCAGAAGTTTTAATTACTTGATATCCTTTTGAAATATTAACCAATTAACTTTTAGCTTAGGCTCAGATAACAAAATCTTCTTCCTTGAAGGACGCGTGCTTATTGTTTTAAAACTCAACTAAATCTTTCCAGAAGTCTCCACATAGCTCTAGCCAGTTTTGTGTCATTAAGTTTACTATAACAAACTATATTTCTAAACTATTCAAGAAGGATTATAATCTGAACGAATAATGTATAGCCAAAATTACTATTTTAGAATATCAATGTATACACAACAGATCATGGTATTTATAATACAGTTGTATAAGCACAAAATTATCAATAAAATAATTTTCAGTAAACACCAAACTCTCGGAGTTTTACAATTGAACAGGTGAATTTACAAAATATTTATTTACATTTTGGGATTATTGTGAATTTTAAAGTCTTTTGGGTAAGGCATATTTAGGTTTGACTTTTAAATGGAAATAACTTTTTGAGATTAAAATAGTTAGCAACTAAAAAGATTCAGTAATTTTGAAAATTACCAACACCAAACTCGGACTATATCCAAATATAGAATTTATATAATCAAAAATAAATCTATAGATCTCAAATTTATAAAAATTTTAGATTATAATTCACCATTTAATTTCCTAGCTTAAAGCTTAAAATATTTACTGAAGTGCAGTAAATTGAAAAAAATCGAAGTTTTTTATTGTGTTTATTTGTTGAGAAATTTGCTTAGCAATATTTTGATCCATATCTGTCGCATAGAAAATATCTTTTAAATACAAGTTTTATAGTTTTAAAATCATCCAAATTTATTCTGATCAGTTAAAGTAAATTGTAACGTATCAAAAAATTGAGACATACAAATTTAACAAAAAATTTAACATACAAATTTAATAAAAACAAGTTTCCTATTCAAGGACAGATTATAGTAATTTCTCATTAATAAATAAATATCCTTTAAGAATTATTACTAATTGCACTTATTCTAAAAAAAATTACTTTGCGCATATTTGTTTCTTTATCGCAAATAATAAATAAAAGATTTTTCAATTTACTACTCTGATGAAAGGATTAAATATCTTCTCTACCTTTATTGATAAATTAACGTCGAATAGCGTGAGGTTACAGCATATACCCTACATTTAAAGAAACCTTATGATAAGTTGAACTCTTTCATTCAAAGAATTTGCAGAAAAAGAAAAAATAAGTATGAAAAATTAATCATGCAAAACATTTTTAATAAATGGCACTTTTTCCTTGCCGAAAGGTGGAGCTGGGGCTAATGAAATAATATTTCATTCCTGGAAAGAAAAAGAACAAAAAAAAGAGTCTGACTTGTTCATCAAGGAACCTTATGGTCGAGGCTGAATGATGATAACTCTTTGCTGTACAATACCTTGTTTTGCAAGCCAAGTAAGCAAAGGCAAACTAATTTCAGTTGCTACCTCCTTCCCTTGCCATTTGTGGATCGTGCCCGCCTCGTTTTTCCATTTGCTTGATGATTAAATTTGACGAACTTTCTAGCTGCCCGACCCCTGCGTGTCATCGGGAAAAGGCATCTCACAAGTGCCAAACACCTGAAGTGAAAACTGATGTTGTCTTCTCTTTTTCGTGCTACAATTCACGAGTTTTGTTTAGGCGAAAATAGAAAGATGGCTCACGAAGTTTTTTTCCCCTTTGATACTTATCTCACCGGCGCCGTGTCATTTCTTCGTCAGGTTTCGCTATTAAGCCAGTTTGGTTAATGATAAGTTACCAATTCTTTTATCTATTCTTTTTCTCTATATGGGAGGTATATTAAGAAGAGTCTAGGTATATAGATATATTCTGGATATATCCCTTCCCTCCTCTAGTAAAAAAACAAATTAAAAAAAAAATCATGCATCATCTCGAGGAAAAGGATATGCAGAAGGATTCGTCTCGTGTAATTATCATCCTTCATAACCAATCATTGGTGATATCTCTGAGATCGCTATTTAATAGTATTCAGGCTGAGAAAAATAGATTATATATATATTCATTTTGTGATTAATAAAAAGTGATATCAAACAAGTATACTAGAGAATTGTCTAGATGATGGAAACTTCTTTATTGAAGAAAAGTAAAAGGGGATTCATAAAAGCAGAAAATTCGTCTTAATTAATTTCAGAAAAATAAATAATTAGTACGTGCTAATACATTTATATTCTTCAGAAATTTTCATTCATTTTTAAATAAAACAATGAGAAGAATTATAAGAACTTAATGGATATAAATACTTCGCATTTGAATTTAAACATATTTCATTGTAGCTTAAAGCTAAAATTAATATTAAACACTAATACCATTATGTTTAACCAATCGATCCTTTTTACAGAATTAATTTTTATATTTTTATAACTCAACTATTTTGAATAGACAAATTTTATTAAAGCTTGTAATCGTTCTTTCATACAATTATAATTTCTTTATTAAGTAATAAGATTAATCAGCTAATATTTATGCATATTTAATTAATTCATTATTTGCTCATTAATTTTGAAAAAAAACTGATTTCAATAAATAATTTTAAATCATGGTTTACATGAACTATAAAAGAGTTTATAATTTAGATTTATATAATAATTATATTTAATCAGATTTGTAATCAAATTAATTCTTTATGAGTTGGTAATTTTAATTTTTTTGCAGTAATTATTTAGAAAAATAATTTAAAGGTAAACAATCAAAAATATTTTTATGAATGACATTATTATTAATTACTACTCATATCATATACTAAAATTAGATTATTTTCAGTGTTTTGTGTTCAATGAGATATCAGCTTGCACAATTCAATTCTGAAAATGTAAATATTCTCATAGCAGAAAATAAACATTCCAAAAAATGTTCAAACTAAATAAATTTTGTGGGATCCAATAATATTCATGAAAGCTTGCCATGAAAAATTTACAATTTCATTTTAAAGTAAATCTCTTAAACTTCCATTTGCGTGATGTCAGTTCAAATGAAAAGAAAGAAATTATATCAAAAATTAAACCATAAACTTTCATGAAAACATAACTAGATTTGTTTTTGCCAGTGTACTGATTTTCATATTTTTTAATGCTCATGATACCCGTACACGTATTTAAGTTGCTGACTAATCAGCATGGAAGGGGAGGTGACTCCGGGAATATATTCATAACTTCTAGGATTCAAATCATTTATATGAAAATGAGAACAACGCTCTCAAGTAGAAATATACCTTTACACAGGTTTTTCAACATAAATAATTTGAAAACGTGTGAAATTGGAAATCGGTGTAGGCGACAGAATATACTAGTTGTGCATGAGCTAAAACATTTTTTTTCTTTGTTTTAGAAATACAAAAAAAAAAATCTTATTTTTTTGTGTGTTCAATTTTGATGGTAAAACTATATGTCTATTCTTTCGTGACTGTATTTTATTTGAAACTTAATTCTTATTTTATAAAAAAAATCATGCTTGTTTTTTTATTTAAGTTTGTTTATATTATATGCATGAATGCATTAAAATATGTGTTAAGCTTATACCCATATCATAAAGCTCATACTGAGAATTAATAAAATCTTATAGGTTGATGTATTTTCGATTGTCGCCTTTTTATGTTACGTATTTCCTAGAATATGTTATTTCATAGCCTGCTTTTAAATTATGAATGATGTTATGGTAATGTGATACTATGAATAAAATGATCTTATGTAGATTTTTAAATTTAAAGTAGTAAATATTTTCTTCATGCAAATATTTTTATGTAAAAATATATTCTATTATTGGTTTTTAAGTATATTTCATTTGGAAATGAGAAGTAAAATGAATCTTGTAATTTTCCCATCCAAATTTTAATTAGTAGAAATCTAGGAATTACACTTAGAAAACGTCAACATAAGATAAATTAGATTGTATTTTTATGTAAGAAATTTTTTGCATTATTTTAAAATACAAAAATATTTTTTTATACAGTAAGCAGGTTCAAAGTTATCAACACATTCCATTTATTATTACTCCAAATTATACTCATCTTAAATATTAAAGCTTAATTTTCTGCATACCTGAATTTTAAACTATATACTTGAATTTTAAACTATATTAGAGTTTTTCTATGTTAAATTATTAAGAATAAAAATCCAAATACCTTTCAACGAAAAGGTTCAAGTTGTTGAAAATTCTTGAAATATTACCAAAAGTTTCAAATGAACTTAATATTACTCAGAAAAGAAATATAGCATAAATGTTATTAAAAATACATGTAATTACGAATCATAAAATAAAAACTGATGAAATTCATTTGTATCGCCTATAATATTTTTCAAAATCTATAAATGTGCTCCTAATGATACTTTTTTAAATCATCCATGAATTTTTATCACCCTAAATATCATAATAAATGCATGGTACATGAATTAATTTCAGAATATTAGAGATGCCGGATAACTATGGAAAATTTTATCTAACTCATTAAGAAATTATACTTTTATACCCGATTCACTGTATGAGGACTTTACGAGACATTTTAAAATTAAAATTCTATATAAATGATAATATACATTAAATTATAGGTATTAAATGAAATTATTGCTTATTAAGTTAATGAATAAGTTTTATTTTTCTTTTGTCAGCAATTCAATGGAAAAAATTTATTCAGCGAAATTGTTAAATAGTAAATATTGAGTTAAAACATAACTAAAATAGTGTTAAAATGTTTAATGTTATTTTATAACAAAGAATTTAAAAAAAAATTAAATTAAAAAGAAAGTTTACAATAATTACTCGCCAGAAAAAATATTCGAGTTCACTAATTATTATTAAGAATTCAAGAATCGCATCTTCATCATAAGCATTTAAGCAGAAAGTGAAGATACATTAGTAACTTAATGAAAGGATTTTTTTTCTTTGATTGAATATATCACGGATTCGACCGAATATTTCTCTGAGTGTTTTTAGTAAAGATTTTTAACTGGTGGGAGATTATATCAAAGGAGAATAGCATGGACCTATACAAGTGAAATGATTCTCTTTCACCCTTACCAGGTCACGGAAAATAAATTCACAAACATCGCGTCCATTTAATTAAAAAATTTTCCCAAGCGAAACTGACCATTCACGGTCAGACTTCTGGTCAGAAATTACACCGGCTCAAACAACAACTGAGATGGTTAATAAGAGCGGTTAACCCGTCCCATTTCTCATCCGAAGATTCCGCTAATAATTGGTAGATAAAGTCCAACGCGGGGGTGGGCGGTTCCAGTAACGCTTGTGCCGGACCCGTTATTAGGCACAGGGTCCCGGATGTTCTTGGCACGAAGTGTAAAAATGGGCCCATAAGCCATAGAGAACGCCTACTTGGTTTTATAGAGAAAAAAAGGAGGGGGAACCCATTTTTTCATACTAACATTTCTTACCTTCATCATCGAAATGTTATCCATTTTTATTTCTTTTCTTATCCTTCTACTTTTCCGCTTATTACATTAAAAGAAAAAGGACTTTATGATCTCGTCGTGGATTTTTTGGTGCAGTGGTGGTAATTTGTGATTTTCGTTTCTGTTTTACTTTATTTTTTTTACTCCTAACCGATGTGTAGACCCTTAACGAGGCTGTGGCCAGTGATGGTTCGTGACGTCACCTGTTTGCCAGTACATGTCTTATAATTTCTGGAAGAGCCCGGGTCTTAGGCTGTAATGAGATCTGCCGTGTTCCGGTCTTGCGAGAAATAACGATTTTGCTTTTCTACAATCGTATCATCACGCACCCCATCGATCGAACCACGTCTCTTTTTAAGACTTGATTAGGAAAGGGTATAAGGGAGGCTTTTCGGTAAGCGATTCCTCGTGGATAGGGGTCAGCCCGTTGCTAATGATTAGGAAATAACCCGGCATGCTTACACCATTTTTGAAGGTCAATGAAATCATTAAATTTGGATAGTGTATTGATAGATGTTAACGAAGAACTTCAAATTGATTTAAAGATTCTGTTTGACAAATATTTCCTGTTTTGGCTTCAAGTTTATCTTTAATGAAAAATAATATTTGCATTTTAACTTCATCGTGAGATTTTACTTCTTTGATACATTAAGTATATATATCCAGGAAATAAATCTGACAATAACAAACTAAATAACATTGAAACCAATAAAAGCAAACAAAGTAACACTAAGCAATTATTAAGAATTTATCAATTTATCACTTGTTGCTTAGGTGTAAAACGATATTTTTTCTTTTGTACACATATTTTAGATGATACAAATTTAAAATGCCTCAAACCATAAAATTTAAACCTATTCATTGCCAGTTTTGTGAATAATCAAAATCAAATTTAAACTATCAAATTTAATTTAAAATTATTCCTAACATAGTTTAATAAATCCCTTCATAAGGTTTAGTACATTAACCAAACTTTACTGATTAAACAATGAAGCAAAAGATTTTCCAATTTGGTTAATTAATTTCTTTAAATGAGTAGGCCGTTATAAAATACATAAAAGATTTCTATAGTTTTAAGATAGATGAAAACATTTTTTTGGCTTGAAATAATTTCAATATATTTTTATGACAAAACAAAACATTCAAATTATAAATAATAAAGTAAATGTAAATATAAACTTAAAATTTAGAAAAAAATTTTTTACTCAAAAATAAAATATTTAAACTACTTTGCTCAAAAGTAGGTTAATCTTATCAGTAAGCTAGTGGTAGGTACTATATTTTTTATATAAATTTTTTTGCATAAAATTATACGCTAAGCTTAAAAATCCTTGGAAAAACGTTAAACAAGACAAACTAAAAACAAATTCTAGGAAAAATAATTTAATTCAATTGGTTGACACTGAATAATTGTAACAGATTAAGAAAAAGTCTAAAATTAAAAAAATGAACTAACACTATTTAAAATTCCTTTCAGAATTTCATATAGAAAATTCTTCTCTTTATGGCATTTTAATGCAAAACTCTTAGAATCACTCAAAATAAAGTTTAATGCTTTTTTTCTGAAAAGTATTGTGAAATAATTTAGAAATAATTAAAATCCAACCACATCCGAATGAGAAAACTAGAAACCACATTTAAATATATTTCACATCATTATTCATGATCGTTACTTGCCTAGATGGAAACTTATACAGATTTCTAAAAAAATGAATAAATCATCAATGCTTCATTAGTTTTTCTTTCGCAATACATTAGTTCTTACAAAAATAAGATGTTATTCAAATTCTGTCTGAGAAAAAATAAACAGTGCAGTAAGATCATAAATATAATTTCGTAGAATGTGGTTTCTACTAATTGAATTTTCAAAAGTTTTAATTTCAAATAAGGAAAAGAAACTTTATTTCTTATTGCGATTCCCAGACAATTTCAATATCGAAATAATAAGAATCTTCTTATGAATGATGTATCTTCAATTCCCCACTAGTGAATACATAATTTAATTTCAAATAGCATTTTATAACTCCCTCCATAAATAATGCAACTCTGGACATTAACCAAAAGAAAATATAATTATAATTTTGCATGTCTAATCATGTACACGATCAGAAAGCGTATAAAATCCACTAATACCCGGTTGTCATGTTCCATCTAAAATTAGTTGCATTGTTCATTCTTTTTCTTGACATTAAACAAATGGTATTAATATTTTAAAGTAATATCTACACTCGTGTTATTCTACTGAGTTTCAATTCTTCAATTATAATCTAAATACATTTCGAGATGAATAAGAAAATAAGAAGGAATGAATTCAATAGGCGCCTTCCAACAACGTATAAGAATTCATATAACTTGATTATGAAAACTCTTCGTAAATCAGTAAGGAATTTTCTTTAGAAGAAAAGTAAATTACATTTACATTTTCCATTTCAAAATATACTCTGATCAACTAAAAATGTTTAAATCTAGCCGGAGGAATATTGTAATTCTTACGTTTTATAATTTCAAGTCACTCGCTTCCATTGCACATCATTTGCATAACTGTGATCTAATAAGTTATTGGATAAGAGAATAGATTGTAGCTGTCAATTTTTACAGCTATAGACTGCTATTAAATATACTTCGTAAATTGCATTCAATGTGAATAAATTTGATACTCTTATTATAATTAAATTAACTGACGAATACATCAGGGTATTCTTTGCAGGAAATTTGCAGTACACAATTGAGATGAATAATTGTATTCAATAATATTTTAGTTGAATTATATACTTATGAAAATTTTGTTGAATGCAGCATCTAATGATATGTCCGTTAAATAAGGGAAGAGTAATCTTGTTAATAGGATAAAAATGCATTTTATCCATTTGTGAGATTATCCAAAGGTAAGTAAATTCATATAACAGCAATTTCTTTTTAAAATGGCATTTTCAGTGCATAAGTTTCCCTATAATAAAATAATTTAATCAAAAACTTGACAGTTTTCAATTGTAAATGTTAATTTAATCTCATTGGAAAAAAATATATATACAAGTAAATTAAATATAAAGATTTTTAACAATAAACTAATGGTTTGAATTTTTAAATTTAAAAGTCAAATACTTCCTCTAGTTTGCTAACTATTCCTTTTCTCAGGTTCAGAAAAAATTAATAAAATTAATGGTTTATATATTTATTTATTAAAACATTTTTTTTAAATTTTTGTACGGTACAGGTTATGGCATTTTATGATACAGCATTGGTATAACATGGGTATATTTTTGAAGGTACTTTAAATTTTTGCCATGTATTTGCAAAGACAAATCTACGAGTAAAATTCCACGGACATGAAGTTATCTCCCTTTCACTTGCAGTCATGTGAGAAAACGTCAAGCTTATCGATTCGACACAAAAGGTGAAAATTAGAGGCAAATCCATCCTTTGCAATAAACGAAATCAGAATCCCATTTCTTTGTCAGGACAATAACGGAGTCCCAAAGAATTGCGTGACATCGACGAGGTAAATCACATGACAAAGGTATCCGGAATATTTTTAAAGTTTAATAACTTTTTCACAGGAACCGCGTCTATCCAAAAGAGACCAACACCCCTTTATTCATCCTTACCACTTTAATATCTATTTAGTTGGTTTTTTTCTTATTCATTATTTAGCTTGGTGAAAAAAAGGATGAGAACAAATAAAAAACGAGGCGTCAAAAGAAGCTGAACGAAGAAAACAATGCCAAAAATCATTCTATCTTTTTTGTTCTAAAAAATTTATGAGACTCTATGACAAGGATTTCAAAGGACAAGGACACAATTGAAAGGATATCAGAGTTGCAGCGGCGTTCCATCACACTGTGACGTATGTCTGAGGATAGGGTGCGGCTCATAACGCTTACATAATAAGCATTATTTTTATTTATAAGGCTTTGAGTTTATTATAAGACTATATATATCATCTTCCGAGAAGCTGTTTGTTTAATAATAACTATTTAATAAATTTGATTGATTAATAAATAATAACAATTCAATAATACCAAAAATATGTTCTAAAACTCATATATAATTATCAGGTTATCGCATTTTAATTTACGTAGTTTCAAATTAGATAAAACTTATGAGTAATATAACATTATACTTCTGATGATATTATGACACTGTTACAGCTAAATTTTATCAGAAATCGACATTGTGAGGCAAATCTCAAAAATGTTATGAACTTTTACCGAAATCCTTAATCAAAGGAAATAGAATATTTAAATTTAAAGATATTGCTATTTGATTATTATTATATGACAGAATATATTTAAAACAAATATTATAGACAAACTTTATTTATTGTAATTAAAATTATGTTCCATTATAATGATTTGACATTATTACGCATTTTTATTTATTCGTTTAAAAAATAGTAATACCATTAATATTTAGTACAGTTAATTTATATGCAGATTTGTAACCCGTAAGGCTTTTATTATTAAATCATATCGATAGATATCTGCAGTGAGTTTCCAGAATAAAATTTTAAATTAATAAAAAGCAAATCTATAATCATGAGACAGAACTAAAAAATCGATTCAATCTCAATATTTCACTCTTATTATTTAATTTCTGTTAGTTTATAACCACAAATTTATAGCCACTATACCGAAAATTACATGTTGATTATCACATAGTGAGACAGATTTAAAAGTCTTGCAATATATAATTATTGTTTCTGACAAATATTAGTATCGAAAGTCACCAATATCATAGATTTTTAGTTCAATAATCCATTCAGTAAAGCACCGTACATTATTTATAATTGATGACCGAACAATTATGCCTTTAATTATTCTAAAAAATATATATTTACTAAAAATATTAGAAATATTAAATGGCTCTGTCACTCTTTAATTGAATTTCATGAACAGACATGACTTTTAAGTCAGTAAATCGAAAAACGCAAAGCATGAAACAATAGTCTGGGGTGACACTATTAAAAGCAGCTTTGCAAACAGAAATCTAAACGTTATCCAACGTTTCCGATAAGTTACGTAACTCAAGGATTGCCTTAAAACGCCATTATGTTGGAAAGCCAACATTGTATTATGTTCTTTTTTTGTTCTTCTATCTTGGCAGTGAAGCAAGAAGAAACCGCGAAGACGAGAAATAAAAATAAAGTCCGGCAATAGAGGAGAGGGTAGGGCGGACAAAGGAAAGGAGGAAAAAAGTGGTCATCGAGCTAAGGTATTAAGTGTCGTCTGGCAAGGGAGTCCGGGGCCCAATCCTTTTAACGGGAAGGCAAGACAAACGGCTGCTGGACTGCAAGCGACGTGATTGCGGCCGCCGGCGGTCTAATTGTGTTTGTCCACTCCATGCTTCAAACGATGCAATCGATGTCCACTCCTTTTCGTTCACTCTTCTTTCCTTTCTGTTTCTTTACAGGAGACTCAAACGCTCTGTTCAGTTATATGAGTTTCAGATCATTCAATTTCATTTTTCATGGAACTCTGATTGATTAAGAGAAGGAATTTGAAATATCTAAATTGAACTTAAACTTCAAAAGTACTTGTAATATCCTTTGTAAATAATATTTCAACAAGTTAGTCAAATGAGTGACAGTAAAATTAGGCTTTATTAATATATACCGAAATACAATTTGTTATGTTTGAAAGGAATTACTTCTCTAAATAATTTTTTTTAAATGAAATTGTTCGCACAAGAAAATTTCACATTGTTTTATATTAATAGATACGTATAAGTATATATTGAAATTCAATAATATATTCAATGTCTTAAAAAATCATGGCGCTAATAAGAGGGTAGGCACTCAGATCTGCTTTCCTACAGCAGAAAACTAAAAACGAACTTCTAAATAGGAGCCTCTTATATAAAGAGTAAAACTCACTTTTTTAAAAATTTGATAAGTTAATTGGTCTTATTATTGCGTTTAAAAATAATTTTGAGGTTGAAGTATTGAGTCATTTCGAAAGACTCTATTTATAAATTCTTTGTTTCTTAAGAACTTTAATCTAAATTTCTTTCGAATTTGTGATGAATTGTACTTTCGAGAAGTATTAAATTTTTTCCTATTTCATCTAAATTTTTTTATCGACATCTACTTTCTAACTATTATCTTTAAGTTTGCAACCAAGTGCTGAGTGAGAAATACTGATATACAGTTTTCTCTCACCAAAAAAATAAAAAAAAAGAATATGAATATGATGTCCTTCAATTCCAATCATAAAAGATAACAATGTGCACATTTAATTTCACGGGTATTTTTAGGGACGATAAAGAAATATATGTATTCTACAGTTCGATTGGGACAAACTAAACGTAGCTGAGAAGCTAACAACCCTCTACTACAATTAGATTCCTTTATCTTTGTCCTCGTAGGGAGTCTTGACCACATATTCACTGAAGACATTGTGAAGTACGTGACTAGAGCGACACCCAGCTGCACACATCCCAACTAAGAGGCTGTGAAATTATAACCCACTTTCCGGACTTGGAACACGCATTCCTGTTTGATTAAGGGAATGGTACTGGAGGACCTTCTCCCATTACAAAGGAGCATCCCATCTTCTCCGAACCTCCTCCCCCACTTTCACACAATCTTCGCAGGCAACGCAGGCCACTGACTAATTTCTGGGTCGAGTCAGCATGCCCCTGGTCCCCTCTTTCATCCCACGCATTAATATGCATAACAATGCCGCCCAACACGGCCATTAGGGGAGAAGCGCTCGGACAATCCCTGGACCCAGTGACTCAGCTGCATACCACCCTACCCCACTCCTCCTAAAAGATAAATCCCCTTATCACTACAGGAGAAGACACAAAAACCGTTCTAAAAACCGGAGCTCATCTCATTACTTTATTCGCACGTGGCGGTCACCCTCTAACAATCCGCATCATCGGACATCTTTCCTCATCCGCATCTCAGTATACAAATCACTGCAGAAGGGAAATTACTCCCCCTTCCTCAATAAAGGGCTTTTCAAGGGACGGAGCACAGTTTCTTGTCTGGGATTTTCCATCATCCTGGAGACCTTGCTTCATTTAGGGAGGAGGAGGGAGAAGTATCATAAATAACTGATGGCCTCGATTTCCCATTAGCTAGCCACGGGTGTAATGCCTCGTAATGTAAAGGACAGTTATGCCCAGCAGGAATTCTGTTGCAGATTAAGATGGACACTCCCTTACCCTCTCAATTTGATACACAATCTTCTCCAGTCAAGTTGAGAGTCGAAACAAGCAATCTTCTTTATAGTAATAAATTTTATATTATTTCAGTTAAAACCAATACTCCTTTACTAACACGAACATACATAATGATGTAAATCAATAGCAAATTAACAAGTGAATACACGCGAATTAATACTATAAAATCTTGTATTCAAGAAAGCAATGCAATCCAAACAACGGATGGTGATATGATAATGAAAATAAATTTTTAAGATTAAATTTAAGAGCTACTGTTTCATTTTCTGAATAGTCTTTTCTTATAATTTTAAAGCATTTTACTTTCAATAAAATGAATTAAACAAAAAATTGAAAGTTTTAAGTATATATTTAAAATTTAAATGCAGTCATAACAAAATATTGTATTGTGTTACATGCATTATAAAGTATTATTATGCGATTGCGAAAATAAAAATTTAAGTGATAAAGATAAGAATTTCTTTTCCCAGCAGGTAGTTTTAAAATATCATATAATAATGCTTTTAAGAAACATTTTCAATATAAAATTTCCAACTATCATAAATACTGAAAAAGATTAAAAGAGTATTTTCATTTTTAAGCAATATGTAAAAGAACATTTTTTGTGAAATGTGCAAAAATTTCATATTCTATAACACTACACTTCTTAGCAAATTTGCTTTCCTAAAAATGACTTCTAGACAACTATAATTTGTCAAACTATTGAAAAACATTTATTATGAGATGCTTAAAAATCTATGAGTATATTTGCTGTAAATAAGTAGTTATTTCGTATCGTGTCATCGCACAAAATGTAATGAAAATATCTATTCATCAAAGTAATAATAAATTCAAAATGTGTCGTATAGGCAGAAATTACTTTCGTAAGCTATGGCCATCAGACAAATTTCTAAAATTACTTACTTCTTGTAGCTTATGCTGCAGAAAGAGGGACCCGCCCGTATTATTTCCACGAATTTTTCATCGCCAATAACGTCGAACGCGCTAAAAGCCAATTTTATTTACCCCGACAAGCACTATCATTACTGGATAACTACATCGCTCTTGTAAAAAAAAAACACACAAAACGAAAACTCTCCAGGGGAAACACTCCACCACAAACATTAATAATAAAACAAAAATGTATTAAAAGAAATAGGATCTGATAAAATAAATACCCTTATCAAAACTGGACAAATACCAGATTAAAATCATTATTTTGGGTGGACACTCAGAAAAAAAATATTTAGATAAACCAAGTCGAGATTTTTTGGAGATAAGTATCTATATTCATTAAATATTAAAAGACTTTAATACGAGGGGTTCGTTTATCAGGGGGGAAGGTATTGAAACAAACATTAAGTGAGTAATAGTCATTGGCCGCCATCAATCATAGCTCCGCCCTCCCCCATAATCGGACACACACACACAGGTGATGAGGAAAATATAAAAATATATAAAAAATAGCCATTTTCTTAACTCGATTTGTTTTTCACTTACGTTGCCTTACGTGGTGGATTACGTTCGCATTAGTGGTTATTATCCACAAAGATGGCAATCACTTTGTTTATAAATTTTAAATGCGGAAATAGGCGGGAGAGGTTTTTTTTCCCATATTCATTTCTGTTCAGTATACATTTATATACAGTGCTTTATATTTTTTACTTCGAATCGTTTAATAACGTCACGCAAATAGCATATATATGTATATATATATAGCATAATAAAACAAAAGAAACCGAAAAAGAATATTTGATTCCTTAAATCTTACTGTTTATAGTTCACTTCATAGATGAAATGAT
The DNA here is from genome assembly GCA_037975125.1 of Latrodectus hesperus. Taxonomy (NCBI): domain Eukaryota; kingdom Metazoa; phylum Arthropoda; class Arachnida; order Araneae; family Theridiidae; genus Latrodectus; species Latrodectus hesperus. The sequence continues at coordinate 93,683,157 of CM075852.1, read as the reverse complement.
AAGTTATTTTAAAATCCAAACTGATTTGGAAATTATATAAATACATACTTTAAAAAAAAAAAAATAAATTGCTTCTATCTTCCAAATTTCGTAATTTTCATTTGGTTTCGAATACGCCTGTTATTGTTAAATTCAGTATCTTCCAAGTGGAGTTATTTTAGGAGAATAATTAAAAATATGTCACTTAGAAATTTTTTGTTGAATGAATATACAGGCACTTCGAATACTCAGAAATAACAAAATTTGTTAAAAACACGTCTTACTGATTCCATTTCAAACATATAAAAAAATTACTGAATATATGGACTAAATTATATTGTAATAATAATAATTTAAATATATATATATATATATATATATATATATATATATATATATATATATATATATATATATATATATATATATATGATACTTAAAATCATTTAAAAATATTTCTAGAATTAAATAATAAGTGCATTACATAGACTTTATATTTGCTTCTATATAGTTCAATTAACAAATAGATACATATGTTTAACAACTATGTTAAACAACCGGATAAAATTTAACAACAGAAATAAAGAATAGTTAGACACACCGAAACATTTCCTTTTCTACACTATCGCAACAAAGCCATTCACTCAGTGAGATTCGCTCATTCATCAGGTATTGGACAGGGACACCATAGCTCGATACTTACGAGAACCGTTATCGCTCCTTAACCAGGCACCGTTATTTTTCGGGTTGGCTGAACCTGTACTTATTTTTTTCCTTTCTTAGGCTGTGTATGAAAATGTAGGTACAGTACACGTGCAATGCGTTTACTAGCCGTGAATATGAAATCAATGAGTTCATTGAAGGGAAAAAAAACTGATTTCCTCTTTCCCCCTCACCTTTTATTATTATTTCATTTTCTTTACAAAAATAATACCCGGAGCGAATAGGGAATTTTTTCCCCCATTCACGAGACAAGTTGTTGCCATAACTGCAAGACAAGATTTTTCATTCGAATAAAGGTTTCAGTGAAGAGTGGGGGGAGGGGGAGATGAGTAAAGTAAAATCGACATCTATTTTTCGATGCGATGAAAAGCAGTTTCTGCGAAGTGTAGACTATGGGTTGTATTTTTTTTTAAAGAGTGGGAAAATGCATGAGGGGGTAGGGGTGAATGAATTCTCGACAGAAGAAATGGATGAAAACGATGGATAAAGGCAGTTTAGATATGCCGCCTGTGGTTTTCATGTATACCATTCTCCTCATCAGCAGTTCCTTTAATGGTCCGGATAATGGACTTTGAACAGTACTTTCCAAAATCTACAATCATCAAAATCCCACGTCTTCCCTGTAAGGGAAAATTTGGCGATAATTTCTTCCTTTCATATAAATACATTGTCTCTGAAACCTTAAAACTTTAGGGAGTTTCAATTTTTAAATCAAGGAAAAAAATTACTACGATCACATTACAATTAATCTCATTTTATAAATAATTTTAAAAAAAAGCATTATTTTTTTTCTCCTAAAACATTCAAAGCGTACGTCAAATGATATCTCGATATATGAAACGGAATTTAAACAAAGAAAAAAAAAATACGAATCGATCCTTCAAATTTTTTAAACATTTTTCTGAATTACTTTTTTTATTATTTCGATTGTATTACTACGCTGGTCTGTCGAGTAAGTTCAAAGGAAACAGCTTTTTTTTTCATTTTCTTTCAGGAGGAAAAATAATTTTTTCCTTCCATTCATCCGTTTTCAATTAAAAAAGGAAAAATTCCGGTCAAGGGGGAAAAAAGGGAAAACGTGGGGAAGATCCACACAAGATGGAGATGAAGGAAATGAGTTTTTAAATCGTTAATTAGGAAATCGACAGAAACTTTTGGTAACCTTTGCGAAGAATTCCGATTTCCATTTTCTAAACGGCCACAACGGCATTTATGACTTTTTCTTCCCCTCAAATAAGATTTCTTTTCTAAAAACTAGTGAAAAAAACATTTTTTGTTTAAATATTTAAAAAAAAAACTAATTTAAATTTGCGAGAAAAACATTTTTATAAAATATAGGCATAATTATAACTCATTTTATTATTTATTTAAATCTGTAAGTAAAAATATGTACTGTTTTTAATGATTTCACCGAATGTAACTTACCAAAAACTTTATAGTTTATTCATAAATTTTGATTAATTTTTCATAAAATTAAATAAAAAACATTTTTTACAATTGATTTCTTGAGATTCAGCATGTAAAATAATAACGAATTTACTAAAGAAAATGAACTCTGAAATATTATTCATTGTTATTAATAGCTCAATTCCTTCTTTATAAATATATTAATTATTAATAAGCATTACATAAATTATTTTTATAAATCCTATAATCATGGGTTTTTAAATCTTTAGATTAAGCCGTAAACTGAGAGTTTAGAATTGTCGATTTTTTATTTATAGGAAAATGTATCACAAACATCAAATGGTGTTTAAAATGTTCATTGTACCTGATTAGAAATTCTAAGAACATAAATATTAATATTATTACACATGCTTTCAAGTAAAAAATATTGAAACGAATTTATAATTAGTATATATGAATTTACTTTTTATCTGTCAATAATTTATTTATATTATAGTAAATAAGTTGAAATGTCATATTAATAAATGACATTAATTATCGTTAGGTATAGGAATAATAACAATTTTTAGAATAAAAAAGTTGTCCGGCACATTTCACAATTTAACAACAACAATACTTCAATAGCATTTTAATTCAAACAATAATTTTCAAATACATTTTCATATTTTTTTAAAATAATTATTTTAGAAAAATATGAAAATGTTATTTGAAAATTTCTCCTTTGCTATGTTTTAATAAATATATTATTTTTGTGTTATAGTTAAGAATACAAAGGTAAATAATCTTATATGTGTAGTAATTCTATCCCTGTATTTTTGAAAGAACATTTTTTACGAGAGAATGAATCTGGATGGAAAAAAAAATTCTTAAGCTGACAATACATCCCCATTACAAGCCTGCTTTCAATAATGGCGAAAGAATAGAAATTTACAAGCTCTAACATCGCATTAAGGCTGGAAAATAAAGTTAAAGATGACTACAGTTTTCCTCTCTTCAGCAAGTATTCCAAATTGACGCACTTAGCGAACTGGGAACGAGATTACTGAACACGTGGCAACAAAAAAATTTAATAACCGACGAACAAGAAATTTTCGACTCTATATATCCGTGCTCGCTTCTGCATAAGTTCTTGTAACCTTCTTCAATAAAAAATAAATAAATAAAAAGCGGAATTTAAAATTATGCGCAGCTTTTAAGGGGCCTAAAAATGAAAGCACTCAAGAATCAATTTTAAGATTTTTTTTTTTTTTGAAAAAAAGTTTGAAATTCGAAACTCAATCTGAAGTGAAAGTAGTAGTACTTTTTTTCTATCTAGCAGAGAGAAAGGTGGAACTCTTTTTCATTGCCGTGATCGAAGTATGAATTTTAATCGTAAGACAATCCCTCTGGAGTGGATAGTGGATGATATCCAGTTTTTGTTGGAACAAGATCAACGCCATTTGTGAAAATTTACGCAACAAAAATGCTTTATTGAAGAAGGGGATAGAGAATTTCGGAAAAAAATGACAAGAAGATAAGAATTTAATTAAATTATATATATTGGATTTTAAAAGATGTAATATAATTTTGTTCAGAGGGCGCATAGTTAGAAGTACAGAAAATGGGTTTCGAAATCCATTTCCTCTTTATGCCATCATTAAAATTTTGATGCTTTGTAGTTGAAAAGACGTGTCATATTGCACATTTAAAAATAACAAAGTGTACAATATAATTTTTTGTTGTTATTATAATAAGATAATATTGATGACATTAATTTATTTAGAAAAAAATTTGCATCATTAATAAACAATTAATGATTTCTGAGAAAGAACATAAAAATTATATCAATAATTTATGTATATTTGATAGGAAATAACATTGATAAAATATAAAATTAAATTTGACATACATAGTTTTTTTGTTGCAAGAAAAATTATAAGCATTAAATTTAACTTTCTTAATATAATTAAAAGATTTACTCAATATAAATTAATTATTCCAAATTATGTAAATACTAGAATTAATTATAAATATATGACTTATAATGTACCTTATATTTTTTTTACAATTCTAAAACATTTTTACATAAAATATAGTATTTTCCTTTAAAAAGAAGGGAATTATTAATTTGAAGTCTTTAATAAATTTGTTTTTTTATAATAAAAAATTCTTATTTGCTAATTTAAATGCAAAAGATATTTTTCCTCTCTATATGGTAAAGGGTATAATAAAGATTACTTGTACAGATCAAATAATTAATTAAAAAATTCAGACTCTTTCTTTTTCATGCACAGCAGCATAAGTATAAAATAAATTTACAAAATTTTATAAATTAATCATTTGTTTGCAGTAACTTTTTAATTCAGGAAGCCTTTACCAATTGCTTGTATGACAGCAATTGAAGCTTTTAGAGTACTTATGTAATTATAATGAGCTTCAATGATTATATGTAAAATGTATAATTATAAATTCTATTTTATAAATTAATCGAGATCAAAATAAATCAATTTTATTTAGAAACATAACACTATAAGAATTAGTTTTTGAGACATCAGTTTTCTTAAAATATTTAAATATATAAAAGAAATCAAAAAATGCTTATCTTGGTCAATAACAATTGTTAAAAACTAAAGAAATTATTGTGGTTGGGAAAAAGTATTTTCCCACAATTGTTGATAAAATGCATACAAATCTAGGCAAATGAAAGCGTTTTGCAGAGTTCAGACAGCTCCATAGGTTTTTATAGAAGTTGTAAAATGTAACAAAATAGAAACAATTCAAATTTAAAAAGTTAAATTTTTTGCATCTGGTTGCACTTTTATCAGAGGATTCAAAGACAAACTAAAATAAGTTAATAATTCTTGTTTTAATAATCGCTCAAGATATATCTATAATAAATTTAATACTTTTTCCGATTCAAAAATATTTCTAATTATTGATTATTTTTCCAATAATTATTTTTTTGAAATGCGAAAATATTGTACGATTTAATTAAATTTCTGAATACATCAATCATCAAATTTGAAACTGAAACTATACCACCTTAAAAACGTTGCCAATAATTATACACACACAACCAGTTAAATTTTAAGGAACAAAAGCTCAATGTGTTATAAATCAACTATTAAAAATCATAATTTTTGATATTTTCTTCAAAAAGTTTCCTGAAAAAAATAGGAAATAATGTGGACAAATTTGTAACAAAATACAATATAAAATACCTACCTTTGGCAAGTATAAAATATCCAAGGGTTCGATTCTATGCTGAAAAGTATAACAATGTACTGACACTGATACAAATAAAAAAAGGAATTTAGAAGATCATCCATGAAATAAAAATATTTAAATTCTAAGACCAAATTGAAAACCAGAAAATTCCATGACAGAAAAATCTAGAAATTTTATGAACCAGAAAATTCTATTTGAAATCTACAGATTGTTTTGTTTCGAATCTTGGAAAAGAGAAAAACCCCATAAAAAGAAATCTAAGTGTGCTGTAATATTTAAAATATTTTTTGCTGATTGGAGTACTTAAGATATGAATAAATTTGAAAATATATATTTTTGGATTATAAAAAGTATATAGCAAAATTTATATATTTGTCCAGTTCACTTAAATATTACCTACTTCACCAAACAAATTTAAATTTCAGATTTATTCATGAATTTAGATGCGTCAAAATTTTAAAATTGCTATTTCGATAATCCTTTTTGCATTGCATTTGTTTATAATTTGGAAATGATTTTATATATTTAAATATGCATTAAAGTGTTTCTCGGTGAAGCTAAACGAATGACAATAACTAAAATTCACTTATTTTCATACCAGGAGATAATGCTTTTAGAAAATATAATACAAGTAGTTGAAGCATATGCAAATTCCAAATATACAACATGCAACTACACTATATAAATGCTTATAAAGAAAATAAATAATAACACAAAAATTACAACAATGTTTCAATGGCAATTTTTTTTATTTTACACAGTTCAGTTTCTTTTCTTTTTGAACTAATGATACAAGGTCGGTGCAAACATAAAAAATGCACTAGCATCATCCTTTCATATGTACAAACAAAAATAATAAAAACGCTTTCCATACAGAAACAACAGGGTTAAGGTACAAAAAAATTTCATAACATTTAGAATTTGTTTTTTATTTTACAATTCAACAATTTTTTTATAAATCAAAGATAAAAAAAGAATGACAGAAATAAAAGCTAAAAACAACCATGCTTACAAATTCCATGCTGAATCATGAACATGCAAATTTAATAACTTTGATGTGATAATACTTAGAGATTTAAGGCACTATGTGGAAATGCATTGCATAGTATAAGGTTGATAGTCATATTCCTTTAATCACAAAACGCTGAATAATTTATAAATTAACTACCCATTTTGCTGAATTGTCAACAAATATTAAAACTGTAATAGTATTTGAAACAAAGCAAAAATATTGTATTATAAGATGAATTAATACAAGCCATATAATTTTATTTCTCCATTTATGTGATTAAAGAAAAATAACTATTACCCTGGCACTAAAATTCAATTTTTAAAAAATAAATTATTAATTAAATAACAATACAAGTAGTATAAATAAGAAATAACAAAGTAAATAACAGCTGACAGTTAAAAAGGTTCATTCAAAATAAATAACAGAATATAAATTGATTTGATTGATTTTTTTCGTATAAATTCATTTTTACATTTTGATTCTATTTGTTTTTAATCTAAGAATGCAATATTCTTTTATTAAGCTTTTATCTAAATTTTGCATTAGCACACTTTTTAGATGAATACAAATGCACAATTTTCATTTTTTTTTTGTTCATGAAATCTTAATGTTTTTATTTGTGTAATAAATAAATTTTACAATATGAGAATGAGGGAAAAACAATCACCACAAAAGGATTCTTTTTTTAAAAAAACAACGAACAGCGAAGAGGAAAAAAGAAAATGAGTAGTTCAAGGAATGGAAAGTAAGCAAGATACTTTTACAAAATGGAAAGGTAATATATTCCATTCATTGTTTTGCGTGAAGTATTAGTAAAATTAGCAGAATGAGTGCATGTGGTAGATAGTAAAAAGAGAAGTAGTATTAAGGAATGCAAGTAAGAAAGAAATGCAAATTAGAAGACGGATAATTAGATGACGAATCCAGCAGTGCGAAGAAATTTGCGAAAGTCAAAAAAGCAATATATAAATAAATTTATTTCCAGACTATCACGTCATTATTTCAAAGAAAAAAATGCTGTGTGAAAAATAAGCACATGAATTGCTTTTTATACTCAACCCTGCACGAAAAAATGTCTAATAAATTACTAACACAATGATAAATTACACGTACATTGCATGAAATCGCAACCAGCTAGAAAAAAATGTATTCAGCATATCTTGAGTTTCAACCTAACTCAAGAAAGAGAAGGGATGAAATGGTAAGTCCTTTTTTTTCTTTGAAAAAAAGGTAAAAGGAAAAAAAACATAAGTTCATTTTGCACTACAGCTACACATCATCACAGTTAAAAAAGAGGTTTGGGGAGGGGAGAATCTTGTCATAGTTTGTTCCTACCTGGATACATGCCCGGGTGAAAAAAGCACCCGATAGTCCAGCATAGTAGCCTGGAAATCCAGCATACATATAAGGAAACAATCCTCCAGATTCCGATGTGGGCATAGGAAAGTCTGCCATGTTCCCAGTACGTTGCGGTGATGGATGAACTGTCCCACTGTTGCCCCCGTTCATGACATCCGAAATGTCCTTTTTGTCTTCTTTCCTAGGTTGTGGCAGCTGATTCGAAGTGGACGTTGAAGGTTGGACATCAGACGACTTAGAATCAAGGTTTTCTCCAGAGGTATTGCTATTGCATTTGTTCGGAACATGTAGTTCTTTAGAATCAGTCTTGGATACTTGCGTATTAGTCGAAGAGATGGAAGAAGCAGAGGTCGGTGGAGAACTAGCAGCATTCATGGCTAAAGCGTTAGTTGGGCCATTGCTGGTATTTGGGAAACCAGGCAAACCCATTGACATGGGCATACCTGGCATCTGTTGCAATCCCATCATATGCAACTGTTGCATCAGACTAGGTGGGTTGGCCCCGGAAGTTGCAGCTGACGACTTCATTAAATCGGCATCATCTTGGTGAAGATTGTGTTGGGAATGAACAAGCTGATTGAGTACGTTGCTTGGAGTGGCAGGGGAATGATCAAGCCTTTCCATATTGTCTTGGCCTTCAGTCAACTTTTTCATTTTTGTAATATGAATCTTGAGATTTTCAAGATGGCGTTTGGAAAAGATGTGATCTTGCATACTTGTATTTGAAAATTTGATGTTATACTTCACTTTGCAGATGGTACATTCTTCGGGTAATTTAGGCATATCCATCTCGTGACCGAAAGCTTTCATGAAAGCAAGCTTTGCTTTTTTCTCTTTGGCTCTTGCATTTTGGAACCAAACTTGAACGACTCTCTTTGGTAATCCTATCTCACGGCCTAATGTTTCGCACTCAGCCATCGAAGGTGTTTTATAATCGGCAAATATGGATTTCATGACCTTTAGCTGAATAGTAGACATTTGTGTTCGAAATCTTTTGCCACCTCCCGAACCCTGATGCCCAGAGTTCGATGGTGATGTAGGATTGCTTTCGTGGGACATGTCCATGTGGTCATCGAAATCCATATTTTCTGTGGACTCAGAATGAGTTTCGGACCGAGCATCATCACAACTCATGTAGCTTTTATTCATAGCATCTTCACAACTTTTATCACTTAAATTTGAGGGGACACAATCACTACTTTTTTCACCATCAATGCTAACTTTTACAGGTTTACTGAGATCTAAAGGTGAATCTCCAGCATGTCCAGTCGGTTTTACTGGGGGTTTGATGCTAAGATCAGCAGCTGGTGTGGTTGGAGTTTCTTTAGAACTCGTACTAGTATTTGGGTATACTAAATCATCTAAATACTTTTTCAACGAATCTTCATAGTATTTTTTCATAGAACTTTGTACCATTTCAAGATTTTGTGCAGTAAAACTCGGAGCAGAAGCAGTTGTAGTGCTAGATGAAAACCCAGGATATACGCTATTTTTAATATCTTCAGAAGCATTTGATGTTGATGGTGTTTCAGGATTCGAGTCCATTTCTCCATCAGGTAGAGAATCGATATTTATATCTCCTCGAGTATATTGGTCTGCATGCCTAGTAGCCAGATGGGATTCCAAAGCTGATCTAGCTTTAAACAAAGCCCGACAGAATGGACATCGCTTATGAATTACTTGTTGGTGAGCTCTGAATTGACCTTTCCTTTCTCTGGCACGCGTATTCTGAAACCATACTTGCACAACCCGCTTTTTAAGCCCTACTTCCCTGGCAATATTTTCAAGCATTTTCCTACTAGGATTGCTTTCGACTTGATATTTTTGATATAAATAATCAAGCTGTTCAGGTAGAATCGTAGTCCTCAGACGCTTGTCTTTCGGTTGATCTCCACAATCTTTCAACTCTTCTTCTTCAGATAGTTTCCTTTTCAATGGTGGTGTAGGGGGTTGCTGAGCCTCATATTGTAAAATGCCAAAGGATGAATTAGGAGAATAGTTAGGGAATAAGTTGGGGTTCATGATATGCACAATTTGATGTTCTTTCCAATGATCAAAGTGGATAAATGAAAGACTACATTTGTCGCAGCGGTATGGTCCACTATTTTGAGAAAACTTATCGGAAGTCCTGTTAGTGATTGAAGATGTATCAGATACGCAGCTGTTTTGTGACTTTTCATCAATTGTTGAAGCAGCGGCTTTCATTTGAATTGCTAGAGGGTTCTCGTCTTTGAAACAAGAACTTTTCTGATGTTTAATAAGCTCGTAGTATCGCTGGAAAACTTGTAAACACTTTTTGCACTGATAGTTGAGACCCGGAGTTCTCTGAAATTTTCCAGCACTATCATCGTCTGTATTAATCGGTGGTTGGTTCTCGTACACTTTACGAGCTTTCTGTCTAGCGTTCTGGAACCACACCACAATCACTCTAGGACTGAGGCTCAGCAACTTCGACAGATACTCCAAGTCGTCATCTTTTGGATAGGCATTGGTCTCGAAAAATTCCTGGAGTACTTTGATCTGGTAATCTGTGAAGCGCGTTCGATTGGCTCTTTTACCACTGCCAGTTCCACCACTTGTTGAACCAGAACCACAATAAGAAGGACTGTTGAAACCTCGAGGAGAATCAGATGTTGGTGGGGAAGTAGATGCATTGGGAATGACGGGACCAGTTATAGATGACACAGAACTGAAATTAATGGACGGCTGAGGCGAAGGAGAGGATGATTCAGAATGCATTACATACACATCTTTGCAATCATCTTTTGTGATTGTATTTTTTATGTCAACCGCTGTAAATGATGGATGAGATAAAGATACTGATGGTGTTATTGACATAGACGATGTAGGCAATTCCATTTTAGGAACAATTTTGTCCTCTTGAATATGAGTTGGATATTCGTGTTCATGTTTATCTTTATCTTCTTGAGATGAATCAGTGTCATCAACCAAGCTGCGTCCATCTTCACTCTGATTAGTTGAATCAGCGTCAGCTTTTGATAAATAGTCATTACGATTAATAGGAACTACTTTAGCTTCCCCAGTTTTTTCGTATTCCTCTAAATTGAGGAATGTAGATGGTGGATTGTTAAAGTTATAAGGGGAATCTTTATTACGCTGTCTTTCTTTAAACAAAGTGTTTCGAAACCAGTGTTTTATTACTTTAAGCGGTAATCCAGACTTATCTGACATTTCTATTAGTTGTTCTTCAGTTGGAGAATTATTAATATCAAAATAAGTTCTTAGTATTTTTAACTGCTCATCATTGATTCTAGTTCTGGCCCTTTTTTGTTGTTGTGCCTGAGCAGCAGCGACAGCGGCCGCTGATTGTTGCTGTTGATGATGCAAAATTTTTTGTTGAGCGGCAAAATAATTAGAATCTACATTACCTGGCATCATAGGATGATTAAATGCTGATGCCATTAGTGGATCCATAGGAGGTGGTAGAAGCACTGGGATCAAAGGTGGGTGAAGATTCATAGCTGCAGCTGCTGCAAAAGGCATATTTAAATTCATACCCATTGGTAGTCCCATGCCAAGGCCCATACTCATCAACAGCTGATTAAATTGCAACTGAGCAGCCATTTGATTAGCAGTTACTGATGAAGGTACATCAGATAACTGGGATGGTAAGCTTGTTGCCGGAGGTGTTACTGAAGGTTGCTGTGAAGATGATGTCACTGACGATGGAGTATGACATAATGGTGCTTCAGAGCTCACATTTACAGTTTGTGTATTCATATCATTCGCGCTATCTTCACATATCATAGGCAGTACTAATTGATCATTATTTTGCTTCTCATATAAAGCCCTGTAGCTTTCTGCGAACTTAAGAAGAAAATCAAACGGTACGACTTCTTTATGTATCTCTTCCCGGTGTGTTTTTAACACCCATATACAGGAAAATTCTTTAGAACAGATATCACATACTGATCTATTTATTTCAGGTAAATCAGTGATATCATCTTTTTTATTTTTATCATCTTCAGCAATTGATTCCTCATTAGTTGCACCTTCTTTTTCTTCAGATTTTGGTGTATCTTTAGATACATCTTCAGGTTTATTTTCTTTGAGCAGATTTTCCTCGTTTTCTTTCCTTTCAATTTTCCGTCTCCTCTGATTATTCTCATTAAAATGCATTACAACATCGAAACCAAAACTTTCTATTAAATGCTTATAAACTAAAGGCCTGGGTCGAGGAAATGGACATCTTGGTCTAATAGGCTGTTGGTTCATTTGACTGATCTGAGGACTTAGTTGTGGAGGAGTGATATTTGTAGTATCTGCAAGAGGTTGATATTGTGATGGTTTTTGTATTATATCATCTTTATCAACAGCATTACACAGGCGTCCAGAAGAGTGTTGACTGGTTGGCACTGATGTAGGAGGAGGAAATGATTGAGATGTAGTTGATACTGGAGCACTTTGTCCAGAGTTCGAATGGGGTGGAGGTAGGTTGAAAAAACAGCACAACTGCTGATGCTGTATTAATGAATCATGGGACATGAAAATAGCATTACACCTGGAGCAATTGATAAGAGCTTGAGAAGATGTCTGATTAGACACTAGGACGGGGGGCTGAGGAACAGGGGTCGTTTGACCATATGCTTGCGATGCTGAAACTGTTGCATCAGTTGGCATGTGGAGCTGAGGAGAGGCACTGGTGATAGTGGCAGCCGCAGACGAAGCTGGGGTGCTTAAAGGAACTTGTATCAGATCTGGGATCTTTGGAGCTTGGACAGAAGAAGGAACACTTGTGGCCTGGCTCGATACCTGCGAGGTCTGAGGCAGCATTAAAGAGGAACTTTCGTTAGTCACAGTAGATGTTTGAACTAAGTGAGAATATATTTGTTCATTTGATGATTGTTCTGGTCGCTCAATCAGAGGAGCAGTAAGGTCAACCTGTCCTGTAATGGCTAATTCGTGCAATTTAGATGCTCTAGTTTGATGCAGAACAGAGCGCACATGAATATCTAGTGTTGACCCTTGACTGTAAGCTACTTTGCATATATTACATTTAAAGGGTTTTTTCTCGTTATCAACTGAAGTAGAATTATTTGAAGATGTACTACAGCTTGGACTGCTAATAGGAGCTGTGAAAATACAATTTCCAGAAACTGGGGGACTACTAGTTACGGCACTAGATGTGGCAGTTACGTTATTGCTATTTTCTTTCATACTAAGCTTAACTTTGTGCAAATGTGAAACAGAATTATAATGAACTAAAAGTATATTTTTCTGAGTAAAGGATTCCATACAAATATCGCATTTAAAAGGTCTATTGGGATCTAAATATTTTTCCATAGGATAACTCATTTTCTCACCCTTCCTGTGCAATAGAGTTTTATTGTGACTTGTCAAATAACTCTGCCTTGTGAAAGCAACCTTACATCGATGACATTTATACTTTCTATTCGGATCATTATAACTATCTTCAGCCATACTTTGACTATTAATATAATCTTCCAGAATATCTTGGTTATTTCCCGTTCCTTCTAATAGTGCCTCTCCGGCTTCAGACTGATCACTTTCCATTTCAAGCGATGGTGAGGGTTCTTTTTCAGCTCCAGAATCAATTATATCTTCAGTAATTTCCATATTTTCACGTATGCTTTCCTTCTTAAGCAATTCTGTTGTTTGTGGATCAAGCACACCACCACCACCACCACTAGCAAGTAGAGGATTATTTGCCAAACTTGCTTTATACTGTTCAAGCTGTTCTTTGGTCATATCAGTATGAGCAGTTTCCACATGTTTTTGCAATGCAATAACAGATCGAAAGCTACGACCACAAAGCACACACTTCGTTGCAGCTCGAATCATATGGTACTGGGAGTGCAGCTGCAATTTTTCTAAGGTCTTGAAAGCTAAGCTACACTGATTACAACGGTATTTGTATACATGACGATCTGATACAGCCAATAATGGTTTTTTAGAATGTGTTTCTTTGAAATGCAGTTGAACAGCAGATGATGTTTTGAAAAACTGCATGCAACCTTTCTTCCAGCATTGATATTCTAAGCCTGATGGTGTTGGTTTTAATTCCATGTGCCCAAATTCATTATGGTGGGTGAATAAATCATCAACATTGAAGAAAACTTTATTACAATACGTACATGTTAAATCCTCTTCAGTTTCCTCAGTAGGACGTTCCTTGTTTTCTGGTGATTTTTTACCATCTGGTTCAGCATTCTCTTGTTTCGGAGTCGGAGGATTTTCTGTTTTTGACTTCGTTTCCTGATTATTAGACTTAGTGTCAACATTAGACATATCAACCATCAAAAGTAGACGTTGAACACCTTCTTTGATAACATTGTGGACATCAATGAGATGATTTTCAAGTGCACCAATATCTTTACATCCTTCCTGGCACAAAGGGCAAGGAATAGAATTATTTTGAGGCAAATGTTGTGATACCACATGCATTTGAATGCGAACTTCTGTGTTGCTTGTATAATTGCAGAAAGGACAACGGTGTGTTTGTTCTGCATTGGTGGATGTAGGTTCAGGAGGTGAACTAGGTTTCGGTTGATCTAATAATGCTTTCTTTAGACGCGAATCAGATGACTTTTCTTCTGGTTTATTTGGATTTGCTTTATCTTCTATTTTTGTAACCTCCTCATCGTTAATTTCTAACATTGGAGTATCTGCAAATGAATAAAGTATAGTTACGAATATTCATAAACATATTAGTTAATTTCACGATATCATTTGATTGCTGTGTTATCATAAGTTGTATAAAATATTACTTTATTTTAAATTTATAAAATTGAAATCTAATAATTTTTAAATGTCATTGCTAAATACAACTTCATTAAACTTTACTTAATGAATATTTTATATATTATAGATATATTATAATCAATATATACATATGCACACGCTTAAATATTTATCTTAAAGTATTATATCAATAACAGAATTTTAAATAAAAGAATTTAATACATTTATAAATTTTCTAATCTTAAAAATCAGTATCGATAATAATTCCTATTCCTTAGAAAATTTCACTTACAGTTATACAATGGTACAATACAGATGGTCGAAGCAAATAATGTAATAAAATAAGAAATTGTGTTAATCTAAATATAGAAAACTAAATTTCCATTTTTGAAATTTTTTAAACGTTTTTTGGAATTATAAATGCTATTATTAACACTGCCTTTGGACTTACGAAAACTATTAGATTATCTTCTTCTGATATCCAAAATCAGTCGTAAAAGGAAGCCTAATTAAAATGTACGTAATCGTGAAATCATATATAAATATGAAAAATCTGACCCTACTTAAAAGAACTGGTTTAATATTTAATAGCTTTTAAGAAATCTAAAAACATTCTTTTATATCATTGAAGTTTCCTCGCTCTAGAAACATAAGGCAAAATTACTGGAAAAAATAATGAAAATAATTAATTGAAATTTACTTAAAATATCTTTTTTAATCACCATTCAGAATGAAAGCTTTAAATGTAATTTTTATAAACTGTATTATTTTAATTTAATAAAACAATGATAGGTTAGATATTTTACATACCCACATCAGCATCGAAGATTATCTTTTCATTTCCCTTCAATTCTTTCACCAAAATATAATCTCTGACATCTTCATCTATCTCTCGACCTTCTGTTCTTAACTGCATCTGACGAAAATTCTCATGTCTAACATGTCGCATAGAGTGAACATGTTGAATGAGATTAAATTTCGCTTTTGTAGAAAAATTGCAGAGCCGACAGTGAAAGTAATGAGCTTCAGCTTTCAAGGAATGCACTCCCATCTGCAGATGAGTAAAGATTCTAGCATTTGATTCATGCCTTGGGTTTGCATTGTGGAGCTGCAATTTATGAATACTATTAGTGTAATAGTCGCATGCATTACAGCGTACTTGCACAGGATTGCTTACGTTTGCATATTTCAGTTTCCATTCTGTGCTAGCCCCGCCTTCTTTAACATGATTAACATGCTGAAGACGCTGCAAGTGCTTGTCTGTCTTACAATGCAATTGGAAATTCGCTTTCAGGTTAGTTTTATATGTACAAAGCTTGCAAATATAAGTACCAGCAACAACCATTAATACTTCCTCTTCACGTTGACGTGTGCGATCTAACTGAGCATGTTGATTGAGAGCCTCAATAGAATCAGCAGAATAGACGTGACAAACACAGCATTGGAAAAGCTTTCCATTTTCATCGTATGGTACATCTGGTCTTAAAGAGGGATCAGGATGATCTATGTCTAGAGTAGGAGGAACACTAAGATTAATAGGTGCTCCCATTGGTCCTTTACCACTGGCAGCGGCGGCAGCGGCTGCAGCTGCAGCCATTGCTCGCTGCTGTTGTTGTTGAGTGGCCATCATAAGCAACGCATGGTTGTAAGCCATATCAGCTAAAGCTGCTTCTGGTTGTAATTGAGAATCGCAAGGTAATAACAGCCCTGGATGAAATTGAAACATAGGATCCATAGCTTGAGCCTGGGCCTGAGCTTGGGCTTGCGCTTGTTGAAATGCAGATATTTGTTGCATGTGTTTAACATTCTGTTGAAGAACCATCATATTGTGATTATGCTTTTCACTCGTCATGTGAATTCGTAGATTTCGAGCTACATTTGTTTCATAATTGCAAACATCACATCTCCATGTGGCCTTTGGTTTATTGGTGCTAATTGGTTTTTTGGCTGCTTCAGGAGTAGGTGGTGTAGGTAGAGAAGGTGGAGCCGCAAGAGATTGCGGAGGTATAACATGTTCAGCTTGGATATTTCCATTTTGTAATTCTTGCACGTTGTTGATATGCTTATCTGACTGCATATGAATACTAAGATTTCCTTTCGTCGTAGTAGAGTAATTACAAACCTCACAGCGATATGGTTTGTAACCACATGTGTACGTTTCGCCACGAGCTAACCTTGGATGGGATTGGTTAGTTAGACAATACAAGCAGCTCATATCATTTTCTGGATGTTTTTCTTTCATGTGTATTTCTAATGTTTCTTGGTACTTATAATGCCAATTGCATTTAGGACATTTGAGCGTCTTACAGGAATTTCTCGAATGCATCATAGTCATATGTCCGCCAAGCGATCTGGATGAACCTAGGATTAAATCGCATTTTGGGCATTCAACACCATTTGCTCGTCCATCAGGATGCTGTGGACAAATGCAAACAGGACTACTTGTTGTCGGAGATGGGGAAGGAACGGTAGACAACAATGGACTTGGAGCTGGATTGTTCTTTGGAGATACTCTAGACATGCCTGGAGACATACTCTCATGACTACCCGCGCTCGTAGGTCTGTCCAAGGATCCCACTGACATAGCCGAAGATAATGTAGGATGAGGGCTAAAATCAAATGGGTTCAGTCTAAGGTCTTGATCTTCTTGTGGCATATCACTATTATTTTGACCGTTATAACAAGTTGATTTACGGTCTCTCGGTGATAGAGAAGATGCAGATTCTGCTTCTGCAGCAGCTGCGGCAGCTTTTGCCAACTTCTCTATTGTCATTAGATCTTGCAATTCCGGAGCTAAGGCCTCGTCGCTATCGGCAGCAAGTAAGGAACTGGTAAGTGAGGGTGTAGTTCTCATTTCCGCCCTACTGTTAGCAACGCTTGGTTTGATTTCTGACAGCGCTGCTACAGGACTTGAAACTGCCGAAACTAACGTCGTAATTGCGGAGGATCCGTAACCCCCAGCCACTGCACTAGACACGGCATTCAGTAGATTAGTCATGGGATCTGTGGATCCGAAGGAACTGGTACATGAGCTCTGCAATGACTGGGCGTATAAATTCCCACTTTGACTCCCGGCAGTATTCTGAGCTATAGAACTAGGAATAGGTTCTAGGAATGATAAGAGAGGTTCTTTCTCTTTCCCGACACCCTGTATGATTGCTGAAGTGTTCTTTTGAGACATAATAGTCTTTTCTTCCTCGTTTAGATTTATATTGTGTTCCCCAATCGCATGAGCGACAAAGGATTTTGCATAACCAAAAGAAAGTTTGCACATAAAACACATCAATATAGGTTTTATTGGTACAGAAGAATAGTCTACCATAGGAAAGTTAGCTTTGTTTACACTGGACGGCCTCTTCAGAGGTCCATCATCGTCCACTTTGCTAGAAGAAGTAGTAACTGTAGCTTCACTGGTTACATCACGTACCGTGAAAACTCTAAAACTGTGCATAACAGGGACATCAGGAACTTTATTTTTTTCTTGCAGGAAGCTGTACGCCTGTCCGTACAAAGCACTATAAAGTGCAGGGTTTCTAGCGATGTGTAGAGCGTTCACCATATGTGGTATGAGCTGGGATGAAGTAGGAATTCGTGAAGCAGCTTCTTCAGCTGCTCGCGATAGCAACTCATCACTCCCTTCATCATCACTGAGTTCAGAGTCACCAGCAGTCTCTAGTATAAAAGCAGATCCATCCCGATTGTACACGATCTTCCCGGTGAAGTTTTCTACGTCGCTAGTAGAGCTGTTAGACAGCTCGTTGCAAAATAGGCTGCTAGAAGCCCCGACCCCCGCGGACGGGTAGTGCGAGGTAGGAACAGAGCAAGGTCTACTACTACCACCGCCGTCCGTGGAAGGAGGGGTGGTTGTCGAATTAAGTCCCACGTGCGGCGACATATCACACACGTGTTCCAAATAATGATTTGTAGTGTGAAACTCCCGCCCGCAGGAATCGCATTTCTTAATGAACTTCGGGCAAGGAGTTCGCGAGGAACTTGATGGACGTTCAGGAACCCTCATTGGCTGCTGCTGGAGGTCGGCGAGAATCACCGCCTCTTGGCCTTCTTCTGGCGTCATGTCGCCAATCACCACCGATGGCGCCGCCTGGTGATGGTGCTGTAGTAGTTGGTCCGGAGAGGAGCCACTTGACTCCTGCTTAACGCGATGATGCTGTTGCTGTTGGCCGGTGTCCACGGTAGGAACATCTGTATCCATGCTGCCTCATGAATGTTCGCTATGTCATGGTCGTGAGTACCATCCACCACTGCAAGAAACAAAGGAACATGAGTATATATAACAATAGAAAGCGACACACACATATAAATAGAAAAATAAACCTTTCACAATATTTTAAAAAGCAGAAACTTTAACATAAAAATACATTATAAAAAACAGTGCATTCGAAAAGAAATTTCGTTGTTTTTTAAAAATCCTTTTGGCGAGATATTCAACAACAAAGGACAGTAAATTGTAAAAAAAATCAAATAATGAAGCATAAAGGCATGTACTTGTATTTACTTAACGCATTTACCTTTACAAAAATCATATCAAAGAAATGTTCACCTTATCTTCTGATTTAGAACTCAATGACCTGTTGTAGTGAAGGGAAAATAAATAACTTTCAAACATATAAAATGCGCTTTGGGAAAAAATTAAATCATTTCATTCAGTAGAAAGATGACATCCACCCGACGTAACAATATGAACTAAAATACTCAAGACAGGTTATGTATTTACTATAACAAAACATTTCTCTATGATTACAAGTACAGTGTAGAGAGGGGGAAGAAACAAATAAAAATATTGAGACATGCACGCGTTACCCAATTATTACACCTTCTATGGCACACTCCATAAAAAAATTTAATGCCTCTCCTCTCCCCACAAATTGCTTACAAATAGCTAAGAATCACATACTTGTAAGCATCAAAAGAGATGCTTTTCGTTCTCCCGGCACAATGGTCATTCAATGTTAACGCTTTCTTTGAAATAAAAAAATAAAGCACTCCTGCCAACTTTTCCACTTAAGTCTTAAGGTAAGAAGGAAAAAGAAAAAAAGAAACTATTAGGAGAGAGAGAGAGAAAAATAACAAGGCACATAGGTTCTTCGAGATAAAAAAAAGAACAAGAAAAGGCACGCGGTTCTTTCGATCCTCAAAAAAGGAGAGGGAAAGAAGAGCCGATGGACAAAAGCGTCAATCGCGTAGTTAGTTGTAATTGCATCAAAATGAGCGAAGTTACAATTCCACCCTCTAATGGCCGACTCGCTAAACCAGTTTACCGGTTCTAATGCTCGGTCATCCGGTTCGAAGAGGACTAACTTCAACACTCAACAGTAATTTGGCATTCATAAGGAACGATGCGTGCCAATGACTGGTCCTCTATAAAGCAATGAAATTATTTTCTTTTCAGCATTATGCATAAGAAACCACATAAGGCACGGGAAAGTCGAGCTCTGATGCTTTGCTTTATGTATGCGAAACGAATAATAAGGACTGTAATTAATGGAAAGGAATCAAGGAAGAATATCGGGGTTTTGGAATGAATCGAGGCAAAAATGGCATGTATTTGAATGATTCTTATTTCAGATTTTTCTTAAACAAATCACCTAATAAAAGTTGTGCAGTCATATGTTTGTGGTTCTAATATACTAATGATAAAATCAACTATCATAAAACAATCATATAAGTATACCAGAATTACTCGAGAAAATGCTCGTTTGAAAAGTTAAGGTCATTTCATCTTTCTGCATTAATGATTTAACCAGTTAATTGGCAATTTATTTCACGAAAACTTAATCTTCTCTGTCACGAAAGCAATTCAGTGTTTTTAATGTGAATCAATATATAGGCCTTACAGTGCAAATGACTTTAAAATTAAAATGTCTAAAAACCATGTCCAGCTACGAATATTTTAAGCAAAAAGGGGAGGACACAATTTTAATGGCTTAATCTTAAATTGTACAATTATGAATAATGTATTTATGTATTTTTTTCTACAAATTTAAATCACATAGAAAGAAATTACATTCATTTCTTGTAATAAAAAATACCAAATAAAGCATTTTATATTACTTCCAAATAAATTCCAAAATGTTCATGTTTCATAGGGATATTTAATTAACATTAATATTTAAATGAATTCATCCGATGAACTTTAAGAACATTTGGCAAAGTCAAAAATCAAAGTCAAAAATATCATCTATTTAGAAAGTAAAGTTGGAATAAGTTACAAATGAAATAACATCACGAGTCAATTTAATGCAATAATCATTTCACGTGATTTAGAATGGTAGTGTCGAGAGCTCTATGTTGATTCAGCTCTTTATTTTACTCATGATTGATCCATAAAAAAAGCAATTCCATCGGATGACTTACTTCTTCACTTTAAGTAATGCTTAAAATCAGAGTCTATTATTCTTACCAACAACTTGACCAATGCCATTCAATTTTAATGTCTACATAAACATACATAATACACACAAGCAGTGTTAATTCCTCCAAAAGTTTTCTGCAAAGTCGAATAAACGATACATTAATTAGGAACAATATTTATGACACAGCACAATAGTTCGCCAAATTTTTTTAACGGTTTAAGCTGTGCTTAACACTTTCCGAAATCAGGGTTTATGGAAAATCATAGTATTACAGCATGGGATATCATATTCATGCTTTTATTTATGATGAATACTCTCTCATTTTACTTACTTATCTTTTTAGAAAATGCCATTAATACAAAGGAAAAAACAAAACAAAAAAACGCCATTCTATTGAGTTTGTTTAAGTTGCTTCATTCCATTTGATAATGAGAATGTAAGAAATTATAGTATACAAGACATACAGAAAAAAGTGGCCAGCACTTTTTTCGCCTTATTTTCCGACAAAGACCAACATTCACATCATGAGCCTTATATGAACTAGGAGGTGCTTTTCTCTTTTGCATCTATTGGGAAAATAAGAAAAACTCTCGAATTTCATGCATGGCCAGCGTTCCCTAATTGTGTCCACTAATAGGGATGAAAGAATGCAGAGAATAGGGTATCGCCAATGAAAGATGGGCGCTTCCCATCTATCAATGTGACACAACTACCACTGATCCTCTACCTCTTCTTTTATGCTTCGTCCTTTTCTTTCTTCTCCAAACATTATTCTTTTTTTTTCTTTTTTGGCAATCTTATATTTCATAAAAATAAATAAAATCCATGGTAGACTAAGAAATTACATGTTACTCATTCAATTAGGAGTATGGGATTTTTCAAAATTGGAGAGTAGTAAGCAATAGTGCCCACGAAATTCCAGCTTGTCAGAAACAACTCACTTGACGTTAAATCATCATTAAGTTCAACATTCAAAGCATATTATTGAAAGTTCTTATGTAATGACTCTATTTATAAATAAGCAAATATTCTTGTTCTCGAGGAAAATAATTGCTTCCAATAAATAAATAAAAGTTCTTTTCATAATAATGCTATAAATGAAATTTAATAGTATTCGTTACAAAACTGTTCAACTTTCATTTATGATTGAGCATCTAAATTTTATAAAAACATGTGACAGAAAAAAATTCAATAACCATTGTATTAAATTATGGAGGCAAAAATTGAAAATGAACATGCATATTATATATTTTTTTAATTTATTGCAGCTTATTTGTTAACAAGAGATAAAATAATAGAGATTAATAAAATATTACAAAATATAGCTTTCATAATAAATTATGATGAAAAGAAATAACTTTGAAAGAAATAAGAATAAATCAGTAATTATATTAATGATTTCCATAAAAATTTGTTTTTATTTATTCTACAGCTATTACATTATTGAATAATCCTGATGAAATACATGGCTCAATAATTCCGGAAACCAAATTAAAAATGCTACAATTCCTTCTTTTTAGCATTTTTTCAAAGAAAAATTTTTTTTTATCGACGATACATAAAAAATAAAATATGTCCAAAGCAGTAATTGTTAGGATTCAAATAATCTATAATGTAAGAAACCCTCGGGGGCTTTGCAACACTTTCCGCGCGGGTGGACAAACTGAGCCATTCCTGTAATCCCAGCAGTAGTAGGCATGGACAAAAAAATAATGCCATGCATTTACAAATCGCGATGTGACACTGCCACACACTCAGTGAAAATACTGCCAGCGGCAAGGTCATGGGCCGTTATAGGCTCAGGTTACTGACCATGTACGGCTATGAGCTAGAACTTAAAGAAAAATCCATTGTTCTATCTTAACTGGAAAAGAACATTGATTTAAATAATATGATTTTGCATGCAGAGAAAGCATTATTTTTTGTTGATAGGACATGTTTTCTCAATTTTTAGATGGACCGTAGAAGATATCAAATCAAATTATATCTTAGTCACACTTATCATTCCGTTAAAAACTGATAATGCTTACTTCTTTGACTATAAATTGTCTTGTTTAACTCATAGCAAATTCACAACAGTAATTTCTTTTTTACAGAAAGAACAACTTAAGAATTAGAATCTAGAAAAATAAATTCGCGTTACGTATGAAAATTGTCCATTCAAGTTGTTTTTATTTTATAAAACTGACACAAGATAAAATAAATAAAATCACGGACATATACCCTCCCATAATCGAAGAATTCTGAAATGAAAAAAGAATGTTACATAGTATCTTTAAGAAAATAAAATTAAAAGCACTTAGAGCTCAATGTAAAATTTTATATTTATCTTTTTATTTTTATTACTTATTTCAATGAAATATATATAATTTCGAGTTTAGTGATTCATATTTTTCCAATTTCAAATAATTAAAAAAAGCTTCTAAAAAAGATATTACAATTTATTTACGACACTTTATCGGAACGAAATTATTTTAACAAATAAAATCTACAGATTTTTATCGTTTTCAAAGAAATAATAATCGTGATATTTTTTTTAATCGTTTGCTTTAAATTTTATTGAGTCAAAACTATGAATGAGCGAGGCGAAACTTTTCGCCAGCGAAAACATGAAAAGAAGAAATTTCCATTAACCAAAAATAATTTTTCTATCCTTGCTTCGGCGCCATTTACAGCAAAATGTCATTCTGGGCTAGAGCTGAGCCCAAAAGTTACGGTGGCACTAAATCACAAACTGGTCAAGGTAAAGAGCTCTTCCAAGCGGACAGAAACAATTAAATGATAATTTCGTGTCGTCCATATTCATCCAAAGGGGTGGGTGTTGCGCACGCACTTCCGGTGCTTCAATTCATCAAGCTACTTCGTGGCCTTCAGATTGTCTCATAATGACCAAAAATTGTCCCGTGTGCGACATTCTGGTTGAGACAGAGTCAAACTACTCGATTGGCCCATTCCTGAAAATAGAACATTTCGTTCGCTTCTTCATAATTTAAGTATGTAGGGGCTTTAAGCTTTCGCTGTGAGGTGCGGTCGTCACCTAACTAAAAATCACAGTTTAAACTTAACGACTAACCGACTAATAAGACTTTTAACTGTGAGAAAGGCAGGTGATGTTGCTTAGCATCACATAATGAATTTGCAGCATTTTTAACTTTCATGAGCGTAAAATGAATTGCAGCATAATGCTGTTACGATCCATTGTTTTATATTCATTATTAAGACTCATTCATTTTGCATAAATATGTGTATTTTTTTGCAAAATAAGTTTTAACTTTTTGCAGCTGATTATTTTTTAAATTTTTAATAATTAATATATAATAAACTCTGAATATATGACAATATAAAAAGAGATAATTTACATTCCCATTTACATTTTTTTAGACAGCATCAATTTAATTAATTTAAGGCTCCTCAATATAGTAATACTACTTACCTGAAAATAAAGGTTTGGAATAATGTGTTCAGGTAAAGATTTATATATAAGTAATAATCATTTATAATATTATATATATATATATATATATATATATATATATATATATATATATATATATATATATATATATATATATATATATATATATATATATTTATAAAAATAAGTTAAGAATTTCTTAAAATATCTTATTTAGAAAAAAATTACAAATGTACTACAAGTTAATATCAAGAAAATGAGAAAAGGATTGTAAAATGATTTTTGATCATTAAGGCAAAAAGTAATGTTAATATGGTTTTGTTTTAAAAACCTGATCAACATTACTTTTTTACTTTACTGAAGTATTTTGAGCATAATTCATTTGAAATATCAAAAAACAGCTGCTTTTATTAATATCTTATTCTATTGCTAATATTTATTATTTTGGAATTACACAGTGAAAAGTCAACGTTACTTATTTAAAATTATGTAATATTATGTTAATAAAAAATGAATAAATAAAGCATTGAACATTATTTTCTAATAATGTAAGAATATATATATCGCATTTATATGCATTTGGGTTAAGTGATACTGTTTTAAATAATTTCACGACTTCAGCTATAGATACATTACTTAAATAACAAAAGTTAAATTAAGCTAAATGTTCCAAAATTATCATTCCGAAATAAAAGACTAGCTCAACCACAAAGAATTAATGATGGTGTTAAGCCATTTCCTGCTGTAATTAGTAATTTCCTTTTACACAATCACACCACCCTCCTCCCTGCTGGTAGCCACATACATCCTAAATTACAGCTTCCCATCAACAGCTGGTCAGTATTCCGCATAGGAAGGGGGTGATGAGTCCACGAGCTTGGAGGGGGGAGGGAACAGTCATAATTTCATTATAATTCTTCTGCATAGAACAAGGCAATAATAATCGAGATCAGAAAAGCGTGCAAAACGAAATTTAGGAGATCTCATCACGTCGCCCACTTATAGCGCGGGCATCCGCACCAACTGATAAAAAAAAATTGCCCACCTTTTATGGTCAAGTAATTACGATGGACAGATAAAGCTTTGCTTTTCCGCTCATTACATGCTCTGGACAGTCAGGGCCGGTATTGTTCCAAGCTGACCATGCGTCCACCATCTCACTTTAATTAGTCACATCGGTGACCTTCGAGGAACTCCCCCTCCCTGGTCGGCTTCCTGTCTGAGGACAAAACACGAATGGGTTATTTCATAATTTTCCACGGGAATCGACCTATCAGAGTATGTTTTTACGGGTAAATGAGTATCTAACAAGAAATATGGGAGAATCCTTTGACACCGGACTCGTATCAAACGTGATAAGAAAATTTTTGATTTTTGGCGCATAAGTTGATTAATAAGTAGAAAGGTAACGGTATCATTTGCTATTGGTATCTGAATAGGATACACAGATTTTTAGTGAGCTTTATAATTTTTTGATTTAATATTAAAATAAAACTATACTTATATTAAAAATAAGATGTACATAATATATTACGCTATGTAATAATGGAAGGAATCAAAAGCAAGTGTTAGATATTTGCGTAGCATTTTTTCAACTTCATATATTTTTATGAATTTTAGTATTAATTTTATTTTTAGTTTTTTAATATTTTGATAAAAAAAGAGTTTTTTTTCCAAATATTAAAAATTTTTGTCCAAATATTCTTTTCTTTTTTCATTTATTTTTTGTAACACCAAACAGTTATTTTTTTTTAAAAATACTTTTGAATTTTTTAGATAAATATAATTAATTTTTGATAATCAAGTAATTCATCCCAAATAAGATGGTACTAATGATCTTCTATCAAAAATCAACTTATAAATTTATTTTATAGCCCACTTCTAATAAAATAATTACAATAGCGTTTAATAAGAAACGTACCATTTTTTAAAAACATACACGAGTACAATAAAATTTTAACAAAAATATTTCACAAAGTATTGAAGCTTCAATCAATAACTGAATTTAATGTAAATTACTGTGCAAACATAGAAAAATAAACATTAGTTCCACATTTTTTAAAACTAAATTATTTACCTTTACCTTTAAATGATAGAAGCATAAATTCAATAAACTAAAAATATTTAGGTATGCTTTTCATTAAACTCTTCATATATAAGTTAATAAAATAAAACTTATTCTAAGTTTAATCGTGAAGAAAACAGTGTTTTAAATCCTATATTATAATTGAAAAATTTAAAACCATAAAAAACGACTCAATATACTATTAGGTAAATTCTAGTAAATCTACAATTTTGATTAATTCAAATTATAGCATTTCTACTCATAAATATATTAACGCATAAGAAAAACGATTTTTTATCCCCATTTATACCAAAAAAAGAAAGCATACATTTATATGTGAAAACGATTTCATGCAAATTAAACATACGTAGAATTCTATGCGTCATATCGGAATTCTTAAAAGAAAGAAACTAGTATTTTACATACTACTTTATCATAATAATTATTTTTATTTAACAAGGGTGTTCTGTATTTTACTCCCTCCTTCTCTTGTCTTACACCTTGACAGCTGCATCCCTGCCCACTGTCATTCAACAGCCAATACTGGGTAAGAGGATTTTTAGAATATATCTACTTTACCGTTACCAGTTCCTCCAAGACAGCCTACAAAAATGAAAAATTCAATCCTTATTTAACAAGTTAAACTGTTATAGTTAATTTGCTCCTGATTCTATTGTTAAAAAGAGCTCGATGAGGGAGTAGTCTACTCACTAGGAGTTTGAGAGCTTTTATTTACAGTATCCATGAAAAATATTATGGTACTATTTTACTTAGTAAGACATTTAAATATTTGTAAATCAAAAATGTACTTTTTAAGCTAATAATACCATTTTTAATGTTCTATTTTAATTTTCTGATTAAGTCAGTAATCAATCATCAATTACAATATTTACCTGAATAGAATTTGTCTAGTCATTATAAGTATTTTGTAAAAAGATATGCTTTTGAAATTACCATAGTTTCAATGCATAAAGATGAATTATAATAGATTGAGTATACAAGTGTTTCCTATTTTCCCCATCTCTACATAAGACTCGAATTTCTTCATTCAAAAAATTGATAATTATAAAAGAATATTTAAAAAAAATAATGTTATTTGTAAGCAAAAGAATAAAACAATTTTTGTTTATAAAAAAATTAACATTTTAGATCAAAAATTAAATAATCTGAATCTAAAATTATAATTAAATTTTCGTCAAAAAATACGTAATAGAATATATATATCCCAAAAAAATCATATAAAAAGCACAATTAATTCACAGGCAGTCAAACCAAATAAAACATAAGTCATTCTACATTTCCATATTTCAATACCGAAGTCGTTGATATTGAAAACAAAGCAGAAAAAATTAGATAACGCGCCATTCAGTAAATATAAAGGCTTATGTTTTCCTTTTATGACGGAAATTGTGGCCATGCTAAAATTACTTCATTTGCACATTGTGCTTGAGTAACAAGACCACCCCACCCCTTTCGAACGAACTACAACAGTTTCTTCGAATTTGACGCTTCCCTCTTTATGTATAACAAATATGTTATTTTTTGAGTTACTTGGGAACTAAGGCTTTCATAACACGTACGATCCATTCTCTCTAACACAATCTATAAAACATATACAAGAATGCTCACCGACACTCTAGGGGGTAGGGGTGGTGAGGGATGATTGAAGGGGTTGCGAATTCTACAACAAGATGTTCTCGATTTGTTTCCCCCTTCACTACCATTCTTTTCAAGTAAAGTAGTTTTAGAACATAACTTTATTTTCGGCAGGAAAGGGTGTAGAAAAGAACGGAACTACCTAATGGGCTTGTCCAATCTTTGAACCTTTTTTTTTTCTTCCTTTGGTACAAATACAGAGCTGTTCTCCAAAGAGAGGAAAGAGTATACATTTTGTTTGAGAAACTAAAACCAGATGTAGAAACAAATAAATAACATTTTCGAAAGATTTCATTTCTTTGGCTCTTTTGAGATGGGAATGAGACTGAAGTTTCCCCTTCCTCCCCCTTTCCTTTCTCTTACTCAGTTCAGCTTATTGTTCAGTCAAATTTGCAAAATGTTTCCAACACCGATAAGAGGAAAAATGAGGTATCAATTTGTTCACTCGAAAAACTGGATCAGTAACATTTCCGAGTAATGGTAACCAAAGAGAAAAAAACTAAAAAGAAATTCCTTTTACATTGAGGTTGCATTTGCAGATTTTAAAAAAAATGCGATAAAATATATGAAACATGTAAAATTATATAAACAGAAGAAAAATGTGCGAAAATTGTAATGATTTCGGGAAAAAAGGTTTCTATGTACCCACAGCTAAGCTAACAAATATCTAAAATCTCGCTTAAGCAAATATGCATAATTTTTAAAATTAAAATTAGTTCCCCATAAAAATGCTTTTACACATTTAAAATTCCATAGTTTCATACAAGATTTACTTTTTGTATAAAGTATTATTTTCGAAAAATTGATTAAATCAAGTGGAATAAAATGAATTAATTTCATTTTTGACTTCAATTTAATAAAACTCCATACAATGAAATTTGAAATATTTTTTGTTACTCTATACTTTTTTCATGGAAACAAAACGAAATTGGAAATTTTGGAATTTGAGAACTGCAGTGTTTTCACATTAGACTATTCATATGTGTATTTAGTAAATAATAAATAAACCAGTTTTCTTTTTCCCGACAGATTTCAGGAAGTGCCTCTTTTGGTGAGTGACTTCGATCCACCACTAAGAAAGCAGTTTCAAAAATCTCAACGATTTTTGAAAATACTTTCCAAGTATGACCGGAAGACGTGAGAAAAGAGAAGGAACAATATCGCAGGGACACAAGATGCTTCATAACAATGCAGTGTCCAATTAAAACCCCCGCAAGGAAGCAAATACACTAAAGAGAGAAGATCATCTTTACAAGACCAAAGATTGAGGAGAAGGAAGATTCATTCTTTTTTATTCCTCATCTTTTTAAATACAATAATGCTTCCCGACTCGAAAACAAATCCCAATTACAGACACCGCGTACGAGCGCTTTATTACGAGATTTAAAGGCTTGAAGTTGGGTCTTGATTACTAATACAAAGAAATTCCAAATCTGGTTGGGGGTGGAGCTGAGGGGGGGGGGTAGAAATAAGATCCATTCCTCCCATCTTAATGAATAGAACGCAGCAACTTTTCCGTTGCTAATGAGGGTGAGGTGGTTCTTATTCCATTCTTTTACTACTCTTTTTTCCCTTTCTCCCAGCACACCCCCGGTTATGGGCTTATTTTTCCTGAATAACATCCCTTCTTGGAATATTGCAGAGAAAAAATCACTCTGTTACACTAATGAGTGCACCGCGGGGACATCGGGGACTAGTGCTGCAAAAATAATGAATGCAGAAAGATTCCTTCTTGCATTTTTTCACTCTTTTTTGCCTTCACCCTTTACTTCGGTGCAAGACTTTTTTTTTTGTCTTCTTCCCTCTTGATTTTTTTTCCTTTGTGGTACAAGAAAACATCAATGGTAAAATAAACAAAAAAAAAATAAATATTGAAATATACAACTCGTTTTCAGCAGATGCAAACGAATAACGTTATGCAAATGCACGGATATCCTCGTTTTAGCCTATGTTTATTATTATTTTTTATTCCAACGCAGACCCCAAGTATAAATATTGAACCGACAAAAACAGAAAACGAAAACAAGAACGCGTTGGAGAATACAATACAGCGAAGAAAATTTGAAATCGTAAAAATTTCATTTAATGATCCAGCCAAAGTTTTCAATCATGATTAATATCACACAAAGATTGATTACATAGGATTATAAATAGACTTTTATTGATACACAGATAAAAAAAATTGTAAAATCAAAATAATTATATATTTTTAATGTGAACCTGTAAACTCAAACTTTTAACAAAAACTAACTATATATGTGGAAATGCATGTATTCTACTTCTTACAAGTAATATAGGTGGAGCAACGCTAATTTCTTAAGATGGAATTTTCAATAATGGCGTATAATTATTAATGGAAAGAATAAAAACTAGTATCTTCTTCTACTCAGATTCTTGGCTGCGCCTCACTCCTTTCTTGGCTCTGAATCAAATTGGAAATTATGATAAATTGGCACAACACATATCCTCAGCTAATGCTGGTAATATATTTTTATATTATCTGTTCACCACAAATTCGAATATAATTTCAGTAAAGAATCTAATTTATCAATTATTTAAGACATTGAAGCATTTTTACTCCTACAATACCCACTATGCTTTAGGGTTCAAGGATATATTTACTTTTTCGGATACATTTTAACAAAAAATTTGTGGAACAAATCAAAATGCTCTTTCATGTTCACGCATTCACAATTAATTTCATATGAATTTTTAACGTATATTTCAATAAAGAATAAAAATCTGTCGATATTTTTTTACTTCATTACTCAGTTAATTTGAATATGGAATATTTGTTTCATTAAGTTTTAAAAATGAAATCAAATTTAAAAAACGTATGAAAACATGAAATATGAATTCTTCATTAAATTTAAATATAATTTAATAAAAACATATTCGTTTCATCATCCAGCAAATTAAAATCTTAATAAAACCTTGAAATATAATGAATAACACATTTGATATCGTAGAAATATATCATTTTCAATTGTTACATCCATAAATACCGACAATAATTTCCAATGAAAACACAAAAGCAAATATAAATACAGCGCTCATTATTATTCACACGAAGAACCACACGCAAATGACCGCTGCAGATTAGCTTATTAAATCCCAGTTTTAGGAAAACCACGTGCATAATTACAAAACTAGAAGTTTGTCGAATTGCTGGTTAAATAGAAAAACGCGTCTCAAGGTTTTTCTCGGGCCTCATGACCGACTGCTCATAATTGCCACAGAAAATAAAGACCATTAGATCTCGCAATTACATGAAATTAACGTGCTTATTCATGCGACACATGTGGAGAAACATAAAAAAATGGCATTAAATTCTACTCTTTCAGGAAAGTAGGAAATATTGAGGTGTAATTATTCTAATAAGACACCCCCACTCACTTACTCTCATAAGTTCTTTTTTCTACCAACTCCATTTTCTTAATTTTGAAGTGAAAAACAGTAGGTAAATTATATATCACAAAGTAAAAAAATAAAAGAATTCTAACCATCATTTGTTCTGTCACGGCAAACGAATGAGAAAATTTAGAACAATAAAATTAAACATATCGTTTGCTTTAAATGAAGAACAAGAAAATGTTGCCAGTTTCATCATTGTATAGATTTCCCTTCATTATAGCTTGGCAATTAAGGTTGCGATTTAATTCTCCGAATTAAACAAAAAAAATAAATGAAATTTCTTTCCTGGTAATGCAAACACAATTTAATGTTCAAAATATTATTGTGTTGAAATAATATCTTTTTTTGCATTATAATTAGTTGATGCAATGATTCCCCAATTATTTTATCTTCAGCAAGTCGGATACTTTAATGAGAAAAAGTCCTTAACGATAGGTAAATAGGTAAAATGAGAGTGGGAGAAAAATAATGTAGTTATCTGTTGATATAGAGAGGGAGATATATACCAAACGCGGTGTTATCAGCTTTTACACATTGTGCAATTCGAAAACTTATGACCTTATTAAGTTCTAGAACAGTAAGTCAACAATGAACATGTGATGAGCAAGTCATTATGAAATTTTATGAAGAGGAATGAATTTGGAGCAAAAAAAGAAAAGAAATATTTTTAAGCATTGCAGTTTAAGTATTAGTAGACAAGTCTATTTTACTTAGATAATTAATCTTGATTTTACCACCAATTAGCATAAAGTCATGACATTTTTCTTATATGATTCATGCTTGTCATCTGACAAAATTAAACTCCCATTTTCATCTTAGAACTTTCTTGTTCGGCAACTTTCAGTTATTTTTGCGAAAATAATATTTATTCAATGGAACATAACACATAATTTTCGGCAAATATAACTTTTTTTTTTTTTTTTTACCATTCATAAATATAAAATTATTTTCTTGTTTTTATTTATGAAATAGTTTTGTAACATTGACAGTAACTTTGTAAGAAATAAAATGAGATTTCATAATATACTAAACTATTGTAATTCATAGTAAGCAGAGAGCTATCTAAGCAAACTGTAATGATTCACCGGGAAAATATGCAGCAAATTTCACAAATGATGAAAAATCTGATGGATTGATATATATAATAAGAATAAAAATAATAATAAATTATATGCTGCTTAACTCTGTTTTCAAAAAAATTTACATGAATATCTATATCTAGATTTAATCAGCAGCAATTACTAAAGATTAATTTTTACACCTGTCCAAAAACATATGGACTGAACACAGGATTTGAGCAGCAGACTACAAGACTATGAGCAACACAATTCGTGAAATCCTAATGATTTTTACTGAAGTTACTCTTGGGGCGCCAAGCAATAATAACAGGACCTAGTTTACACGAACTGTCGTAAAAACAAAGCCATTTAGTAGTGTGAGCGAAATTATCGGTTTGAGAAAGTAGCTACTGTGCAAGTAGCAAGACGGAACAAGCGTAAGTAGGGAAAAAGGTAGAGAGAATTTCGTTGATGGTTTTTTGATGGGTACAGGGGGGCAGGGCCGTTACTGTCGCAAGCAGACAACAGACCTTTGTTCCAGCGTGAATTTTCCATTACTGTTTCGTTCATGATCCACTGATTACAGCTATTAGTCAATTACTGTACGAGAGAATAACTGTCGCTGCCAACAAGTTAGCGTGGACGGCTGGAAGTTTTGCCGACTTCCAGGAGTGTTGAAAAAAATAAATGTTTTCTTGTTTAAAGTCCATGAAAGTCTTTCAACATTTACGCCAAGTCGTTAAGTGTATAATTAGACAAAACTCTATAGCTAAATGTTGCTTGGCATGCTATTTCAGTAAGACATCTTCCCATGGCTTAGTTATTATGCTTATTTCACCAATAATATCCTCACCAAAACTGTCTTTAGAAATTTTTAAGCATGATATTCTCACCATCGGAGTAATTATTATAATATATCCTGCATATTCAATATGAAATTTTTATTAACACATTTTTTATGATGCATTTTTTGTGGAGAGTTTAGGATGTCAATAATCCTTAAGCAACTATTAGCAGTCACTGATAGACACAACAACAAAATGATCAAAATTATTTATCTTATTTACATCACACATTTTTTTTTTAGTCCAAGATGTTGAAGGGTATATTACTTTCTTATCTAAGATCAAATTTGAAATATTTAGACTAATTATTTTAAAACATGTGTTTGCATTATTGAAACCATTAAACTAGTAAATGTATTTACTTTAAATATTGTTTTTAATTTAAAGTTTATGAAATTCATAGAGGTGTTATTAAATTCAGAAATATATATAACTGCATGCGAGCACAATTAATGAAACAGATTCCATTAAACTTTCACAGGATTTTCAGAGTCATAAAAAAATCATGAAGTCTCTTACTTTAAAACAGCGTTTTATAATTTAATCAACTTTTGTTTTCATCAAAATCCTTATAAGTGATGCGGCACAAGAGTGTGGTACAGATAGAGAGACTCAGATGCTAAATCGGACAACAGCTAAGAAATATGATTGTGGGATATTGGGGGAGGAAGTGTCGTCCGACGTCGGGTAGGCGACCAATCACGACAGAGTCCCTACAATGGCATTTATTATTAAAGCTTCCATACAATGATGCACGGGATTATGCCCTGGAGTTTCGCGTATGAGTAAGGGTGGAAACAATAATGGATCTTCTATCACTTCAAATCATCGTTTTCATTCATAAATGGATGCATGAAATATATCGCAGAATCTGGATTTCGAGAAGACCATGCAGAGACAGGACACACTCAGTAATTATTAACTCCATCTATGAGTCTAAGAAAGAATG
This sequence comes from Latrodectus hesperus, assembly GCA_037975125.1. Classification (NCBI taxonomy): domain Eukaryota; kingdom Metazoa; phylum Arthropoda; class Arachnida; order Araneae; family Theridiidae; genus Latrodectus; species Latrodectus hesperus. Next base: position 93,648,971 of record CM075852.1, on the reverse strand, counting down.
TTCAATTTAGGATTAAGGTGTTCTGTATAGTAGTGGGCGAGATCACGAAATTCGCGATATGGGAAAGAGGTCAGATTGAAATGCAGACATGGCTAATGATTACGACAGGTTACTTATACCAACTATTCTCCATTTCTTTATTTGGTTCAATCATCTTTATTCTTTGATTTTTCCACATCGTCTTCCTGGATTTTGATGGATTTAAGAGCGTTCCTTCTTTGCTTTTCAATGGGAAAGACAATGCAAGCACAGAATTCAACTTACGTTGTAAATTCTGACAAATCATTTCCGCAGAACTAGTTTGTCGTTATGTTTAAAAATAAATATTGTTTACGAATAATTACAGAGCTGTCTGAAGCATTATTTCCTAATTTGAAAAGTACTCACCGGTGGAAATGTGTGAAGGCTTGTCAGGCATATAAGAATTACAAAGCAAATTATTTAATAAAGATATGTTTGAAATTTTGAGAGACTATTTAATATAGGGGGAAAAAAGAAATATCATAGAAGTAAGCAATTGAAATAAGGCACATTTTTATGGCGAAAAATAGTGTTTATGTATATTTAAGACAGGGATACACTTATAAATAAAAATTAAAGTATATGCGAAACATTATAACAAACGATCAAGAATTAAATTCAGGGGTAGAAGATAAACTATCTTCTAACACACATCATTCATTTTTAAAATAACCAGAGTAAATCTGTGTACATTTTAAAAAAATTTTCAGTAGTCATATATCTAAACAAGTCAGTAGGAGAAATAGTCATTAAACCTAGTTTCAAACTTAAGAAAGAAATTTTTTTTTACAGTAAAATTACAATTTTAAAGCCCAAAATATTTACAAAAATTGCTATTTATTCCAAGCATATTTTTAACGAAGTTAAAAATAGTCAGGCTGCTAGAAATTACAAAAATGAAAACAGAACTTTGAAATAATGAACTATAAAAATCTCATGACTTTCATTAAGAATGCTTAGGTTTGACGAAAAACAAAAATAAGTGCCCAAAACCAGTCTTAAATCTTTCTTTCTCAGATCCAGCCCTAAGCCCAGCGACACTTAATATATAAAAATGCGAAAGGATGATTGATAATGTCGCAATTTTTGGGAAACATTATTCACTTGTAATTACTACACATTGTAGAGATTTAGTAGCTATGATAATACATATGAAATAAATTACTCTGTCCCATACTTTATAAAGCAAATTCGTTTAGACGGAACACCTCAGTATAATGAAAACTCTTTCAAATATCAGAATATTTGCCTCAATATACTATCGGAAATTCGGTTACAGAGAAATATCGGTATAATGCGATTCTGCCAAATTTATTTTGCGTATATTTTTCAATATATACAGTTAATTAAATAATGGGAAAATCATAATCTGATGAAGTACACAGGAATAATCTAAAATTATAAATTAATAAGTTTATTTTTTCTATTAGTTATAAAGGATAGAAACAAAGGCAAAAATTTCAATTTTGATCGATATTTTTTAAAAAAAAAAGTTTGTCAAATAAATAAAACTTAATTCAAGATACATGGTTTTATCTTAAATTTATAACGCAAGAAAAAAAAACATTTTCATTAAAAAGAGAGTATCATATTAATATCTATGATTAAAGTAAAACAATAATAAATAAAATTTAATAAAAATAATAAATGACATGAATCACTAATGTTTTAAACTGACGTATCGAAAATATTACTTATTATTTACAATGGTATTAATTTTAAGAAATATATAACCATTATATTAATTCATGAATTTTATAAAAAAAAAAAAAAGAATTACATTAAAAATCTTATCAGCCATTTTATAAATAAAATATTATTTTCACTATTTGTTATAAAATTATAAATGATGAAATTACTTACGCTAAAAATGTAAATTTTGGCATGCATATATTTGAAAAAAAAAATAATAATAAAACTAACACAGGGTTCAGTTTTGCTAACAGAACTTCTCAAAAGTGATACTTCCCAATAGCAAGAGAGTGAAGCAGGGTAGTGACTATTGCTCAGTTCGAGAAATTTTTAAGAAATGCAGACTAAAGAGCGAAATGTAAAAATATAACTATCATCGGAATAAAAGCAGAAAGTAATACATGTCTCTTACAATTTACACAGCAGGCACAAGAAATCGATTAATTAAGATAGGTTTTTGTAGAGAATATGTCGTGATTTATTTCGCACGAAAAGTTTTATGGATATATAACGTTTTTCAATTTATGTGACTCGAGCTTTCATCTGGTCTCCACACAATTCGGAATTACAGTTGCAGTCCAATTATTAAAGCATGTTTGCCGAGTCTGGCAGATGGACAAGGCTCTGGGAGAGATAACGCTTTTTTGCTCTTATTTATGTGATGGATATTTAAGATATTTCCTATGTATTTTAAGTGGAGACAGTAGTTATTGCTTGAATTGCCAATTTTAAATGCTTAAATATTGATGTCACTGAGTCAATAAATTAGTTTAAATTACAGACGTCGTTATGGAACGTTATTAATATAAGTATATTCTAAATGAATGGAAAACGTCTTAAAAGAGTTCAACGCATATCAAATTGTCTATCATTTGAACGATCAAGTTATCAATGTCTAAGGTGAGTTTAGGCATTCATAACCTTTTAAACTTTCTAATAATATGGCTAAATAATTAGTTATAATTAGAAAGAAAATCATTTTATATAACAATTCCTTGTATGGCATTAGGAACAGAAAAGAGTCTCCACCAAAGTCATCAATCTGCATTGAATTTCAACTTCATTGCTGGAAAAGATAGCAAAATAATTTACTGTGGTTATGAGGAGACAAATGAAAATTACTGAAAAGTATTAATACCAAGACATTTTGCAATGATTAATTAAACGTAATTATCTTATTGCTTGATATTATTGCAACAAAATATAAACACCAATTATACTGAAACATTCTAAAAATATGAGATATATTTTCTAATTAACAATCAACAATTAACATATTTTGTAATTAACTAGGAACAATCAAACAATTTCAAATAAGATGTCACAAATTTTCGCTATAATTTGCATACATATTTTTCATTAAAATCTTACACCAAATTACTATTTGCAAATATTTTATGCACAAAACTTAAGAGTAATTACAAAAAGGACATAAAATATGAAATTTTCAAGTACAGTTTCAATAAAAATACATACAAAAGGACATTGCTTTTCCTTTTATTATTCGACAAGCATTAGGAATCATAAAATTAATAATTAAATAAGATTTCCTAACTTGTTAGAATTATTATTGATTTTATGATTCCTATTTGATAACAAAAATGAATATTTTTTACATCGTATTATATTACATGAAAATAATAATAATGAATTTAAATAAGGAAATAAAATTAAGATGTCTACAATCTATCAATACAGAACTAGAAAAAAATGACGAAGAGAGACAAGGGGAACAAAGTTATAAAACTGTCGTAGATTTGCCTGAACAAATAATTGATGATTAAAAATACATAAGAAATAATCTCTATTTGAAGTATTATTAAAAGAATTGTGAATGTCTTAAATTATATGTCTCTCCCACAATTGATTTTTTGAGATAAACCAGAAATATTATTGACACTGACATAGGAAGAGGGGGTGACGGCAAAAGCAATTAAAATTAATGCTTTCTCGTGGAAAAGAACAGAAAAGAATCTTATTTTTCCAGAATACGAAATTGAGATTAAGTGGTTTTCGGTAGACAATTATATTTCTGGAGAGATAATGGCCGAAAACTGTAGATTAAATTACATTTGATTTGATAGGTAACTTTGCGGCAAGTATGCATTTTTCTTTAAAGCAAAACACAATTATCACTTTCACATCGAAATGAATAACAGAAATTAATCTAAATTAAGATAATTTGCATTATGTGATTTATTACAATGGAATTTTGAATCGCAGAGAATATTCTCAGAATAAATCGGTGGGCAATTTAGTGTTTACTTCCTCATAGGAACAATTCTGATTGGCTGCGCTTTATCGCTATCTGAATCGTTGATGCTTTAAGATAACTACAGAAAAATATAGAACATATTACTTATATTGTATCATAAACAGAATTCTAAACTAGTGATTTATTTTCGTTCACATTTCAATCGAAATGTATTTGTTAATTGTTGTCATCACAAAATAATCTTAAACTGCCGTTTAATTAATTTAATGAAATAAATGCATCAAGTTTTTTCGTTAAAGCTTTAAATGTTTTATATTTATTTCATATTCACTGTGCCTTAAATAAGATAAATTCTTAAGAGGATTGGTTTTAAAGTGTGTTTTCAAGTTATACATATGGGGTAATTATGAATGCAATTTTGAAATGAAAATAATCAAAATAAATTAAATATATTATCGTCAAACTTTTTTTTAAAAAAAAACATCTATTATTTTATTAATTGTAAAATTATACATTTAAAATCTACTTAATTCAGAAATAATTTTTTTTCAAAAATTAGGTTAACAAAAATATTTTAAAATAAATAATTGTTCTGAAGAGTTATTATTTTGAATAACCCATTCTTTATCTTAACTAAGAAATCATTCAACTAGTTTTGAAACGGATAAAAGAAAAATTATTTCAGTTTTTTTTTTCACTCTTTGCACCAGTTCCTCCTCCCACAAGAAGTCTGCGGGTTTTTAATCCTTTTTTTTTCTGTTTCTTTTCTTACCACTATTTGAAGGAAACCGCACACGAGAGAGAAAGAGGGGGTGAAGTATTACAATCAGAAGGAGAGAATTAAAAGGGGGGAGAAACTAGTTTAATTGTACGAACCTGTTACCACTATCTGGGGAGGAATATGCTTGGATATCCTGCTTTAAATCGAGCAGTCAATCAGATGACAAGAATTACGAAGCCCGAAGGTCGCCGGCAATTAATGCCTCATAGCAATCCCACTGATTGCGGTATCTGCAGCCATTACCAAAAACAGCAAGGTGAGCATTTAGGGGCGGAGTCTCTTTCACCTGTCAATCGGCCGACCCCCCAGGTGATGATCCGGGATGGGCTCTACAGGGGGGCGCACGTGCAAAAATCAGAAAGGGCACACCCACCTCTATCCATGTACCTCACTCAAGGCCAATGCTTCGAAATGACCATACATAACACTGTGTAGTTGCCTATCCTTCTCATTAACAGTTCCACGGAAAAAAGACTTTTTTTATTATTGGCAATAAGTAAGGGCCACCGACTTCTTACGCCAACTTATTTTTAGGTCATCATTTACTCTTGTCAAATTAAGAGAGGAATATCTTCCATGCTCTTCTTACTAGCGATTAAAGAAAGAAATCTGGAATTTTTTCTTTACTAGATGATTTTTAGCATATATAATTTGCCAAATGCCTGAAATTGTTCTGATCACAAAATTATTCTAGCTTCTTCAAGAAATAAATAATTTAAAAAAAATTGTAATTAGTAACTTCCTGTATTGTGTTGAGTAACCAAAACACACAAGTATTATTACAAAACAGAAACAGTAAAATGATTGTTTCCATCTTGCTAATAAATAAAGAATTGATGCCTTATTCAAAGCATATAAATATTTGAAATAGTCTTATTTTACTTTAAAAAAATAAATAAAACATAAAACCGCTATCGTGCTTTATATCTCGTATTCAGAAAACATCATTGGTACTTAATTTAACATTTAACAATTTAGCTGTTTAAAAATATGCAAGAAAGCTTTAAATTAAAAGGAAGCTTTAAATTAAAAGGAGACAATCCTTTCACCAAAATATTAAAATTTCAACGAAAAACATATTCTTAAGTCCCATTCGCTCGAAAATCTCGAACATTAAAAATCTTAAAATTAAGAAATCTTATTTTGTACAAGAGTGAAACTATTGAAAATTCACACATTTGGTTTCGTGTATTAAATCCCAAATAATATAAGAAAATTTTAGTCAACACATTTTCCTCAGTACTGCAGACGGTTAAGATAATTAATTCTAATAGCACTCACCAAGTTATGACCATTTCATCTTCTCTTAAAAGAAGAGAAAAAAAAAGAAAAGAAAAAAGCTCACTTTTTGTTATTTCAGAATCTTTTCATGAGATCCCTTTTTGAAATAAACTCAGCTTTCTTTCCCCCCTCCCTTTTTATAATAGTTTTTTCCAGCTGTTTTCACACATACAACCGGAATTTACATCGTTTTTCTTTATTTTCTTTTAAAGGAACCTCGGGTGAAAATTGGTGTCATCTTAATGTTGCAGTTCTATTCGAATTAATTTCTTTTTGGCTTGCGTGGGATTAAGGCAGAAAAAATAAACTTTGATGTCATGTTTTTATTTTGCCCACTTTAACTTTATTTACTTATCTTATTAAAGCAAACGTTTTAGAAAATAAAGTCAGCTGTTTTTGAATGCTAACATGCATTAGTTTTGATAAAAGATATGAAAAAAATAACGAAACAAAATTCATTAAATAAATTTTTCTTTAAATACTTTCTTCAAAAATATAATAATTAGCATCGATTACAATGGTGAAATGACCAAAGATAACTAAAAATACGGATATTCAAGAACGGGTTTCTTTAAAATTTTTGAGGTATGGCTTAATAAGTTGTTAAATTATGCACAGAGAAATAGCTATTAAATGATAATGCTGGCATAATCTTTGGCATCACTCATTACAAAAAGTGCTAAAAAAAAAACATTTATAACCTGAAGATACGCTATTGAAGCTTGATACGCTGAAGATACCCTAATGATTGGTATCATCCATTATGTTATTTTGAAAAAGAATATGCTTCCTAAAGATAACTAATTTGTTAATTTAAAACAATATTTCAGCATAACGAAAGTGTAAACTTAATCCCACTGAATAAAATGGATCATTATACAATTCATTAAATAACTGTACACTTGGCAGATAGTTATAATTACACTTTGTTTTTATACACTATATTTGTATATCATTTAATAACGATATTTACATTTAAAGTCAATACGGTTGAAATATATACACAAAGTTGGCTGAAAATAGTAAATTTATGGATTATTAGATGAAGAAATTATGATAAAAATTCAATAAAAAATGTGAGCCTTAATCAAATCGTGAAATTTTAAGAGAAAATTTTCGCTAAAACTTTTTTATGACATTAAAATATTTAAAGCAATTTATACCGTTATTTGTTTTGTCTTGTCCAAATACTCTACAAAACTTTTAATCCTACATAAACTCCAAAAAAAGAAGAATGAATAATAACAAAATAAAACAGTCATGAATTTGATGCAGTAGATTTACTGACCCTATCAAGAAAACATCATGTAAGACTTATTTGGGTCCCACACATTCTACCCCAACTAATTACCCTGAACAAGACCGGGATGTGTACAAAACGGGAAATTTCCCTCCTCTCCTAATCCCGGGCAGCGGAAACAGGATCTGGAGTGAAACGATCAGAAAACGTCTTTCCCAAAGTTAGGGAGACAGAAAACCCCATTAGGCTCATTAAAAGAAAAAGCGTAATGAGTAAACCATACCCCAAACAGCTAACGAACGAGAATTCCAATAAAAATCCCACACCCTAGAACCTCTTAATGAAAAGGGCACCCGAACTTACTTTAATGCCAGTAAAAAGGAACACGCCGAGGGTGGGAGGGTGGAAAGTCGTTATTTGTTTCTTGGTCATTTACATAAGTTAATTGCTCACACTCTTCCTAGGAGGCGCCTCCGGTGTTTTCTTTCCTTTTCATCGGTCACATTCGTCTTGCCTAGGCCTGGTTCTGCTGCCAGGGAAAGAGGGACTTTTATCGCTATGCGCGCAGCCTTCCCAGCGTCATCCATATGCATAAGGTGTTTTACTTCGTCTTCAGAAACCATTCCACCGAGTTATTAATATATTTTTATTATAATAAGTAATGAAGTTGGCAAACATTTTTTTTATAGTTCTTGCGAAGTTGAAAGCACAAAAAAAAGGAAGAGGAAGAAATATCTTTATAGTTCTCTCAGAATCAAAGAAATAAAAATGGGAGGAGGTATTGATAAGTATACATAAAATAAATTCTCCTAAAGAAACTTGCGATCAGATTAAGTATAATAAATTGAATTATTTATACGTAAATTATTTCTGACAACATTTAAAAAAATTTCGATGCAAAATAATGAATAAACACAATTTATATAACAGTAATTAATATGAAATTTAATTTCAACAGTTTTGTAGTATCTATATACTTTTGTAATGAACTAATACGACAAAAAAAAATAAGGAAGGGAATAACAACTAGGGTTAATATCGCTTTTTATTACTTACTGGGAAAACAAGCTTAATATATACAATTACAGTTGATTATTGAAATATTAGTTTGAAAAATGTATATAGAAGTAAAATTTCTTGATAAATTAGAATATTAATAAAACCATATAGATAAGAATATCAAACACAGTAAATCGCACTCTGCTTTTATTTATCACATAACCGTTATTGTAAATTACATTTTTATAAATACAATGCAAGCTATCAAGTTTTGGACGTGTAATTTTCATATCACATGTTTTTAAAACCTCATAGCCTGCAAAAGTGAGATTCATCTGGACAATTTCTATTATTTATCAGTGATTGCAGAAATAAAATGGCATACATGCCCATGTAATTAATTATACAAGCATGTAACATGCATTTTGATAATGAATGTTTACATGCATTTATCAAAAGTGACATTTTAAACAAAGCCAATGATATTTGATTAATTTCATGCCAAGATATATAATTTGCATAGGACTTACGTTAGATGACAACCAGTGATTTTCAAGTTGTTAATTATTTTCTCATATAGTCTACATGGACTTGATGTCTGCACTTGTTGCTAACTAATGAAGAGAAATAGCTATAAGTTTTCTAATGTATTCGAAGAGGAGGTAAGAAGGACTGCTTTTTGACTACTGATTCAACAATTCTCCAAACAGGTGTGCTTGATTAGGTTAATTCCAGACAAAAATAAATCAAGACGGGTATGTTTAAAAGTTTCTTGGTAGTTCCGCGTTTCTCGGAATATTAAATAAAATTGTTACTTAAAAAACAATAACTAGTTCTTACAAAAGGAACTAATTCAGGTGATTTTAATTCACCTTTCCGATTACATTTATTTTGAAATAAGATTAACTATATAAATTAGTATTCTCATGAATAGAATTTTAAATGAATAAATACACCCCATGAAGAAATTAATTAAAATTTAATTTTTAAAAATTAATTACAATTCTCGTTAAAAATGTAATTAATTTATATTTCAAATAAAGACAGAATTTTATTGTTTTGTAAATTGAGACCGTTAATTAAATCATTGACTTTTTTAACTAAGCTACTGTTCTCAAATATTAATTAATAAAAATTGTATTTTGTTTCTCAAGAATTTCTTAGATACTATTATTTAAAATATTCAGACCTCCCACAATTACACACAGACAAGCATATCAATGAAGATTCTAACGTTTTATAAAGTAATAAGTGGTTAAGAATTAAATAAAAAATGCCTAAAATTATAATCAAGCTAATTTTCAATATGATACGAAATTTTACACATTTTTAGAGTTTTCCATTCACAGCGAACTATAACTGTTTATTATATTCTTAAAATTTTATAAAAAATTTATAATTGTTAAATCTGATAAATTGTCAAAAAAATTATATAAATCTTGAGTTTGAGTGTTAGTTGTTTGATTTATGTGTAAGTCATTTGCTAAATTAAGTTAAATGAAATAAATAGTATTTTTTCGATATTTATTAAAGTTAGCACATTTTTGCAAGAAAAAAGAAAAATCTATTTATATAGAAAGACTACAATTATCTAGACTTCTTAAATATAAATGTTAAATATTTTAGAAATTCTTCAAAATATTACCTTTAAAAAATTTTATTATGAATAATGTTACAATTTAAAACAGTTTTCGAAAGAAATATGACATCAATTTATGATTTAGAATTGATGCCTATTCTAGTCTTAGTTCTTATTCAAAACAATTAAAAATGAGAATGGGGAAATTATGAATGTGTATTTTCTAAAACTTATTTTCATTAGATAATCTTGAAAGACTGCACTAAAGTCACGGCACGCAAAAACATTTTTTACAAATTGTTTTAATTAATATATATATATATATATATATATATATATATATATATATATATATATATATATATATATATATATATATATATATATATATATATATATATAAATTTAAAATCATTTAACAATATAACATACCTCAAATTTTTCAGCTAGCACTTTTTTGCCATCATTTATTCTGAAACTATTGCAAATGCTTAGGATTAATACTCAATTAAAAGAGTATAGACCCCAGTTTGTTTTCCTGATGAAAATATCATTATAAAAATGTTAGCTATTAATAAAAAGCTAATACTTTTCAGCAGAAAAAATAAACATTGTATTATCTCACTGTAATAATGGTTGATCAAGCATAATTCCATTCAAATAAACATATTACACGGCAATAGACATAAGGTTTGTAGAAAAGGAAGGAAAAAAAAATCGTTTGCTTTCCTTGCGCCATTCTTCACAACTTTTCCTTTGTGAAATTATCAAAATGAATCCTTGTCCGATTATTGTAGCACAATGGGTATCAAAAAGTAGTTAGAATTTGTAATAAGATACTTAAAAAATGTGACAATCGACATATATGTCGATTGTAAAATAAATTGATGGAAATAACTAAAAAAATTGGGTCGATGTGGACTGATATGTATTTGGTTACCCAATATTCAAACACAAAGGGCATGGGAACTAAAAAATAGTAAAATAGAAATATCCCAAATGACATAATTATTCAGCATTTTTTTTTCTTCTCGTTATTATTTCCTCCTTCATTTCACACTTCAATTGCCCTGTTCTATCACTATTTTTCACACATTTTTCTTCCTTCATTAAAAAAACATTACTCGAGATAGAGTTTGAAGTATATAAATAAAACTATGTGACTGCAATTCCTTTGTTTGAGAATTGATTGGGAAAGAAATAATAAACTGAAAAAGGGTTGGTGAGGAAACTTGTCACACAGAAAACCAAAAATAAAAGCAAACAAAAATGAATAAATTAAAAATCGATTTTGATCCATCGACGAAAATCAATTTGTCTGCAAGAAAAACTATCACTGAATAAAAACAATTAAATAAAAAAATGAAAATATTTTAAAAACTTAGGTTGCATTAATTTTTAAGCCTTTTTATGAGAGAATAACAATTGGAAAATTTATAATATAAATAGAGAAAAAAATCTCAAATCTATTTGAGAGAACTTAAAAAATTACAATAACTATTACAGATAATTTTCAGAAAATAATTATTAAAAGTATGGTGATGATAAAGAAAATAATTGATTTTTTCAATTATCCATTTTGGTAATGTAATCAGCATTTTGGGCTGCGACATTAATCTACTGTAAAATTGAATTTTGTAAATAAAATAATCACATTGAAGATATAAAATAAATCATTTATTGAAATAATTGTCAATTTTTCCTGGCAAATCTAAGCAATTAAGAGTCATATAAGTCTAATGAATTCTCAAAATCAGTTTTGATTAAATTTGAGTACCATAAAACAAAAATAAGTCAAGTGTGAAAAAAGAAATTTTTAATTCAATATATTAGTACAAAGCTTCCACAACAATAGAAATGCCAACCCTAACAAAACAATGCACAATTTAAACTCTAAAACCATGTCCCTTTTAAGCAAACTCATTTATAACTTTCATGAAAAGAAAAATGAAAAAAGAAAACTCAAATACATGCAAAATATATTAATATGAATGGAAAGTAAAGAGAAATCAAAAGACAATAATTTCTTTTTATATTGTTTCAAGCTAAAACACTTAATTTTTATCAAATTGATAATTATCAACAAGTTTGTTTTCAGCAAAATATTATCTTCAACATTTTCGGTTCCAATTGGATTCTTATAAGATAAATTCCCCAGTTACAATAGTTACTTAAGTGTTTTGGTAGACAAATAAGATTATTTAAAGGGAATTCCCTTCTTTAAGAGAAACTTGTGGTTGAAATACAAAAGAGTGTAGTTTGTATTAAGTTTTCTTATGTATATTATTCAATGAAAATGAAAATTTGTTTAACTTTTGGTATGGTAATTTATTTATCATATTAAAATTTAAAGAAAATAATATATGTTTAAATAAAGTGAAACAAAAGTATGATTTTAAAAAGATTTTTTAGGATGTAACAAAACCAAAAAATATAACTCTTTAGCAAGAATTCATGTTTAGTGCAAACTAGAATAAAAAAATATTGCAAGAAACAATAAAATTTAAGATTTATTTTTTCACTTGTGATTTATTTTTAATTATTATTTAATTTCTATTCAATCTTAAATATTAAAAAATATTCCATTATATTTAGAAATAAAAAACGAAATTTCAATCCAAATTTTCGAATATTACATTCTTAACGGTGAAATTGTAAAATTATTTTAAAGTGCAGAATAAATTACATATTACAACAAGCAAAATATAGTTTTGACACATATCATGAAATAGCTAATTTATCTGTACCTTAAAAAAGTATATGTACTATTAATACAACGGAATACTTCTTTCCTCACAATAGCTGAACTTTAATAAAAGTTAGATGAATAAAATAATATTTTTTATTTATTGTGTTCAGATAACTAAAAATTGCATATTAGTTGAATTTTAAAAAGAACTTTTGCATAGGAAATATGACAACTATAAATAAACATTAGCATTAAATATTTTACAAAAATTAATATATTTATAAGATATTTATTAAATTAATAATTCTGTTTTTTAAGTAAAGATTACATAGACAACATTAAAAAAAATAATTTATTAAATTGTCGAAGATACAAAGCATCAAATAAAAATGCGGTAAGAAAAAATTGTTTTGTTATCGATGAAACAGGGGGAAAAATAAATAAAGAGGAGTGTATGTCGCCAATCGGAGAAAAACAGTGATTGGCAGAAAGAAAGAGAAGCAAAAGACGGTGACAAACCAAACAGTTCAGCAGCGGCAACACAGCAAAGTCTTCTCTCTCTTTCACTTTCGTCTTAACCGCTAACCGCATTCGGACGATCGAAGCAATCGCCAAAAGCCAAACGCTATCACCCTCCTTCATCCCAACGAGTAGAGAGAAGCGAGAGCCAAAAAGAAAAGAGCACACAGAGCACAGAGGAAAAAAAGGAACACCGGGATACATATAAGAAAGAAGAAAAGGAGGAGAGCACACGAGGATCAATGGTCAGGAGGATGTAGTAGAGGGGTGGTCAGTGGTCACTCGTGACGCCAACTTCAGCTCATCGTCTCGACCACAATTGAAGCATTACACTAAATGCTACCTTTATTTCTTCTTTTGCCCCTACCTTACCCCTTGCTACTTTCTTCGCCAAACGGTTCCGATATAACCGAGATATTTCGAGGTAAAAATAGCCAGAGAGAAAAAAATGATCTCTAGATACAAGTGAGGAATAAGAAAAAAAAGAATCAAAACATTCACACAATAACCATTCTATAATCGAGGGATGTATTAAGAATAGCTGGGGTCACAAACTAGGGTTAATTTAACTGATTAAGTTCAATCTCAAATTACATTGAAATACATTTTTTAATTAACTTAAAAATAATTTAGTTTCGATTTTTATATTTAAATTTTTATAAAATATTTTCGCAAAAAATTTTTTTTTTAAATATATTGAATATTTTATATTTCTAGATTAAATAAACTGCCTATGTAGTTAATATGTAAGTTTTTATTTTTCTCGCATTTTGAATGAAGAATTTAATCTCTACATATTTACAATATAAAAAAAAATTATGTTATAACAGGGAGCATTTTTTGTAGAAATGATTATTTCTTAAAGTCAGAATAAATAGAAAGCTGAGTTTATAACACATCACTAAAAACTTTTTGTATTTCGTAATTTACTTTTATGTAAACTTTATAAATTAATTAAATAATTGAGTATTGAATATTTATAATATAACACATTTTAATTGGATGATATAATTAAAAGTACATTTAACATTATCTACTTTATCTTTTTCTTCTTGATTTTTACTAAAAAAACAAAGTAAAATAACAAGTAACGATTACTGTAATTAATGATTTCTTCAGCCAGAATAAATGAGAATACTGAAACGTAATTTTTTGAAAAATATTATAATAAATTTTCAAACTCAGAAACCCATAGAGAAATAATTTTAAAGTATACAATTTTAGTAGATTCTAAAAACGGTTAAGGATGGTCTTTTTTAATTTCATTTAAAATTTCAGAAACACATAAAGGATTTATTAGAGAAGTTTTACACACACACAAGCCATGTTGAACTTATTGAATATCTTTAATGAATCATCTATGTTATCAAAATTATTTATTTAATCATAACAATAATGAATAGCTTCTTTAATGCAACTTTTATTCTTGGAAACATTTCATTTGAAACGGAAAGATTCATGACTAGCTAAACATTAGTGATTAATACTATTCAGTCTTAATTTCGTCATAATATTTAACATGCTGTTTTTATAATCTAATGGATGAGAGAGAGAGAGAAAAAAAGGGAAAAGAAGAGTTTCCCAAGAATTAAAAAGGAAAGGGATGTTTTTCCCTGCCTCAGGTATCAAAATAACACGACGATGCACAGCACTGAGGGAGACGAGGGGAATGGGAAAAGTAAATAAATAAATGAATATCCTAAAAACGGGAGTGAAACGTAATTAGAGGGGGCGAAGAAGTGAGTGTTCTCGCGAAAATCTTTCATTAACAGTGAGCAGGACCATTTGCTAAAACTGCGTATATCAGAAGAGTAGAGGCTTGATTTGGCAATCTCGTGCGAGCAACCCGTCGCCATGGTAACGGTCGTCCTTGTTGCCAGATGCATCGGTTGATTATCTTCTGCAAACACGAAATGTTCCCGTTTATTACTACTAGCCGAAACTTCTTTTATCTCATCTGGCAATTATATTTGCTCCGCCATCTTTGATTATGCGCGATGGAATCTTATTTCTTCCTTTTTTTATAACTGCGTTTGTTTCAATTTGCCAGTCGCTAAAAACCTCAAAAAATATATCTTTTCCTCTTTTTTTTTTCTTTCCTCACTCACTTGCTTTTCGGTTAATTACAAATTCTGGCCAGAGAAGTATCGAGTTTCTCCAATTCGCAGCACGGATAAAAAAAAAAAAAAGAAATGAAAGTGGGATAAAATTGTGCGTACATATATATTTATATATACAATATAAAGGAAGCAAACATTTTTTAAGGAGATGAGCAAAAATTGCTAAACTTGATAAGATCTTTAAAATGAAAAAGTAAAGGAGAAAAAAACCAACAGTCTACCACAATGACAAAACGAAATTGCTTTCGCCCCTATATTTTGATAACAAAGTTTAATGATTGTGAAAACTCATTATTTTTCCGACATTGAATTTCGCTTTCTTATAAATTTTTTTACTTATTTTCTTTTGTTATTTTGAGATTTCCATTAGGAAAAACTAAAAACAAGAATAAAGTATTCACAAAGTTCATTAATGTCCAATTCATCCCAATGCAGAATTTTCAATTTAATGATGGCCTTCTTGCATCGCCCAGAATTAAAAAGCATGCATAACAATCATACCAAGTCATCTAACAAGAAACAGAAACAGTAAATAATAAAAATGAAAATTAAAGGGAAAAAAAGGCCTGTTAAACAATTAATCAGCTTAATACAAATGAAAATTCCATGCTATTTGATTTTAATATATATATATATATATATATATATATATATATATATATATATATATATATATATATATATATATATATATATATATATATATTTATATATATATATTGTAGAGAAAATTAAAATATATTCACTAATTCAGTTGACAAACTCAAAAAAGAAAACAAATTGTTTAATACACATATTCGTTGTTTAAAACGCAATTAAACTATAATTTAACAGAAATTTATTTATGTGCTAACCGGATCAAAAAGTAATTACAACTAACTTTTAATTGATTAATTAGTAAAGTATTATTGAATGTGTTTTTTGCTTAGCTAAACATAAAATCAAGAAATTTAAAGTATCTAATTTATGAATATTTAGAAAACACAGTTAAAATGTATTCTCAATTATAAAAAACTAATATAATAAATAAGTCTTTTGTGACAAATGGTATATCCAGATGCCCAATAAATAAATAAGAATCTATAAGAATTAAAACTATATAATGTCGATTAACAGTGGAAAATATATGAATATAAATTTTAACTTAACAATATCAAGCACTTTTATATTAAAATACAATGCAAAAATTAAAACTTTTTTAGAACCATAAGCATTACAAAATTATTAATTAAACAACAGTCTTTTTTACAGATACAAAATTTCATGTCATCAGAAAAAAATACGTCAAATCATGTTTAAAAAAACTGTACTAAATAACGTTTAATTAATAAAAACGGAAAATAAAACACAAATTTCATAAATGACTTTTATTATGGATAAAGGAAAATAAAAACCATGAGGAAATTCTCGATCTTAAGGCAATGAGGTTAGGCAAAAGCAATACAACTAATCTCTTAGTTAAAAGGGTGAAAATGTCACGTTAAAACTAATGGCTCCAGTTAAGGCAGAAGGATAGGGGTGGCTGTAAATGAAAGCATTTGTGGTATTTCCAGGCTAACGAATTCTGGACACTCCAGGGGGTTTTGACATTTGAGAGGTGAACCTTACTTACAATAAATTACATTAGGCAGGCATTGTCTTCTCTGACTGGGAGAGACTGGTAGGAATCTGGGGGGGGGGAAGAAGAACCTGAGTATTTTACAGGGAACGGTAAGAAAATTAGAGATATCTTAAATTGATAAGCTAGACGTCAGAAAGGGACATTATAAAAATGTAGTTTGTGTTAAAATTAAGATTTAAAAAACTTCTGTATGAGCAACAAGATTTATGTATTCGAATTTCAATAGATAATTATGCAATTAATTGTAAAGATTATAGAAATATGAAATGAAAGAAATCGTTATAATGCGAAGTCAATTCAGAAAGGGATTTCATAAAATTAACACCATCCCTTGCATTAAATTGCAATAGAGATGTTTCTACATAAATTACAAAATTTAAAATGCATTTTAATTTTGCAATTAAAAAAGTAATTGTTTTCGAAACATATGTCAATATAATTTAAGGTATATGACAAAGATGTGTATAAAAGACAAAATATTATACATAAACCCTTTTATGCAAAAGCATTTGGTTTTTGCAAAGTTGCACAGAATTTTAATTGAATGCATAAAGCTAATATTAAAATAGTCAATTATGACAGAATGAATAAATAATTTAGAGTTTCAAACTAACATATTATTTTGATCAAAATATTTGAAAAATATCTGAAGTACACTAATAATTTTTCCCCATAGAATAAGAAATGGTTTGAAAAAAAATATAATGCACATGAAACTAATGCAAAAAATCAATCTTCAATAAATTCTTCAAATTTAGAAAAGGAGAAATTTTAATTCTATATGATGAGAAAGACATGCCAAATAAACAAGTGACTTTTTTAAATTAACAATATTCAGTTTTAATTGGTTTTTCAGAAGATAGAGATCACTTGATAACCAAATCTTTGGTAGCCAAATTGCATTTTCAAAAGAAAGAGAGTTAAGCATCCTTACAAAGCAAATTACTACTTAAGACCTATAGAAACCGTCAACAAAAATTAATAATCAGCCCCTATAAACTACGGCAAAACATGCATCATTCTAGTAGCAGATCTTAGAGTGCGTGTCATTGTCAAGCTATTTCCTTCAGAGACCTAGACTGGCCCGGGCTCTGCAGGTGGGTGTGCCAAACTCACAATATACCTTCGTTACAGAAGGCAAGATCGGGGGTCAGATCACGCGGTGGTCGTCGCCGATGAACAAGGCTCTTTCTAGTGCAGCCCCCCCTTCACGTCTTGTCTTTAACTACATATGTATATATATATTCTCTTTTTATTCACCTTGTGCTTGTCTTCAGGAGAAAAACGTGAAAAACCGAGGGCTGGTCGTTTATCTGGAGGAGAATAAATGTGAGGGTGGTGGTGGTGATAATTGGGGAGGGAAAGGGAAGAATTTTGCTCAGTACCCCTCCCCCCGACTTCTTCCTTAACATTCTTACGAGGTAATTTCCAGTTTGGCAGATAAGACGAGAACGGTGGAGGAGACTTGAGACAAGTACAAGATTCCAACTATTTTGAGGAAGGTGCAGTTTTTAACGTCAAGATGAATGTTCGATGGCTTTCGAGTGTTAAAAAATGATCTCTTCTACTTCTAGTAAGGATTTTCTCCCTTTTAATGACGAGACATAAGTCAATTTTATGTTTAAGCGATCATTCGTAGTTCGAATGGAGAAGGGAAAAAATACTAAAACGATGGTTATAAATTTTCATAGAAATCTTTCATGACATGAAATACTGATATATTATATTTCTGTACAGAATACTTATAAATTCTAGGGAGATGGGAATCAAGACTCGAATTGTAAAAATATTTAGGTACAAATGAAGCTCTGAAAGTTTTTTTCTATTACCAGTAAGAATGACTAAAGCATTCAACTGCTCTGTACAATCATCAAAATAACAATCAAAATTGATTTTGTAACAAATTTTTAACGCATTTTTACTACCACGAATCCCATTAATGTTAATATTTTCCCTGTCTTCTCTTACCAATTAACTATACAACGAAAAATGTGATTATTTCTTAAATATTACAAGCTAAATTTTAGCTTTGAAATTTCGTATTCTAAGTAGTAGTGATAAATGTTCCAACAACAGACATATTCTATTACGTTAAATAAATGTTAATTAACAAATTGAAATCATATTGAAATTGTCATAAATTACTAACAAAAAATAAAGTAAAATAAAATAAAACACCCCCGCACTGACACTGAACGCAACAGTGTCACAGAAGATTCACCAACGGATGCGGAAGAGCATATAAGACGCATTAAATCTCTTTTGATCCTGTAATTACCGACAGACGAAGTCACCGAACAAACGAGCAGAAAATCAATTTCGGAAACCCAAAGTATGATGACGGTAAAGTCCGTGAAGTCATTGTTTTAATAGCTTATTCTGTTGTGTCCTCTGCACCGGATGTAGAACCTTCATTAGCTGAAACATGGACACCTACATACGGAAATCCAGCGAGCACGAATCATGATCAGAACCTGATACATATGCTTGTTCATTCCCAGGTTAATTTCGTCGTCTATGAATTCCTTTGTGTCCAGTCTGACCTTTGTTTGATCGTAGGGTTTTGATATACAATTTCGATGCTGGAAAAAATTATATCACAGGAAAGTTTGGAAATGTTTAAGTCGATCTAAAAATTAAAAGATTCTTGCACTTTTGTATAAATTGTTACATAAATGAGCAAAGAAATAATTTTTGAGAAGAGCATTATTTAATAATGTCCATGAAAGCAAAATCCTATGCTTATTAAGGAAGTTATATAGTGGAAACATTAAGATAGGAGTTTAAAATATTACTTAACTACAGTCAAAAATCAAAACATTAATTCTAATGGTTGGGTGGAACTACTTTATTATTCTTGTATTTAAAGATATTGCTGCTTTTAAATATTATATTTAATTTTTTCACAAAATTTTACAATTATTGTAAATATAAAAGCTAAAAATAAGATGCTCATAGCAAGATTTTTGAGTATTCAAAACTTTTACATTTAAGTAATTGTAAAAACAAATAAAAGGATAATCAATAATTTTCTTTAAAATTAAAAATATATTAAAATAATAAAGAAAATTTTGAAATCCAAAATATTTGACAAGTGAAATAGTTATGCCCCTGAATCGTAAAACTATTACTAATGAAGAAAATTATTTTCGAATACATATGCTAAAAATTCACGGTCTAACAATATCATAAATTTTAAAAATGGTAAATAATTAATCAGATAGTATAAAAATAAATCTTAATAAATAAATTTTCTGACGAAATACTCTTTGCACTGAACAATGCAATAAAACCTTAGAAAACAAATATTATTTGTGATGATATTCATGAAAATTAAGAAATAATAAAATGCTTTCAATTCTGAGAATTCTATGATAGTTTGGGCTACATTCTTAAAATGGAATATAAGGAATTAAAATAAATGTTAAGTACTTTACACACAGGTAATCTTCGTATTAAATATATTGCTTTATGCGAACAAATTATATTCAAAATCGAAATAGATATTTCTAGCACTGCTCAATAGTTTCTCATTACATCAAAATCGACAGACTTGATTGTTGTTGTTACACCAGCATGCTTTCCTGTACTTAGTGCTAAACCAAGCAAGGACCAAGCAGGAGACCCCTAATACTTGGCGTGCCACCTTCAGAAATATCATTTCACATAGATGACATTGCAACCAAGCAACAGACTTGGTATCAAATCAATTATCTCCGATTTCACTAGAGACATAGAATGAGCATCATTTTTTCTTTCACGATTCATAGCTAGATTATATGTATACAAAAAATTTAGAGACTTAAATTTAATGCTTGGGGACACAAAAGTTTGGATTTTCTGAAAATTACCCCATTTTGAAAGAACAGGACAAACCATCTCGCAAAGAGATCGATAACGATTTAGAAAAATGACATCAGTGGTTATCTTTTGTGAACATTATAAGATTCAAATAAAACTAATGTATACTATAATTTCATAAATATAGTATTGTAATTTCAACATTTTTCGCTTGATAGCACTAAGATTAAAGTGTTTCATTTCTAAATGTTATAAGAACATGCTAAAATATAGATGCTTCAAAAAGAAGAGAAATAACCGCTCATAGAATCATAAAAATAAGTAAATGAAAGTCAGTCTATATTGAGCAAATAATTATTTAGTATTCTGAGAATGTAAACAGAATAAATTGATAGCAATCATTGTTTTGATCGCATATAGCATCCGGTTGGTAGTTCCTTGATAATTTTCCAAGGGACTTGAAACGGTGATCTTCAAAGATAATTTGTTTCTTTTTGGCAACCGCGTGAAAATGATTTCATAAAAAAAGAAAGCGGATACACACAGTTAAAGGAGTTGCAGATGTGCGAAAGACAAATGCCCGACCGCCTTTGAAGATACAAGAATCGCTCAATTTAATAGATTTCAGCTAGCCAAGTGAAACGCTTTATTTTCGGAAATACAACGATTTCACAGACATTAGAATTCATCAAAGTGGAAAATAATTATTGATGCATGTCGTAGACAATTTTCTAAAATGCAACGGCATTTATTCATTATACTGACTGCCTATATAAAATATTTAAATGCCGAAAATCATTAGAAGGG
Source organism: Latrodectus hesperus (assembly GCA_037975125.1). Classification (NCBI taxonomy): domain Eukaryota; kingdom Metazoa; phylum Arthropoda; class Arachnida; order Araneae; family Theridiidae; genus Latrodectus; species Latrodectus hesperus. Next base: position 93,627,606 of record CM075852.1, on the reverse strand, counting down.
CAAATTAAATTTTAAAATAATTTCAAACAAATGAGAGATATTAATACCTAGAGCTTAAGTTAAATATTTTACTGAAAGAAAATAAATAAAGTAGCGGTAAAATTAAAAATACTTTGCCTTGCATAAATTAATTTCTCCTCTAATTCAAACCAAATTGAAACAAGTCATTCTAACGAGTAAAAAATAATAATAAAACCGCAAACACACAATTAAAAAAGATTATTCTTATAATGTTGTAATAGATGAGATATTTATCTTCCTAATACACGTGTTACAAGATAACATCAACGCGTAACTATTAATAAAATATCACTCGAAGAAGCAGCTGACTCATATAGGCATGAAAATGAATCTCAATAACGTTTTAAACATATTGTTTCAACTTATATAAAAATAATCTCACTAATTAAATTAAATATTGAGAGCCAATAAAGAGTTTCAGGATCAACGAAGAAGAGTCATTTTAATAACAATTGCTTTTTTAATACACAATTTCATTTACTCACACAATTGGAAAGAAATTTAAACTTGAAAATATGAAAATAAGCTTTATCCAATTGGTTAAATATCAAAAATAGCAATAAACTATGACGGTTTTGAGTTACATTTTAAGACAATAATCAACTGAAAAGACTTAACAATCAATTCCAAGTGAATAAAATATTAGATAAGAGTGTATTATTCTGTGAATTCAAAAAGAAACGAAACCGCAAGTAGAAGATAAGGTATAGGATGTGTCGCTGAAAGATTACATGTCTTCGAGAAATCAATTTCACTAATGGTAATGAAGCCAAAGATATAAAATGACTCATTAATAACTGGATTTCTTGAAAATAGACAAGTAACAAAAACAAACAAAGAAATTCCCTACTAAGCAATTACTCTTGGTTTTAAAGTAATTAGTCTTTATATAATTGATATATTTTAATTTTGAAGTAGGCAATGAGGCATTAAGATTTAATCAATAATTTCCCATTAAATAATGAATAAATAACTTTTTCATTACGTGAGAATGAATAAAATTTTGACAACAGATTAAATAGATATAAATTTTTGTGATTTGGAAAATTATTTAAATAAATTTCTAACATTATTGAAAAAATACCACGATTTTCAAAGTTGCTATTAATAGCTTGCAATACTCATTCCTTTCAAAATATTTTATATAAAACATATTTTGAGAAGAAGAATTTTCACAGGATATAGAGTAACACAATTTTTTTTAAAGACAATATGAAGTTAATATGAATTTGATTGATAACAATTGTGTGTGTAAATAAAAATTTTAATGCCCTATCTCTTATAAGTGTATACAGAAAACAAAATATACTGGCATAGCAAAAACAATGTTAAAATTATTCAGAATTATATATCAACTGGCAATTACTCTTAAAAAGAAATAAAATGTAGTGATAAATCAAATACAGCTTGTTGAATATTAATCTTAAAATTATATAATATATCTCTAATTTATAAATTACTAATAGATTAATAAATTTTGTGATATTAATAATAATGAAGTATTTGATTTGTGTGGTGAGTATTCAATTAAATAAATTAAATTATTTATTTCAAAAGTAGATAGCGCTTAAAATTAGGCACAATAAGTAATTTATGTAAAATAATTTTATTAAAATATAATTATAGTTTAATTAATTAGCAATTAGGAGCATGAAATTCTCAGAGAATATCTCATGTTGATTGTAATCAACGAAATGGCTTCAAATTAAATTTAAAATTACTCATTGATTATTATAATATACCAATAAATGTGCTTACTCTTTAGTTATAATAATTTACAAACTATTCACTGAAAATAATTCGTCTCATTAAGGTAACAAAAATTAAAGATTCATACTGTGAAGAAATGAATAATAAATAATGTACCAAATATTTGTTATATGCATATTATGGATATAAATCATAATATCATGCATTTTTAAGTAACGTCTCTGAAAGAACAACTGACTATAAAATATAATAATAAGTTTACAATTTGAAATCATAATAAATTAAAAATTGATTTACTACAGTTAATGCTTTTAGTATGATAAAAAATGCGAAATCACCACCAAGAATTACTGTGGCTTAGAAATAATATTACTGGGAGTAATTACCCATTATTTTAATGATTACATATACTAACTACACTCACATCAATATATAATTGATATCGTTAACAATATATATAATTCATAATGAAAACAAGTATAAAATATCACCAACTAAAATCTCATAAGATACAGCTACTAGATCATTAATATGATAATTATTTCACAAAATTACGCTGATAAATAAAAAAGAAAGCATTCAACGCTCTAAACGGCATTTATAAATTAAATCTCTGTCACAAAGAAAAAAATTCCAAACAATGAAAATAAACAAAAGAGTTTACCACCCAGAATCATATTATCGACAGTAAGAATGACAGATAACGAACCAGAACAGAAACATAAACAGAATTTGACCAATAAACGTGAAGGAAAAAAGTCTTTGATACATGGTCATCAGAGTTTGACATCGAGTATTCAATTTGCCAAGTTTAAGCAGGCAAAAACCAAAAATGACTCGTGATTAATTCAATTAAAAAAACCGTTAATGAAAAGAAAAACGCACATCACCTGATTTTCCTTCAGAGAATCGAAAGTTTTTGACTCGGTTATTCTCTCAGGAGACACCTCGTAGTTGCACGCGCATAAAAATAGACTGGACAAAAATGATTTCAAATGCTTATTACAGTTATCAGTTTCAATTAAGCAACACAAAGAAGAGTAGTCGTGGGGGGACCAAGTGTTGAAGAGCCTCACAAAACACAGACCTTTCTTATCTGCGCCCTCCTTAACAAAAGTAGATGCATAGAAAAAGGAGCGTCGACGTTGGGCAAGGTTTTTGCGATAACTTTTGATAATAATACCGTTATTGCCTCGTACACACCTGCATTTCATTAATGAGAGCAAAGTTCTCGGATTACTCTTATCACTTAATTTACTGGTTTTTGCACCCAAGCTTTCTCCCCATTAAGAGACACTCGCCTTTGTTTCACAACATGGAACATCAAGTTCTCTAAATGTCCATTTCCCAGATTTTCCGAACGATACAGCACACCAAATTAGGAAAATTAAGATTACTTTAAAGTAATAAGAAAAGGGTTTCTTCACCATATTTAAATGCTTATCAAACTGAAATCAAATGGGTAACTTCTAACCGTATCAGACTTCTGAGAAAAATATTCAATTAGAGAGAGCACTTTTCAAAATCAAACTTATCATGAAAAAACCATATGGTGGATTATTAATTACACATCACAGTAAGTAATGTGTACTAGAAATTATCAAATATGAAACATGCAAGATATTTTTAAATGAACAAATTTGTTTCCTTTGAATTTTAAATCGTCCTATATAATAAAATATATTTTAATGGGATATAAGAACAAAATTTAAGTATCGTCATCCATAAAACAAAGTTCTATTTTAAGCTATAAGCCAATATCGAATCTATAATGAACATGGGCAAGAATGACATAGATATGGACTTCAACTTTAACTTTCCATTTAACATAATTTTAATTTAACTGTTGCAGAATGTGCAAAGGAACATTTGGCCAAGTGGTTTTACAAATGTAAAATTTCCTGGAAATTATTTGTACCAATACAATTACTAATATCCCAGATATTTTAATTTAAAAGGCTTTTTATATTGGGAAACGATTAAAAATTGATTTTATCATTTTTTTAACATGCATGTTTCTCGTCTTCTCTGCCGTAATTGCTTGAGCCAACAATTTTAAGAATTTCAAAGATTAAACACGCGTTTGTGTTATTTGGTTTGTTTCGGCAACAACAAACATGAGCAAATAGAAGGTCATAGCTCATCCACAGTATGCAAAGGAAAATGATAGAGGAAAAAAAATCGATAATTCATTTAAAAGACTCTGAAGAGAGAGAGAGAGAAAAAAAGATTAGCAGAAACAGAGCTTTATTTGTGCAAAGGGGAAAATGAGTAATGAAAATCAGTTAACCTCATTGTTCCTGGAGGATCAGTTTCAATTTCCCAAATTGTACCAGATTTCAAACATTAATCAATCCAATTTTGGCTGACTGGAAAAAATCAACTCTGAACTTTTGCTCTAAATCGTGCTTAGCTGAAACCGTAATGGAAATAATAATAACCGACTTGGCGCGTTATTTCCGTTTTGATTGATAACAACGATAATTTCCAGAGCCAGACTGTACCGAAGCCAATTTAATACCACCTTCAGTTCTAAAATAAAAGAAAAAATAATATCAATAAAAGGAAAAACTTGTGTTATACCATTTAGATTAATTGTTTAAAGAATTGGTAGTGGTACAATGTCTTTGAACAGCATACTTAGCTGGTTGTTTCTGTGCTAAAAGCCTATTAGCGGAGTAAGTAATAAAGAAAAATGTTAAAAACACAAAGCGAGTGCAATTAAGTAATGTTCAGATACCTTACTCTCGTTTGTAGATGAAATTTCAAAGGGAGTTGTAAAGTAATTGTGGACAGCGTTGAGTTTCTGCGAAGGAAGTCAATTACTTGAGAATGTTTGCTTCCAATTAAATGAAAGCCCATTGTGGGATGCATGCCGCTTCTGGATAAATGATTCGCAATTTACCCATCCACGTGAAGACAAACAATCGCATTTTGTGGTGAACATAAAGCACGCATATGAACTGTTTTTTTATTCAAAATCGTAATGATTCTGTAAAACATATAACAGTTTATAACACTATTGTCAGTGATACTAACAGAAATCCCAAATTTACAACACTAAAATGTAAGCATGGCCGATAATAAAGAAAATAAACTCAAAATATAATTTCGTAACAAAATAACATTTGGTTTTTTTTTTATTTTCATATAAATTTATTCTGGATCTTTTCCAAAAACTATGATATAAAATATTCAATATATTCTTACACGAAAAAATTTTAATTTATTTTAAATTCAACCAGGTAAAAAATGAAGAGTTAAAAATAACCCAGCATCAAATAATCCCTAAAATATGAATAGCGTGATTTTAAATAGTAAAAGAGAAGACTATTTTTTATATTAATATTTAATGTGCTGAAATAATTAAGTACATATGGGACTGCCTCACGAAAAATAAGCATTTCAGAATTGATAAACATCATACTCATTATCCAAACACAATTAATCAAATAAAAGGTAAAAGCTTAACACAGGAAAGAATAGTCACAACATATTTAAATAAATATGTCATTCACAACAGAAATTTAATTTCTTGTTTAAAACCAAAAGTGAATGCGACATGCAAAATATTGTTATTCTTTTGTGACTGCGCAGGAAGTCGAATCAGTTAACTGCGCATCTACAGAGCAATGCATAAATAAAATCATTAATCCTGTTCTCAGACGTAGTTATCTTCCGAAGCAGCTCAAGTATGAAATCTCGACAATTGTCTGATGAGATTTCCTAATCTTTGAAACGGGAGTCAGTCGCACAACACTTTAATTTAATCTTTTATTAAAGGCTGTCATCTTTACATATCCGCATCGAATTTAGCACCCCATCTGAAATTAAACGCCTAGACATGAAATGTCACTTATTTCATTTCTTGGAGGGATTTCGGCTAATTTCGAAAGAAGCAAACTTTTATACGGAAATGAAGTATTTTTATTCAACGAAAATTTTAATTTTTCTTATGGATAAACGCAGATTAAAAATTGATCCATAAAAAATAAAAATAAAGCTTCTGCATATCATCAAATATTCATTAACATGCAATCACTGTTCATACACCTATGCAATTTTTTAAATGCAAAATTAATTTCAAAATATACGATTATTTTGAAAGTCTTAAATATAGTTTTACATTTCATCCAAGACAGTATATTTACAAAAAAGAACTGTGAAATTTAAAAAATATATATATTTAAGGGATTGGAAAAAATCTAAACTAATATACATTTTTGTTGTATGACAATAGATTTTAGTTGTATGACAATGTATTTAAATCCGATTATTTCGAAGCATATTTAGAATCATAAAAATCACAGGATTAAAAATTATTGTTATTAAAATTTTATTAACAATAATTATTTAAAAATAATTTAGGAATTATTAAATATATTTATAATTAAAAAATATTAAACTAGGCAAAAATGTGAAATATTGAAAATTTAAATTAAAAAAAACTATGAGAAAAGTAAATTAAGTTATTAAGGTATCACTATCTAACCCTATATACATACTATCACATAATTGTGTTACATTATATATTTTATTAGAAATCTTGATATTTATCAGTAAACAGATGCATTAACATTTTGAATATAAAACAAATGTATCGTTTGCTTTATAATATAATAACAAGTAAAGTGAAATAATTTGCTATCGCGCGGTACAAGGAAAGCTGTTTGTAAGGCTCTTTAACATCTACTGTGTATTGCTGCCTTTGAAGAGGATTCTTCGTATACAATGAGCTAATTATATTTAAATGTCATAAATTAGAAAGCGTTGAAAACTCCCAAGTATCATTATCAAATTTAAGCATTCACAACATCTATCTCATATTGTTTAACACTGACGAGAATGGAAGCTGGAACCTTCCAATCAGAAAAAGCTTTATCCTACTATGGAAAACCAATGTAAATTAATTAAATGAATTAATCAAGGAGTAATTATTTCAATTGTAAAGAATCAAATGTAAATGTTTATTTATTTTGTTTTACAATTGAATTAATCTAAAAAATACATCCTCTGATTAAAAACTTAAAATCAATATCGGAAAATAATTTACTATAAATATTACTTGATAAATCTTGCTAATTTTATAAATGTTTAAAGTGAAGAAAAAAATGCTTTCCCATACGTGGAAAGTACATAGTATTTTACAAAACTAAAATTTACAAATAGAAAGGGAATAGGAAATAAATGACAAAAATAATAAAGACGCTGAAAAAAACCTGAAAAGTTAAATAATAAAAATTTAAAAGATATAATTAAATAAAACTTTATATTATAATTTACCAGCACAGAATATTAAAATTATTTAAAAATTCATCACACAGAGAATGATATAAATTAGTAAAGGGTGGATCCTTTATTCTTTATTGGAGAGAAAAATGCAGCAGTGTTAGAATGTTGAGATTTTTTTAAAAGGTAAGTGAAAAAAGCACCTCTCGCTCCTTGCCCAAGGGGTTAAAAAGGAGTTGTTCAATAACAATGCCAGCGCAGCATTGTTAAGCACGAAATTCCCCGAAGTGTTCATTAAAAAGTATCAAGGAAAGAGGATACGTCGTCGGGAAACTAACTTGGGGATTTATGCTGCAATAAGAAGGGGGATCCTTGCATTTTGCATATGTGTTAGTTCCTCTTTTTCATTTTACAAAAGACGAGAATACGAATGTAAAAAAAAAAAATCTAAAGACGGAAAGATTCATTAATCCTTTCATTGCTAGAGAAGTCCCTTAGAGAGAAAACTGAAACCGGGATATTTTGGCGCCGAAAACTGAATCAACAACGACAGTGAAAATAATGAAATCTGTCAAAACAAATTCACAATATATATATATATATATATATATATATATATATATACATATATATATATATATATATATATATATATATATATATATATATATATATATATATATATATATATGTGTGTGTGTGTGTGTGTGTGTGTGTGTGTGTGTGTGTGTGTGTGTGTTTATAGGGAAAATAATTTCGGGCAAGTGCAGTAGGTTCTAAAGAGATGTGTAAGCCGATTTGGAAAGTGATATTATGGGTATTAGTAAGAAAGGAAAAAAAAATCTTGATTCGGAAGAAATGAGAACGACAATTTTCGTTTTTAATTTCTAAGAGTTGTCTCGTTAAGTAGCACTAAATCTTCACCAACGCTAAAATAATAAAGTACAAACAAGTTACCATGAAAAAATAAAAATTCGATATTCATGCGAATAATTGATATTATTTTTGTTCAAATATTAAATGAAATGCTAAAAACTAATTAATTCATATTCGTTAGAGGTAGAAAAAACGCATTATTTCAAGCAAAATGCTTTGATACTATTGAAAATGTTCAGAATTAGTTTTAATTCATTTTTTTAAATGTTTATTTAGTTATTTACTTTGCATAAACAATAAAGCATTATATATATATATATATATATATATATATATATATATATATATATATATATATATATATATATATATATATATATATATATATATATATATATATATGAAGGGATATTCAATAGTATTATTTGGTAATTGTATATCAGCTGAAATTGATACTTCCTGTCTGGATATGTAGCCAATTTCGATAAGTAATCAGTTAACTGACAGAAAATACTAAAATCACTCGATATGCCAAACATTAATACACGCGACTGCCTCGACTCATGGGCGAATTCTTATCAAATAACACTCGACTGTGTTATTTATTTCTCTGATTTAAGCACAGTTGTTGCTTCAATCAACGAGATAATTGTAAAATAATCTAAAAAAAGTCATTTGAAGTTAATTTCATAATTTAAATGCACTTCAGCTTTTGCAGACTCCTTTTTTAAAGAGAAAACGTTTAGTGTAAATTCGTAATTTAAGATGCAGATTATAATTTAAGAAGAAATAATACAAGAATACTAATAGCATTAAACACGTAAACTAATAATAAATATCCAGGAATGTGCCAATGAAAGAATATTAGTTAAGAATTTTTCACACAAAGCTCTTCATCGATCGCCAGAACCACCCAGGCGTTGGAGAAAGACCATTCCACTGGCCACACAGCTACAAGTAATATACAAAAACTAGCCCTCAAGACTCATCTTCGTCCAGAACAAAAGAAACCGAAAAGAAAAATATCTAGGGATAAAAATAACGAAAAGGAAAGCAAAACTGAGGGAAAGGAAGCAGTTATGAGTCAATCGATGGAACCGTTGGCTGTGCTAGCAGCCGAGCCTTGATCGCACAAAAGTGAAAGGAAAGAAATCGGTTAAAAGCGATTACCGTTCGCCCATAACATAGGAACGTGCTTTTCCACAACCTTGTTCTATTCCTCAAATTAACGCGCCAAATAATTTGGAGGAATTTTTAAGTGGAGTTTTGGGATCAGCTTGTGGTAGTGGTGTTATCGAAAGCAGAAACATATATTCCAGAGTTGTTACCCGTTAGAAAAGTTGATTGAAATATATATTTCTGATGGAGTTTTCGATAAACTATTAAAACTAAATAGATTGGATGGACTTATATAGTTCAAAGCTTAACTATTTTATCGTTTAAAAAAGAATAGTTTATCTAATGTCATACTGCATATTTATTTTATTGTAAATGAAAATTAATTGCAAATGGATTTATTAAAAATTAGAGTTTAAATGTATTTTAATTATTACATTTTTTATTTTTAAGCGGGTAATTACTTTTATACTGCGTCATATTAAAAAAATCAATAATCAAACTTTAAATAACAATGAAATGATATATGCAAAATTTAGATTGATTGTATCAAAAGAGAAAAAAATATTGACGCAACTTACAATGAAATGTAATTATCCTCAATAACATAAATAAAACTGTGTTTAAATGAATTCATTAAATGTCTACACTAATTGAATGCTATACACGTTTCTCTAATAATGTATTTATTATTAGAAATATATTATTAGAGAAATAAAATAATATATTAATTATTTCTAATTATTTCTAATAATATATAATTATTAGATGTTGTTTATATTTGAGAAAATATATAAAGCCTATAAGGTCGCACAGTAATCTAAGTATTTTTGGAGCTGGAAAGTGTTGAGATTAAATCAATGTTTTGGAAGAATAAATTAGACAGAAACAAACCACAGACAAACGAGACAACCAGAACATTCAGTTCAGTTTGAAGAAGACAATAGACTCACCTACGAACAAGGTAGAAAAGTATGTACACTCAGACAAATGCTCAGCCCAGGAAGCCCGACAGAATAAATCACACTAAGGCTATACTTTTAACCAATGTTCGTGCAGAAAGTGGAGAGAAAAGAAGCAAGTGTATTACCACAATTAATATTATTTCCCGCTATTTTCCCCACGGTTCTGCGAATTAAAAGTGTGGGGGTGGTGCTGAGGAGGTACAGAGGAAGGTGCATTTAAAACGAAGCTAGAGACAGGGCCCCGACACACACACGTAATGCAATCCCATTAAATTTATCACCTCCGCATGGCAATGTCAACGAAAATAAATTGCGCAATCAATCAAGTGGTCATCCAAGGACAGAAATGTTGAAAAAAGAAGGACCTTCGCTGCTGATGAACGCCCGAAATTAATCGCCGCAATTATCCACTCTGAATGGTAATTGGAAGGGGTCCATTAAAATGTACCAGAGATGAGCTGGGAAAAATAATCGGTAAATTACATAATGAAGGAAGGGAGCCTTGATTGTTCGTTAAAAGTTTAATTCTAAACAAACTTCTCGAGTGAGGATAAAAATGTCTTTTAATGGGAGTGATAGGATTATCATCAGTTAAAAGACATGCCAGGGATGAAGTTTCGAATCTCTGACGCTCTTAACTAATATAAATTATAAGTAAAAAAACTATCTTCATCAAATTGAAATGTAATTAAATTATATATCAATTTTGAAATACTTAATTTTACAATACAACTTTATTTTTAACTGCAGCTGTTTCACAGAGTACTGTAGATTATTTTTTTTAACACTCTTCTATATTACATGAGACAGACAATGAAATATTAAGTAGTTGTAAATATGACAAACATAAATTTAGGGTGAAATTAAGAAATTAAAATTCATCAACTTTTTTGCATCATCATCACAGGCTTACGTTTCACACATGAAAAATTTCACTGAAATTAATTGATTAATATACATTAACATGAAAATAATTGGCTGACAATAATAATTGTTTTTAGGAAAGTATTATAAAACTACATTTTCAAAATTAAGTTTCTTTAAATATTTGCATCAAAATTAAGAAACTGATATAGAGAAATTCTCTATAGAAAAAAAAAAAAACAAATTTACAACTTCATTCACAACTTGAAATATTCAACTATCATTATAAGATATAAGAATTTTGTTTGTGTGGCCATTACTATAATTGTTCTTTTTATTACTGCCAAAGGGAGTCATTTTGGGCTCGCTTACTTTTACCAATGCCACAATTATTTATGATCTTAAAAACACAAAATATTACTTACTGCATTTAACACAATTAGGCAATAACACTTCGACTGAAATGTACACAACACAAACAAATAAAATCTCCCATTTTTTTTTCCAAAAGGTCAAAACCTAACCTTAACTCAAAGACCAGACTGAACAACCCCACTGTTTCTTTCCCTCGTTTCCAACTTTTCATTAAGAAAGTCATGCCTAAAATATCGAAATGAACTTCTTCGAATACAGTGAAAGAAGCATCCAAAGATTTGTTTTATTGTCTCCAGAAAATATGAGGTATTTAAAAAATTCGTTACGCCGAGGAAGCATTTTTACGCAGAAAAACTAAAAGGTATTCCGTTAATTATTTTGTTTCCATTTTTTTTCCCTTTCCTGCAGTTGCTTGAAAGATTAGATGCTCCAAACATGGGAGGGAGCTGAAGCGCACATAGTTTTGCTTGTATCATTTCTTCCTCTACCATCCCCACTGTCGACCCGATGCAGGCCATTGTAATGTAAAATGTGCAACGCCAAAAAATAGTCGTGGTAATAAATTTCCGCGGGGGTCTTAACAAGGTGCTCAGTGGCCGTTTTTATGAAGGTAATGGTCGTTGAGGAATATATATTTCAACTGAGAAGAGCGCACTGCTGGATGAGGATGACTCGAGTTATTCTGGTAATTATGTACACACATAAAAGGGGGAGACAACGTTTATTACCACAGATGATAAAAAGCGGAATTACACTAAGACGCTCATTATGAGATTTCAGCACAAAGTGAAAATTAAGGAGCGTAAATCGTTACAATAAAATTACTTTTTCCAGAGGATCTTTTATTAAATCGCATCGCTAAATTAAATTTTAATGAAAACAAATGAAAAATATTAAAATATAGAAATAATGAAGTAGTGAAAACGCCACATTCAAAATGTATAATTTTGTCTGTTTTAATGTAAAAATTTAAGACAATGCAAAAAAAAATTACCCATAATTGTACTTTTTTCTGTAATATAATATATAAGAATTATATGTAAGGATGAAAAAATGGCTTATATATATATATATATATATATATATATATATATATATATATATATATATATATATATATATATATATATATATATATATATTTATATATATAAAAATCCACAACCACAATTTGGTGTAACTTAATTATTATTTTTACATAATTTTGTAAAGATATTTATATTCTATTTTTCATAACTTCATTAAAATACATAAAAATATATGTAAAACATTGAAAGATGTTGATAGTAAAACATGATATGATATTGCTCTTTATTGACTCTTTTTTATAAAATCATATTTTTAATAAATATTAGTGTCCAATTTAACAACACAAATAATTGAGTACTGTTAATGTTTTTTATTTAAGTTTTCTAAAGTTGTAAACATATGCTTGCAATTTAAACTAATATTGTTAAATACATAGGTAAATGTTGGAATTTTTGCTTACATCTAATTTTAATTTAAGCAGTTTAAAGATATTTAAAATCTTAAAACTGAATTTGTACAAACGGGAAAAAGAAATTTTCACGAGATATTTTTCCTAAAAAAATAGCTTAATTGTATCTATTTCAACACCTCTGTACACATTTTTTAATATATATATTTTATATTTAAAACAAATCATAAAATATTTCAACAACTATGTAAATACAACGATTTTTTTTTTCAGTATGCGTGGCTAAAATAATTTACTATGCTCTTTAAAATATATATATTTAACTTTTAATACCCAACTCCTCAAAATTATTAGAAAATCTAAAGATGGAAACATAATCATGAATAAAATCGATTTCTACTTAAATTGTACTAGCAATGCATATTAATATACTGTCGAAAAAAGTACAACAAAATTCTGTGTGAATTAATGAAGAAATTAGTACAGGGAAATTAATAGAGGAAAAAAGGGATTACAGGGAAATGCTTATAACAAATTACAGGGATTTTCAAATTTTCTTTCGCAATTGCGTATTTTCTACTCTAAAGAGTTCTTTATCTCCCTTTCCATTTAAAAGAAGAAAAAAAAATGCTTGAATCAGGTAGATAAAATAAAAAAAAGAAAGAAAAAATCGGTGTTGATAAAAACAGGTCTAAAGAAAATAGATCTAGTTGTCGTTCTTCGTTTTTCAATTTGATGAAAGTACAATAGAACACTTGTAGAGTTTCTGTCACATTCAGATTTTTTCGCTTTTTTAAATGAAATATTTCTAAAGATTGTCTCATCCACAGTAACCGCACCATTTCAATTACCATCACCCAATATATTTTTCATAAATTTTATACTTAATCGCCAAATAACGTTTTTATTTCTTAATTTCACCGATTTCTGCTGAATTTGGCACAGAATAAGAACCGGCAATGCTCGACCAGATGGCAACCTCCCGCGTCTCGATTATTAAAGAAAGAAAAAAGGATCGTTTCTCACTCGTATTCAATGCACACACAGTAAGTAGATTTGTTTACCTGCAGCGTTGGGCTTTGTTGGGTTTTAATGTATTTTACAATGACATTGCACTTATTAAGAAAATTTTGCGCTTGGAAAAGCCTGAAATAGTCTGAATTTTCTGCATTTTAGGCACGTAAAAAGCCTTCATACAAATATTTCTTCAATTGAATGTTTGAATTTATACAATTATATATTTTATTTCTTTAAGAAAATAACAATAATAAAAATTATGCGTATTCAATAATTAATTTGATTTCCAAATCTAGACTATTTTAATTTTCCTTTTTGTAAAATCAACTAATATATATTTGAATATGTATTCTTTTTATTTTCAAGAATAATTACTAAAGATCTTACAATATTGAAACTTTTGCTTCACTATTTACACACACATATTAAAATATACTAACATATTTCAAAAAAAATTCGTAAAATAAATGATATTACCCTTTGTTAGTTCACGAAAAAAAAATTTGGTAGTTCAACATATAATGTAAAATACTTGATAAAATTAAAATAGATGCATGTTTTAACGAGATATATTTTACATGTTAGCAAAACCTCTTTCAATAATAAATTTAAAGAATGATACCGATTTCTTTTTTTAAGAATTAATAGAAAATTCAATAACAAATTAGAAAGCTAAATATTATACAGGAAAAAAATATGAATTTATTTTTATAGATCAAAAATATTTATTTATGTAATAAACATTTTACATTATATTACAATATTCAATCTAGGATTGCATAAAAATAACTACTAAAAAATACGTTAAAACATTTAAAAACCCTGTATTTTGTGAAAAATAAAATATTCCTTCCTCTAAGCACGCTTGACATCTTTTTTTAACCCATCATGAAACATCTTTATGATATAATGTGTGTTGGTCTTTTACTCATTTTTTCCAAGATTCTCTTACTTCCGCTAAAAAACAAGGAAGCAGATTTATTAAATTAAACGGGAGGAACTTTCTAAAAAGGAATTTTTAACCTCTTAACATTTTTTTATACAAAATTTCTTCATCATCTTTTCATTTCATTTTTTTATACGTAAGAAAACGAAAAAAAAAAACGAATCCCCCTCCAAAAAAAATTGTCGCTTGGCGATTAAAAACATCCTCTTCCATTAATTAAAGACAGCAAAGTACGTCACTCGTTTTAAGTCCATTTCATCTCGAGAAAACGGTCTCTGCTGCAGAGTTGTGGGTGGAAGGGAGGGCTTCGAAAATCTATTTTAGGTTCTAACCCCCCTCCCCCATCACACTTGAAGGGAAGCAGCGCGGCACTTTCATTCTCTGGGCTTGTTAATGAATAAGAAAGAAGGGAAAAGAGCATTAAGAAAAATCCATTAGCGAGAACTAGGGATGGCAAGACGAGTTGCTTGCTGCTGGAGACGAAGACAGACGGTGCCAAAAAAATTGCATCGGGGGTCCTTCCTTACGTATGCATGGACACCAGAATGTGGCTGCCTGCTGCTTTCCAAAAGATACGAAAAGTACTTCAAATAGCTTTTGCACAATAATAGTTCACGCGAATTGCTGCTATTCTTTGTGAACGATATTTTTCGCCTCAGTTTTATTTGAAAAAAGTAAAGTAGCATTAAGTGCCTAGAAAATCCTGAATTTTCACTTTCATCTACTTTCTTGAGCAAATGGTAACTCTTATCCCAAATCCTTATTTATGTCTAAATCAGAAGATACTTTGAATGCAGCTCTTAAACATAAATAGATTGGATAATAAATGAAAGTAAATTCGCCAAGCTTTTCTCATTAGTTGGCAAACCCTCATTCTGAACGAATAAAAATATACAACGGAACATTAGTTCCAAGAAAAATATTTTTGAAAGAAAGTTTAATGTGACTTAATATAGACACAGCTATCACTAAAAGGGTTCTGAAAATATAAAGTAAATACGCATTGAGAAACTTTGTCATATTTAAACGTGATAATTATCAGAAACAAAAATTTAATGATTTAAAATTTGCGTCTACTTATGCATTTATGTCACGCGCACACACAAAATTGCATGTGGTTTAGACTCTTGAGTTACATTAAGAAATATGCTCAAAACTGTATCAACATAATTATCTTACATGAATTAATAATAAAACTAACTAAACGTGTGGGCTTAAAATCATTTCAAATTTTCCAAAGGGAAAAATAGGTTTTAAGTACTATATTCTTACCATCTCATTGGATAAAGAAATTTTTTCTCAAAAAATTACATCAAAGCATACTATTTTTTTATTAACTAGTATACAAATAAAAACACGGAAAATAATTTTTAGTGCATTCTTAAGGTTAATAAAAGTAGGGTACTTCTCATTAAGATCTGGGGATCACTAAGAATCAATTAAACGCGCTTTAACTGACTGTTAAGCAACAAGAACTAATGATCAGTAAAATTGTAGTTAACAGACAATTAACACTAACTAGACCATTTATTTTGCGTATCATTGCATGAATTTTTTAGATACGAGAACTAATTTTACAGGAAACGAGAGTTTAAATAGGATTTCGAACTACTGCAAACAACGAAGCGCAAGGTGAAATTAAATTCCAATAACTATTGAACTACAAGCGACAGCACTAATCAACTGTGCTAACTCAGACAGAGTTAGGGTAAGACCAGCCCTATGAATTCTCTCAACAATATTAATTGCTTTTTCCTACATATTAATTGCCTGTTAAGGCTAAACATTAAAACTTAAGAGAGTTGTTTACAAAAATCTATATAAAAATGGAAAAAAAATTAGCTTTTACATATTATGATTATGGACAATAACAACACGAGGAACACAATCCTATTTGATAGATAAATTACTGTTTTTATAAACACTGCAGAGCAATTTTCATAATCTAACTTTAAATTGAACATACGTAAGTGAGTAGAAGCTGGGAAAAATCTACTAGAGGAGATGCTTCCATTCGGCAACCGGAACAACTCATATGTGGCATGGGGTTTGCTAGGGTGGAAAATTTTCTTCTGGTGAGGCAATCAAGACTGCCATATGAGCTGGACGAGGGATCTGGAATGAAATTAAGCAGCTCTGGACCCCTATGTTGATTACGAGCGGTAGGAACTTCGTTCCAGTGCAGCGTTAATAATGCTATCACTGGGAAGGGGTGATTTCATTAACGAATCCTGCTACCTCTTCCTCACCCTCCAGGGGGTGGCCATGGCTAAAGGATAGGATTTCCTCTTCGAAGAAGGAAAGAACATCAAGGCCACGTGGCTTGCATCTTTCCGAATCAATAATTAAAAGTGTATACACAACTGGATTTGATTTGGTGTTTTTTCTTGTTCAAGAACGCTAGGACTTACAGCTCAAAGTACATTTCGAATTACAATAAGTGTCCATTTCTGAGATGATTGTTGAACCCAAAAAAGCGCTGATTCAAATGACTAATCTCATTTGAAACTTATCAATTTCTACATTACATGTCGATTGGGTGATTTGTTATGCGTCGATGTATCAGACTAAGGGGATTTAAGGCTTCTTTTTATTTCCAACTATCTTTCCTTGTCTTTAAGTGTTAAATTTGCACTTTTTTTTCAAGCTGCCTATATGTGACATGCTCCATAATTCAAGTGGCACTTACACAAAAGAGATTTCGTAGTTTTTGATTTCCACTTTCTTGATCGCATGGTTCGATTGTGCAAAAATTTCAAAGAGCGTCTAACTCAGACTGAATCTCTCAAATTGGAAAAAAATCTTAGAAACAAACGTAGTCACTCAATGGTGATGTTAAATTTTGCTTTTTTTCCAGATTTAACATAAGACACCGTCAATAACCAATAACCTGCCACTTATAACCTATTACCATCAGTACTAAAATAAAAATATTGTACGTAAAATAATATTAATAATGAGAACAATCACGTTAATATTTTACATGAATAAAATAATATTGGGATAAATTGAAGACAACAATTATCAAAATTTGATAAACAAAACACATATTTAAAAAAATAATTTTAAGCTGAAAGAAATTTGTTAATTCATCACACTGGTACACTACAAGAGAAAATACATGCTGTTTTCTAATAATACACAAATGTATAAATGTCACGGAATTGAAATGTAAATACAATGCAATAGAATAAAAGGGCAAGCACTTTATGAAAAGCCGACGATTGCCACGTCTCCATTCTCTCGAAGCATCCATTCTAATTCAAGATTAGAAGGACGACGCTTTTACGCAAAGTCTCATCAATATCGGATTCCGCCCTGAGCGGGAAGTACACCCGGAATTAAAACAGTGAAGAGAGAAATCTTTCCTCGGGTCCTTCCCAACTAAAGACAGCCTGCTTAGCATCCCCCTGTGTTAATGACGCTTAATCCAATAATGCGGTCGGTCCCTTCACATCCGCTAATCGAGTTAGGACATCGGCCAGTCGTCTCTCTGTCGTTCCTACACCGCCCGCTTCTTCCCATCTTTTCTTCTACTTGTGCTTCCCTGGCTCTGATTTAGTTGTCGCGCTTCATCAAGCCGGACTCTTCCCTCGGACAAAAGAACGCGCGTGGTCTCTTCCCTCCCACCTCGCCAGCTCCTGATTGCGGATGTGAAGGGCAAGACATGCCACTGATTAATAACTGGGAAAAAACTGAATGGTCATTGCTGTCATTTTTATACTAAACCGTCTGAGTGCTAGCCTATAGCTTACTTTAACTGTTAACCCTTTAAACATAATATACACAATTAAAACATACACATTATACATTTAAAGTTATTTCAATGCTTTGTTGTTTTTAAGTCCTTTTTTTAATGCATGGTTATAAATTCAACTTCATAAGACATATTTGGAATTAGAATATTCTATTTTAAGTTATTATTTTATTCCTGGCATTTTTGTTTTTATGGCTGACCAGTAAGTTTGAGTTTATTATTCAAAAATTAAATTTTTGTCCTATTAATTAAAAAAATATTATATTAATATTAACTAAAAATTAAATGTTATTATTAATTAAGAACTAGTTTTTGTCTTAAAAATAAATATTCTAATACTATCTTACTGTTTGTATTTTCTTAATACACATACAACTAATATATTAAATCAATAAGATTTTTTACGGAATTACAGCAATATTTTATTATTAGTATCATTTTATTTCAGATCCTCACTTTTCAGCTATTTTTGATTAGTAGATCTAAATGTATCACATTTGCAATGTAATTTATTTTATTTGCTAAAATAATTTTTATTTACTCTTATGCAACTGATATAAATGATACACTTCAATATAATTTTATAATTAAATATACTCTTCATAAACCAAATATGGATAACTATAAAATTTATAATTTTTTAGTTTTATAATAACATTGAAAATATAAAGATTGAAAACTTTTACAAAGATTTTTAACGTAAGATCAGCATTCAAATATTTCCATAATGCATGTGTTTCTATTGTAAATTAAATTTCATCACTGAGTTTTAACAAAAATTAACGAAAATATCATTCCACAATTTGAAGAATACAATCATTTTTTAAAATTTTTTAACTACTAATTATTAAGAAATAATTTTAAAAAATAACGAAAAAATTTTTCCTTTCTTTTCTTTTCTTATTTTCAATTCTCAGTAAATAATTATGAATTAATAAACATTTCAAAGGAAAAAAAAGTGGAAATTTCATAAACATGTATTATTACTATACTGGAAAAAAGTATTCCTATTATCCAAAGTAATTGAATATTACATTACATATTTCCATAGAAACCACGTAATTTCAAAGAATATCGGAAGCTAAACTTGGAAAATAAAATCAAAAATCCGCAAACGACTACTTTAGTGCATTAGCAATTCGAAAATTGAAGGTAAATTCAGAGAATTTTTACACTTGCACGTGCGGTCAAACACAGCAGCGGTTCAGCGCATGAGATAATAAGAACAATTATTAGTCGAATTTTCCAGCTGCTATGCAAGAATAATATCCATTTGCATATACTTCAGGATTATGGGCTCATAAAAAGCGCCATAAATCGCGCCAAACGAGAAGGGACACGAGTTTCATCAGAAGCGCGTGTTTAACTTCAACCGTAACTGACACACAGGTGTAAGGCAGGTACGAAAAATGAAGTGGCCAAAGGGCAAAAATAAAATAACAAAATCTATGGCATTGTAGCAAAAAATTAGCTTTTTTAGTATGGTTCTTAAAAAATATTGTTTATGATAATAAATTTTAGAAAATAACTTGTATCTTTCATGCAACTGTAATTTAGCAATTTCCTTTAACTGTATTTTGCAATCATTAAATTTTCAAGTTGAACTCTAACTCAAACTACTTATTAAAAACGCTGAACTAATTAAACGTCAATTACTACAGATAATAAAAGAATATCTATTGTAAAACAATTACTTCAACAATATTTATATAATAACTACATTTCATGTTAAGATCCAAAATTAGTAATATAATACTCAACTTGAATACGGTACATAAAAATATCTATATTTAAATGACAGCTCAGTTTTTCCTGGGGCACTATATGCATTTAAAATAAAAAGTAATTTAAACTGGTTCCTTATGAAACAAAAATAAAAAAATTATCTTTTTTTCTCTAAACCAAACTTTTCGAGAAATTAATTTCTGAATCTGAAATAACGTTAGCAAAAGAAAATTTAATTTTAAAACAATAAATCTTATTCATCTCTTCAAAAGATAATTAGTTTATTTTTACAAAAACTAGTTTATAGGAAGTAAATCAAACAGAGAAAAATTTCTTCCATTTTTATTCGTTCTATATAAAGTTCGTTCGCAAATTCGTTCAGCAAATAAAATATGGGGCAGAAATTTCGTTTCTTACTAATTACCAAGCAGTCGATCTCTTTAACGAGACCCATCCTCTTTTAATCGCATTTCAATTCAGATATCTTCAGTCAAAATTGATTTCGTAGTAGCGAATTAAGAGGATTATTTTTGTTTTTTGGCCTGTGCTTATTTAAACTGACGAGGAATGATCGTAAAAATAGTAAAATAATTGAGACAAAACGATTTGATTATAAAACAAAACGATTCGATTATAAATGTCTTAACCCCCTCTTTATTTGCTAGCTCTCTCTCTCTAAACAACTAAATAAATATTTTTACTCGATCTTTTCCCTTATTCCCGGCAATTTTTTTCACTCCCATCAAAGAGATTCTTTTCTTTCAAAGTTAAATAGATGACTGAAGAAGGCGCAATTTGATTAAATTCCAAAACACGATAGCGTTTCTTCGCTCTTTCCCATTCCTGACGTTCACTTAAAGATTTGTTGGGATCGAAAAACGAAGAGGGCCTCCGGCAAAAAAATTCCTGGAAATGCTCAAAAACGGGAAAACAAAGTTAAGTAATAGCTAACAACCCCTCCTCTTTTGTAGATAAAAAGAAATAAAAGCTGTATTCTACAATGAGTTGAAATGTTCAGTTGGTATTGAGAGTTAAAAGTAGAAGCATTACACTTAAAAGTGATGCATGTAATTGAAAAAGTAATAACTAATTACAGCAAATTTATTAGGAATAGAGACCGATAAATTAAT
Source organism: Latrodectus hesperus (assembly GCA_037975125.1). Lineage (NCBI taxonomy): Eukaryota > Metazoa > Arthropoda > Arachnida > Araneae > Theridiidae > Latrodectus > Latrodectus hesperus. Next base: position 93,606,437 of record CM075852.1, on the reverse strand, counting down.
TAATGCTATTCAAATTAATGTCACTCATAATTTTATTTTATTTACTTTTTGTGGAAATGTGCTTATTTAATTAGTAAAACTGGTTAATTTTCGAAAAAACCTTGGTAAAATTGAAAACTAATATTAAATAATCTCGTCTCAGAATTTATCATTTCTTTTTTTACTTACTTAGAAAGAATCATTTCATGGAAGTAATTGCATTAACTAACGTGTTTAGGTAAGATGTTCAATGATATAATGTCATTGATTATAACTCGCAATAATTTTGACGAGCAAAAAATATTTCACATTAAGAAAATATAGTTATTTTAAAATTAATAAAAATAATAAAGCTTAATAGCTAAGCAATCAATAAATATCCGTTTGTACAAATTTAAATTTTCTCGACTCTTAACTGTAGCTATAAATATATTAATCTTAACGAAAATTTTCAAAAAATTAATTTTTGAATATTTTCACGAGTCTAATTTGGGAACAAATATTTGGGTTAATTGAATATCATTGGAGTGAAAAATAAAAACTGAGCAATAATAATAAAATATGCAGTAGGTTTGATTTGTTTTTTGTTCAATGGTCATTTTTTGCACAAAATGTGCAGTAACATAATATTGTCGACAGTAAATGTCGAAATTTTTATACACTTATTAAAAAAAATTCCAATAAACTATGCAAGCAATTTAATTTCTAGTATGATAAAAATAAATTAATTTAGGAACTGAAACACGATACCAGTTAATGTTCATTACCAGTTATTTTGGGACAGCTATATATGAATTAACATGTAAACAAAAAATATGTATTCCACTCTATACGGTGTGCATTTAACAACGGCATGTAATACCTTCTTGTTGAGTTTAGGCGTAAACACAGATGACGAATCCAATTTTCACTCTCAAGATGGGTACAGTTGATGGAGTGAGAGGAAAAAAATGACAGATACTTCAGAGGGATTTCTATACAGGTGGTAACATCGAAATAACAGGTTTCTTCTTCTCTATAGAATAATCACTTCAAGGGTCGCTGTCACTTACTGACTGACAATGATAGCTTTACAGCTTATTACACGCACTTTTTTAACGAATCATGATACTTAGAACAGGAGGACTGCACCAAATCATAAGACAGCAGATGGCAAATTGGTTTCTTATTATTATGGTGAGACGTATTAAAAATTTAAAGAGCTCCTCATCATTATCCAATCCTGCAGGTGTAATTTTTCGTTACGAGAAATCTTTCAATAGTACAGATCTCCTTGTCTAATTTCTAATCATATTCATAGAACTCAGACGAGGAGGAATTTAAACTTGGAGAATTTTAGTTTTCATCAAAATTTAAATTGTATGATTTAAAAGTGTTTTATTTCCCGACAAAATAATTTCTAAATTGATTATCCGTTTTAAGTCAATTTTCACGAAGGATAATAGAATTAGGAGCAATCGATTAGAAATGGATTGCAAGTCACTCACTACAAATTTCTGCGCTTGAGATGGGAATTGAACGCAAGATCTCTTTGATTGAAAGCTGAGGTGTTAGCTGCAAAGCAATCAAGTCAGCGAATAATTTAATAAAAAAAATTAACTTATTGATTCAGATATCTTCAATGAAATACTAATTAGAAAGATCGCAAAAAATAAAATAAGTAAAGTAAGCTGAATAGGAATATAATTCAGTAGTGAGGTTTTGATTCAATTTCAGTTATTTTCCAAAAATATTTTGCATAAAGTAAAATTTAAATACAGTGAAACTAAGAAAATAAAATTCTAGAAAAATTTTATATATTCTCATTACTGTGAAATATAATTGATTATATCAATAAAACAAAATATTTAAAACATATCGATGTTTTTTTAATGCTAAAACTTAAAATCATTTCCTATAAAAAGCATTTAAAAAATAAGTAACTATAAAAAAATTTTAAGTTTACGCCGTCAATTAGCAAGACTAACAGTCACGATAAATTAAAAAGTTTTTTTTATCTTTAAAACGATTAAACATTCATCAAATTTTAAAAAATTATAGTTAATTGATTCATTTTTTAGTCTTAAAATACTAAACTGCAAATAAAATGACTACTAATTTTTCCAAGATATATACACGGATACAAACATTATATTCTAAATTAAAGAGTTCATAAAATTTATACTGAAAATAATATTTATGGTATTCCAATATTTAATTTATACTAACATTACGAATTTTTGTGAGGGATTTATATTTTTAAATAAATAGAAAAACCGCACCATTATTTTTCATTTCACAATCACCACTAACATGTTTTTTAGTCCATAACACCAAACGTATTATTAATCAAACAAAAGTATATCGATTCAATTAATAGCAAAAGAATATTTAAAAAAATAAAAAAACCCATTTTTGTAATGATTCCCTAATATCCAGCGTGATTAACAACACAGAAGAAAGACGAAAAAAAAAAACTTAGAAAATTAGATCGACGTTTTTCGGTATTCAGGCTGAGTGCGCGTGTTGCCAAGCGTAATTTATCTAGCCAATTAATGTACACAAATACGCAACACACACCCGCTACCCTCCCCCGTAAGATTATTAACCACCACACGCTGCAATTACCCAGAAACGGTAGAGATGGGGGTGCTTGAAAGATGAAAAATAAGGGAAGAAAAAGCATATTTGCTTTAATTGCTGTCATAGAGGATTAAGCGAGGGCGAAAATGCTTAATAACGCCCACTTTCATTAAGAGCCAGTGTCGCGAAAAATAACGCCTGCTGAATATTTATAAGCAAATAATTTGGGGGTGTAACGTGTTTATCGAGTCTAATAACCAGGGTAAACATTAATCGATGATTCTGTTAAATTAACTAGCTGGAGTTGGGGGTTGTTAGATTTAGTTTTCTGCGAGGATATTTGAAGAAATAGAAAATAATAAATGACATATTCACTGGTATGAACTAATTTTTCTTATCTCATAATGTTTTCCTCTTTATATTAAAAAAAAATCATTAAACATATAACAATTTAGTCAAAAAATTTGTAATGAGTTAATGGCTCACAAGCATATCAATTTCAATGCTGGATATGAAACATCAAATACCATTCAACAGAAAAAATAGAATTTCAGAACAGTACAATTTAGTTTAGTCAGAAGTTCATTCAACTAACAGAGCACTGTCTATAAAGAAGCTATTTCTTTCAACAATCAAAAACTTCATCGGAAATATTTTGACATGAAATTTTATAAGTATGCGTGTGATAAGCCTATTAAAATATTAATTATTAAGATTAAAAAGAAAAAATAAAGATGAAAAGTATTGACCTACACATTACTGTGAAACTGTTTCAAGTAGACAAAAGAAACCCTTGTGAATGGTTACTTCAAAAAACAAATTAGATTTCGAAACAAAAAAATATTTTGGTCACAGCTAATAAAAGGTAAAACATGACACATAATATGAAACTCGAGTCTCATATACAGTCAGAAATCATTCCTCAAAATAAGAAATCTGGTAATAAACGCATTTTGTTCATAGTCCCCTTCACTTAAAATAAAATTCTGAGTAAATCACAAACGTGCGGAGAATAAAAGCTTTTTACAATTAAAAACGTTCGAAACGATACTCTCTCCTCATGCTGTTTTAATTCTAATCATTTTTTGCACCACCCTCCCTATATTTTGGATGCCACCTCCAAAGTCGAAATTGTACGTAACCATTAATACTGCGATCGCCCCTCCCCCGCTGGTATTCAGTTATTGTTCTATCTCCCCACTCCCACCATTTCTTATGACCAATGTTCCTGGCCATCGCGTGACTCTTTTTAATTACTCGCGTGCCCGGACCATACTCCCACCCCACTAGTCCCTCTCTTACTAGACAATAGCCGATGGCCACAGTTGCATACCGAGAAAAGGGTGGAAAAGAGGCTTCGAAAAATGGAAAAGGGGGGGGGGGCTTAATGAGACATACCCAGAAAACGAGACTAGGACGCGTGCGAAAACGGGGTAAGGGGGTATCGAGAAAATGACGTGCTGTTCTGTATGTTCGTATGCATTTATCGTCGTTAGGCCAACTAACAGGCATTATGGGCTCTGCACTCCCCTTACCCATACACTTCATTAGCCATAATAGAGTCACGGTTTAGAAAGTTTAATGCGAAAGTTCAACTGATTGTTGTTGATATTATAATTCCTCTTATTTTTTTTATTTCGCTCTCATCATCAGTTCGTGGAAAATTTCGTGGCGAAAAATTATCGGCTACCCGAGTAATCGCTTTTTTTTTAAGCTTTTTATTTCGTCGCTAATGAAGGTTTCGCATTTAATAATAAATCAAACACACTCGCGACGCAATTGGCGATGTATGCAGTATGTGCAGGAGCACGATTTTTGCCCCTGCGAAACCACATAATCAGGCATTCAGCACGGCATTATTAAAAAAGTTTTGAAAATGCCTCAAGGTAAAACTCAGATTCCCGACCACGAGCAATTACACTCTAAACTTGCAAAATTTATAGGCGATGTCTTAATTCGCAATAATTGGCTTTTAAATCTAAAGTTTGAAAACAAATGAACAACTAATTTTACTCTCAGCTTTATGATTAAGCTCTATTCTCACAATAATTTCTTTTTTTTCAAGATTGCACAACACAATAAATTGTGTTGGATGCTATTGTGTTTCCCAAACAAGCGTGAAAAGTCAGCAAATTGATCACGAATATCGTCGAAGTAAATTCCAATTAATGCATCCCATATTCAATTTTCATTCGAACTAATATTTAACAAAAGATAAAGAAAAATATATTAACAATACTAAAAAATGGTAGTTTTAATGCTTCATTTGCGCAATGGCAGGATTGAAGCTAATCATAAAATTGACGGTTTAAATTGTTTTTTCTAAAAATAACGCGAAAATTACACTTACATTTCATTAAAATTCAATGTATAAAAGTTAGCAATTCTTTAAATAATACAAATAAGATAGTAAAAAGTGTTCTACATAATTAAATCCTTGCAAACTATACATACAAATTATTCTAAAATATAATTTAATATTGATATAACATATTTAGAGATAAATTTAATTAAATTTTAATTTATATTAAGTGTGAGCATCACAAAATAAAAGTATCTAATTTCAAACCTAAATACATTCTGAATTTAAAGCAATGTCTTATATAATTATTTAAATTTTCTAATTGTAAAAAAGTTACTCGATTAATCATAGGTTGTTAAAATACCAAACTAATGAAAATAATAAATTTTTACTTAACAATTTCCAAAATAATATTAACAATAGGCTTTATCGAAGCTAGTGAGCACGAAATAGATGCAAGGTTGAAATAAAATTAAAACATAATTGTATTTACAAAAATAATTAATGCAGCTGTATTATTATAAAACATAACACTGCCCTCTAGCGGCGAGTTTGTGAAACTTTAAGGCAGAACAATTTTGCACAAATATTATAAACTTCCCTAGATTATGTAGTCTTACAAATTTGCCATGAATATAAATATATATAATCACATTCCGGTCTCTCAATATGCTACCTAAATAATTCACAGAACTAGTCATTTGATTTCGGAAGTAAAAGTTAGAAGAAAGTGCAGAAGTGAAGTTAAAGAAATACAGTTAAAGAAAGGCTAATCTTTTAGACGGTTAAACTGATTTATAAGGATTAGAGTAAAGCCGAAAATCCTATTTTCCAGACGCCATTAATGCTGTGTTATCTTAGCTTAGAGATTAAACAAGGCAGTTTTTCTTATTCGGAGATGATTCGAAGAGATACTGTGAACAAATCAACAATTGCCGAGAACAATTATTACATTTCACAATTGCCTAGAATGTACTGAGATATGTTACATATGAAATGGAACATACCATTCTAATGTAATAAGAAGAAATACATTGTACCAAATTAAACAGCACAATAAACTGACATATAAAGAAAAAACGCTGTGTCGAAATTATCTGAGCTAGTTTAAGCATGGTACTGAAGTCTGATTTAATCGAAAAAATTACAACTAACAATTTAAAGTATACGATTAAGTATGTGTTGTCTGGAGCGTGGATATTAAAATGAAAATTTCTTAAATGAACATTAAAATAAAGATTTCGATTGTTGTTTTTTATAATATAATTTTGTAGTTCAAATTCAAGTTCTTAAAATTATCGAAAACTGCAAATGAAACAAATTTGGACGTTAAGGTTATGATCAGATCATATAAAAAGTACAGTAAAGTAAAATTTTCATGGATTAAACTAAATAAGTTAATAAACTTTAATTGAAAGAATTCAATTGACAAAGAACACATATAAATTTCGAAACATTGTAAGATATCTTAACTTATGTAGATTGGAGAAGTAAATTAAATTAATACCGAATTAATTTAATTTTTAAAAAATAAGCGATTTCGTAAGGAAGTTGCCAAAATATTAAAAATTTACACACAATATTAAATGTTTAATATATTGTTGAGATAACTAATAAGTTTTTTATAATAAAACTAAGTTTGAACAAATTAAAAATTATATTTAAATAGCAATAATATAAAAATTAAATTCTTATCTTGATTAATTTAAAGCACGAAAAGAAAAGCAATATAAAAAGTAAATCAAATTTAATGAATTGTGAATTAAATTAATTCAAAATTTAATGCTAATCTCATGAATTAGTTGCCAATACTATTAATCAAATTTAAATTTATTTGATTTTATTTCACAAACAAATATAATTTAATATTTTATCCTCAGTTTTCTGATTCCGAATAATAATAGAAGGCATTAAAACCAAAAACTGCTCACTCATTAAAACATAACTGAATTCTGTTCAAAATCCAATACGTTTATTTAAAAAGTTGCAAAGTAATTGACCAGTTGTAATTTTTAGTAAATTGTTTCCAGTTTACAAACTCACCAAATCAGATGCAATTGTAATTACTACAAATCATACAAAATTTATACAAGAAAATGTCATTAGTTATGAATAAGATGATGACAATTGGTACATCTTTATTAAGAAAGATTTATCCTTTATAAAGATTATTAAGAAAGAAAATTAGATTGTTTAAAATTTTTCTTTAAAAAGAGAATTGATACATTTACGTGGGAAATCATAAGACTAAAACATTTTAATACGTTAAATTTAAAAATTGTAAAGAAACTGAAGTTAAGTCACATATAAACTTAAAGAAAATTAAAAGAATATGAAATGAGTTTCTGTTAAATCTTAAGAAACCGTATGCTCATTGTGGAAAGTTAAAAATTTATTGGTATAGATATTTAAAACTAATGTATAACATTATGGAACAAACAAATGTTTTAATTAGCAAACATAGCAGCAATCTAATTTAGAACTTGAGCATTTTCATTATAAAAGGCCATAAAATCGAATATCAAAAAATGTTTAGTATACATATTCAAACACACCTTGATATCCTGTCTCATAATGTAGAATCATAACTAAATAGTAAGATCAGCATGAAATTGTCACACCATTCTAGCGGAGGAAAATAATCACACAATTTAAAGTGCGTTATCTCAATGAATACATCTGATTCATATGTTTAATTCTAAACTCAAAATCTTTTTACATGGTTCAAATCATAAGGAATAAAACATTTTTAATCGGCCAACACTGTCAACAAAGTTATGTGAATATCAACTTTAATCTTTAAGAACTTAGACAAATGTATAGATCTCAAAAAATAAAAAAGGATGAAATAACAATTCAATTTTATTCCATCAGAATAAACCAATTAAAAATTTTTAGTTCATTAAATGGTAAAGTGAAAAACTATACAAAGAGAATTAAATGTAACTGTGCAAAACAGTATCTCCTCAATAATTTTAAAAGTAAACCCAGCTCGACTCACACTATATACTACTGCATTACATTTCCACGGGAAATAATTACTCCCATCCTTTTTTAGCAAACCGCAAAAGCTGGGAAAGTAATTAGAAAACGAAAGGAAGTGGGGGTTATCCTAAGACGTATTATGAAGTTTCTTGCACCCCCGGACAGCTTGCAGTTTCCACCCCTGAGGGGCCAAAATGGGGGATGTGAACGTCTGCACTACATCGTTAATTAGAACAGAAACAGATGTTCGCGCGATAAATGTGACAGTGTTTACGAGAGAGAATGTCTCGCTTAAAATACATTTTGGTTATTTTTATGCACTTGGCAACGGGCACTCATCACACAAGAAAATACACTGCAAAGTAATTAAAAATGAAAGCAAAAACGTAATGAAAATAAGGCTGACAGAGATTGCAACTAAGTAAAATAAATTTGGATGAAAGACCTAAGTTGTATTCGAACGTAAATAGGGATACAAGTTTTCAACTTCAAAATTCAGTTCATTTAGGATAATTAGTGGTTATTTTTAAGTTAATTGAACAAATTTTAATTTTGAACAGATAATTTTAAGCTCTGTAAATACCATAAGAATATTTTTATCAAGGCATTGCTTGAAAATATTATTACTGCTTGTGTTCGCACGTAATGCGTAAGTTCTACAACTACTGAAAATTTTTAAAAAAAACTAGAAGCATTTCATTCTCCAAAAATTAGTTTCTTAACAAAATTTTAAATTTTGTGACAAATTTCTAAAACAAAAAAATTATCTTTCAATAAAATTAACTCTACATATTTTAATCACATATGTATAAATAGCAAATGATTTCACAGAGAATAACTTTAATGATTATAAGTAAACTTTTAAATATTAAAAAGGAAGAAATTTTAAATCTATTTTTAACTCCTTAAGACATTTCTAAAAATGTTCAAGCACTTATCATATAAATATCTATTAAGATTATAAAATTAGTTAAAGTAATTTGAAGAAAATCTGCTTGAACTTGAATTAACTAGTAAGAAGTTCATAAAGCTCCCTAGATATTCAAATTTTGTATAAAATTTAATTTTTACTATAAATTAAAGTAAATAACTAAAGTAATATAACTAATTTATATTAAACTGATCAAAAATTAGTTTGATTTAGACTTAATCGAATACTATTTAGTAAAATATTTAAAAGAATTCCAAATCACTGACAAAGAAATTCCTTAAAAATAATTCCTGATGACAATTTTAAATTTCATAAGTAGGTTAGATATAATATTTATAGACATCATTTAAATTTAATTTATAAGTATCAATTAAGAATGTCATCAGATATGAAATCAAGTCACGTGATTCTAAGAAAGCGTCAGTCGAAAGCATCTTTGCATAAGAAACCAACAAAAAAGATGGGAACACCACTCTCGACAGAGTGTTCCACTTCACACACACAGCGAGCGTGTGAAAGGGAAAAATTAAATCCCCAAGAGAAAAAAACAAAAAGATTCCCACAAGAATTATCACATAAATCCACAAACCTGTTTCGGTATGATGATTTCCAAAATGCAGAGGCATAGCTTAGCCAACTACACCGCCTTCAGAAGTTTTGTTAGGAACGATTCCAAGTTTTAGTATCAAAGCAATACAGGAACTCCAGGGTGATGATATAATATTTATATAAGCACTTTTTTTTATTATTTAAATAGATATAGATATTTAATAATTCTTTGTTTATCTTCTTAAATTCGACGGTAGCAAACAACAACACGTAAAAAATTCTCGACAGTTCAACATAGTTTTGCTAAGTTAAGACGGCACAAGTTTTTGTTTCGTATCAAAAGGAGGATAACACACACACACAGTAAGTAAAACACAGTTGGTTATTAGGATGAGTGCCGCTTGCAGGCGCACGGTTTGGCGCCCGATTCCCGACGGGCGGCACGGAGGAAGTTTAGGAACTGTTCCGAACGAGCGGCAGTCCGCCGGACGAATGAAGGCTTTCGGAGTTAGGGGCACTCACCGACGGTGGCGCTGATGACGCGAGGGTGCCTCTTTAGCATGCGGGCGCGCACACACGACGCTCTCAGGAATACGTAGATCTTTGTGCGTGCACGGAGCAATTCGTAGGTGGGTGGTGGGGGTGACGCTCGTCTCGGGGACTGAGGAGGCTCCTCTTGGCATGTTCGATGCGGCTCGGCAGCGAAGCCCGACTGTCAGGAGGGGGGTCTTCGTCCTGTTCTGCATGTGGGGCGATGCAATTAATTCCCCGAGATTGCGTCGTTCTCTTTCGGGGGGCGCTCTTTTGCATCTGCGCAAAGCGGGCGCCGCATTTTATTGGTTCGCAATTATTCCGGACAGTAGCAGGAAATAAGAAGGGAAAAAAAATTCTTCTCGCAAGAAAGGGGAAAAAGCGAAAGTGAAAATATAAAACAAATGAAGAAAAAAATGGGAAAGTAGCGAAAAGGGGAGTTTGACGTTCACCGCATGGGGGCGATGCTGAACAAGGTGTATTTTCTCATTTGACGCCCAAAAACTACGAAAAGAGAGTCTTTTAATTTTCTCTTTTGTTCTGTTTGATTTAGCAGTTTTTTTTTTGTTCTTAATTTCACTTATTATGACATTACTAAATTAATGAATACATTTATTTTATAATATATTTTAAGCAATTTAACGGTATGAAACAAAATCATTTTACATTCCCTTATTTTGGCAATATTTTTTCCCCTTTTTTTACTGCGGATAAATACATAAATAAATATTTAACTTTATGAGAGGAGGAGTAAAATAAAAATAAGTAAATATCACTTAAATATTAAAATCATTAAATGCAAGACAGCTAATTTTAATTGGATTTAGAAAGAGAAGATTTATTGCAATTAATGAACGGCGTTGGTTTTAAATTTATTAATTTCAAAACGATGGAGTTTATTTCTACGTAGCACATTAAAACTGTAACTAAATAAAAAATTTATCACATTTTTTTACACATTTCACAATTTCACACAGGAAGTCAACAAACTATTTATAATGTTCACAATGTCGAAAATTTGTATATGCACGACAACTACATTCATTTGGACCAACTTCAAAACATCTTAATTATTATACTTAAAAAGTCTGAGAAATATTCTATCAAGAAACTTAACATTATTATATCGACGGTATTCGATTTTCTAATCACTTATTGAAAATATATTAATATTTTTTTACCAAAGTTTCTGACAAATACTTATATTATAGATTCTTTAATGGAACGAAATTGAAAATAACGATTTCTTGTCTTAAAATATATTTACTAGATATTCATCATTTTTTTACATTAATACTTTCCAAAGTGCAAAGCTATAATTTATTTAATTTAGAACATTATAATTTGAAACAAATTGCATAAATTACCATTATATGCTATTTTATTTCAAAAATTGTCATGTTTCCAACGAATTACTTTATCGACGTTATAGTTTCCATGTTAAAAATTAAATTCATAAACTAAAGTAGAATCGAATATGTAGTTGACACATTTGACACCAGGTCAGCTATAACACGTGTGCCATCTAATAACAGGTCAAATGGCGCTAATTTAACAACTGAAAACTATTGAAGATTTATTTTAAATATCCACCGATTGGCTCATTTGTCGCTTAACAATCATTTTATTTTTCACGAGGGATAATTAGACAAGAATCTACGGTTTAAAGTAAATTCCGAACCACTACAAACAACCCTGCTCAAGGTGGGATTCGAACTCACCAGCTGTTGAACTGAAGATAAGTACGTTATTCATTCAGCTGCCAGCTAGGATAAATATGCATCACTTTAATTATAGAAACTGCTGCATGGCATATGAACTCCTGTCACTTAGACTTACGAAAAGATTTATTGAAGATAACAGACTACATGTCTTACGGAAAACTTTATGTTCACATGTTAATTTATAAACTCGGAAAACTCTCTGGCACCCATTTCGGTTAATCTGCATGCGAGAAATAAAAAGGCCTTTTGTTTAACGGCCAGCATGAGATCATCCACACCAAAGAACGCAGTACTACAACTAAAGTGCGGTGAGCCTAATACAATTTATGCGTTTATCAAGAACTTGCTGCAAGATTTCCAAGCAATGGACCTTGGCGTAGAATTTTTGAAAACACCATAGTATCTGGTAATTAAAAGTTATTCATTTTTCACACAATATTTTATAGTAAAATTGAGTTGAAAGTTTACGGCACACTATTTGATTTCTGAAAAGAATATTTCATAAATTGTAAGCCATAATCACGGGTTTCAAGGAAGAAATTCAAAAAGAATCCGCTCTCAGAAATACATATTCGAATTTCAATATCCATCTCCAGTTCTCCGTCAGTAGTTAAGAATAAAACATTTTATTAGGATTTACATAGCATTTTATCCCGAAGAGATTTCTCATCATTAGGCCATTAGAGAAAGGGGATTCTTTATCAAACTGAAAAAAACGTCTATTTAACAGCAGCATCCAGGCACGGCCTGATTTCCCGAATAACATACGGAAGTAAAAATTTTCTTTCTAAATCTTCAAGCTCCAAGTCACTAAATTAATTTTTTAGAAGTAGTAAAAAATGTGGTCCATTTCCATTATAATGGGATAACCAAGCGACCAGATAAATATCACAAAAACTTCACTAATAACTAACAAGTAGTGCAATGTGACGTTGCTAAAATAAAAAACAATTAATAGTTGAAAAGTTACTTTGATTTTTCATGAACGTATTTAAAATAAGCTCAATGTATCGTTTGAAATGACTAAAAAAATATTAGTCATATTTTTTTATAACAGAGTGAAGCAGTAAACTGGAGACAATGATTATCGTTCGCCATTCTGAATAATAGCGCTCAGGTTCAATATTTGATTTAGATAAATACTGTTCTTGTTAAAATTTGGTTGTCTGTTGCGTCATTTTGTTGGTATTGAGTGAAAGTTAAGAAAAAATTTGCAGCTATGGATATGACCTTATTACAAAAGAATAATTCAAGATTTATGGGCGGCTAACTGTAACCGGAGAGAAAAAAACACATACTTAAAACAAGCTTTAATACAGCGTTGGAAATCATCCTTCCTCACAGTAACAGTAATTTTTCATAATGTAAATTTATTCCTGTATCGAAACTCGTAGTGCAACACACTTAGTTATAATAAAATTATACATCAAACTGTAAGAAGAAAAGAAAAGAAAAAGAAATGTATTTGTGCGAAAATATAGAGTGAAAATTAACAAACAAGCACACAAAACTTTTATACACAGTTTTCTGCTTAAAAGTAGACCAATAAATAGAGACATTGAAAAACTTAAATGGTAGAATGACAAAAAGTGCACACAGATGTAATTTCAAATGGAATGGATGGCATATCGTCTATAACTAGGACAATGATGATGATAATTCTGAATAACACGCCATTTGATTATGAGTGATGTCACGTACATTATGAACTATGACACAAAGTTAGATTTATTTCCTTCGAATTTCGATGCTAATATAAATGTTATGAATAACTGACATGATGTTTTCGTAATATAAAATTTAAAGAACTTCCAATATACAAGGTTTACCTTTATATTAGAAAGATTGGACTTGCAAGGTAAAAATACAGCGTTTAACGGAATTTCCGAATTTTTTTTCTTTCCATTCAACTCTGGTTTAGGTTTCATTTGCTATTCTACTGCCACTTTTTACACATAAGAACTAATTCAGTTAAAGTACACAGTTTAAAGTATATTCAGAACCACACACACAATGACCTATACTCAGGATAAGATTTGAATTCGCGAACGGCTGAACTGAAGGCAAGAAAATATTTGTCGAACATTCAACCTAAGGGATGGTACCTATGACATCTGAACAATTTGGGAAATGAAATAAATGTTAGCAGCCATTGAAGTTTTCCAACTACATACAAAAATTGATCTAACTTTTTTCCAAGCCAATACCTGATTGTTCGGCTCTTAGTATAAAGTAAATTTACAAATTATTGTCCCATATTGGAATTTCCTTATCTTTCATCGATGATTATAAATAATTTTCCTCTGATTAAATTATTTTTAAAAATAGGAATTAATAGTAAGTTATATAATAACTGATTAATAGCCTATCTTACGTATTCCATAGTAGCTGATTATACACCTCTAGTATAAAATAAATTCACAAATTATCGTCTCATAGTAGAACTAGCATTTCCCTTTTAACGTTTATTTTTAGCTGATTAAATTGCTTTTAATACAACAATAAATGGTAGTTTATGAGAAAATTTAATATTATTGGAATATACAGTAATCAATTGGTATACTGCATGTAATACTGCTATTTAATTACTGCTTTTTCTTTGAATTCGTTTGATTAGTTAAAATTATTCCCATTTTTAGACTTTATTAGCTCATTCAATTCTTTTAAATACTTAAAAACTTCAAAATGTCAAGATTATTTATATCAAGATACTCTTACATTTTATAATTTTTTACATATTTTTAATCACTGAAAAATGACATAGTTCAAATCATTCTTTTGAGTTGGTCTAAGAAGACAATATTTGTCAATATTGTAAATACAACAAATTGACAATAATAATTCTACGGTAATAGTGTGTTAAAAAATTTTAGATACTTGATTAAATGCATTTGGTATAAAATGAATTTCAAGAGCAACAATTCTAGAATCAATTATTAGAACATTAAAATTATAACAAAATTTATTATTATCTACAGCAAACATTGTGAAGTATTTACATAGATTTTGAAATTGTTAACAAATTTAAAATAATTAGCTATAAAATATTTTCAAATTCCTTTCAAGTAACATCAGCCTATCTTTTTAATGCATCTATGAATTTTCATTTTTGAGTAACATCAACGCTTATAAATTTCCTACGCAAAAATTTTAATTTTTAGCAATTTCGAATTTACGTCATTTTCAAGCAATATTAACGTCACACAAATTTTATTTATACATTCCTCCATAGAAATTGTTAGAATACAAATGAATTATTTAATTCTATTAAAACAATTTTGTAAAGACCAAACTTTGTCAAAATTAACTTCTCACTTAATCATTTATTGGATGAAGAAATGAAAGTAAGAGCACATGAGCGGAATAATATAGTAATCCATTCATTATGTCAACAGCATTATTACGAAACAATACAGATATATTTTGAATTATGCTAGCTTATGATACTCATAATAAAAAAAAACTGCTAGTTTATACACTTTTAGACAGTTTACCGCAAACGATATTCTCCATAACACAGCAAAAAGACATATAGTTCATTATTATTCTTTAAATTGTAAAATTCCCAATTAACAAAAAAAAATATTTCCGGTTACTTGAAAATACTTAATATTATCGAGTCTTTCGAACACAGCCTACAATAATTCATTAAATATATCCGAGGTGATAGCTGTCTAGACATTTTTATCGAGAAAAATTCACACAAAGTTCTCAGACGCAGATTAATGCGCAGTTAAACAGAGGTCCTTTTAGTATCGTCTGCTCCAGTTTAAATACCGGCGTTGATGATAAGTGATGAAATGCTTCAAAGGCCGCAGCAGCTAAATTAAGGAAATATTTGTTTTAATTGGACGAACTTCATCACTCGGACTTTTAATTTGGTTGAGTAGAGTTATTCGAGATTTTTTAAAAAAAGTAAAAATACCAGCAGTTTTTCTTTTTTTAATCGAACGGATAATGTATTACGAAAGTTTAGTTCTGAATAATCAATATATTTTTCCTTGTAATTATATACCTTGTAAAATGGGGAATACATGAAGAGATCCTTCGATAACCGAAATGTTCGAAAATGCGTTGTCTTCCAAATATAATTGCTTAGAGTATAGTTAAGTTTAATTATATACTATATAATTCTTATAGCCTATTAAAATTTTATAGTTTTAAGTGCAAAAAAAAAATATTTTTACATCAGATGCAAACCTTACATGACATAAAAAAATTAAGAAAAAATTTAAAACTAAAATTGATACAATTTGTTTTAAAAAATATTTTCTGTACATCTTGTATGCAATCAATTTGCACAGCAACTTATCAGGATAATACGAAACATTTTAGATTATATCCTCATACGCATTTGGGCATAGAGCATTGTATTTTTTTCCACGATCAAGTACACATTTTTTTCAACATCCTTATTTCCAAAACTTCATAACGATCAAAAAGAAGAGCAATTGGGATTAGTCAATGTTTCACAGTCCCAATCAATCCCAACATCTGTAACAATACAAGATACAATCTTAACTTTTCGGTATTAATACCGATATTCATTATTTTTCTCATAAATAAAATATAACTTATTTGCATTAATAAATATATTAATATAATGAATACAAAAAGAAATAATTAAAGAAATGCAAAAATTTTAAAATTTATATTAAATATACTAATTTTATAATCAATTACAGCTTATTAATGAACAGCGTTAGATACATTTTAATTACATCTCCTGAACTCAGAATTTGAAAAGCAATCATCAAAACTCAAAATGTTCCGATTATATATTTTGGTAATATTTTTAAGCTGCTTCCTGTATATTAAAGATGGCCTCATTCTCCTAATATAGATTCCCTTCTTTCATATAATTTAATTAGTTGTGTATATATTAATTTTAAAAATATAATAAATATTAAGTAAGATGGGGAATACCATAAATTTGCGTTCACACATTAATTTCAACTTCGAAGCTCAAAATTTTGACCAAAAATCATCTGAGTCATAACAATTTCAAGAAATATTACAGCATAATTCTTCAAAGTTCAATGTAGATGCTTTTCCTTAAGGTAAAAGATGACATACTTATTGTAATTACCTTTATATTTGATATAGAGGGCTGTTTTTAATATATATATAAATAATAAATCTCTCACTTTCTTTCTTACCTCCTACTAAAATTTAACTTAATATATATACATCGTTTGCTCATAAAATTGAAAGTTATTTTTATTGTAACTTTAATCGTTATAAAAATTACAAATTTTCTAATTTCAACTAAATAAAAAAACAAATTAAAGACTCTAGTAATAAACTTTTTATTAAAACGAAAAATCACCACAAATTAAGAAAAGTTACAAAAAGTATAAATACTCATTAAACGGTTGTAGGAATTTCTTTTATCCACACTCGAATATCTTCTTCGCTAAATTATTCATTTAATTAACTAGTGGAAGTTATTTAAAAACTATTCTCACACAAATGCTAAATTTAAATACCACTCACATTCATATAATGCTATATATTTTTCACACCAGCAGCAGAATTTTTAATTAATTAGAAATTCTACTTAATATTTTATCTACATTTATACGTTTCAACTATGCACAAATATTTTTTTTAAATTAATGACTTAAAAAAATTAGTTAAGAATTTATCCTGTGGAATATTTTGTTCCTTATATATGTTTCCTTTGTGCTCATTTTTTTAAAAATAGGGTATATTAAAAAATATAGGCTTTTCCATTTATATATAATTACATCTTAAGTAGCATAACTTATTTTAACACAACCAAATTAATTTTATATTTTATCTTGGATTCGGTATTTAAATTTTATTTTATATTTGCTAATTTAATGGATATAAAATTTTTTTTTAACACAATGCGAATTTCTAAGCATTTGTAAACTTTTCATACGCAAATGGAATGAATTCGATGCAATAATGGAAAACAACTCAAGGGAATTATTTAACTAATTTTACTTGAGATTGTTTTAACAGAGAAAATTTTTACGAGTTCTGATAATATATTTCACAGATAAAAAAAAAAGAAAAAGTATTAAAAACTATTTTTGATGATTTATTTTACATACTCGCGTCAGCTTTCTGTTAAACTTAAATATTTATCTCCTGTGTCTTAGAAATATTGCATACATATTATTTTTTGCAATATTCAAGAGAGTAGCCGCGAAACTTCTATATTTAAACAAAGAAAAAAAATTATGTACTTTCTTTTTGAAACTTAATTTCATTTGGAAATTAATACAAATGAAAAATTTTATGTCAAAAGAATGAACTTTTTATTACAATTGATAACTTCTAATTATTTTAAAGATATGCCAAAGTGCTAATTTCCACAATAATTAAACAAACAAGCATGTTTAAGTGTGACGTTATTACTCCAAAAGTAACGAATTAACAAATTATCTACAAAGTTATTCATAAAATGCATTAAAATGTTTTAAAAAAGTGCTTCACACACATCTTTCACGCAATCATTCAACTATTTTATTTTAAAAAGGCTATTAATATATCAAATAATAATGAAATATAGCAAATGCGCTAAATTTCATAGCAGCGAAAATTACCCGTTATATCCCATTCTTAGAATTCAATACTCATCTTTTAATAACAAGGTACTATTCACAAACGATGAATCACTCTCAAAATCCCAAAAAGTTTTATCACAAGATATAAAAAAAACCTGTTATCACAGTAAAATGCTTTTACATTCCAAAGGAAGAAATTGCCGAGGAATATGAATAAAAAATGGCCGAAATCAATTATTAGGAAACACTAATCTTATTGACGATGCTTAGAAAACACACTCAGACAGGATATTCATTAAACGGTCAATTTTTTTCGAAGAAAACTACCATACACCTGCACAATACTTTAGCAGCTGGTAAATGATCCAACAATCAGTTGAGTAACTGTTTTCGCAACTGGTTAGTTTAATAATAAGCCGTGTAATTATTTCGTAATTACCTTTTTTCGGAATAGAAAGAAATGATGTGATCACGTGAAGTCAGTTCTAAATGTATTTATCATCAATTTCGCATTTTGCGACACTTCAACTAACGCGATTTTTTTAAATTGTTTTACGTGGACACAAACACAATGCAATCCATTTCAACGTTTATTAAGGAATAAGATGAAATATTAGGCAGTAGTTTTGAAGTTTCCTTAAGTGGAAATGCGTTGAAAAGTGTTAAAGAAGTGGTAAAGAAATGATCAACAATCGTCGCTTTTTCATATGTGAGTTGTATAGGAACAGAAACAAGGATAATAAAATTGATTTTCATATTAATAAATTTGCGATTTTATAAAGATGCGCGTAGGAAAATTGACACTGTTTTTATGCTTTCATGTTTTATTATTAAAATATTTTGGATTATTATAATGCATTCCTTATCTTTTCTGCATTCTGAGTTTTTTTTAATTGTACCTCATTACAAAGGGGTGCCTTTTATTATACAATGTTATTTCATTTTGGTCAAAAAATTTTATACGATAAAAAATAAAGCTTTTTGTTATTAACTTCAAATATAATAATGTTAGATAAAATCAAATTTATACATGCATAATACAGACGATTTGATTGGATATTGTCGTTCTACATTTTGAATACGAGGAAAATTCGTTAGCAAAAACCAATAGACACGCAAATTGAATTTTTAAATATTGAATACGCCTTTTAATTTATAATTCAGAAAAAAAATTGTTAATCCATTTTTGAGAAGGTGCTCTTTTGCGCACCTTCTGAAGGTGTGCGATTTCTTTTAAGAATCCTTTCACATTGTATACTAAGATCATAAACAAGCTTTCAGCATCAACTATTTTGCATTGGTTAATAAAATTTGAAATTAAGCCGCTATTTCCATATATAATTGAACTGGAAGTTGTTATGCTTCAAGTTCGCAGAGTTTGATTTTTTTCAAGCTTAAATTGGTGCAATAGGGATATTCAATCAGCAAGAGTGTAATGGTAAATAGCTATTACATTTCTAAAAATGTTACACAAAAGTAAAGACAATTGTTTCAAAATGGAGAAACGAACAATTTTTTAGATTATTAGCTCTATTTGAAATTTCAGTTTTAAACACAATATTCAATTTAAGCAGTTTGGTAAAAAATTCACTGGGTCAGGTCAGTTCTGATGAATATATTTTGATACTAAACTAAATATTAATTATTTCTAAACATTTTACAATATCATTGGAGAAACAAGAATAACAAAAATACACTTTCTTAAGGCACAAATTTAAGTGGAAGTAAAAGAAAAGTGTTTATAAGATAGTGTGAGTTAAGTAAGCAGGGGACGTTGAAAAATATGTTAATACAGCGAAGAAGTGAGTTTGAAAAATATGTTAACAAAGTTAAGAGATAAGATACAAAAAAAAAAAATAATAATAATAATAACAGATTTGTAACCAACATAAATTATTGTAACAGATTATCCAGGCTTGGAATACCTAACATAAAAAGTTGCTGTTTCGATTGGTTGGTGTGTGTAGAAATCAGACAAAAGTCAAATTGCTTCCGACTTTTCAGTTTGTAAATAAATTTTTGGAGATTGTTCAAAACTTTTACAAACATCTACTTTAGTACGTGGTTTCAAAAGTACTATTTAGTTATGAAATTATTAAAGAAGATATACAAAGAGTTCTTGACAAGTTATTTAAAAAATTAATATACTATCTATGTAGATCACATAACCAATTTTGCGAATATAACCAAGTGTCTAAGTTAGGTGCAAAAATCTTACTTAAATTTTTGATAAATGATGATAATATTAATTAATGTTATATATGGTAATATTAATTATGATATATAATTATTTTAATTGATATCGAATTTTATTAAAACATTTTTATCAGGACAAAGAAGTGCAAAAAATTACCAGTATTAAAAACAGAACGAAGTTTTAAATTAAAACTGTGTTTAAAAATTAAAAAAAAAACTTTTCACAGAAAAAAAAAACATTAAATATTTAAAAACGAACAAGCCTGCTATTACTACCATGTTTTTAAAAACACATATAACGTTTAACTTAATATTTTTCATGCACCTTCTACAAAGATTTCTCTAATTTTAGTGGAAATGTGTTAATTAAGAATACCTTTAAAAATATGGTATAATAATTTATTTTTATACCATAGGAAATAAATCAAGATTGTAAACAATGAACAATTAAATGATATCATTTTTGGGGAATGATACATAAAAATAAAACTGCCTTGAAATGCAACCGGATTTCCTGAACAATTGAAATTATTAATAACTCTTTTAATTCTTTTTATCATTTAATATTTCGTATTTATCAAGTAATAAAATTTTGTGATCTTGTGAAGGATTTCTTGCGTCAAATGTCCGTTTGGCGATAAAACTCGGGAAGTAATAATTTATCACACAATGATATTTTGAAATAAATGGTGGCGGCAATAGTGCAGTTTGCGCTTCCAAGTTGTTCACAGTTTGGAACTTTACCGTTTATATTGTCATCATGCGTTATACATAAACACATGCATACACTTTGGGAAAAAAAAAGGAAAGAAAACGAACCCACATTCACGAATAACATGACTATGAGAACATGGAATTATATATAACAACAATTAATTACATAAAAATGTAAGTTCAACAAATATTGAAAGATATTTCCAGCAGATGTTTTCACAGGATGTGCGTGTCACTGATCAAACAACGACACTGCACAGATTCGAAAGTGTTGTTACTCAAATTTACATGCCACCGCCTATCAGTGTTATTTTAGATGTAGTTACACACCTTCGCGTAACTGCGGGTATTTAGCTCACAGAGCAAACCAAATATTCGCGCATATAAGAAACGTGTAGGCGCAGCAAAATAATTCCCTACAGAATAACCTGAAACTATTAAAACAAGCCACTCCTGAAAATAAACTTATCCGAATATGTACAAATATTATAATTTTTTTATCCTTAATTTTAAAAAAATATTATTTTAATTGGATTATGTAATTGTAATCAGAAAAAAATCGGATTTCCATGTTTTTGCATTCATTAAGTTGATCAGACATACATAAGTTGTTCCCTATTCTTTTTTAAATCTAGATGAGATAAAATCTGATCTGTGTAAAATTTAAATGCTTTTTCTAAGTAAGTTAATAAAAGTTTGAGATGTGGAGGGTGGCAAGTCTCAAAAATATTGATTTTCCAATAAATGCGTTTGAAATTAAAAGTAAGAAAAAAATAATAAAGAAAATAAAAATTAAACTGAAACTGAAGTTTAAAGCAACAAAAATTTTCATTTAAAAAATTTAAAATATTCATATTAAAAATTTATTTAGATTAATAAGAAAAATACTTCTTAATACATATGTTTATTTTATACAAAAAGTTAAATTTTGCTTGTTTAGACAAGAAGGTAGTTTTAGCATTAATTAATATATGTCAATAGGAAGAAAATAAATGTTCCAATTATATAACAATGAAAATGTTTTTTAATTCAGTTCATAAACTTTTTTTCAGTAAATTCATAAAAAAGTCTTTTATTTAACATTTTTCTTTTTAATGTATATGATGTATGAGGTTAATAAAAATAAAGTTAAATTTGAAAGAAAATAAATTCAAATTTTAAAAAAATCACGCAGAATAGGCATTATTAATGGCTAGTCCATTTCACATATAATATACGAAACAAAAAAATTTAAAATATAATAAATAAAAAAATTTAAATATTAAAAAAAAACAAATTTATATATTGGTTCTCCTTTAAATAATTTAGTATAAATTTTAAAATTATTTCTTTAAGATAAAGGAATTCATGAAAACGTACATTTACTATAGATATAAATATATGATGAAAAATCTTTATTTTCCTTTTCTATGAATTTTTAAGTTAAGCGTCATAAATTTATAATATTTTTTCTTATTACTGCAATTAAACATTAAAAGAATAGTAAATAATTAATAAGCTGAATTAATCATTTTCAGAACACAGCGAAGCGAACTTTTTTCAGATGCGTGAACCGCGTAAAACACCATAAATTTCCTTTAAAAAAATTAATTTTTTGTCTCAAAATTTTTTTACGAAAGTTATGAAAAGATTTTACAAAGTAAAACGTATATAAATAAATTAACTTACCAATTCATCAACAGACAAAATAACGATAAACGGGATCATCTTGAAAATTCCAAAGAGAAGAACTATACATATCGTCAAAAAAATTTTTTTCAATATAAATAACTGCAGATGATTTCAATATTCAAAGAATTTCATTAATCTGTCAAATATATAATCCATGTATTTTATTTTATCTTCAAAAACACGATAATAATAACAGTATTCACTTCTTGAAATAATTCATAAAATTTATGCAAACGATAATTAAAAAAAAGTTCTTTGTTTACATTGAAAACTGTTGCCAATTTCGAAAAGTCAAATAAAATAAATAAATTAAAAGCGGTCCAAATTAAATTAGGTCTGATCGTCCCACGGTGGCGCCGTGCAGCATTGACAACAATAATAATCCGTTCGCACCTCTTCTGGGCGAGCGCGCCTTTGCCATTGTTGATGTACCGGCGCCCGATTAGCAAACAGCGCACCAAGCGAAAGGTGCGCTTCTTTTCCTATGCGAGGCAGTTATGACAAACTGACACCTTTATGAAATCCGGACTAGGGCCGCCATCTATTGTCTAAAAGGGAGACCGAAACTAGCGCATGTCCAATGCATGCACACGAGACGTTAAGTGGCTAGTGTGGGGGTGAGGTGTAGGTGACTGACTCTTGGCGCTGCTTTACGGCGGCCAACATTAAAATACAATTTCTTTTCTCGCCATGATGATATATTTTAAACTCTACTTTTTTGACTACGACGACCCCATCAAACAGGAGATTTATCAACTTTTCATTATTATTTTACTATGGTCACGAAGTATTCATTTTGTTTTACATAATTCTGCATTTTGAAAAATATAAACTGTATCTTTATTTTTATGTTTTAATTAATAAATAATTATGAATATGAACATTTAAAAGAACTCCAATTGAATAGTTATATAATTTAATGTAATAGTAGAAATTATATATATATATATATATATATATATATATATATATATATATATATATATATATATATATATATATATATATATATATATATAAACAAGTTTCCCCTTTAACTAAGTATAATTAAATAATTACTATGATTAAATAAAACGTTAAATTAAATTCATTTTAGTAAACAACATAAATATAGTATTTAGATATATTTGCAAATTAAATTTACGTAAACTTTGTTTCAGCAATCTCATTTAAAGGGAAAATTTGGTAATGACGGTGAAAACGTAATTTGTTTGCAGTACAAAAGTTTAATCACAATTGTATTATATATTAACTTAAATTTTTGTGTAATTTATTTAATACAATAAAGATTAATAATACAAGCTTGAAATATTAAGGTGAATATTGTCTCAACAGATTAAATTAGAAATATATAACAACAGAACCCTGATGTTTATATATCGAAACCAAAAAATTACTTATTCTTTTATGTATAAGTAAATTATAAAGGTAATAACAAAAATCTGAAGAAAAAAAAATTAACGTTTACCACAGCATAACTAGACAGCAGGTTTGAACGCATAAAATAGCTTTCACACTTATTTTTTGTTTAATTTTTAGGAACTAACGTAGAAATCTTATCATTAAAAGTTATCTCACATTAATTAACTAATTAAATGTTTTTATAGTAAAAAACTAACTATCATAAATGAAAAATATGCCTTAATATAATATATAGCTTGATAACAAAATAATTTATTTAGCATGGCAACTTTACCCTAGATTTAAATAACAAATGCAAATATCTAAACAGAAAAAATATATTTACTCTAACTATAATTATTATAGCAACATGGCTTAATCAATATATAAATTACTATTAATTCATTATCAACTAAATTATTTTTGTTCTCAAGTAGAGATTATGGTGCAATAAAACAGCGAGATAATTACAACACACGTTTACCGACAGTAAAAATTATATAAACACAAATATTTCGAAGTAATAACTAACATTTACAATTTGTTGTATCTTCTACAATTAAAGGTGTGGAAAATATTTATTTATTACCAAACAATATAATAAATACATCTTTAAGTATGCAATATACATTGAATTTCACAATATAAAATTATGAAATATGTATACACAGTTTTATGAGAAACGAGATCTTTTCAAAGTCATGATTGAATAGGCAGCTGAAAGTGCACATACATTCGGAATTCCCCCCTAATTCGAAGGGAATAAGGTCCCCTGATGAGATCAGTAGGAATTCCCTTTTTTCAACAAATAATTTTCCATCCGCCATTCACCATTCTTCGGTGTTTATTGGTGGCAAAACGCAGGGAAAAGAATGGACACGCTTGTCGCCTAGTTAAAAAGAAAACGATTTCTCTGATGCCCAGGTGTTGCAGAAGTGAAATGAAATAAATAAAAACATAAATGAAGGAAAGAAAACAAGGACAGAGTGTAGGGAGAATCAAGTTGGACAGGAACAAACCCATTCTTTAACCAAACAGCGGTAACCCCTGGTCGTACTAGCATCAAGATCTTGGTGTGAATGGAAGACTCATCCATCCTTCCAGACAAAGGTCAAGGGTCCAGCCATTTCGGAGTGCATGACCCTCTCGGATTATTCGGGAGAAGGAGTTCTGGAGGGGGTTCCTGTGTTTACCCTTTAAAAGCGAACGGCTGGCGTTTGTTATTTATTTATTTTTTTACTTCAGCTCCGTCTCTTTGAGAATTCATTTACAGCAACATGAGCGAAATTCGATTGGTGGAATGCGACAAACGAAGTGTTATAATGGAACGAAATAGAAAGAGAACGTGATATACGAGTTTGCTGAAGGTGAGGTTGATATTTTTTTTGACCAACAAATTTCTTTTCAACGATAGTAAGATTTATTGTTGGAAATGGTGCATAAAAAGTCCTTAGTCAAATCCCTCTAAGGAGTGGGCAATAAAACCCGTCTTTTTTTAAAACAAGAATATGTGTGGTGTAACTAGTTTCTAGGCATTCAAAATTTATTTACCACACATCAAAATGGTAGGTAAACGAACTTGCCGAAAAACGTAATGAAATCATAATATTCCAATGTATTGCACAAATGATTTTTCTGACAGAATAATTATACAAATGAACAAAATATGCAACTTTAAACTAAATTATTATAATTTTGACAGTAAATGTTTCGTTATATTTAATGCTATTAATTTGTGAGAAATCTGTTTTACATATTGCCATGATATCTTGTTTTCATGCATATAAAATATTTTAATAAATGAATATTTTCCGAAATGTTTTTAATAAATAAGTTTTGGAAATAATTAATTTCTCATTGTTTTAAGCAGTACGCTTATTAAGAAAAAGAAAAACAGTTCTTATTTAAATTGATGAACTGAATGTAAAATATTCAAAAACAGTTTATGTTACTTCTCAACCATTATTCTTCAGAGGAAGATACACACACTCTACGGTACGACTTAGTCCAGTTAAATGAACACGTGGTTTTGTTTTCGAGGAGAAATGCACCACACTTTTTCTTTATTATTACAAGGCCACATTCTGTCTGTGATGGGAAGAAACAAAAAATAAAGGAAAAAGGTAGAAAAAAAAAGAAGCATTATGGGAAGACAGCAGCAGAGCAAAAATAGGATGAAGTCACGTGACTGAATGTGTGTGAGAGAGATTCTGTTTGTAGGGGTTTTGACCGCTGTCCACTAGCCGATATCGACTAGACCGCTCGCTCTCTTTCATTTTTTTCCCTTTGGTCTACTACATCCTAGTAACCTTGACCCAGAGAAAAAGAGAGGACTATTTTCCTCCCACTTTCTCCTACAGATTCCATTCACAAGGCTGGCTGGATGGAGTAAAGAAACTAAGAAGAAAAAAAAAATAGGCTACAGATTTTTCCAACGCAAGATCCCTATTTATTTTCTTTCATTCTTTCTTTTTTTTATCAGTTTCGTTCCGTAAGGCTTCACTAAGCTTTACGAGAAACTTCCCATAGCTTTACACTATTCATTGAAACAAATCGGTTCTTCCTCGATGAGCTAATTGAAAAATAACAGCGACATGTGAAGTTTTCATTGGCCAACGAAAATAAGATTCTAAGAAATGTCAAATATTTATGTTTTAATATACAAATACTCCTAATTTCGTGGAAATATTTATCTGTTAAAATTTAAATAATGTAAACTAAAACGAACGATTAATTCTAAAATCTAAATATAAATATTAATTTGTTTCTAATTTTTCAGTAAATTTGTGTAAATATTTGGAAGTACTTTTAATTTTTATAATTCGCAAAAATGCGACTTTTTACTATCAATTATTAATTACTATATTTTTAACAGCTTATTTACTCTAAGTAGCATTAATTTGAAAAGAAAAATTTTTAATTTTACCATACAATGAAAAAAAATTGAAACTTTGCCATTATAAAAAACTTTTAAGAAAAAAAAACTCTTATAAGATTTTAAATTTTTCATTAATATCTTCATCCTTTATAAAATTTTAAATTTTCTAACGATTAAAAAAATTGGTATATTAGTATAAAAATAACAAGTTTTAAGGCACTTCAAATTATCTACTTCACAAATGCAATTTTAACTAATTGAGTACCTTGAAAATAAGAAATAAAAGTAATATTTTTAATAAAAAAGTGAGAAACATTTTGTTTTCTTCAAAAGTTTAAAAAGTACAGAATTCCTCCAACAGAGGGCAGAAGAATGCAGAATTTAAAAATTAAAGTTTCGAAAGTGTTTTAAAATAAGCTGAATGCATTTGGAATTTATGAAGGTATCATAACTGGCATAGTAAAATCATATATACGAAGAATTTACAGCAAACCATGATCAAAGCAGTAGGAATTATTTTGTTTGAAGACAGACTTTTGTTTTTAATCGAACGCATATCCTCATCCATTGATTAATAAAGAATAAAAAAATCAATGCCTTGTATTTTTTCATTCCACCAGAGGCCGCTACATACTTTAGAAAACAGAAAGGATCGATATCACGTGAAAATACTTTTTAACGGCATGAAACACTGCGCATGCACGCTTTTGGGGTGAGAGGTGTGGACGCTCTTTGCAAAAAAGTATAACCTCCATCCGCGAATACCAAGATGGAGATGCGGAGAGGATTTGGGATCAGCTCTTTCGGACCCATCAGATCACTCCAAAGTTTGGGAGGCATGCGCAGAAGTCACGTTAACCAGGTCGATCAGCTGCGCGCCAACAGGGTTTCAGCGCTTTTTAAACACCTGTTTGACTGCTTTTACGAAGAAACTTTTTGAACAAAGAAAATTTTTCAATAAAAATAAATGGTTTATTTTAGAAATTGTAAAAACAGAATTCGAATGTTTGCTGTGTACTTTTTAAAAAAAATAAAATTAATTACATTGAGGATCATTAATTTTCCTTTTCATTACGAATCTGTAAGATTAAAAGAAAATATATGCTAATAAAGAATGCAGCAGAGTAAAACAAAAATGAATGTTATTAGTTTCAGATAATTACAAATAATGTATCAAATAAAGTTTCCAAACGATAAATAAAGAGTTTTTTTTAATTAACTCGAATGCCATTAAAAGAAATATTATGTCAGCATAGAAATTTAATCAAAGCTTCGAAATTTCGTTGCAATAGATTATTTCACTGTAAATATTGTCTAAAAGAAAATTTCAATAGGATTTTGGAAAATGTTCCATTATACTGCAATTTTTGTGGATGTCATAGAAAGTTAACTGTCACCTCGAATAAAATTTTTATATTTATATTCCAAAATTTTGGTGATCGAAACCTCAAACTTATTAGCAATTAAGTTTTACTGACATAAATGTCATATATTCAAAACTACAAACAAGTAAACAAATGATGAATGAGCGATTCAAAATATTAATTTATAGAACACTTTTTTTATGGAACTTTTTCGAGTGCTAAATACTTATTTCAAATCAATTATTTTTTTAAAAACTAAAGGAAAAATTTAATCTTCTTTTAAAATGCTAGTTTACAAACGAAATATTTTCATTTTTGCTCTCAAAAGTAAAATAGAAAACCAAAAATTAAATGCATTTAGTTAATAAAACAAATTGAAATTCTCATAGAAGAATTTTATAAAATCTTTAATTTTATTTAATTTTATTGATTCAATTATGTTTTATAATGAAATTGTACATCTAAACATCCCACCAATCACTTTTAAATAAAAATATATTCCTGTCAATCAGTTTTCGATAATTATCACATAGAGACCAGGGCAAAAATGTCATTTGAAAACAAACATGTGAAAGAAAATGTGAAACAATAATTATATTACTATTTACATATATTTGATTTTCATATACAATATCGAAAACTTCTAAAATTAGCATTAATTAAAAAATTATTGTTTTGTTTAAAAAATTGCAAGCTAATAAAAAACTGAAATAAAAACATGCCACCAGCTGCAAAAAGTTCTTAAATTTAAACTTGTTTATATTTTCACAGAGAATCAGCTAAAAGTCTTCCTTAGACTTATTGATCACATAATCGTAGAAATTTCTATCTACATTTTAACAACAATTTTTATAATCATTCATTTGCAAGTTAAAGTACATTGTTGCAATTCAATTATTTATTAATCATCACTTGGTAATAATTGAAAGCTAGAATCTATTCATTGTTGTTAAGACGTAATTTTATAGTACGTATAAGTCAAATTATAAAAACTCAACATATTTAAATAGAAAAAAAAACATATTTACAATCAATCGGAACAAAACAGTCAGAAAATATATTTTGATGTCGATGAAAAAGAAACTGAACAAAAACATCTTTTTTAGTAAATCAAAACGTTCGTTTTTAAAAAAGGCAACTAATTATTAATAACTATCTCTCTATGAAGTTTCTGAACAATTAATAAATGAGCCAATGCATTTGTAAAATTTGATGGAAATCGTTCTTTCGATTTAAAGATTAAAATATTTATTCTAAATTTCTCTCAAAGATCATTCAGTGTAGAAGATGGACACTTTGCTGGAAAGAAACACTGATTTTAGTTGCAAAGTTAGTTAAATACTAGCTTCAAAAATGGGTAAATTAAGATATTCATCATTATTCAAGATATGTATACACTACTAAAACACAATAGAGTGCAAAATCTTAGCACAAGTTTGATGTTTAAGTGGTTAAATCCTATAAATCATTTGTAAAAACCAGATAAATTAAAAAATGAAATTAATCAGTATTAAATGAAAAACATTATGTTAAAGATACGAATTTAAAATAGAAAACAAATAACATTTTCCCATAATTAATGCAAATAAATTTCGCTTCTCTTGAAAAATTGGTCGAAAGTAATTTATCTGGTTTTCAAACTGAACTTTTAAGTTAAATCGATTCTTTTTAATGTGATCTTACATAATCTAAGATAAATTATTCCTTTTTGAAGATATTTTTCTTTATTAAGAGCTGTGAAAATACGTAAAAAAATTATAATAGCATAATTATAGCAGTAAAAAATAAAACAGCGAAGTAATTACTATAGCTTAGGTAGAGAAGTTGGCTGATTACAGAAGTTTCCTAAACTTTTAATATTCTTAACTTTTCCGAGTATTCTAATAATAAATGAATTCGATTTTTGTTGTTTATACTTTGAGGAAAGTATTGAATGAGTTCACGAGAGTTAAAATTTAAACTCGTTCAAATGCTCATTTGAACTTAATTTGAATCATCTACACTAAATTCAACTAAAAAAAAAAAAAACACTTAAAGCTTAATTAGAAGAGTTATATTCATACAACTTTTCTTCAAAATTTTTAAATGAATACTTAATTCGCAGAATAAGAAATAATACGCAGCAAAAAATAACTAAGTAGTAATTTCCCGCACGAATGAACAAAAATGAAAATGCCAGTTTCCTGGAAAAGCAAAGTAATCGTTAAATAATTTCAAAGAGAGTTAAATTGAAGATACACAAACATTAAAAAAATAGTGTCTGTCTTACAAAAAAAAAAAAAAAAAAAAAGAAAGAAAGACGTAGACGAAACTGTCACCATCCGCCTCCAACATCTACTTAAAAGATGAGAAACGAGTTGGCACGATTTCTATTATTTTGCACAATTGTCCTTAGGCATGCTTAAGGTGAACGTCCAAAAAGATGGTAATTATTCTTATTTAAAGTGGGGGAGGGGTGAACAGTCAAGAATTCGAAATCTGTAAACGAATCCAATTGCACTCCTAATGAGTAAATGTTTTGGCGATGAAAAAGAAAGAAAATAAGCTAAAACAAAGAGAATGACATTTCATTAAATGAAAGTTAAGGCTTGGAATCATGCATGCAGATCGGTCACGGAGCAATGTTGTTCTTCGAACATAGTCAATGGAACGCCCTAAACAACAAGGTTGCCGATCACGTACAATGAATGCATAAGGAATGTTTCCAACGCCAAAAGTTATCGCCAAATCTTAAACAAAAACTATGAATTCTTTTGCAATATTTTTCTTCTTCTTTTCACGAATTCTAAGCGTAAATACATATGGCTTCAAGCACATTCGGAGAGTTATGTTTAAATACAAGCATTTGTTTCTACACATGCATTTCATTAGAGGAATTTTAAACAATCTAAACCTGAATGTTTCTGTTTTTTTTTAAAGTACTATTATAACAATAACATGTTCGTTAGTTAAAATTAAAGCTTTTTATTTAAACCTTATGAAAGTTATATTCTGTTTGATTAAAGAAAATTCAAACATGCACGACTTCCAAATAATTATAAATCAATATGTACATACTGGTTCAGATATAATGTAATAAGATTTAATAATTTTTTATTAATTACGTACAAGTGAGTTATTTTCATTTCTTAACATTAGTAATTAACAACAATAAGCCACTTTAGAACGGAGTGTGGCAACCAAGAAATATGTAACAGACTTTAAAGACCCAGTATAGAGGGAAATAATAAAACATTACACAAATAAGCGATTCAAATTGCTCTCTGTGCAACAAGCATTATGTTCTTCGGAATAGAAGGTCAGAAGTTTGATTCCCACCTCTGTTGCACAACAGAAGATTGATGTTGTGTCTGTGTTTCCTAAATTCTGATCTACCAGGATGGGTACTTGAGAATTTATGAATTTTCACTCCTGTGACACTTCAGTAAGGCGTTGAACTTGTATTTGTAAATGTTTCGTAATAGATTTTAATTTTTTTATCTGTCTATCAGGCGGCGACGAAAACATTAAAGTCAATTAGGACTTTTAATCACATGAACTACAAAGTATTTTTAAAGCGAATTTTATAACTATATACCAATTTGACAGTTACGTTTTTCATATAAAATTATTTTTTAAGCATTTTTAATATGCACATATGTTTGGGATTTACAGTCCCAAAAGTAAAAGAATTTTGTTCGTGCAATATGAAAACAGCACAATATACTTTTTTGTGAGATAATATAATGACTGAATATTTAATAAAGAGAGAGAAAAATCTCTCTCTACAAGAATTGCTGTTAGAAATCTTTTCTAACTCAAAAGCATTGGATAATCTACAATTAAATGAAAACTATAAGTTAATGAAAAATTTATATTAATTAATGTGAATTATATTATTAGACTTGTCACTATGTAATCTTTGATATTTGAAATATAATTTGGAGGAAATTTTTGACAGATGTTTCGGAAATATTAGCAAATCCTTCATGCATATATTGCTATGAAACCAAATCATTTCTTACCAGCAAAATCAATCTTATTCAAAATCATTACAAAATAAGGAAGAAATAAAATTTAATAGTAAATTAAGTGAAGGAATTTATACATGCATAAATATCAAAATGAGTTAAATTTTGCTTTAAAAAATTAAACTCTGGCTTATAACTAAAATTTTCTGTAGAATTAGGAGTTATTTGCCAAGCTTGGAAAAATATATTGTAATCCCAATATAAATTTAATTTTTTTTCATCATATCTATGTTACGGTATTGAATGGTAAACATTTATTCTTGTTGATTTCGAAAATAAAAAAAAAAATCACATGGAACAAGAAAGTATTAAATTTCCATAATAACGAATTCCCTCGGTATTTATAGTTCAACGAATAAATCAATATCTGCAACCTTTCTACACGAAGAAATGAAAGCTTTTTACAGGCAAGACCAATTTGAAACCTATTTCCACTCTCTTAGTCCAATGCCCTGTAAAAAAATTTTTTTCTAACTTCTTCCACCCACTCGAAGTTGAAATTTATCCCCGGTAAGGTAGAGCTCTAACTTTATCACCATGGAACTTCAGAAGAACTGTATCTGCCACGGCGATAAATAGGGAATTCCTTTCTCCCAGGGACTTGTAGAGGAAACGCTGTGTTTACATAAAGTCTGATAATCTCCCCCTTTTTCTCCCCTGACGAGATATGCGAGGTGGGGGTGAACTGTCAGTGAAGTATGGACCTTGCACGTGCAAAGAGGACAACTCATTGGCGGGACATGGAAACTATGTTAAAATCTCCCCCGCCCTATTTTTTTCTACTGGTATGGCTCTGAATCTCCCATCTAAGGATTTTTTATCCCCTTGTTTTTCATGATTTGATGGAATGCAGTTGTTCTTGAAGTGAAGAATTTTTTTCCTCCGTGTGAAATTTCTGGTTGAGTGTTGATTCTAAAATGCTTCTTTGTACCACTTGATGATTATTCATTAGATTAACAAGCATTGATCGCGTTGGGATTACAGTAGCAGCAGCAATGGCACTTATTTTCTTTAAATTAAGTTCCCAAATGGCATTTGGAAGATATTATGACAATATACCTGTATAAATCAATATCCTCTGATTGATTGCTAAAATAACATTAAGCGTTCTGAGAAAAGGAGATAATGGAGTTGGTTATTTCTTTTAATCTGGTACACATTTTAACAAGAAAGGTGAAAAAATGTAAGGAAAGAATGTTTCAACATATTTTTTTTTCAGCTTTACACTGTCTGGTTTAAAACAGTAATCTCATAAAATTCGGATTAGCAATTTTTATCACCAATACGAAGTTTAATTCGCAATGCTGATTATTCATCGCATACTGCTTCTTTTAAACAACAAAAGATATACCATGTGAAGTATTTTTAAACACTATTTACAAGCAATTAAAATTAGTTAATTACAATGAATAAAAGAAGTTCATTGTAGCATCATTTTCTAATTTTAGATAACGAAGTGTTCTTTAATTGATTTTTTTTTCCGTTTATAACTCGTATGCTATTTTGGAGACTTTTTCCACTAAATTTTCTTATTTCGATATTATTCTGCAAAGTCTTGCCGAAAAAATGGCCGTGATTGGATATTAAAGAATATAAACTCCCCGAGTCATAAACACAGTCAGTCAAGAACTATGAGTTAGTATAGCAAATGATAAAAAGTTACTTGTTTCTTTACATTGACAAAAATAACAATTATAAGGTTGAAAATAAAACTAGAAATATTTGATTAAATCAAAATCCTCGCTGCATTTTAATATTTATTTAAATTAATTTGTAAGAGTCATCTTACGAAACTTGAAATAAAAAAATGATAAAAATGATTTTTTTTTTTTTAGATTTAATAATCAGTTGAAGGAAGATACACAACGGAAAATCAATTTTCGTAATTATTTTTCATAATAATTTTTGAATACATTTCTCTTTCACAGCACAAAATATTTCCGCTTTATAAAATTTTTGAGTGATTTAACACTTTTTATCCATGTTTTTTAAGCGTTTTAAATTCATTTGTAAGTGCGTCGTTTCACTTTTCAGTCAAAAGAAAAACATTCGACTAGGAAAACGATGGGAAAGTACTTTTGAATAAGAGAATGCTAAGTGGATAAGATACACACACTTGAAGACGACAGCTAACACTTATCTTATGTTCCTTTCTGTCTACTTTCTGTATGTACTACAGCTAAGCTCCTTTCTACAGTTTAACAAACAGGAAAAAAATAAGAGGTTTAAAGTAGAGTTTATAATTTATAAACTATTCAAAATATACTTACTTTATGCAAAACACAGAAAAAAATATCATTGCAAGGAAATATAATCGAGCAATAACGATTTTAATAGCAAATAAAATACAAAAGGCGATACAAAAATAAAACATTGCTTTAACAAGTCATTAAAAAAGTAAGTGATTTGATATAGAGACCGAAAAGTATCAACTCAAGTAATTTCTTACTTCATAAGTATTTCTTTTTGTTCTAATTCGAAATAGAAAAATAAACACAATAGTTAATAGAAAAATCAGTTAATTAGGAACATTAAAAGTGATTCTTCATTAATTTAACAAGGTTATTTGCTTTTTCATTTTCAATGTCAAACGAAAAAGTTAGATATTAATATTTCTTTTTTTCTTCTTGATTTTCTGTTCATAATAAAATGAAATAATAAAAGAAAACTACGTCAATCGAAAATGTGTGTTTTATATTCTTCCACAGCATTAGACAATGATCTAGAACAATCCACATAATGCAGCGGTAAAACTTTCTAATTTAGAAAAAGCACAAAATAATAATAGAAAGACCGACAACTGAGATGACAATTTCTTATCCAATTTTCATATTACATCACATTTAAAACTTATGAGTAACAAATATTTAATACCGCTTAGCTCTTTCAAGCTATTGAACCATGATGTTTAACTGTCTTTAGAGATCACATTAATCACGGCTAAAGTTCCTACGAATAAATTGCATAATTTTTTTTATTAGTTTGGGAATTATTTTATTTTTTTGTAAGTAGAAAAATTTATGAAAAAAACCACGCACGAATAAATTGAGGAAACTAATCAATCATCGAAAATATTAATTTTTCAAGGATGAGATGAATCAAACTTGTACTTTTGTTCAATCAAGAGTGAAAAATCCTCGCGCGAATAAACAGTTTTCTTACTTTTCTTTTAAATTTTGCGTAAGAAAAATAAATGAGTGAAAAAAATCTAGGTTGAAGTGGTAGATTTAAAAAATGAAAGATAACCGGTAATAAGTTTTAAGCAGTGAAAGAAAAAATCCTCAAATAATCGCGAACTT
Organism: Latrodectus hesperus; assembly: GCA_037975125.1. Taxonomy (NCBI): domain Eukaryota; kingdom Metazoa; phylum Arthropoda; class Arachnida; order Araneae; family Theridiidae; genus Latrodectus; species Latrodectus hesperus. The sequence goes on along the minus strand of CM075852.1, from coordinate 93,570,802 downwards.
AATAAATAAACACACATTTCTAAGGGTTATTGACTAAGGACACAACTTTAGAGCTCACTTTCTATGGATATCTGCAGCACATTACCTTTTTTTGCGGAATATTCTCAGTTAATGGACTACAGTCAAGTGTCACAACGAATAAAATGGAAAGCATCTATGCAGACAAATGTGTTGGTAAAGCTCAACTGCAACACCCTTTCAAAATTAAACAACAGTTAGAATACAACATGTTATTTCGAGGAATCTTACGTAGAATATGGATTTACTTCTGGACATCAAGAGGTTATACTGCATTACATAATTAAATCGAAATAAATTAAATAATTTAAAATTAAACTTTACTTCCTGTTTCTTTCTAAGCAACAAAAATTTGTACTTTAATTTTTGTTGTTCACAGTGAAACAATATTAATCATCTTTCCTTAGTCTTTCCTGTTAGCAAGGGATTAAATAAAAGGCATATAATAATTTTTTTTATCCCAATTGGCGTTTTTGTAAAATAAAAATCCAAGCATATTAATTCACATAAAAATTTAAAGCAGTAAATACTTAAAAAAAAGTTACTGCAGTTGTTTATAATTTTACTTAAAATCAAACTTGCATTGAAGCATGTTATTTTTTATTTATTCATTATTATTAAAACAAGTGTAATCTTTTATAAATGCATATAAGAATTAAAGAACAGTAGCATCCGTTTCGCACTTATTGGTATCACTTCCATTACCTAAATTGGCATTTAACTGATTTATTTTCAACGGCCATAAAAGATCCAATTTGAAGTTTGTTAATTTATTTCAAAAATCGATAAAATTTCATTACTGAAGAGCACTCTTAAAATTTTCACTGTTGTAGGATTCATGTTTTGAATGAAGTGGGTATATATTAAGTATATATTCATCTTGAAACAAACAACCTTAAGAATTTGAAATCTTGTTTGAGTCATGACAGATAAGCTACACACACACACTGGTTGACAATTTACAAAGTTACCATATTCCTCAACTGCGATAAAAATCTGAATCTTTTTTTGCCTACTTTATCCCATATTTTATCAAGAACTGACACAGAATCACCAGGACACTAGTCAAGGACAGTTACCTATTATCCATCTTTCCCAGCAGAAGCTCCTACAGAGCTTTCCAACTTTGCGGAGGAAAAGAAGATGCTTATCTGCCAGATAACATCTTCCCCAGACACTCATGTTACCCCTTCTATTGCATGGTCCACGGGGCTCCTCGCCAACTCTTACCTGCTTCCAAATCAGCAATTAAGAACCCTTTGAGGAGCCCTTTGAAATTTCCATTCCGATATATCTCGTGGATTTGGACGAGTGAACTCCAGTTCAAAACGTGGTAAAAAAAAAAAAAAAACGACCAAAGAAAAATCCAAAGCAGCGAAGTGTAGCAGAAGACGGTACAGAGTCGCGTGCTTTAAATCTTCGAGAACGTGCTTGGATTCCCGATTTTTTCCAGCACGAGGTTTATTTGGAAGGCGTTCCGATAATCCAATGCGTGAGGATAATAAACAGGTAGTAAAATCATAATCCAAGCCGAAAATTAAGACTAAAAATTCTATGAAATCAACCATATAAAGGGAAATATTATCATTTTCTAAGCATTTATGGACTGTAAATTTTAAGCAGTTTGTCAACAATTATGTCTTTAAGATTTTATTGTTGAATAAAATGAATAGCAAGAGAGTAAAATGCGTAAAACACATTCATTACAGATAAGTCTAGTATATTATTTGGATCTATCTAAAGGAAAAAAATCTAGTCTGATAATAGTTGGCAAAATTAAAAATTGAATTAACGTTCCCATATAATAATAAAATCGCATTATATATTTGATAGTTAATCACTATATATTTGATTAATTAATCACTATATATTTGATAGTGATTAATTAGTAATTACATAATAAATTATAATTTAAATAACAATAAAATATGAGTAAAATAATAATTTTCCTTTGACTCTTTTATAATTTTGTTTAATTATAATGTTTAATTAAAATAATTGTTTAATTAAATCGTCGAAATATACGTTTTAAGAAATAATCATTTTGAAATTTTAGGTGTGGGGGAAAAATTCTTAATTATTTTTCATATTTTTTCTTATTTTACGGAAGCAAACTAATTATCATGAAGGAAAATTAACTAAGTTTAAAAAAATAAAGTCTTTTTTATTGAAAACAACTGGTAATTTTTTTTTAAATTTTCATTAAATAATTTTAGTTGTTACACAAATGCATGAATTGTACTGATTTTCAACTTGTTTGATGTGAATTTTGTTTTTTTAACTCGTTTAATTTTTTAACTAAATTAAGTGAAATTTTTTGACTCCGTTAAATTCAAATTAATATAACTCAAAATATAGCATGAGTAGACATTTAAATTTAATATATATATACATTTATTTTTAAACACGATAAACTTTGTCTTTATTGTGCGTAAACTTTTTAAAATGAGGTTTTTAATAGAAACTATAAATTAGTTTTTTTTTTTGAAAAATGCTAATTAATTTTTAAAGCTATTCAAAGTGTTTACAATAAATATTTAAAAACAATTTTCATAGTGTGCATTAGATCAATGTTATAAATGATTAATACTTAGAATTGTTATGATTAATACAATGATTAATACTTTATAATTATTTCAAAAAGCAAATCAGGATATCTTTTCAAACATTGTTAGTTTTTAAAATTTTGAAAACAAATTTATATATAATGTATTTTTAAAAATCAACCACACTTTAAATTTATTAACAGCAAGAAATATCCCAGGTAAATATCTCATTTAATAAAAAAATTCTGTCCGAGTTTTTAAATTATACACGCAACTCATAGACAATAATTTAATTTTTAATATGACCTTTGAATTTTTAGGTCGCAATTCGGGAAATATGAATACGATGAAATTGCGATTATTTTATAATGTGTTTCAGATATTTAAATTTATTCAGATATCAACTTACCAAAATAAGTAAAGAAAATAGTTAAGCATCATAAGAAATAGTAATTTGTTTGAGTTATTACGTAGCAAATTTACGAAACTGAGGAAGATTCTTTTTCAGCAGCTATTCCACTAGTTATAGCAAACAATTGTAATTGTTCTATTATTTCTGAAGGCGAAAATTTCCTATTGCCAAACGATCGACAAAGTAATCCATCGGACCAATGAAGCACATAATTGCAGTTGCTTTAATGGGAAGTGATAAGCAGTTTTAGACAGAAAATTTCAATTTAAAAATGTGAAATGATATAATTATAGAATGTTATGATTAAATATCCAAGTTACTAATGATAAATATCTTTTTTTTTTTACAAACCAAGACAAGTTTCGAAGGAGTTGATTGCTCAATTCAATTAATTGATATAGAATTCCAGCTCGCTAATTACACTGGGAGTAAAATGCTCCAAAGAAATATCTTTTCCGTATAAATAAACCACGGAAATAAATTAAGGAGAAATTTGTTTTCAATCAGGAAATATTTGTTTACAATCAATGGTGGAAAAATAAAAAGATAATGACCGCACAAATTTTAATCATAATCGCAATAAATTAACTTTTAATCGCTTCACAAACAACTCAACACTGTTATCAAGGATTAAAACAAGAAAAAAGTAATAAATAAATCAGGAAAAATAAAAAAAAGTGATCTGATAGCCAATTAGAAAAGAAGAACTGACCAGTTCGGACAAAAATGAGCAACAAATTGTTTATATTTTTGCCCTTTATCTTCTAAATAACTTCCACGGCATAGCAACTTGCGCAATTATTATTTCTAATCAGCACATACTTTCCAGAATGAGATTATTTATAATGACCTTTTCTCATTATTTTTATTCCTCTTGTGGCCATTAAATTAAAGCTGATTTAAGAGCTCTTATTCAAACGATGGGATTCTCATTAAAAGAATGATTATTTATAAAAAAAAAAGTAAATTTCACATGTATTCAACTTGTTTGATTTTAAAAGGAAGTTCCAAAACATTATTTACTAGCTTCGATAAAAACTGGAGTTTAATTAATGATGTGTACATAATAACATACAAAAATTTCCTTGCTTCAAAACTGAACATATAATCAAATGATGTCCTCATAAATACATATTTATTCTTCAAACTCTTTACTTGTACAGATAGGTACATAAACAATTAGTAAAATTTTTATATCGTTGACGCTATGTGTTATCTGACATACAACTCTTATATTTTTCTAGGATCCCTATTAAAAATATTATATAATACCACCCAATGGAATTTTTTTAAAGATATTTTTTCATACTTACTTAAAAGTGAGAAAATCAGAAAATTTCAAAGCATTCATTTCGATAGATGTAGTTGAGTACGAAACCTATTTTTTTTTGTTCACCTATAAGAAATTGAGCTTTTAACCTTCTATTCAGAAAAACGTTATTTTACCACTATGCTTATAAAAGTCTTTTCTTTACCAGGTTCATATCAGAAAATAATCATGTAATTCATTCCTAATACCGACTTAAGCAATGAGTTGCATTTAAGTTATTAGATGAACTTTTGTTCCATGATAGCACGTAAGTATATAAAAGAAAACATCAAGAAAATGAGAGTTAAATCTATGCTTGACAACTTTCCTCATAATCCTAATTTAGTATAATGTGATTTACTCAAATACGAATTATGTACATAAATATTTAATGTCAGTATGAACGAGTAACACTTAGGGAGATTCGTAAGTACATTTTAAATTAGTAAACGATTGTCATTTAACAATATAGAATTATAAAATGTGACACGACAGCCCATGTGGGCTAAGGCCTACAGTGGCCATCTCTGTTTTCTTGACCGAGAGGACCTGGGGTGCAAAGCATATACCCCGATTAGGTGGTCAGCCTAATGTGAAATCCCCAATGCTTAGCTCTCATGCATGCTTGGTACTCAGCTTATCAATCCACTGAAGGGATGAAAGGCTGAGTCGACCTAGCACAGCCCGAAGATCGAGCCTTGGATTTGTGCCTTGGGAGCGTGAAACGCTACCACTAAACCACCGGGCTTAAATGTAGGATTATAAACCTATAATTTCAACTGCTTTTGCATACCAAGAAAAAAATGAAACAAGTGGTAAATGAGAAATTTTCATGACAGAAAGTCCAACACCTTGAAGCTGTTGTTTTGCTGTTGCACATCCACAGCTTATTGCTTTTACATAGATCCATAGAGGTAATATGCTGTCATATTTTTGCTAGACCAGCATGCTTACCCGGAATCTAGCCCTGACGTATGCTCTCGTGTTTGCCATTACAAGATATGGACAATGTATTGCACACCAACAGCGTATGGTGATGCATTCCTTTTTCATGGGTTATGAGCTCCATTCATTTTGTAAATTAAAAAAAATCCGGAAAACTCTCATATGTCCACTACAACAGATGCACATGCAGAAGCCAGAAAAGCAACATCTATCTGCCATTGGTTCAGCAATAGCTGAGATCGAACACAGAAGCTTCTATTTGCAGAGTGCGATCCTACCATAACATTACCCAAACCCATTTTCAGAAACATAATAATGGACATTATAAAAACAATAAACTGCAACAATAGTTTGAAAGCCTATAAGGTAATATAGAAAAAAAATTAAATGTTAAACACTCAATTTATAAGAATCATTAAATGATTTAACATTTTATTAAATTTTTCTCAAATATTAAGTTTTTGGAAATCCATATCCAAAAGCATCATAACTAAACAGAACCAATTTAAAATTTCGCCAAAAATATGTCCTTGTAATCATTTATCGATGAAACAAACTGGTTGATTCTTTAAAGTATTATTTTTTAATCCTTTTCACTAATTCGGAAATAATTAAAATCATTTTTATCAATATTGCTAATATTTAAATCATGAAAAATTTATAAACTAAAAACATAAATAAGAATCGAAAAAGATTTTTATGTTTCATGCAATTTTGTGTCCAGCTATTTTAATACTAAGCTATCGATGAGAAAAGAAAATCAAGTTAATCGATATCGATCTTCACGTAATTTATCTGTTCATTCATCACATGGGCGATTAATCAGCAGCATTATTAAAAAATGAGTCGCCATTTCTTCTCATTCTCGTGATTAGAGATCTTTTTCCTTTTTCCCAGAAAACTGCTCAATGCTAACACGAGAGCCTAAGAGATGCTAATAATAGATTCATTTTTATCTCATTCTTAGAATTTTCCAATCCTACATTAAAAGTGTTGTTCATGTATGATTAGAAAATTGTAGACGAAAATTAGTATCTGTAGATGGAAAGAAAAATATTTCAGACTTATTTCAATTTTGGTACTTTCCAATCATACATTAAAAGAGTTATTCATATATGTATGGATAATTGTAGACGGAAAAAAAAAATTATATCCACCAAAATTATTCCATTTCCTGAAGAACAAATTACAGTAGATTATTTTTCATAAGATTCCAACAAGACCACGAAATTACTTCATTAATTTGTCAAAGAATAATATTGAAGACTCAATCCAATATAGAAGATACATTTTTTCCAAAATAAAATATAGAGTGACATTATAAGCGATATGATTGAATGTATCTATAATTTAGGCATATTACAAAGTTGCTTTAATTTTTCCTTTACTTTTACTGGCACATATTAAAATATTAATTACGTATTAAAATTAATTTTTTAAAATAAATTTTATTTCAGAAATAAAGCTAATATTGCTCACATATTCATTGTTTTAATGATATATATATATATATACATATATATATATATACATATATATATATATATATATATATATATATATATATATATATATATATATATATATATATATATATATATATATATATATATATGACAAAAATAGAGCAAAAATTTATGCATACAGTGTGACTAAACATGCCCTGATTTATTTCAGCTTATTATTTATTATATTACAGTAATAAAAAGATTACTTATGATCATTGACAGCTAAATTAAAAAATTTTGACACCATTTAAAGTTCTTTAAAAAGTATCAGATTAGTATGTTAACGATCAGTTGCTTAAAAATTCTAACAGCAGTTCACTAGTGGTAGATGAAACTTCCACTTTGCAAGTGGATGTTCTTAGTGATTTGGAATTCACTTTAAACTGGGTCCATGTCCAATTAGATATCGCGAGCAAGAAGTGATCGTATAACGATAAACAAATAAGTTAACTAACATAAAACTTTGATAAAGCAGTAAGCCTACTTCGTTTTACAAAATTTTAATGGTTATCAACTTTGAAGCAAATTAAGAAAATAATTCAAGGCGATGATACCCATATGAAAAACAGCATTTTGTTACATAATTAATTGGAATAATATGATCGTGAATAGGAGTAAAAACTGAAATAATGTGAATAGCAATAAATATAGTCATTTCCTAATTATATCAAAAAGTATTTACATTAACAAATGTTGTATTCAGAAGTTATTACATACTTATAGAATTACGAAACTTCTCAATTTTTATAATGTACGAAAAGTATTTTACTGTATGAAAAGGGAAAGCCTGCTATGATTAAAATTCGATTCCATATAATTTAGATAAGAAATGTTTATAAACTATAATATTTAATAATTGTATAAATTTAAAAAAACAGCCCAATTATAAAGATTTTAATATAAATACATGTATTGAATTAACATAACAAAAGAATGGAAGTAAACATAATATGCGTTTTCAATTTTTTTTAATAAAATCTAATGTTATTAAATTACATCAATTAATAAATAAAAACATAAATTACTTTTGTGCAATATTATTATAAGCAATTACTAATTAAAAAGAAATTTTGGTACAATTTCTGAGAAATATAAATTTTTTCCATTAAAATATAGCCTCGCTTTGATTATATGATGAAATTCTTCATTAATTATGAATGCATATTAACTTTTTATGCGAATTTCTCAGTTAGCATTTAACCACGCAGGATAAAAAAATGCTAACGAAAACCGATTTAAATCTTCCAGCGAGCTTTTTCCCCCTTCGCTCATTATGAATGTACACACGGATCTTTTTAATCAGAATAACAGCGTTCTTCATTTGGTTTCACAATCACGGCTGCGGTTGCGCAATTAAAGAAAAATGAGCTTTTTAGCATTATTACCTTTCAATATTTACATGAAAGATATCGTTAACTTCAACTTTTAACGCTCTTCAACCATTAAATGGTTTTAGAAACAAAAGTAAAAAAAGACCTTTTTTTAAAAAATATATATAATAAGAGAATAAAAACTGCTTTACCGGCCAAGACGAAAGAATCATAACTGATGTTTCGTGCGTCCTTTTCCCGTTGCCATGGGAACAGTCCTAGAGGTTTCAATCACGCGTCGCCTGTAAATGTGTCCTTCCAGCCATAATGACCTGCAAAAAATAATTTGAACTCGTTATGTACGTAAATGGATTTGAATTGACAACCTCAGAAATCCTGCAGACACTTACTGTTTAAATTGCTGGAATGGTTTATTTCCTACATTCCATTAAAATCTTAAGTGTGGGAACAGTGTGAGGAAGCGATTAGTATTCCAGATTAATTAATTTTTAATTAAATATTTTTTTTTGCTTTCGTTTTCACTAAACTATCAAAGTAGTGTAGGACTTAAAATGAAGAAACGTTTTCTGGATCCGCATAAGTTAATAGTTTACTTGTCAGTGACAAAATATGCATTTAATAAATGTGGCTAAAATGAAATGTTATTATCATATTCAGATATTTTCCAATTATACTTTCAGTTTTATCGTCGTTGCTGTTACTTCTTTTAATGAAAATTGAGGTCAATAAAATAACTGGTAGTTATTAAAGGAACTAGAAGTGAAAAGTTTTGAAAAAACGGTCGCCGATCCGTTATCAACATCTTCACTACAGGGTAGCTCAAAACTAAAGACTTGTCTCTTATCTTAGCAGTGTCTTCAGATGTGTTCGAGGTAGTCACTAATGACATAATATGTATCGCTAGAAGGGTGCAAATACGTGTTTTTTTTTGTTGTTGTTACTAATGACACTTGGACAAGCCAAACTTGCTATGCCTTGGCTATGCGAATTTAAGTCAATTGGGAGCGTCTTTCGTTTAATCAGAGTACCATGAAGGTGAAAGTACGACTTTTGCTCTACAAGTCCTCTGATAGATGGCAGCACCAGAGGATCTACTCTCTCAATTTTGGCATTGAGCAAAAACGTACGTGTAAATAATTATTCTTTCAGACAAGGTAGAATCGGTGATTTGAAAAACAATTCCACTTTAAAGAAGGCTGTTAAAAAATTACAGGTCAAAACACCACCTTGCATATACTACGTACATACATAAATGAACCTCATCACCTAGCTAAGATGTTTATCACGAAGTATAAAAGTAGTTAAATACAAGATTCATGAAAATAAAACAATGAATAATGACAATAAAAATACATTGCAATAATACTAGCGATTTTATAATCAACATTCTAATATATCTAAGTTTATTAAAACAAATAAAAAATTTATGAAAAAAAATTTTTTTTGGTGTTAATGGAGATGGATATGTTGCAGTTGGAACTCTTAAATTATTTATAATTTGAAATATAACTCCAATATTGATTATTATTTATAATTAATTATAACACAAATGTATTTATGTTTAATTAAGAATTTTTGGATATAAAATAGCTTGTTAACAAAAATAAAATAAAAATCCGTCATCTGTTTTTATCATTTATTATTATAAAATGTAATATCTAATATTTTTTCTAAGAAGAAAATATATTTAATTACTGCTAGATATTCCAAAAAACTTTCTTTTTTCTTTTTGCCGATACTGATGAATGCAAAGAAATACGTTTCCAGCTGCAGTATATATAGTAATGAAGAAAATAAATAACTGCAACACATTTGATAAATATTTTTATATGCTTTAAAAGAATTTTATTTTTGTATCTTTCTTTAGAAGCGAAACATTTTACTTCAGACTAATGCAATTTTTTCCTCTGTGTAAATATATATATATATATATATATATATATATATATATATATATATATATATATATATATATATATATATATATATATATATATATATATATATATATATTTCGTTTTTTATTTTTCTCTGAATTTTTAGTTTAACGCTAAAAATATTAAATTCAACACAAAATACTCTATATTCCTTTCTCAGTTTTGAGGGGAAAAAAATTTTTTTTCCAATGCAATTTTGCTTACATTTAATATATTTTTTGCAATTTTAACTGACCATATAAAGTGAGTTGCTTAGTTAATTTCAAGGTAAATAACTAAAAAAAATACATTGAAAATAAAAATAACTATAATTAAATATGTGTACAAATAGTTTACTTTCATATTTCTTCACTCAAAATAAAATCTTTTTAGTTATACTAAACATACCGTAGGAAAATAGTAAATCAAATGAATAGGATAACCACCCGCATACTTCCAAATTTGAAATAACAATCCAGAAAAAGGGATAGAAAGAAAAAGGAAAGCATCTTAAAGAACAAGGGGCTTTGAGCATAAATCATCAATGAGAAATATATATATATATATATATATATATATATATATATATATATATATATATATATATATCTTCATAATTTTTAGTCCTTTGAAAGACATCAAAGATATAAAGATTGTAATCGCCATGCGGAGGTGGAGGATTTCACTACATTACGCTAGAATTTTATTATCTACTCCAGCTATACTTCGGATACTAACAAGTCGATGATTAAGACAAGATCCTAGACAACACTTCTATATTCACATTCATTACATGTTAGTTTTTCTAACAGGATTTATAAAGATATTGACGAAACGCACAGGGCGGAAGTTTAAGACTAAGGGAGAGAGTTTGTAAAAATAGTTTTACGGAACATTTTCTAATGGAAGCCAATAGTGAAAACTTAGAAATTATCACTTCAGCTATATTTTGCAAGTAAGAAAAAAAACATAAGGGAGGAGGGGCTAAGACATATTAAAGAAGGGGTGGATGAACAGTACTTAACGATAAAAACAGAAAACTAGATAATTCGGGGGACCCAATAAACGAACTCATATTATGATTTTTTTTTGTCTCTACCCACCCGACACATTATTATTATTTTTACGACTTTCGCCATATCGTCAGAGTTTACGGTCACAGGCAGAGACAACAAGTGTAAGTTATAAAACATGTAGCGGTTTTTACGAGGACTCTTCTGCCTAAAAACGGAGCACCCCCTTCTTAACGGCTTCATTAAGGCGAACGGCCCCGGCATTCTATTTTTTGCTCCTCCCCTTCCTCCCACGGGAGGGCGCAGCACCTTGAATATGTATACGCGTCTGCACTTTGCAGCTTATGACGCGGACGTTATGGATGTGCAGGGCTGTTTGTTTTGAGAAAGGACGAGAAGAAATTAAACCATAATTCTTCGCAAAAGGAGTGTTTTTTTTCATGGGCGGATTTATTTTCATTCTGTTTCAGTGAGAAGAGTGAAAGATTTTTTCGGGAGTAGTGGAAGACAGATCAGTCCACGTCAGCTCGTTGATATCTTGATTACTTTTTTTTCTTCTTTCTATGAATGATGGAAGCTTTTTACCATTTCACATCAAATCTACCATTCAAGAATCCAATCCAGCAGATCACAACGTTGTTTAGCTTACACACTTCACTTCCTTGATATTTTAATGGAATTGGGAATTTTATTATTATTAGAATAAGATATTTTTTTTTAGAAAAACAAACTTTACAAAGATAAAGTGGTGAAGGAAAAAAAATGCTATATTTATAACTACGTGAAAGATAACAAAAAATCAAACAAATATTTTCTATCAATATACTATGAAAATTTGAATAATCTTTAATTTCAGATTGAAGTAAAAATATTTTAAAACAAGAAGAAATATTAATAATAACTTTAAAAGTTATGTAAAATAAACTTTAATTATTAAAAGTGAAATTATCAAGCAATAATACTGTATTTAAACGCAGACATTTATTTGTTTGAAATGAGTTTTCAACCTATATACAATACAAATGGGAAATTTACGTATATATATGTATTGTAAATTTTTCTATATACATTAGCAAGAAAAATACAAAAAATAATTCTTCTAAGATTATGAATCGATATTTGTTTCTTGAAAAAAATAAAAAATGAATTTTAACAGAGACACAATCTTCATTTGCTGATAATTAGTTTGATAATAATTATCAAGTAGTATTAATAAAACATATTAATTAATACGACTTGTAATAATTCTATCAACTAAAGGAAAGTTATGTATTAATCATTTTACTAAATTAAAATTTCTACACAGAATAAATATCTTGTTATAATAATACATTGAAAATATTTTCACGTAAGAATATTTTCATACGTAAAATGAATTTGAAAGCTAATTCCGCTCATAATAAGTCTTCTCCTTCTTCTTTATTGGCACTTCTGCACAAGATAGGCTTTAGCTTGATGCACAATATTCCTCCAGAAAGCTCTGTCCTTAACTTTAATTCTTCAGTTTGAGACCTTTACATATTTAAGGTGTTCAAGACATCATCAAACTACCTTTTCCTTGGTCTATCCATAGTTTAATGTAAATAGGCTTCCAATGCAAGATTTTAACCATTCTATAATCAGGTGATCGCTCAGTGTTCACAATCAGTGAAAGTCTCTGTATTTTGATGAGTTTTAAATTCTTTTTACCTTGTTACTCCACTAATTTGTCACCTGATTTCCTGAAGTGCAGCAATTGCAGTTTCATATTTCATATGCAGTTGCCCAGCCACTTCAAACATTTTTCCAGGCAATAGCCTCGATAATATTTCAAGTTCCAAGCCGAAAATTGAAGTTAACTTTATTCTTAATCGTTCCAAGTCGTGGATCGTGAGTCTGTTCTCAACTATAAAGAATAGCTTTCGAAACTAATAGTTTTCACGACATAAGAAAGGTATCTTCATATTTACCATCAACCAAGAAGATCATGACTACTTATTTAAAAACTCACAGAAGGTAGGGTTCCCAACTATGCCCTTCCCTTTCCCGGAAACTGAGTATCCTGGTTAGACACCTCTTACTACACACAAAAACTACATTGGGACTATTCTTTCAGACCTGGACATCACACAGGTGTATTCATAATAAGTATAAAGAGTTCTTTTTTTATTCCTTAAAAATGTGTTTTGTGATTAAGATCCATAGAAATACTCGTGATATACTATATTATTCTAAAATTACAAATCTTAGGCGTAATTCCTGTAAAAAACTAGTAAATGTATGTGCTAATACCTTCCCTCTACTTTTATAATGTATCTCTTCGTAGGGTACACAGAACATTTTTTTTTTCGAATGTAAAGATATTCACTTATTTTGGCACTATTTAGAGAATACTTTAAAAACATATGGTTATTGTAAAGATTATTTTTTATCTTATTCATTTCAAATCATTTTCTAGAATGCTATTTATTGAACATAGAGCCTCATTCACTTATCGGAAATTGTAGTTACACTAGCATACTTCTCTCTACATAGTCCAGGGTTGTGTTCTAACAATTAGGGGAGCACAAACGGAAATCTTTATAATTTAAATGCAGGGACCAAGCAGAAGAAACTCAAAAAATGTTAAGTAAAATTTCCTACAAAAATTTGTTTTCATAGATAAAAATAATGTAGCATCCATTTTGCTATTGTTCTGAAATTGCTGTATCGAAATTCTTTCTTCATCAGTTGAATAATATAGTCTAAAATATATATGTACCTCCATATTCAAATAATGTTCATAAGAAAAATAAGAACATACACATTTGCCACGTCAAATTTAAATCAATTCGACTAAATTTCATGTCTTATTCAAGTCTTTACACACAGATAATTATAAACAAAGAATCTCTTGATTGCCAGATATTTAGATACCAACAGTAATTAAATACTAAAAAATATAATACATTTATAAAAATGTAAACTTTTTTACAGCATATTTTTTTTCCAAAGTAAAAATTAAAAACTAAAAGGTATTAATATTTGAGTAGCTTCGTTGGATGTTAAAGAAAAGTTACAAGGTTTAAAAGTTGGTTTACTCATTCTTATATAGTGTCAAGTGAATTTATATTGGAATGTTTCATTCTAATGTTCCATTAATAAAGTGTTCTTAGCTGAAGAAAATTACGAATAACAACCAATTTTCCCAAAACAATAATCTGGTCTTCTAAATTTTTAAAAAAACTTTTATGTCAGCTAAGTAAACTTCCCAAATATCTGAGGCGCAAAACATCTGCTCTGTTAGATGAATAGACGTCTCAGACAAATACAGAAACAAATGTTTTTCACTAAGGTAAAAACTACAAAAGAAAAAATTAATTGCGAGGAAAGAGTAATTCTAAGCTCAAACGAAAACACGTTAAGCCAACGCTAAGTCTAATGCGAGATTCAGTATTAAATCTGGCAACAACGGAAAGCGACAATTTAATTGCAAGTTCTTTTTCTACTCTCTTTTTATTGTTGGCAACACCTTTCGGACTTTCACCATTGTTTTGCGATTCGCGCACTCTTCAATCTGAGCGAAAATTGGGAGGTAAAAATAAAGACGCTCTTTTTCTTTCTATCCTTTCTTATATATTGCTTCTTTTCCTTTGAGTCATCTTAATCCGTTAGGATTTAGGAAGCCTATTGCTCTATTGCCGCCATTGTTACAAAGTCATTCTTGCTGAATGCTTGACTCTCCCGTAAGATGTTTCCAGATTAGAACGGATGGGACAGTGCGTTCTGAAAATGGAAAGGCGAGTTTCCATTTGAATTTTTTATCGAGAGTAACGCCACCCGGGATGTAGCTTATTAGGTGCGCCTGGAAAAATTCCTGGGTAAGGCTGAAATTGAAACAAATGTCCAGGATTTTCGGTTTTGATGACATGAAAAGCTTTTCCTTTTCCACTGTTTTTTTTCCCCCTTTAAATTTAACCATATGCACAAATGTTATGTCAATCCTGATTTTTCTATTGAATTTATACTATTTATAAAAATAGTTATTTTTTTACTATAAACTATACAATTTTTATTAAGAAATATGTTTTGAGGTTACAAATACATTAAAATAAAGTTAAATTTCTATTGCCTTTATTAAAATCTTTAATCTTATGCTTCTTCTTCAGAGTATTTCATGAAAAAATGCCCTTGCACATCGTAAGCAAATTAAATTAATATTTTGTAAAAAAATACACATTTACTGTATTCTTCCCAAAAAACATTTAATAATCAGATATTGAATAGAACTAAGAGATTCCTTAAGCCAATTCGAATTTAGGTCTTTTTTGGTAGATAGTTTAACAAGAAAATCATGGCATTTAATTTTAAATCTTTCTCAAAAATTATCTCGAATAAATAACTTATTTTGTTCAGGTAGTTGTTAGTTAATGAGTATATGATAGAATAAAGAAGATTAGTTTGAAAATATTATTTACTATATAAAATCACCAGGGCAATAACGAGATAATGAATTTCTTTTAATCTACTTACATGAGATTAATTCAAATTCATTTCATATGGTTAACGATAGTATGATCGAATAACTTTGATCATTCTCTTAGAAATATATGAATTCAATTACTTTGCAAGGAAACTTTCCGATAATTAAAGAAAAAAAATCTACAAGAAAGTTTACAAATTCAAAAGTTGCTCATTCCTAAAAGAAAAAAAAAGTTTGACTTAATCAAATGTTAAACTTTAAAAATGAAGAATGGTTAATTTATTTTACTCAATAATAGAACAACTAATCTTCATGCAAAATTTAATTATTCCAAAAAATTTCCTGTAATACAAGTTAAATTTCCTGCAAGCTAATAATCGAAATTTCAATTCTATGCCACAAACAATACATTGTATCCAGTAGTCAATACAGCTTTCACATTAAGTCTTTCTTTAATGCATGCATTCATATGTAAACGCAGAATTAAAAATGGTTCTTTCGAGTTTCAAATTACAAAATAAAATTGAAGACAATACACACTATATTTCTTCTTTGTTAAAGTGTGTATTTTCACTCTTTCAACATGTTTTTAAGGGAAAGAACTGCTACATATGTTACATATTGTCTGAATTGCATAACAGTCTTTTTGTCTCTTTTGCTAGAGATTTCATTAAAAATATCACACGCAGAAAAAGTTTATTTTACATGTTGATCATGCAACTCCCAGAACCATTCAGTTTTGGAGGAAGTATAGGCAGATGGTGAATTTTTTGTCTGGAGCTTTGTTCTCAGTAATATCATCAATGGAAATTACTTTAAAAACAAAATTATTTTTTGTATCGCAAACATAAAAGCTATTCAAATGAAAGAGTTGTCTGGTTTTTAGAACGAATTATTATCAGTATTTCGAAACCTCTTAGAATTCAAATCCACAATTATAATCAATTGCAATTAATTCCTCTTCAACCTATTTATTAGATTGCCTGATACTTCTAAATTTAAGTAATTCATAATTAGTTTATTTCCAAAAAAAGTGAAACTTAGTACGAAAAGTTCAACGTTATTTTTCAAACAAATACTATTGATTTAAAAGTTTTCGAGAGAGAAAGAGATTGTTTTATTTCTCAGAGCTATAAAGAGAAACTTTTATACGCTAATATAAAGACTAAGATGGGTATAAAAAATAAAATCAAGATTATAGCAATACAAAATGAGTTACTGTAAATACATGCAGATATAAATTAATTTGCAACACTTTATAGATACTGCAGCTAAAATATTTTCCTAATCTAATGTGACTTTTTGGTCAATTGAGCTCATGTAACAATTATTTACATGAGCTCAATTGTAAAATGTCCTAGATTCCTAAAGCACTTTTTTGAAGCAATGTAACGGATTGATATGCTTAATACTTTTACTGAATCAACAATATTTTTATACAATAATATCTACTATATATTTAATTTATAGAAATGGTTTTATTATTTTTAATCAAAAGCATACCTTTCTCATGATAATTTATTATTTTGAGCACTATATTAATTAAAAATCCTTCGGTATCAGTTTGCTCTTCCATCTCTTTATAGAAATACTTTAATCAAAATAATATGGTAATAGTTTTAGCCATTTAAAATCCCAAAATCATCATTTCTTTTCCGAAAGGACTAGGGAAAAGTATTCACTTCCTATTATAGATCAAAGCAGAAACATCACAGAATTAATAATTTTAGTTCTAATTTTCGAATTAAAATCGCAATTCTCGACCAACCTGCTAGAAAAAACTGGTAGAGAGAAAATACGTTCTTTTGACGAGACAAGGAGGAAATATAGACTATCATACTGTACTATATGCGAATAGTAAATTCTTCATCTTTCTGATAGTGTAGAGGAAAGTTGAGAGAAGATGCCAGCTCAGACGTTGACTTTGTCGATGATCTAAATTCATGGTTCAAATAAGTGTCAAGAGATTTCTTTTAAGAAACTAGAAACAAATGTAAAGCAATGCAAAGAAAAATATAAGTTTGCTGGGTGGTAGTAACAAATAGTTTAAAGAACACCATTTAAAAAATTTTTTATGGACAATACGAATCTTTCAAATATTGTGTAACTTCACAAAAAAGAAAAGAAAAAAATTGATATTTTGAGAATTTTAAATATGAAAGTAATTTATTCGAAGCCCTCAAAACATAAATTGGATTCAAGAAGTTTTTATTGATTTAACTAAATAACTATTCCATTACATTAAAATAGCAAAAAAGATTAAAGAATTTTTATGGTCTCAGTTTTATTTTTATATATTCGTTAATATTATCAGAAAAAAATATATTTATATACGTAAATAATATTTTCGTAAAATTGTTTAAAATTATAAAAATAATTATTAGAATGCTAGATGATGTTTTGAATTATTTTTTCAATATATAAATAAAATAAATCTATTCTGAAGGGAAAAATATATTTTTATAACATTTCATAATAAATAATATAACATTTTATTTTCTTACATACTAAGAAATGGATTTACATTTGTGTGTAGTTTAATTAAATTGTATATTTTAGCAAAAGAAAGAAATAAATTTGACTACAGTTCTTTTTTATGTATACTTTGAAACATATCTGTGTTTATATATTTTAACAAAAGAATGAAGTAAATTTGATGATAATTCTTTTTATTGAAACATATTTGCGGTTACAAATATTTCATACTGGTTTGTTGTTTTTTATAATAAGAAATAATAAAAAACAACAAATTAATATTTTTGTAAATGGCTACATTATTTGGAAGAATTTGCATTTTGAAACAAATACATAATTATTTCTTAATACGGCATGTTTTATTCAGAGGCAATAAATAATAACATTATAATAACAAACTTTCGTCAAAGATATATAAGCAATTCACTGGATAACTTCCTAAACAAAAACTGTTTTTTTGCATCGAATTCCTAAAAAAGTTGTAATCAGAGCAGATGTACTTTTACATGTTGAGATTTTTTTTTAAATTTCATTGTGTATATTATGAAAGAATAACACTGAGGAATAAGTTAGTTATTTTTATTAAATGTTCATAATTAATTATGAGTAATTTAACAACAATTGAACATGAAGTTAATATCATAAGCATGTGAAATCATGTGCTTAACTGAGTGTTTATAATTAATCCAGTTTAAATTGTTTAAATACCAAAAGTTTTGCATGATGTGTTCTTATTTTCGATACAACAGAATATATTGCGTTTCATTTCACTTCAATTTCTAAATTTACCACAAAAACATAAATTCACTTTCATATTTAAGATCTAATTTTCAAAATTTAATTCAAATATGCATATTAATATTAAATGTTAACTCAATTTATAGGAATAATTCTTACGACAAAAGATGCAGAATATCAGTAACTATAAAGCAGTTCCTATAATGGAAATATAAAAAAATAATAATTCAAAAAAAATCGAAAGATAAAATTTAATATTTTTTATGACTATAACTAAATGAAAAAAAGCGGCCACATAATTTCTTTAATTAGGGAGTCTGAATTTTCTAACCATTAATTACCTGTAGCAGGTGCGAGATTTAATCACTTTTTTACCTGTACACCTGCACCTGCCCTTGTGAGGTCTTACCTGCTCGCACACCCCCTACTCCTGTATGTCTTTCTACCCAGTGAAACAGTCACTGACGTGGGGGTGGTTGAAACAGGGAGTAGCACCGAAATATTTAGAGTCACTGAAGGGGGGAGGCGGTAAAAAAATCTATGCAATGGAAATGAAATAAATTTGCAGGTGTCCGTTACTCGAATCGTAATGCAATTAAAACTTTAGGGTGTGGCGGGAAGAACTCACATCTACACTTTTATTGCCTACTGTTTGAAGGAATGCAATTTAAAAAATAAATGAAATCATTTTTATGGCAGATGTTGTTGGTCTCTGTGCATTTTAATAAATTTAGAACTCTTATGGTTTAAAAACTAATTTTGAAGGATATTCTTACTTTGCAACTATTAAATAATCGTGTACCTGATTTGGCCAATATCTGAATACTCCTGTCCTTGTGATCGGTTTGAAAAAAGTTTAATTGATTAATCGGATTGAAACAAATTTAACTTTACAATTTATTCCTTTTAACATATTTTTGAAAGAAATTAATACGGTGCACAAATTTTGTGTTTAAAAAAAAGTACGTGAGATGCACATAGAAATAAGATTTAGGAGTGGATAATAATTGGAACATTTTAGTTTTCTGAGAAACCAAATGTTTCCAATAATTAACGTTCAAAAAATTTAAATAGTTATGCAAATTATTATTTTTTCGTGAGAAATAGTTAAGTATATTTGATGCAAAATATTTTTCATTAGACATAAATGATTGTATGCAAAATATTATATGTTTAAGTTTCCTCTAATAAGAAAATTTCTACAACTTCCATCACATCTGCTTTCTTCTCCAGATATTATTTCTTTTCATATTTTGGGGAAAAAAAGAAATTTATTTTTTTTCACATACTAAAAGGTTATAAAATAAATTTCCTCACATGCCGAAAGTATAAACGCAAAATAATTTACAAAATATTAACAGAAAGATAATCAATTAATTATTCTTAATATTCTAATATATTTTGATTAAAATTGTTAAGACTTTATTCTAAAAATGCATTCAAAATCATATTTATTTACCAATTCATTATTAATAGCACAGTAATTACTCAATACAAAATACTTTAATAAACATTATGACTTAATAGCATTTTATTTATTTTGCAAAGATAAGATTTTTTTGTTATATAATTGTGCTTATTCTATTTTATTTTCTACTTTTAAGCACCATTATTACATATATTTTCTCCGTGTAATAATAATAATAATACAGTTCTACAACATGAAAATTTTGCTTTTAAAACTAGAAGTATAGAAGAAACGCGTGAATGATGACTATTTTTAATTACCATTGAAGAATGGCTTTACGCTCCTTTTAATCTCATCTAAAAATTCTCTGGATGCATACGTAGAATTAGTTCATGACTGTTATCAATAAAAGCATTGTGAAATGCTACAGTAGCTTAAATGTAACTAGCTGTCATTTTACGCCCATGTATTCCAGCGACTTATGTGACTATAATAACGAGAATTAGTTTGTGTGAAAAAGTGATCGTAAAATGACAAACCAAATCAGTGTACCAATTTAAATTTTAGCAATAAAGAGATGACTTAAAAAATTTGACAATAATTACACGAGAAATATAACCTCATTATGAGCCAAATGATATCCGAAGCCAAATCATCCAATCAAGAGAAATAGGTATTGCCTCAATATATATACTCAAATGATAACTGGAAATAATATATTCACAGGTTGACTCTCTACAAGAACCAACCAAGTAAATCAATCAGGGGACCTCAAAACACAAGGGATATGCATTCACATAGGCTGGTTCACTACTATCTTTTTGCATTAGGTAAACTTTAACATTACTGGTCAATTTGAGCACTAAAGTGCCATTGTTTGAACTTAACTAAAAATCATACAATTAAGTACCTTTCCTAAGCAAAAGAGATTAGAATTATTAAATATATCAATAAATGTATCTCCGAGATACAACGGATAGTTATGAAGAAAGGTGCAAGGGGATATTGTAACCCCTCTTTAGCCTTCATCACCATCACAACGTGACCAAATTAATGCATAGTCACGTGATAGCTAATTAATCACGGAGTAGATGAGACTTTTATTTTTTATTCCTCTCCTTTAGTTTTTCTTCGCTAAGCAATATATTTTCGCTTATTATTTCCTCTCACAACTCATCACCCGCCCATCTTTGATCGAAAGCTAAAAAATAAAGAATAAAATACAGCAGCAGGGTGGGGGTAGGTTGGATAAAAGTAGAGGCCGATAAGAAAGTAAGCAAGAAAAAAAGTGGGGGGATGGTTCGCAACCACACGCGCTGGGTCAGCCACCCCGGGAGGAAACACCGCCCGGGCACAGGTTAAAACATCGGGCACGCCCCTGCAACACCTTGAAGAAGTAACTAAAGTACTAAAAAATATTTTATATAGGCCAAGGCGTACCGGATATATATATAAGAGTCCATACAATTTTTTTCACGATGGCTGCTTGGTAGTTTCATACTCTTCTTTTTGTGGTTGAAGATTTTCACACATCTTCTCCCTTCTGTTGCATAAGCGCGATCCATCAGTTACTTATTTATTTTCTTTTTCCGAACAGCTAAGATATTATGCAATTCTAGAAGCAGTTTTATTTTCGGAACGGATCTGAGTGCGTATCGTTATTTAGAATGTGCCGACTGGGGTGGTCAGTAAGTAAAAACGAGTTCTGCTTCTGATGAAGAAAACTTGTAGAAGTGTAGGCGGTCGGCCCCGCGTGATACGAAGCTCGGGGACGAAAGAAATAAATAACTTGTGATGTCTGGGACAGCTTTAGTTTTAAGGTATGGGATTCATTGTTAATGCACTTAAAATTAACTATTTGTTATCGTTAATATGGAATCATAAATATTGAAGAAAATGTGAAGTGATAAACAATGTTGGCCATCAAATTTCTACACCAAAATGGCGACTTGGAATTTACATGATAGGAAAAAAAAATGCTACAATAAGCAAATGATTAACTTTTCAACATATGCATGTAAAATAGGCAAGTTCGTCACACCTACAATGTGTATGAAAAAAATTATGATAAATTCCTCATACACAAATTGCTGTTGAACATTGTTATTTAGTGAAATGTTGTGATGCTTGTGTAGGAAGAAAAAATTATTATATATCTGCACGTTTTGGACTATAATAGAAGTAGAATTATCACCCACCTGTGTGTGGATTGCGGTTTATAATATAACAAGCGGTATTGCAACTTGTATCAGTGAAGATTATGTGACTATCTAAAGAATATGAAACCGATGAGTTCAGGATAATCATACAAAAAATAACGTGTTGAATCGCAACGGTATTCTTTAATTAAGAGTCAAGAAGACAGACATGTTATCTTCTTGGATTTAATGAACCGTAGAACCACGTCACGATTTACGGAGTCAAGAAATAGAGTTTTTAAAAACAACAGGTATATCTGCATGGGTAGTTCGAAAATGTTTTCAGCATTATGGAACAAGCAGCATCGGCAAATTGACTAATTATATAGAGTGACGATATAAAATGTCAATGGATATATGTCTTAATCATCTCTAGTTTGTATTGATAGCACTTTGAACAACGGTCTTTACTTTTCTTTTGGTTTAAAGCACGTGGCTCTGACCTTTATTCGAGCCTACCAAAATTATACATTTCAACAAAATAACTGACAACCGCATGGTGGCGGTATTTTACGAATCTTCCTTGTTGAAAAAATTCTTAGTTGCTGTTTAGAGCTCATTCTTCTGACAGCTGGATCACAAAAAATATGAAGTCAATGGTTACTGAGAATTTAAAACGCCACCAGATGCCAGTCACTACAGTCTATAAACTATGACATCGTGTAAAAATTGAATCTACACGTGAAGAGATCCTCCAAAATTTTGCTTAACACAATGCTCAGTCGTATAATTGCGATCAGTAGTGATAGTACTAAATACTATTACATAGAGTCCCGACTTCCAAATTTCTTGAAAATTTTCACTTGTTATTTTCAATGTCATAAATTTGTCCATGAGGATATAATGTTAGCAGTAAAAATATTTTTATACGGTCAGAAATGCAAAGAAAATTTTGTAAAATATTTCAGATATGCAGATAATTTTAAAAATTTCATTTCTGCAAACACATATGAGAAATTTACCAATTTCAACTCATAATTTTTAAAAAGAATATTTGCATTTCATGTCCATGTGATTTATATTTTATTAGAATAAAATTTTAGGAAAGAAATATTGCTGAAACAGAATCACAACAAAAAGATTGCATTAAATTCTGGAAACCAGACTTGACTTTTACAAAAAATTTCAAATAAACAAGCTGACTCATATTATTTGTTTCTTCAACAAAAGGTTATGAAAAAAACTTTTTGATATGTTACTAAGCATTTCACAACGTTAAGAGGCTAATTTTTCATTATCGACAATCATCACTTTTTCGGTTTACATACGTTTAAGAAACTTAAAAAAAATAGTAATAAATTAAAACTCAAATGGAAATCTAAGAAAAAATATCTTCAGCAAAGTTACATACATAACCGCTCATTTAATTTGTTCATTGCAATAATATAATATGCTAACAAATTTTAAATCATAACCAATTTGACTCATACCAAGAAAACAATAACTAGAGTGTTATATTTCGTCAAACAGAGATTAACATAAGATAAAAATAATTTCAACTGATAAAGCAGAAATCCTTAGAGTTCGATTATCTTAATGTGAACTGATCAATATGTGTGTGTGTGTGCTCACGAGAAAAAAAAATACAAAATTGCACATACTAAGGCAGCAATATAGGCTACTGATTGCGTTCATTTTTTTTTTAAAGACCAAGCTAAAACGGTGGGAAAAACAAACTAAACCCTGACTCGCCTGAGAAAAAGCCCTCATTAAAAGTAAGAGCTCATTTTTATATAAAAGTGAAAAGTACGGAACAACATCACGTTCTTTTTACATTACAAACACATAGGAAGGCGTTCTGCCCATTCCTCCAATAAGCATTAAGTACCAACGTAAACGTTTAAGTAGTTAGCAGATACAAAAGCGAGATACGGGAGTGCCCCAGTTCTCAGCTGCTATACACTTTTTCCTCTTAGGCCCTCACCCTCAGTTTTTTCTCTTTTTTTTATGTCATCCTTGATCTTGAGGAGAATATCTCCTTTTTTATGTCTGATGTCTGTGAATCATTCCCATTCACGTTCTCCTACTGTCCCACCCCCGAGGATGGACGACCCAAGTGATCTTGAATAAACACCGACGATGATTTAAAATACAACAGTAGCCATGCGTTATATTATTTCTGTCCCATTCTCCTTTTGCATGTGTGTGGTTTCATATTTTTTTTCCCTTTTATAAACTATGTATGAGAAATGTTTTTCCCAGAAGAAATACTTAAAATATTGCTCTAAAATAAATCATGTTTTTTTCTTTCTCACTCTTTTTAAATAATGATGCAAATGAAGCATGGGAAAGTAGGGAATAGTCGTCATAAGTCAGAAAATCCAAGAACTGTGATGCTTTAAAGATAAAATGTAAGATTAAGCAATTGGATTACAAGGGAAAAACGTGCATATTTAGAATTTTAAATAGAATAGTTAATAGTTTCCAAAAAAAATTTTTGCAATGATAATTCTAGGATTAACTTCATTTTTTAACAGCTTAAATCTATTGCTAAATCAGTATTAAAAAAGTCTTATCAAATTTAAAAGACACGGAATCATTACTTAAGTGTCTAACAATGCATTTTTTTAAAATGCGTAATTTTAAAGCCTCTTATTTTACTTTTAGAAACAGCTTAAAATATTTATTGAATATTTTGATGAAAATAAAATATTTTAGAAATATCATAATTTAGAAGCATTAAAATGTATTTTAAATTACTAAAACTAGATACCGATGGTGGCACTAGTCTTAACAATTCATTAATACTTCCCATTTGTCGCTGTAATTTCCTTATTATAATTTTACGATTAAAGGTTAAAATATATTAATTAAACACCAAATATAAGTTGCTATTACTTCATGTTACAAACGCATGATTTTAATAAAATCATATATGAATTTTTAACATCATAATATACTTTAGAAATCAACAATTCATACACACAAGTCCTATATAGAAAACTCTCATATAAGTAATTTTAAAATTATGTTGAATAGAATTCAAATCACAATCAAAATAAGAGAACTGTTAAATTGTTCAACAATTTTATAAAAACATGTACCATTTTGTTTCTCAAAGTAAATTAGCTGCATGTTTTGAGTTTAGCATTAATTCTTTGGTATGCATTTCTTCAACTGGTTATTAGAGATTTCATTTTGGTGACAGAATAATTTTACTCTTGCTATAAGGTTACAGAATAATTCTTAGTAAATGATTACATAAAACCTTTCAGGGTACCTTTAGGTTTTCATCAAAATATCAGTGGCATACAAATTAGTTATAGATGTGAATTTAAAAACACCCATCACTAATTTGAAAAACAATAAAGAAATGAATAAAATATTAACTATTTCTTTAAATAATTTAGCTCCAATGGATATTTGAGATCAGTTGTCCAAGAAGTAAAAATTTAACTGAGATTAAAGAAAACATTTAGGTTTCACATTTAAGTTTATAAATTTTAAGACTTTATGAACGCATTAAATATGCCATTATATTAATTTATCCTAAATTCCACATTTTCCTTTTTTTCAAATTATGAATTCCAATAGAAGAACATCACTCAAATGCACAGATGACAAATTGTTCATGGATGAATTCTTCCCAATTCAAACTTCCGTGATGATTCAAGATACCATTGAGGGTGTAATGGCGGAACTATTTTAATGAATCATAAATTTGGAAGATTAAAGACTGCAAAGTCATATGAAACGCTATTTCTTGCTTTGACGAAGAGTATTATTCAGAAGTCGTGGTGGTCAGCACAGTGAAAGTCCCTTAGAATAGAAAAAGAAAAAAGAAGAACTAATGATCCAAGCCCGTCAATAGTTTGGGGAGAGGAACCCTGTGCAAGTAATTACTGCAACTGCCCACAAGGAATCGTTCCAAATATTTCCCACCTTCTTTTTTTTCATTTATTATTTTCATCTGGTTCCCTGCTCCTTATCAAATGAGACCCCATTCAGGCGGTGGACAGACAGACGGACGGACTGACGGACAAAAGTGTGTTTGCCTAACAAAACCTCGCCAGCACCCGGCAGTGTCCTTTCATTGCCCACCCTCATCCCCTCAGAGGATGGAGAAAAGGGGAGAGAAAAAGAGGAGAGTCCAACTGGTCATCAAGAAGCACACACGAGAAGATAGGAGCTTCCATATTTCATTTATTTTCTCTCTCCTGCTTTCCATATTTCCCTCCCCTTTCCGGTGCTGCCCCCCAGCTTCTTGCTTGAGCATACCCCCTTCTTTTTCGGTGGTCTGCCTCTTATGCAGCCTGTGGCTCCTATTCGCTTTTTTTTCCTTTCTACAGAGGATACAAGTGTCAAGGGGTGCTGTGCTAAGTGTAAAAAAGTTGATGTATCCCATCATGCAGGTTTGTGCTTTAAGCATCTATACTTAAAAGAAATCTTGATATTTTTAGAAATTTTAAAAGAACGGAAATTGATACAACAATGTGTAATAATTAATAAGTGATTATTTGTATTTCTTTTAAATGCTTTATCAGTGCAAAACCTTTCAAGGAATTTAAATACAAATGCAAAATGTTTTCCTACCATTTACTGAATTTATTAAGCACCTTCCTATTTTTATTAACTCATGTATACATTCATAATTTATACACATGAATCTCCCAACATTACAATATATAAACGCAAATTTACTTCCGCAAAATGTTTTAACTATTTTTTTTTATCAGGATACTATTTATTTGCAATAATCATGTACTTTAATACGATTGCATATGATTTCATTATTTTATACCATTGAGCATGGCTTACAGTTAGACATTGTTATTTTAATTGGTTTGAATTTCATTGAAAAAAACTAAACTCCATGGCACGACAGCCCACGTGAGCCAAGGCCTACAGTGCCCATAACTGTTTTCATGACCGAGGGCTCTGGGGTGCGAAGCATATGTCCCAGTTAGATGGTCAGCCTAACCTAAGACCCCCAGTGTTTAGTTCCCAAGCATGCTTGGTACTCAGTTAATCGACCCACTGAAGGCATGAAAGGCTGAGTCAACCTTCCCCAGCCCAAGTATAGAACCTCGGACCTGTGTCATGGGAGCGTGAAACGCTGCCACTAAGCCACCGGGCTTCTGAATTTCGTTGGTTTATTATTAATCAAAATTTTATTACATACAGAAGACCATATTCAAAGCAAATTCTTAATACCGCAAAAAGTGTTCGTTTGATTTCGCCCTTCTCATATTTCACATTTCGAAGTATTATTATAGGGATCACAGTTGTGCAGAAAAAAAAAAAAACGCAATTCCAATGTCAATATTGTGGTTGAGATTATGAAGCCCCAGATGAGGTTATTGTCTACATGAATAACTTAGGATAGATTTTTAAATTTATTACCAATCACAAAACCAACACTCGTATTCAAAAATTAGTTGTACATTTCAAAGTTGAGCAAAAAATAAGAAAAAAATTGAACGTACTTTTCTCGAATTGGAATACAAAAGATATTTAATACTACTTCTCTTGCAGTCTTCATTTGGCGACCCCTTACTGCAGGTGGGCAGAAGCGGCATGTAACCTGAATTTACCACTTCCCAGATGACCAACTCGTCCCTAAATATTGGTCAGCATAAAGAGAAGAGAAGGGAAGAATAAATGAAGAAGGGTGGGTGAAGGAGAAAAGGAGTGCGGGTGGTGGAGGACTCTCGCATATCTCATCTGGACATTGGGCAAGTGGCCTTGGGCTCCGTGAGCTCGATAGGGGCCCGGGATCATTAATTCTGTGCATTACATCGGAATGGACAATGAAGATATCGGGACAGTGCGCTTTGCTTTCCTCGCCAATGAGGATGGGGGGTGCAATCTTTCAAGAGGGGTGGAAGGAGACTTGCTTCATCCATTAAGAAGATAGAGGAGCTAATGGTTCCTCGGCTTCGGACCAAGATATGATGAATTCCAATCAGACGACGCTGACCGCACTTTATGACAAGTAGCGTCCACTTCACCCCCGCGCTGACTCCTCACTGACAATGCATCTTTCATTCGCAGTTTCTCCCTGAACGATTGGGGGGAGAAGAATAATTTTGGTAAAGAAAAGAGCAAGCCATTAGTCAAAAAAAAAAAACTAATAATGTTATTTTATTTCATGCAATCACGCTGAGCGATAGAAATGTATGTGTTGAACAACATGACAAACACGAAATTGTAGTGTTTGTAAATTAAATAATTAGCATAATAATAAAGTAAATAAATTAATACAGATTTATATTATGAGTTATAGTGTGCATGTCGATAAGATCAATTTTTTGTGCAAGCGTTTACCATAGATCATGCTTTAAAGTTATCTTTTGCGATAAGGGATAAAGCTCAGAGTTTATGAGCTGACTTTTTATTCACACTCATTGGAAACATTGCACAATACACTTGTGCACAATGCAATACACATTGTACAATACACACAAAACACTAGTGCAATTCCACAATTAATGCGACAAAAATTTTAACCACTTCAAAATTTTGATGAACAAACTTAGAACTTTTATTTTAAAAAAATCTATGAGAAGTGTATTATATTTTCATTAAGGATCTCACAAAAGCCGAAAATTATTACGATAAAAAATAAATACTCAATTTGATATTTTTATGGTCATTATAAATTGCTATTAAAAACAATTCTTGAAACGCTTTGGTTTTTTTATTTTTTTCTGAAAATGGAACGACTGAAAAGTTATAATGCATAAGGTTTGTGTAAATATACAAATGTCATCATAAAAGCCGACAAAAATATTTTAAGGAAACTTTCATTTGATTTGCGAGATTTGGTTACATTTTTAATTATGAAAGAAATCCAAGTTGAAAAAAAAAATTCAGAACGACTGCTAAAGTTGTTACAAATTTTTTTAAACATTCATAAATTTTCTTAATTTCTTATAAAAATATGAATTTATTTTAATATCGAATAAAGATGTAAAATACCCTATTTTACAACAATATCGTAAATTCTACATTTATAAATTTCATTCGATATAAAATAGCAACAGACCTATTGAGCAGAGATGAGCTATTTTTAAAATTATAAGTTATATCGTATCATTTGATAATTATTTAATACATAAAACGCATATTTTGTGAAAATTTTATGAAATTTAATTTTATATTTGCAAAAATAAAAATATTTAATAAATAAGCAATATTCAGAAAACAATTTTATTGAAGTACTAGAGACGAAAAAAACTATGTATGGTTATGTTGCATAAATATTTAGTATTTCGAATTACAATCCTTGTTAATTAAAAGTTTAATTAGATGCAACTTTATGCAACAGAAATAAAAAAATATTAATTTATATACCACCTCCTAGAATGTTTCCAGATCTGGGCTGAATTTTGAATGATAAATGCTCTGTCTTTCGTCAATAGTGTGTAAGTTTGATTCCCACCTTAGACTTGTGCATTTGCAGTGATTCCGAATCCTATTAAACTATACTGGTCTAATTAGCTTTCAAGTGCAAAAAAAATAGATGGTTGGACGGGTAATTAACCAACCTTCATGAACCCATTATAATACTCATCACTAAATTAATTAATTATTATTAATATTACTCACTTCGTGTGCGTTTTAAAAATACTAATGCTGACGATCAGCAACATTTAATTGTGCAATCTCATGCATATATCAACAATATAGCAATGTATAAACACAGAAGTAGAAAGCATTTACATTATTCTTTGTGCTTCGGCGTGAACAAACTGATTACCAAAAAACATTTTTTTTTTAATTTAGAGGAAGAAACTCGCTTGTCCCCACAACACATCTTTTTTTCACTTACAATGACGTAAAATTATGTTCGTAAATATTTCTCGGAAAGAATTCTATTAATTCAATCAAATATACTCACGATTTCATGATTTCTTACCAAGTTGGAAACATGAGTTGTCATTTTGCCATTTTTTTAGAAGAATCGTATGATTCAGATAAGGCGTCTAAAACTTTAAAACAAAGCGTTTGAAACAATTTCTTCGAAACACATCCAGTTCAAGGCGTTACAACGGCCATTTAATGCTAATAAAATCGATTTACTTCCTATCTTATTCGACGACTTTTTTTTCTCTTTTTAGACATAAGTGTTTTTCCCCAACAATGAGCGCATCTAAGAAAATTTTTTCACTTAAAAAAGAACTGTACAATTCTCGGTGGATGGACGTTACCTCTTCAATGTAATTTTATCATTAGTTCTAGTTGACGAATTTCCGATACTGAATACTCTTCTGTATGTAAGTAAGTGAGGAGGAGAAGGAATAGGAAATTATATTGTTTCGTCTCCCAGAATTGTTAATATAGAGAGAAAGCGAAACGGGTGAAAACAGTCGTCATAATAATAATAATAATTCCCATAATTCTCATTGTGTTTCTCATTCATAATCTTGGCGTAGTTTATGATGCGTAGAAACACAGTGGAATTTGTATCGCGCCAAAAAAAGGAACATCATTTCTGTTTTCTTTTCTAGAAATATATTTTTCTCGAAAAAAATTGCGTGTGTGGTCGATTTTATATAAATAAACACACATACACAGAATCGAAATTTCGAATCAACATTTATAAGAATTCCTTAGGAAAAAATAGCTCATGATTTTCCCCCCTTTTCATAAAAGCTGAGTGATGAAAATATTGTGGAAAACACGCAGCATCTCAACTATAATCTTAAGCCATTGATTTGGCTGAATCAATTGCCGGTTTCAGTTTACTATTGTTAAAATTGTATGTTTGGTTGCAATACTTTGCAAAAGCAATTTGGAAAAAAAAAGAGCAATATATGATTGCGGTTTCATCCATTAAATATCGTAATAGAAATTCTAGCTGTTTTTTAGCCATCATTTTCTCCTTAATATGTCATTTATTTTTCATGTTCTTTTCATTTCCCCGAGATTTTTTCTCCTCATATTATTCGTTATTTGCATTTTGAGTAAATAAATATTTGCAATAATTGAAAGTCGGTTATATTTAACAACTGAATAGTATAAATGTTTTGTCTGCTCGATTTAAATTAAGCAAAATTATGAAAGACATTGTCCATCATTTATATAGCATTTTTAGATAATTTCCTTAAATATTTATATTCCATGCTTATTTAAATGAGTTAATAAGTTACAAGGCAAAAATTCTAGTAATTTAAGAAATTTATATTTATCTGATGCATAATCGATTCGACACTCAATTTGTGTCAATTAGTAAGTGCCGCCCAACTTGTCTAGTGGTCAGAGTCCCTGACTGCAGACAGGGAGATCCTGGGTTCGAATCCCGGTTCAGGCATGGCTGTACTTTCTCTCTCTATATCTCCTGTCTTTGTCCTTTCCTTGTATGAATGGGTTGTGAATGGTTGCCTACCCTATAAACGGATAGTTGTGGCATGTGTGTACTGAGGAAGTGGGACTCCACACCTAAATATGTTTCAATTGGAAAAGTGGAGCAGCGCACCCCATAATGGGCAACAATAACAACATCAATTAGTTTGAGGTCTGAACCAAAAAATGAATAAGATTTTGAAAAAGTCAATCTGTTTAATATCAATAAAAAGGAGCTATAGAATAATTCGAGCTCACCGTGTGATTAAGTATTAAAACAATATTTTTTGGGGTTGAAGAGAGAGAACTTGGATTCTAATTCAATTATTGTTGAATAACAAGAGATGGGCTGTTACTCTTCTACTTTCTACATGATCATCTGTTGGGTTTAATATTTGGGGATTTTCAGGGTATACTCTTTTGTGTGACACAAGAATATCACCTATTTTATTTAAATTTCCTCATCAAAGCCAAAGATACAGCGAGTGTTGAAATATCTTAAACCAGTTTTTAAACGATTAGAAAGCAGGTACGTGGTGTCAAATTATGAAATAGATTAATCTAACATCTATGACATGTGATTGGTATTATTTTTTAATATAGGAAGCGTATTACATCATTATGTAAAAATGATTCGGCAAAATAAATTCAACATTCATGACAAAATTGTGTGACAGTAATTTTTGTTATCCTATTATCAGATTAAAAGTTTCCCATGGAATAGGCTTATAATATATGTCAGAGTTATGAGATACTATACTGTATTGTTATAGGCATCATATTATAAAATTAAATGAGAACTAACTGATATCATACGCTCATAATGTATCGGAGAATTATGCAATGTGATTATTATTGCCTTATCATCATGATCATTGTTTGGTGATCACTTCCATGAGCCACATGATAAATCATTCAATGATATTATGCAAAAAAAATATGAAATTATAGTAAATTTCTTCTTTTATTCCATAACATATATTGGAACATTCGAAACAACTTGCCAATGCTGCAGAGAGTAATATGAAATTTTTTTATTTGCAAATTAAACGAATAAGTTGCCTTAAGTGAGAAAATAAAAACTCAATAATCACTGATTCGGAAAGTGTGAAAATGGTGTTCACTTTGTTTAACTTACAGAAAAGGAAAAAATAAATAAACAGTTTGTACAATAATCGTGAGACTCCGTAAACTCTCAAGTTACACATTCCAAGAAAACAAATTAAACTCGTAAATGAGCCCGCAAACTATGAAATTTCACACGAGAAAAGTTGCTTTTAAAAGTAAATTAACAATAATACTTCACGCTTCACTGCCATTAGAGCTACGCTGGGAATTAGAAATAGGGTTAGCAATCAAAAAATAATACTCTTGTTTAGGTAAAAGATTAATTATTCAACTGATAAATTTATCTTGAATACGTATTTTCAAATTTTACACCTGAAAATATATCAAGAAATCCATTCTAAAACTAATTCAAATCAATAAAAAAAATTCGATTTTGGAAATTTTTTTATATAAAAAATAATAAAAGTTTTACATGAAAATTTTATTCGTATAAAATGAAATAAAAATATAAAGAAATTCTTGTCAGAAAATAATCATATGTACGACTTTTCCTATATAAATTAATACTTTAGGAAGCGGAAAATACATAGATTAAAGGTTTCGAGAAGAAATTAGTTTACGTGTGTGTTAAAAAAGTCGAGCAAATAAAGAAATGTGTGAAGATTAGTGCTTGATACGATCTTCCAAGACATCTAGCGGTGTAAAATAAAAACACTAATGAATTTCTTAATGTATAGTTCAATTGGGTCTGTTTTACACCTACTAAAATGTGTCGGTAAACTAATAAGAAAATCTGGACTTCAACAGACTGAAAGAAAAAACAAATCGCGAATTTTATTGGTTCTTTCTTTTGCCAATTGCGTCACTTATGTTTGAGTTCATAGGTTGATTATTTGGAACCAAATTATGTTGTTATTTAAAGAAAGCAACTTCAAATATGATGTAAGCAAATGCTACTAACTTTTCTCAGCATATTTTCAAGGATGGTTTTTTATTTAATGAATTCTAAAAGTGAACAATAGTAGACCATTAAAACGTATGATCAGTTAACGATTATTGTTTAACGAAATATTTTTATTATTGTTATTACTATGTATCCACTAACTATATATTTATCAGAGTATTTTAAAGTTATTCACCCATTTAATATTTGCATATCAAGTACAATTACATTTTTTAAATATTAAAATAAAAATGTGTTCACAAAAATATGGAGTGATTACTTATACTTTTAAATTTTATAACATTTTATTATCAAACAAGGTAAAACTTCCAAAAAAAAAATGATGTAATTAAATATACTACAAGCGATATTTTATGCATTTACATTAATCAAAAACTTAATTTTGGTTACAATAGTTTAGGTTAAAAAATATTCTCAGAAAAGTTTGTTGTCTTTAATAAATATTTATTGCCGATCATAAATATAATGATACTGATCAATAAATGTAGAAATTGTGAGAAAAATTATAAGTAAATTTGTAGATTATAATTTATTTTATTCAAGTTAATCGTATATACATAAAAATATAAAAGGCAACTTATTTACGAATAATTAATCAAAATTAACTAATTTTACAAGGTGTTTTTAATTATAAATACGAAATAAAAATGAACAATAAAGCAAAATAACATATATATTGATCTTCAATGTATAAAAAATAACGTTAATATCTGTATAATATTTATCCTTAGCAAAAAAAAGAATAAGTAATAGTGCACGGAGTATTTTTTACACTTAGATTTCACAAAAATCCATAAGTAATTCCAGTCAATAGCATAAAAATTTAAGAAAAAAATCGTATTTTTTAGTTGTTTACTTTATTTCATCGGTATATATATATTTACAGATTTTTCCTAACAAAACACTTTTCATTTTTGGCGCGAACAAAAACCACGCTTTCAGCGCACATCAACATCTCCACCCCTACCCCTCAACATAAATGACGAGAAAAAAATAATATTCTCCCTTAAACGAGATTGGATGTGATGCAAGTAAAAAAATAAATAAATAAATAATAAAGATTGAATGAAAAAAGGAATGGAATAGGGGAAGAGGGGAAAAAAGGGAAAAATCATTAAACCCAATTACTATCGGAGTTTTGCGCGAAAGTGTGTGTGTGTATATATATATATTCTCTGATTTTGTAAAAGCACTCCAAAATGGGGGAGAGATCGAAAACATCTTTTTTCCCTTATAGAATGTATTTTTAAGAAGGAGAAAAGAAAAAGATCATGCAAATCAAAGCAGATACGCTTTATCGGAGTCGGATCAACATGTTACGATAAGAGGGGTGGGGAAAAAAAGGAAGGAAGGGGAAGGGTGAGTATAAAAATTCCTTTTACTTAACATCGTATCGTCTTATATTTATTCATTTGTACATGGAAAGATGGAGATCCGTTCTCCAATCCGCTCCTCTCGACCACAAGATTTTCTTTTCCACATACAGAGAGGTAAAGCCTGAATAGATTCGCGCACTTTGTTGGGGAAATAATAAAGATCGTGATGCGGTGAAAGGGATCTATTTTGCTCCCATTTTTGAGCGTTAAAGAGGAGGCGAAAAAGATGAAGGTAAGAAAGATGTTTTGAAAGATCGGAAAGCACGCATTACCTTTACTTTTTTTTTCTCACTCCATAGCAAAAAGAAGGAAGATTTTGGGGTGTTATGGTGATAATAAGATGCTAATCGGATTTTTTTTTCGTAAAAAACCGATTTTTGCGTTTTGGTGTTTATTTATTGTGATATATTATTCTTTGTTATATACAAAAGAAAGAAAAAGCTAAATAAATTAATTTTCTTTAAAGTCCTATTGCTAATTTTTATATCAGGTAAAGCTTTTTTTTAAAAAATAATAGCTGTGCAATATTATATATGATAATCACTTTTAGTGGAAAATAAATTATTCATCATAATGATTAATCAGTTAATTTATTTATTGTAATAAACACATTCAATGAGGGTAGCTTCATATTTGCTTGGACATGAAAAAAATATTATATATATAAATTATATATATATATATATATATATATATATATATATATATATATATATATATATATATATATATATATATATATATATATATTGAATTAACATGTTTAAATGAACGTTAAGTAAAACTTAAATAATTATTACTTAATTACAGGCAAAAATATTAACATGTATAATGTATTCATTTGCATATAATACTTTTGTGGTAAAATAAATTATAAAAACTTAATTTTTTCGATTAAAATAATTATTCTTTTTCCAGTTGTTCTCGGGTTAATTTATCATTTTTCATTCGATGATAAATAATTATTATAACCAATTCTCAAGATACGGAATTTGACAAATAAAAAAAACATTTTTACAACTAACCAAACGAAGGAAATTTTATAATAATCTAAGCATGTACACAATCTTAAGAAATTTACTTTTGAATTTCATAAAGAAAAAAAAATTTTTTTTTTTAAAAATATCAATCTTATCAAATTACTTATGTAATCCTTATCCTGTTTATCCACCGGATTACCCGAAACTGGATCTAAAACTGAATTAAATTTGAATTTACACCATAAAAGAAAACATATTTCGAAATCCCTATGAAGTTGCTTATAACATGATGTTATTAATTAACCGATATAATACCCCGATCCGGAATTTTTCCCGATTCAGGATAGAATTTGCGTGGTTCTTTTTCCTTTATAAAATTATTATATGTATAATTATGATTTTATTATATAGATGATAAATATTTGATATTAATAGCTACACCAATTAAGTAGAATTAAAAAAAATGTCTTATAATTCTCTTTATTTTATAAATTTCTATGAAATAACAAAATTAGAAAAAAATCTAGATAACAACAGGTACAAATAACAAAGTTTACTTTACGGCAAATTGATTTATCAAAGTGTCTCTCACTGAAAGTGGAAAAATAAACTAATAGCGCGCAAGATTAAATTTTCAAGAACTGACATAAGATGTTCCATAGGATCATTGTTTTCTTTATATTTCAAGTAAAAATTTGCTTATTGATTCTTTAATTTAATTTTGTTTAACAATTAAAAATACTATTTTCAGAAAAAATATTAGAAATCAATAATTTGTTAAACTGAGCATTTTTGACAAAAAGTTGTTGTAATTCTTTTAACATCAAAGCGTGACCTCCGAGAGAACTTTTCACAGATCGTGGATAACATTCGGATATCCGAAAGAACTTTCGTGGGCTACATTGACATATAGCAAATCGGATCTGTTTCAACAACGGTGCTATGTAGTAAATTGAAACGCAAAACTCATCTTCTCTGTTTAAATTTTTTCACCTCAATCAATTCAAAACTGGTTAAGATCGAAGTCAGAAACTTCTATTCCAAAGAGAGCAGGACTAGACAAGATTATTCTACTTATGTTAAATTTAACAACGAGGGCAAACAATTTTAGGCTACAGTATATATTCCATTTCATACAAATTAATTACCAATAAATGTACGATGCAATTTATACGCAAAACTAATTAAAATTTGGCACGAAGGAAATACTCATTTAAAAAAACACTTGGCAATTTAAAAGGAACTACACATTTGCAAATCATACGAAATTTTGCTCTAAAAGGAAGTCATTAAAAATTTAAAAAAAAGAGCAGGTTTACATAATGACTACTCACTTCTATGAGTTCTGTGTACTTTTTCGCATTGTTCAAGCTAGTATCTGTCCATTAAGCAGCGTACTAGAGAATCAATAAGGACTAATTATTGGAATGGAGCTCACTCGCTCATTGGCAAGTGCAACAAACAACAGAAAACGCAATAAATAATGCGAGGAACTACTTTTTTTAATTCGATTTTCATACGAAAATAATACGAAGAAGGGGGGGAAGAAGAGAGAAAAAAGGGGAGGACAAAAAAAAAAGCTGAAAAATAATAAATACCTAGTCAAGACCGTTTTCTCGCGTCGCGTGCACATGCAGATCAAAACCTCGTAATTAAAAATGAAAAGGTAATATATATATGGAATAAAAAGAACGAGAGAAAATGTGCACTCATTAATCATGGACAGAGTTAAAATGGAAGAGTAAGGTTCGTGATTTTCTAATGGTTGGTATCATGCTACGCAATACTCAGAGAAATTGAGCAACAAAAACACAACCATTTTTATTCCCAGGCGAGCCAATGAGAAATGCATACAAGTCTCACCCCCGACGGCTAGGCTTCGTTTTATTTCATTTTCGGCTTGGAGACAGTTTCTGTTATTAATATTGATCCACGCGTAGTGGAAAAAGGGTCACACAATTCGAAAAGTAATTATTTATATAACTTTGAATGCGGCGAGCTACCCGGATTTAATCAGAGAGCAAAAGATAGAATCAGATCGCTTTGATTCTCTATTTCAAAATAATATTCTGTCGTTTGCACAGATTGCACCAGGACTACGTCCAATACACATTTCAAAGAGTGGTCCGGAATGAGAATAAAACACCTTATGTAATAAACACCTACGAAGGGAACACCTGAACTGACTTTGCTATAGCTTCCGGTTATGACAAAGAAATTAATAGTCACAATTATTTTAAAATCTAATCCATCTCTGAAAAAGAGAATAATAATTGAGAAAAATCATTCGGGCTTGATTTGCTATTTTTAAGGTCACCTTTTGCTGACGAGGGCTTAAGTGATTGGGACACATAGTTCATTCCATTTTCTTTTCAATCAAAATTCCCCATTAAAATCGTAACACACACGAATGTTAAAAATATATGCTCATTACACATTTTGGGACAAAAAAACTTTAAGTAACCATCACATCTTTATTAAAATTATTACTCAAAAGAGGCATGGGATTTGTTTAATTATATGTCTTGATAAATACAATTTGAATTTTTATGAAACAAGTCTCTAATAAATATTACGCATCATGATTTAATTCATACCGATCGACAGTTGTAATTAACTGTGCAACTAATTTCAAAAATCATAATCTTCAGTGTATATTTCCTTTTAATAATGAACACTAGGAAATCATTATATAATGGGAAATATAAAATGTGTATGTTACGAGATGATTTCTTATGTAGCTCTACTATTGTAATTTTCTATAAACAATCTTTATATTTACATATTGCGAATCACGAAGATTTTTTTACTGTAAGTATCATAAGTTTAAAGTACTTAGAATGCTTTTTGACGATTCAATCAATAAAATATTTCAATATTTGTTGCTTGATATTTTGTACAATTCCATTTAAATATTTTATTCTATGCTTCAAGTTGCTGCTCACGTATTGCATATTCTTTACAATCGCCTTTTAAACCTGCACAGACTGTCTTGTTAATTAATTATAGTTGCGTAATTGTAATGATCTCGTGCTTGATTTGCCCCCGATGAAAATGAAATATTAACAAAATATATTCACAGCACCAAAGAAAAAAAGAAAAAGAAAAAAGGAGTGGCCCTATTTTTTCATGCACATCTGAATTTATATGCTACACAGATATTTTTAATCCCATCAGTTTACACATACTTTTACCTCCGCGGTAAAACCATATCATCTCTTTGTTAATCTCGAATACCGAAACCACACACACCTTTGGCAAAAAAATAAATAATAAAAAATTAGCTCGTGTCATTCATTCTTCAGGCTTTCGAAATGCCTGTCAAACAATTAAAACCAATCCAACGATAGGGGTGGGTGAAGAAAAAAATCCTCTTTCAGGAAAAAAAAAATCAGAACTATTGTAAATTGGACCCTATCTCCACCTTCCATCTCTAGCAAGCTATCTTGATTGAGCGAGATCCCAAAATCTTGACTTGCTTTCATTCTTGCCGAAGCAACTGCAAGTGGCAGGGTGCAGCGGCTTGTCAAGATGCCGGAGCCAAGGATTGAGTGGCAGATTTTAATAGCAATGCAGGATGTTTTGAGCGCGGGCGCTTTCCGGAGCGCTAATGCCAGTTCAAGGCTAAGGATTTCTTATTAAGGAGGCTTCTTATGTATCTGTGCTAAAGCAGGCCGGGGTTGTCGTGATGATAATACAAGGTGGCCCCTCCCTTTCCTTCAGCGGAAGATGTCTATTTTGTCTGATCTTTGTTTCGCCGGAATGGGTCGGGTGGGTTCGATTGGCTGGAACCTGTAATATAGTTAATATTGCTTTGATTAATCAGTAGTAGTTAAATATGGATTAAAATCGCTACCGTCTGAAACACTGTGTCTTTTCTTGGTAACTAAACTGGCCTTCAGTCACGTGATGATCTGAATGATATCAGTCTGGCGAGGCACCATTTCAAGACAACGTATTTTCTGAATCGATTAAGAATATTGTATGTTTAATACAACAAATAGAAAAATTGTACCTAATGGGTGGTTAAAATTTTTTTTCTTTTGCTTTTAGCCTATTTTAACAGAACTCGGGTTTTATGGTATCCGAAGAATCCTTATTGTACCTAAAGACATTCACTAAATTAGTATTTAGAAAATATAACTAAAATTTCGTTAGCAAAAAGTAAAATTCTAAAAAGTAAAAATTAAATAAAACCTGTTACTTCGTTCAGAATTTTGTTCTTCGTTCGGAAAAATATAACTAAAATATCGTTTGTAAGTAAAAATTAAATAAAATCTGTTACTACTTCGTTAGGAAATATTAAGTGATAAATTTCCCTATTACATAAAATTCTCTCTGAAATTAAAATATGATGGAATCGTTTAAAAACAGGAAAACGTTATAGAGGGCATTTATTTGAAATAAAATAAATTATATCATAAACAATTTCTTTTTCAAAAAACATGTAGAAGCTCGTGAAGTGCATTTGTATATTTTTTAAAAATAAAACATTTAATGATCTTAATAAAGAAAAAGATTTATACAAAAAATAGAGTGTATAAAATCTCAATATATGTATGATATTTTATTATTGAATATTATACATAATCTACATCTTTTCAAATGCAACTGAGAGAAAAAGTTTTTCTCATTCAAACTATAAAGTTGAGCAAAATACCCTGAATGGTGATACATTCTAATAGCAAGCAACATCTTGCTCCATTTAAGAAATGCTGTTGTAACAAAATAAACATAATTTTTTTTAATTTGTATTTTTTACATGGTAAGTTATAATTATTACATTAAGGACTATTTCTCAAATACTAAAGTCTATACACAGAAATATTTTTTCTCAAAGTATATAATTTATAACTTTCTCTCTAATTTAAAAACGTCCCGTTGATAATTTTAAAAAACATAACCACATTATCCTATTATTAAATAAACCTGCTCACTAGATAAGATTGAAGAGTGCCACTTCTATCAAATAGTACAACAAAGCTCTCCTCAAGCCAAACTGGCACAACGGAGATGAAATCATCACTTCCACTTTTTTAAACCTACACAACCACGTAATCCTCTAGAAAAACATCAATAAAATATTACACAATTTGAGACTCTGCAAACATATTTTCCTCGACTCTCTTTCTCTCGCGCCCAACTCAACCGTTTCATTTTCCCAGCCCAGGCCACAACTCAAAAGGGAGTCTTCTGCTCTGGTGAGGGCCCAATAACTTTTCATAATGGAGTGTTTTGTGTCATCCTCTTTGCACAAGACGGAATTCGAGGAGGAAAGACCCCTGGAACTTTTCCAATACCATTCCAGAGTGCGAGATTTTGCTTGTGCCAAAAGCAACACTCTGGGTTACTCCTGGTTGTTGATGGTTGTCGCATTCAGGAACATTTCTTGCCTATCAGTATGACTGCTGCCAATTTCTTTGGCACTTCTCTGCAGCGACAAGAAAAAAGTTGAGATGGATCTGTTATTTTAATTCTAAGGTTCTTTCTCACTTTTAAATCGATGTGAGCATTAGCACTTGTAGTATCTTTTGATGAAACACATGCATAATTTTACACACTATAAGAATTATATTCTTCATCTGTGAATGACTATTAATTAGAGATCGCATTAGTTATACTGACTACATTATTTTTCTGTATTGATATAATAATACCTTTAAATTATTAACTTAAAAAAAACTTACATAATATTTAGATGAGATAAACACAACAATTTTACACCAAGCAACCTAAAATTAAAATCCTGCTTTTCCGCTGAATGGGAATCGTGGCTATCATGGATAAACCTATTTCGCGGATAATCCATAAAATTATGAAAAAAGGTGCAAACAGATACAAATGTACCTTTGAACAATATAAACATGCAATAATATATAACTTAAATAAATCTATTACTTGTGAAGCAGATTACAAATTAGCAAATTCCCTTCTTTAAAGAGTCAGTGACTTATTGCTTTATTCCATTTGGTGTATTTTTATCATTGAATTTTTTTAATTTAGAAAAATTTCTTAAAACTATTTTATCACGAAGAGATTACCACTTTCTTTTTGCAAATACTGAATAAGGCATTCAACGAAAGCTTAAAGTTGCACCATCTATGGCTCACACAGTGTAACTTTAAGTCTGTATTGGTATAATATATGCATAAATACCTTACCACACACACATAACTACCTCGCTATCTTCGAAATTCCCACCTAAAGATGCTTCGATAATTTGTTTATCAATAATATATATTCGAAGTCTAGATCACCAGTGTTACAATCACACACAATTCACTACTCATAAGATTATCTCCCTTATCATCGATATTTTCCCCTTCACCAATAACTAGCGCTGAATTCGTCAAATAATAAATTCTTTCTATCAAAATTCTGTCAGAAAGTCTTCCACGCGTGACAAAAATTTTTGTATCAGAACTTCAATAACGTTCGTGTTAAAATTGACTCTCAGGCATAGCTTACATAGTAAATGCTACCGAGAATGGAAGAATCTTTCACAAAAAATTTTTAAAAACTATCTCCTTCTAACAATTCTTATTGCCAGCGATTTAAATCTGAATTTTCTTTAAGTACTTCTTTTAAATAATTAGACATTGCAGATAAACAACGAATGTCTTGCATTTAAATTTTTTAATAAGTTTTCGTAACAGTAAATAAAATTGTTTTAAGTACAGTATTAGTTAAACTCTTCAAGTAAAATTTATATATATATAAACACTCAAGATTATCCAAGGTACATGTATAAATATAAGTTTAATGACTAACAATTTATCCCGTATGGGTTATTAATTCGAATATCTTTGCGGTATACCACGAAAAATAAATCATGTCCACTTTAAAAACTTTAAATCATTTATGTAATCAAACGGTTTTTCTATATCATTCATCCAGTAGTTTAATAATAAAACGACACATTTGAATACAAGCCTCCTGCACGCGAGTAAAATAAATACACTGAAGAATATAAACATCAGTGGTGTTTTGATATAAAATTTAGAGTACTTAGTCTTAGATGAATTCAAAACATAACATCTCACGACGGCATGTACTAAAGATGAACATTTGTTAGGAATCGCATATTTATGAAGAAGGCGCCAGTTTATCTCACTAACCTTAATATTTTCTTTCTTTTTTTGACATTCAAATCTCTTTATCGGCATGCGTATGTATGTATATTAGCATGCGCAAATGAAAAATAAGGAAGAAATGAGAACCAGATGCTCCTTTCCCAAAACACGCACTTCAAGTGATTGGAAACGAAGTATCATAATTTAACTGTGTATCTGTAATTGTTTGTTTAAAATA
Source organism: Latrodectus hesperus (assembly GCA_037975125.1). NCBI lineage: Eukaryota > Metazoa > Arthropoda > Arachnida > Araneae > Theridiidae > Latrodectus > Latrodectus hesperus. The sequence goes on along the minus strand of CM075852.1, from coordinate 93,527,557 downwards.
TCTCCCCTTCTGAAGCAGCGACGCCTTACAATGTTTCAAAAACTCGCAATTTCTCTTCTCCATCTGTCCTCGAAGTACTTCAAGCAATCGGCGTATCAGGAAGGAAATCTGGCCTGCGAAGACATGACCACAATCTGGCACTTGGCCAGTCCCCAGGTCAAACATATCCGCTGGGTCGGATTCATTTAAACTTCTTTTACTTATCTGTACGTCTTTAACGTACATTAAACCTCGGTTGGTGGCAATTGAAAGATTTCGCGAATCGCGGCGATTACCGGATTATTAGGTTCACGTGAAGGGAAGTTCAAGGGGAAAAACAATCAATCCCTTTCAATCAGAAATTCTGGTTGGGGTCAAGGCTTCGCCAATTAGATTTACTTAACACTACATGAGCTTTAATGGAGATGGGAAAAAAATCAATTACTAAGATAAAACGGTTAAAAATCATATATACGTCTACACATCTTATCTCAGCACTTAAAAAGAGTATCGCTTTGTCATTACCATTCAGGATCTTCAGCATGCCTTAAGTTCATTTAGTTAGATTCTGTTAGTATCAAAAGTCCATGAATCAGAGGGAGGGTCGACAGAGAATTGGTTCCGCCCACAATCATTATCGTCGCAATTAATTGGCCAAAATGAACTATGTCCATGAGCTAGATTATATTGAACAAGTTTTAGTCAACAAATTGATGACAGTTTTATATCAATGTGAAAAGTGCTTAAAATGTTAATTAATATTAGTAAAAATCATTTTATATTTAAATCATAATACGAAACTTTTTTGTATTAAATAAAACAAAAATAAGAGCACGAGATAGATAAGTCATGTGAGTATTCATCATATGACTTATACACTATTAACTAATCATACAAAATCAGCTTATCCGATCAATTAATGAAATTTTAATTACACCTCTACTAAGGTTTATGATTTAAAAAGATAAAGCATTTTATTACGCGGAAAAAATTATTTTATGACTTTTTTAATGATATTTTAATCTACAGTTTACGAATTTCAATAGCTATACAATATAAAAATTTTAAGCTGTCATCAGGGATAAGGTTTTCTTAATAACATTATACGAAGCAGTTTAAACATTTCAAGTATATTCCCTAGCATAATACTTAACTTTAAAAACAGTATTTTAGTTGATGGCCATTTTCACACAACCATATCACAAGGAAACGCAAAGATAAATGTTTTTTTCACTTACATTTTAATACTTGTTTTTCCGATTCTAATTTTGTAATTTCATCGTCAAAGAATAATAATTCAGAAAAATAATCAAATGCAGAAAGTATATTCTTAATGTAAAAGATATAATTCAAATATATTTATATCAGCAGCGAGTAAATATAATAATTAAAATATAGTAATGTTAGAATTATTCAGACAGATAACACTCATACATATATAAAGAAAAATATCAAAGCAAAATCTGATTGAAAAGGGATACAAGATTGTATCCATTAGTTAACAATGATTTAAATAAGTTCCACCAACACCAAATGCTTCAAATTTTCACCCATGATCAGGTAACAAGATAAACAAATGTGTGATCTGGTGGTTTTTTCTTCACAAAATATTAACTAGCGTCATCTTAAACCAGGATCTATTTATAATTAAACTAGCAACTTTCGGCACAGCATTTACTATTGAGGCTGATACAATTAAATTTATTAATAAAAATAGATTCAAGTCTGATTTTAACTTTTCTTTGATAATATCAAATGTATCTGTTTCCCAATAAGATAACTGCAATCCGAATAATGAACTGATCAGAATGGAAATAAGTGAGATTCTAACGTAAGAGTGTTTCAAGAGAATTTTTATAGCTAAATACACAGCATGTAAGTATAACTAAAACTAAATTCGAATTTAATTGTCAGGGAACGATATATATATTAAGTCCAAACTTAAAACATATGTGTTCTTTTATATATTCTAATTCTTATATATATAAATTAATTATTTAGTGTTTACTTTAATCAAAATAATATATATTTATTATCAATGTCCTTAATTAACAAACAATTTGTTTCTTTTATTATTACCACTCTTCTTAAAATAAAACAGCTTATGAAATTAAACGTTAAATAAAACAGCAGATTTATTTGGTATGGATAAAGGAATTGGGAATTAGCAAGTTCTGTAAACATAATACTGTATTTTTCTCGACACACTTGAATTTCTTTTAAGCATTCCAAACAAACAAAATAAAAGCATGACTACATTGACAAAGGCCATTTTACCATGACATAAAAGCGACAGAACGAATCTAGACTTGTCAAATACAATCTGATTTGAAGACCCTGTTCTTCGCAGATATTTTGGCATCCACACAGATTTGATCTCGCCTCATAAAGTTGTCTAGGAAGCAAAACAGTTGCTATGACAAACACGGAAAATTTGCGATAACAAGGGCAGTCAATTCATTAAGGCATTTCTTCGCAGCGCAACATTTTTTTACACATAACCAAAACATCTGCCAGAATTTATTCAAAAATGAAACAAGCTGTTTTATGCAGAATTACAAAATGTAGTTTTATTTTTATAAGTGAAATGTGCTTTTATAATTACCGTTATAAATTCTATTTTAATTATATTCCTTTTTTCTTATGAAGTAAGTAATGCATAGATATCAATTTATATGTTTCTCATTTTTGCTTTAGAAATGTTTTTAAATGAGATAAAGACAGGATAATATTATTTCATCATGCAACGAATATGAATTCGGTACTAAAATTGAAATATAAAAAGTGGTCTTGGAATCGAGGTTGAATGAACTGTGGTACATTGTTAAGGATAATAAAGTCAGGTTAACGGAGTGACGTCGTTATCTGAGAACGATCGATTCTGATGGAAGAAATTTTCTAATATACTTTTCTTCACTCGTTGATTTAGAACTAAAGTTCAGGAGATAAAAAAAATGATGCATCTTTAAATATTATCTAAGAAAATCCAGCTTGGTGCTAGATGCATTAAAAGAGCAATAACTGATTATACTTAAACTATCTACTTTTCTTATCTTGTTAATTTTTTATAGGTTTTGATAGATGAAATTTTTTATATCTAAATAATTTTTTAAATGACACGCTGTTTGCTGAAAGACAGTGTAAATTGTTTTAATTTATGACCTTGAAAAATATTCAATACTTGAGAAACTCACAATTAACTCAAGTGTATTACACAATCTTCTAGATGTTTAGCAGCCTTCTCGAAGTTTAGTTCACACACTTGTATGATAAAACAAATAATATATACTTACTGCTGCTCAATCCTGAAAAAATGTAACATAAGTAAGGAAGCTTTTTATGTCGTATTTTTTGTTAAAAGAGTTACAAATCACTCAAATGACAGTTAGAAGGAACTTTTAAGGCACAATCTTATACGAAAACAAAGTTAATTAATAAGAAATAATTTAAAATATTAAAGAGAAATCATTATTATACACACACACACACACACACACACACACACACACACACACACACACACACACACACACACACACACACACACACACACACACACACACACACACACACACACACACACACACACACACACACACACACACATATATATATATATATATATATATATATATATATATATATATATATATATATATATATATATATATATAAAATTTAACTGTCATAATCGTAATTCAAAGCTTTATGTCGTATTAGAACTGCATTCTCGGTTATTGACAGTGATTTAGAGACATTTGTCTAGAATATTTCTTCCTTATCCTATTATGTGCAATATCTATGAATATCAAACACTTTACCATTTGCTTCAATCGAATATAGGGGTAGTAAAATGAATATTTTACACTATACTAGATTATTCAACTTTTGCACTTAATGTAGTAAGATTTTATAATTATTCAATATAAAAGCTATATCAATTTAAGATCTCAAAAGTTCTCATCTAAATGTCATAAGATGTATACAAAATCTTAAATCTGCATTCAAATTATTTATTGTGATATAAATGTAAGTATAAATAAACTCTTTTCATAAATAACTTATTTTAAAAAATAACTCGAATTAAAATAATCAGTCGATAAGATTTGTATCAATATGTTTGAGAATTCTATTATAACAAAACAATATTTTAAAAATAACATATTTTTCTATAAAGGCGTAATTGGAAACATCCAGAAATCAAGCATTTTGCGCCAAACGATACAAACGTTTTCAAGTAATTTAATATAATTATACACTGCTAAAGTTTTGCTTACACTATTTCACATTTGACGCGAAACCAGAGAGTATAATTTAAAATCAAATAAACTCCTCGATGGAAATCTTGAAGCATCAAAACAGCAAATCACGGGAGATTTAAAATCGAATCCTTTAGCGCTTAGAAAACCGTTTGCTTTCGGACCACAATGCCTCTAAACGAGCCACACATTTGTATTTATTCAAAACGACACCTTTTGAATAGTCCCACCGTTTAGCGCTTTCCGACTTCCTTTCAAATATATTTCGGTTGCCACAGCTCGGTTTATATGGAGAGCCTAGTTGCGGTGATTTAACACCGGAGACGTGGAGGGGGGGAGGTTACTTCTGGCGATGACATTAGAACAAGTGAGAAGGAGCACGGAAAAGCATTTAACAGGAAATGCTTATTGATTCAGCTGAGGCCTGGAAACAATAAGTATCACTCGCACCCTTGGCCACGCCATGTGTGATGGGAGACGTGGGGGGTCGGGGCTCAGATGAGCAAATATTATTTCTTGGTTGCTTAGGGTCTGGGAGAGCTTTCGAACATTTTTGGAACTTTTTGGAACAATGAGAATGTATCCAAGAGACTGGTAAATTTATTGCGAATGTATCCGAAAACTAGATAAATTTATTAAGTATTTTTGGATGTTATTTACTTAGTGTGTTTAAGTTTACATTGCTGCAAGCATAGTTATATACATACTTTTATGGCTAGCGATATTCAAACTTATTTGTTCGTTTGCGTTAAACTTACTCATTCATAGTTAATTCAGTTAAAGTATAATTAAATTATTAGTTAGTCATTTAGACCAAAGATATAATAATTTATTTTTTATTGTAAGGTAATAAGCCATGGGCATATTTTTGTGCATAGATTTTTATTTAAAAAAACTTAAAATTTTTAATTATTTATAAAATTTAAATTCAATTTTTTTACAGATATTTTTTTTAAAATGTAGAAAGGAAATTAATCTTAATTCTAAATGATTATCAAATATAATGAAGTTAGCGTGTTTTTATTTATTTGATTTTTTGGAGCAGGTATATGAAACCATTAAAATAAATTATTACAGTATTGTGGAGAAGATCCCCAAGCGAGCAACAAAACCCCTCAACTCCTTCTCGAACAAATACGTGGGGCAACTTTGGACAGTGAAATAACCTTTGTCACTGGCAAACAAACGTCGGGATAAAACTCCCCCTTCCTCTTCTCCACACCAAAAATCACTCGAATTATCACACGGGAGGGAAGACCTGAGCACTCCATTAATTTTAATGCTCTTGAGACAATAAAGGGAAGGAAATATGTCAAAAGTCCAAAACCAAACAGCAGCAGCGAATTACTTCCGAGTAAATCGTGAATTTTAAAATCTTAAGAAGAGTGCGAGACAGCAAAATCACCTGCGCGACTTGTAAAATTAGATTTGACAGCGTGTCTCTGCAACTAATGAAGATTTTTAGCCCCTTCTGGGTGGTGGTTTCTCGACGGATAATAAGCAGTGAGGAATTTTAAAGCACGAACAGAGAATTGTGAAGGGATTTAATTCGTAATTTACATTTCTCGAATATTCCTGGCGTCGCTCTTCAAAAATGTCACCCTCGTTCCTTCACGTGAAGCAGAACTCCTCGACAATTGTTCAAGCAGTGAGTCTAAAAGCCGAATGAATAAATTAGAATATCCACATCGGCTGGCTGAGAGACAGAGAAGCGTATTAATATCCAAACCTCCTTCCTTCGTGACCATTGAAAGAGGAAGATTTTTGGGAGATTTTCGCGCCAACAAACAACAAAAGCTTGTCGCCACAGTTTTCCAAGTGAATACCGAACCGAGAATTATAAGTCGCTAATACCATTCCATTAGAGAAGTAGTAGGATTCCATAAAAGTAGAATATATTTTTGCGACATTACTTATATACGTACAGGGAATCTTTCATTGAAGTCTGCTTTAGAATGATTTTAATAAATTCTCGTGCAAGTTGCTAAGACGAAATGAATATTAAAAGTCATATTTCCTACGAATCGTTAATGAAAATTTATTCTTCTGCAGAACTATTCCGCAAAACTAGTATTCATTTTGGATTTGCATTGAATTGAAAGCTGTAAGTGAGAATAAAATTTAATGTCGCATTGCTTTAAGTTACTATTTGTGATTGCAACGCAACATTGGTACTAAGAATAAAAGGTATTAAAAATTTATATGAAGATGGGAAGTTTTTATAACATAGAATGAACAGAAAATAAACTGCGATTTCAATCCAAATTTGTTTATTTTATACTTAGTAGCTACTTGTTTTAAAAACATAATGAATAGTTTATTATTTTTAATAAACTGATTCCATGCTCTTGATATTATAAGCAACGCCACACAGTTAATTTTAAAAAGAAAACTACTCGCGAATTGTTTTTATCTACTGTACTATAAAGTTAGTTCTATTTACAGAATATCTTTTCACACAGTTGTTTCGTATAAAAATCGCAAGAATTTAATCACGATCAGAATTAAACATAATTAGCAGAAGATAAGCAATGCCATTTATCCTTTTGTATAATATCTACTTTTTTTTAAAGTTATGCAATGCACAAGAGTCTACAGCTCTAAGTTGAAGCTTCCAGGTTTTTCATGTTTCACCTTCCGGAAAATAAATAATGCAAACATCTTTCTGAAAAACATTTAAATACGACTACACAAAATGTTCGATAACAAGGACTCAACATGGGTTAGTTGCAGGCTTATGCTCTTCGCAATGGAAGATCCTGGATTCAATCTTAACAACTGTTGAACAGCTGAATCATCTGGAACTGAAATCATCAATTTTGATAAAAACTGTCCAAAACCAAAACAAATAGGTTAAATATAAAGTATAATCTACCTTCCAATTGTGAATCAGATGTTGGAAGACTTGCATAACATTTGATTACAGGCCGAGAGTTATGCAAAACCAGAACATAAATTCCGACAAGCACATAATCCATTGTCTAAACACCGCTGTAACGACGTCCGCACATCGTTATATCGGAACATTCGTTCTTTTCCACTTCGTAACATAACCATCACACAGTTAATCATATTTTACTATCACATACGATTTACAAATGTTAATACAATACCCAAAGTGGAATCTTGTTTCAAAAGGAAGAGCAAAGATTTTGAGAGAAACGATATATTTTACAATATTTGTGGCAAGTCTATTTACTCATATGCGGTACCATTACCATAGCAAGGGTCAACTGTTGGTGATATTCTGATGATTATAGGTGTTGGATTAATGCAGCAATATCCTGACTAATGGACTGGAAGTCGGAAAACTACAAGAGTAATATCCTGAAAATATAGGAGAGCATAAACTGCACACTTTAGTGGTTCCCCAAAACTGACCTAAACTTCATGGAGCTCATTTTGGTTACCTATCACATTAACTCGAAAAAGTTACAATGAATTTACAGACCAAAAAACCATGTCCGATATTTTTCGCTAAGCTGGTAACTTTTTAACAGAAAAAATAGAAACAAATTAGCATAACTACGCAGAAAACTTGCAGAGAGTTTGACCAAAAAACTGATATCATAGTTGTAAAACATGGGACACCATTATTTCTGTGATATATTCCTATAAAATCTATCATTATACGGAAATGTAAATAAACAAATTGGTTGGTGTTGCATAAACGATAAAAAACATAATAAATTTAATAGTAATAGACTGATCGAAGCAAATATATCCTAGTATCAAAACGAAATTCGGTAAAGAAATAGGAATATTTATTTTGATTAAATAAACTTTGAAAACTTTTATCTGCTTTAAAAAAAATTAAGATTTATTAAAGATAAATGCATAATATGAAAAAAACTAATAGCATATTAAAAGCAAAATGTGCATTAATGTTTTAAAAACACATTTTTATTTTTGGAAAAAGGATATAAAAAGAGGAATGTTGCCTTTAACTAACGCATAAAAACTAATGACTCCTTTATTAATGAATGTTTTTGTGCATTCATTTTAAACTTTTAAAAAGTAAAACAAAAAATATTTAAAATGAAAAAAAAAATTAATAACTCTTTTACAACATAATAAAGGATGAGAGAAAAAAATGGTCAGTTTATTAATAGATATATCTAATTTATATATTGCCGCATTTCTAGCCAGATGAGTTTGTGCAATTAGAAATCATTAACTCGTCAGAGAGTAATGGATTTTCGTTAACAACAACAATCATGAAAGCATTTTGCAGGAATGATGGTTCTTTGGCCTCTGACAGGAGAATCTTAATGGCTTTCTCAAAGGGAATAAAATTAATTCTTTTATAAGTGCACATCCCATCAGCTGCATAATTGCTCAACAGGCATTCCGATCAGTACAGCCTTTTTATTGTACACTGTAGCAAAATTATTGGTATGTGTCCATTTTGTGGGGACATGAATTCCAATTAGCGTTACTTGATTGCTTGTAAGCGGCATTGTATTGAGATTTTAACACGTCACTCCGAAAGTATTGTCATCGGAATAGCGCGAAAAAAAAATTAAGACACTGGAAGTGTTGACGAGAATGGCCTTTTTTTACGAGTGTACAGTGCCTGACAGCAATGGGAATCAATTTATTAAGACGCAAAACGGAAAGAAAAAAAGAGAAAATCTGATGAAGCAGAAATCGGAATCGCCCTGAAGCCAAAGAATCCGTTGGGCAAAAAGCTTTAAATGGTTCTATTGCCGAAGATGATGCAGTGAGTCAAAAGCCAGTTTCTAAATGAGGAAGAACCAAATCGACGAATACTCCTGTCCATTATATGCCTCTCAACACTTTGTTATTTCCTTTCGCAGAAGGCCTTTATTTCTTCTTGATGGGAGAATTGATTCCGTAATTACTTCATGACATTGCCAGAACAAATTGATTTCATTGTCGATTTATGGTGAGAAAAAAAAATGGCCTGAAATATTCCAAATTTAATTAATTTGAATGGTTACCGCAGTTCTTTTCAACAGAACAGTATTGAGATTGGAATTAAGTTTTTTATAATGTGAGAGAATGCGCTTTTGGCGATTTTCCAGATCAATTGGTAAAAAAATAATCGCAGAACACACAATCACTGGAAATATTAATACAAAATATTACTTCTGCTGATATCTTTACAGAATAATATCTCAAATCTAGCAATGTAGGAGACACGCAATCTTACTGTATCAAATTAATATCGCTAATTAATTAATTTGCTTTTTAATTTTGTGTAATTCATATATTTGAATGCCATCTTGGGTTTGAATGTTTGCAGTGGTTCGGAATTCAATTTAAACCTTAAGTCCCTGTCTAATTAGCCTACGTGTGCAAAAAGTAACCGTTGAGCGACAAATAAACCAAACCAAACTTGAACTACCATTATAAGTCTAAACTTAAATTAACTCTCTCTTTAAATGTGTATACATTGTTTCAAAAGTTATAAGAACTTCAAAAGTTTGTTTAGAATATTGCAGAAATTTCGAATGATGAAGCAAAATAATTTATGTTTTGCGCATCAGTCCAAAAAGTCTGGATTTGTTTTTTATTAAATGTTGAACATTTTTGTAGGTCTAAAAAAATCTAAAAATACTTTCAAAATATTTTCTAGTGATTTTACTTCACATAGTCGCTCACAGTTCATTTTGTAATTTTATTTAGATTTAAAATTACAAGCACCAAAACAAAGATACTAGACTTATTAAAATGAAAGAAATTTAATTAACCATTTTTAATTCATTTCTTAAAATTTAGGAACAAGTTTATCTTTATTTGAATAGTAAAAATTTTATATATTGAGTTATAAATTTTTATGCTGATATTTTATGCAAATTTGGGTCAAATTACAGTTTTATGGTCACGTTTTACATGCTATCGCAAAAAAATGTACATTATCAGTCGAGAATATTTGAATTAACAGCTTAAGGATTTCTCAGTAGAAATTCAATAACCATTGATAAGAACAGGATATTTCTCGAAGAGAAAAGTATACAATAATAAGTTAATAAAGAGGAAAGTATACTACACCAAAATCTGCTGCATGTAGGATTTTTTTTTAAAAAATTCCGTGGCTGTAAATGTAGAGTTCCTTGAAATAGATGTAAAATCAGAAAAAAATATATATATACAATTATTTTCGATTAAGATTTTAGAAGTACCAAACTTGACTTTAAAAGTATGCAATACATATTTCGAATTCATTGTATAAATTTAAATTTTTCTTTCTTCTAAATTTCAAAGCACAAAACATTATTACAGTTCATAATAAACTTTATAATATATCCTTATAGCAAAAACTGAATTAATAATTTTTATGTACATAAACACTTATTTCTACAAAACAATGCAATATAGTGGTAGGGAAATAAAGCCCCTACAATTATTCAAAAAAATAAATAAAGAATAAAGCATCAACAAATCAAAACCTCTAACAAGAAAAATTGTTGACTTCAGGTTTTTTTTTTTTTTTTAAATATATATATTAGTAATTATACGGTTTATTGAAAACGCGTCGATGACGGTTTCGATTAACCGACTACTCTGAAAATGTGGATATATATATATATATATATATATATATATATATATATATATATATATATATATATATATATACAGAGAGAGAGAGAGAGAGAGAGAGAGAGATGGGGGACTGTGGGTTACAGAATACATACCTCCTCTACTTCGTAACACATCGTAGAATAGAAATTAGAGAGTAAATAATAGCTCAGATACCTCAGCATCTTACCGAAGCTAAAAATCATGAAGTATGTTCACATCACGATAGTCAATAGAAAATAATTGTTTTTATTTCAGAAGATAAATTCTATAATTATATGAAAGTTTTATAAGGACGCTTTGGTCAAAAATGTAGATTTCCTCGAAGGATTATATTTTAAAATAAAATTACGTTGTCCCGGAATTAGTATGAATACACTTTAAGTCATCAAAAGCAACACTCATTATATCAATTGAGTGAAATTGAATTACCTAAATACAAATTTTGCGAACATTAAAAGGCGATGAAATCGCTTATTGGTTTCTAAAAAAAAAATTGCAGTTATAATATCTGATGAAAATATCACGCTTAAATATTACCATTACCTTGTAATAACATTTAATTTTTTTTCTTTATAATGACATCACCTCGTATGAAACTTATAAAGAATAACAAATCTATACAAACGAGGAAATTTGGAGAAGGATGGATGAAAAAAGTGGAAACTTCAAGAACAAAACCATGGATGGTGTTTGCGCATAAGTTTCCGCAATTACAATCACACGTGCACTCTTGCGAGAATATAATCTGCGTACCAGATGCCTGGAGAATAAAAAAAAGGCCATGCCCACCCCCATCTGAGAGGTCTGGAAGATCTTGTTTAGATTGGTATGGGGGAGAGGATTGTTTGTTTATGTCTACTACTCTGTCCCGCTTCTCTGTGGAAGCCCGCTGTTCTTCCCTTCGGGATGGGGACTTCTTCAACGGAACAAGTTGAGAAGAGGCAGCTTGCCAAGTTGTTTTCCCCTTCTGTTTTCTCCGTCGACCGCACACTCTCACTCACATTCGTTAATTAGATTAAATATTTAGAGCTTCCATGTGAAAGACGAAGAAAAGAGGAATAAAATCAGGGGGAGGGAAAGAAAAAGGCGCGAATAGATTTTTCTCCATCATTCACGAGTTATTTCGGGTTCTTGGTTTAAGGAATGAAAATAGATGGAAAATCCCACGATGACATCACACCTTCAGATTTGCAATCAGTTTTAGTGATTCGTTGAGTGTCTTAATTTTTTTCACATTCCAGGAAATGTGATAGTGATAACACAAAAAGGGTTTATTCGAAGTTTCCAAGCATTCGTAATTGCGTTGCGTTTCCGACTTGCTATTTCTGTTGAATCAAGTTGCTCTAAAATACTAACACCCACCAAGATTTTTTTAAAATCATGATTAGGTTGATAACCGAGCGCTTATCATCATTTTTTATAAATATACAATAGTTTGTTACATTGACTGAATTAATGTTTTTAATATATACGGAGCAATGCTTGGTAAGTTTTACATTTTATGTAAAGGTTTTATTTGCTGTACACTTTCAAATTGGTTAAATAGGGATAGAATTCTGATGATGTCATGGCTTAAAACTTCTTTTATTAAGCTATATAATTCATCCGTCTTCTCTTTGGCACTGTAGCCGTCAAGAGAGTTTCGTTTTATAAAAATAATAATAATGGCGACATTGGAAGTAGAAAAATAATGGTATCTCTTTTACTCCTATTTGTATTTGTAATTGTATAACTCACATCAAATAAATCATAAATAAATCAGTTCTCTATGCATTGTTGATTCCCAAACGTATTAGTTGTTAAATAATAAAATAAAAAGAAGTTTAAATAAAATGAAAAGAAGAGTAATGAAATGAAAAGTAAGAAATAATGAAAAGAAAAGAAGTTTATCGACTTTTTAAATTTAATAAAGCTATAACACCACAAAAAATTACGAAGAAAAAAGTCACTGACGCTTAAAAAATTAAATATTTCTAAAGCTTTAAATATATATATATATATATATATATATATATATATATATATATATATATATATATATATATATATATATATATATATATATATAATGGGGTTTTATTTCAAGGAGTTTAATTCTATTTGAATTCTATGAATTATAAGGAGATACACTTGGAATTTGTTCACCGTCACAAAGTAATTCGACAAATACATTTGTCCTCAGTGAAAATAATAATAACCATGAAATAACGAAAGAAACCACAGTACTTCTCACACCTTATTTCATATTTTTTTCTCTACTGACTCTTAAAAGAACACTCTTTTCTTTTTCGAGGAAGAATACGTTGCTATTATAAATGCACTAAAAAGAGCCCCAAATAACGTTTTGATTGATATAAGTAATTACTCCTTAACAAAATATTTAAATAATTGTGATAATGCACATGCTAATCATTATTTCTTACTCAAACTTAAAATAATGATAAATATGGAACACAGATATGGAACGTTTACACTTTTTTCCATAAACTTCACTTTTTCATGTATTGCATATTTCAAATTTTTTGGTACAGGTTTTCCGTTTATAAAACTATAAAACACAAGAAAAGTTTTGGGCATTAATCAGGTTCAACTTTTATACATAATGTATGAGATAAAAAAAATTTATAACTTAACTCTTAATCGAGAAAAACTATTAAAAATTAAAACCTTTACTAATGAAATTAAGGTTAAATTTAATATATAGTAAATTAAAAATGACCAATGAGAGAAAAATCATTTCAGCTTATTTTCAAGAGCACGATATGGAATTCGATAGGAAATTGAACATTTTACTTTTATTTTTTCCATAATTTTCAAGACAAAATTAACATGAAAGTAATATTCATATAACTCACACCCCACTATTAATAACATAATAGCCCGGAACTTCTCGCCTCCCGGGCACCGCATAAAAGCAATTAAGCAGTAGAGAAAATTAGTATAACAGGTAAAAAAATAAAATAAAATAAAAGCGCAGGGGCTGAATTTAGTTCGGGCAAGGAGTGCCCGACCTGTAGATGAAGAAAACGAGATGGCTTTTCAAATCTCTTGATTAATCGTCTTCCCGGAAAACGATTAAGATATCGATTGTCGTTCGATAAAAGACCTAAACTCCTGAAGTAAAAGAATAGAAATATATATATATATATCCAGGAAAACCATAGATGAGAAGGCTAAAAGAAGGGGGGAGTAAATAAAAAAAATACAGAACTGGAAGTGATTAAAAACGGAGAGTCACCGCACCCATGATGGGTCACCAAATGCGTCTGAGTGCCAGAAAACGAAAACCGTTTGGGAACGAAGTGCAATTTAAGGTCTGAGTTTGTACAAGGGAAGAAAACTCTCTGTAATTAGTAAAAGGAAAAGTGCAATTAGTTGAACTGCGGATAATTATACGCGGTGGATAATTAGGACCAGATTACACTTAATTACTAAGCGGGAAAACTTTTTCGTTTTTAATGTAGGAACCTCTTTTGCTTCATAGGTTTATATGTGCAAGAAAACGTAATCTTTTGGAAAGGATTCTCCCTTCTGCGTGCACGGGTGTCTTAAATATCTTTTAAAAGATTAAAATTGTATGTTTTTAAAGGAAAAGCTGTTATGAAGGACAGTTTACGAAGTAAAAGTAGCAGAAAAAATAAACTAACAGATATTATTACTTTCCTTAAAAACTGTCCATAAGAACATATGTAAAAACCCATAAATTTACTCACGCAATTACCTCCACAATTATGGTGTAAGATTAAACCATTTTTATTCAAGAAAATAATTTTAGTATAAATTAAAAACAAGAAAAACAAATTCATTTTAAAGAATTTAAAAAGAGATGCTAAATTTCATTCTTTAGCTAATTTCGGAACATGAAATAATTTTCGCTTTAATACAATAGTGTAACAATTGCTAAATTAATATAGGACTCTTTTACTGAACTAATATTTAACAATAGCTACAAATATATTACACAAAATATTAAATACGAAAGAACAACCTATATATTTTGTAATATTTTCATGATGGTGAACAGTAAAATTACAGTCGAAATATTTTTTTTATTAAAATTATTTTAAAGTATTGCTAAACTTTAAACTTTATAGAAAAATACAATTAAATATTTTGTTTCATTTACTTGCATGTACGTTTTCATAAAAATATTATACGTTGCATACTTCGGTTTGTATTTTTTTAGATTGATTTTAGTTCTTGAAAGTCATTCTTTTTGAGTCAGAGGCTATAGAAACAAACAACCATATAATGGCAGATATGAATTTAATTTAACTTTCAAATTTTCTTGATATGGCATTCGATTTCTCCAATTATATATGTTAAATTTGTTCATTTTGGTACATCAATGTAAAAAGCACGTTAAGAAATTTTAGCAAACGGTTTATATACTTACAAGACACAATATGACGAGACAAATACAATATTTCAAGATCGTGAATACAATTTCCGTACTGTCAATAAAAATCGTGAAAGTTGGATGATTGCACCAATCACTTTATGCATTTGTGAGATAATTGAACCGAGATCTGCAGTTTAATGTGGATACCAAACCAGTATGAACATCCATGGCTGAAGTGAGAATCGAAGACATTAGCTATTATCGATGACCTGATCATTCGGCTATTAGTTCGGCTCAAGATCGAAAATTGGCTTGTTGTATAACATCACATGCATATGAACTTGCAGAACATCACATGCATATGACATTGCAGAACATCACATGCATATGAACTTGCAGAACATCACATGCATATGACATTGCAGAACATCACATGCATATGAACTTGCAGAACATCACATGCATATGAGCTTGCAGAACATCACATGCATATGAACTTACAGAACATCAAATGCATATGAACTTGCAGAACATCATATACATATGAACTCACTTTAATCTTTTTTTGTATATTAGCACTGGTATTTTAATCCATACTGAAGGAATGATCATTAAATTCTTAGCAGTATTTCCCTTGGAATTATTCAAAAATTGGTGGATAACCTCCCATTTACCACTAAACCATATAATCAGTGCTAATTTTTATGAATGTTTCTAAGTTGGATGCATTTTGTAGAGGTAAATTTAAGCAAGTAAATATAAAATTCCGGTAAAGTTTTATAATGCTTTTTGTATGAAATATAAATTTCACCACGAGAGAAAGATGTGTAGGTGAAGTTATGATGGATTTCGAAACCATCTCAAATACGCAAACCTACTATTTGGAGATAATTTTAATTTATTTCCTAATTTTATCGATCACTTTACCTTATAGCCTCGGATTTCATAAAACCTGTGAACTTTTTTCCTTTTCTCAAAGGTGCGAAACCATTAACTAAACAGCCGCGGGGAGAACAAACAAAATGCAGGCATCCCCGCGCGCCTTTTTATTCGGCCTAGCCCTTTAATGCCACGCCTTACCGACGACGCCCGGCGTCAATTAAACACTCCCTATAATTAGTACATAATCAACATCCTGTTTTTTGAGAACTCTTTATTGGAGCTCGGGCAATAAATAGCCCAAACTTTCCGCTTATATCTTATTTTTTACTCTTAAATTTCCATCACTCTGCGCAGAAAGGACTTCTTATCGGGACGTGGAGCCTCGCCGCTATTAAAAGCCACAAAATGAGATTCATTTATTTATTATTGTTTCGTACGAGGGTAGGTGGTGCATTTTTATTTATCGTTATTCTTTCGGGGAGAAGTTTAAAGGATGATCGAGATTTCAAAAGGCGATGGGGATTTATCGGAAGAACGCCTCAAAGATGAATAATAACGAATATCAATGCATTAATGAAGTTTTCAACAAATAATATAAATTTTATTTCTAAAGATGTTTAAAAACGCATTGAATTAACACACATGTACTTTGACATAGAAATGTAGATAGATAAAAGGATATTTTTTTAAGAATCACAGCATTCTAGTTTCCGGGAAGAACTTTCTTGCTTGATAAATGGAACACTTATTCCCTCATCGTACGGAAACCCAGATGGATGACGAATGGTTAGCACTCTTGCATATGTTCAACAATTCATGGGTTCGAATCCCACCTTGGGTATGGATGTTTGCAATGGATCGGGATTCACTTTAAGTTGTAAGGTCTAATAAACACCCGCGTGCAAAAAATGACCATTGAGTGTCGAACAAACGAAACTTGATCGCAAGGAAAGAAACTCAGAAAGTACTTATTCAATAAACATCTGTGCAAAAAGCAAAAAATTCATATTCATTTCATGTTATTATACAGTGATATTCATTCATATATATCAGACATATATTATATAATGATATACAGATTCTATGATAACGTCGAATAAATGGATAATATTTAATCAATCAATATGCTCCTGAAAGACAAAGGCAATAAATATAAGCTATTACAAAAGGAAGCATGTATATTAACAATTGAAACTCAAATCACTTCGCTTACAATTTTTAAAAAAGGATATGTTCATTTATTTATATTTTTAAATTTAAAAGACAAAGATAATAGCCAGTGGAAATTTTGAGAATAACGAATGCATTCACTAAGCTACTTTTATGTGAGTTATGGAAAATCAAAAGTATTTTGCAAAGAAAACAATTTTTAAAACATTTGTAACTGAACATAAATAGTATAATAACTGTTTATTAACGATATATACCGGTCATAAAATAGAATTCAAATCTTAAAAAGCAATCATCAGAACTTTTTTTTTATTAAGTTTTAATTTATTTAATTAAATCTACAAAAAATTATCCATAATTACAAATTGATATATTGACTGACCACAGTTTAAAATTTAAAAAATTTTATAAACTCGTTCCAAAAAATTTACTTAAATAAATAAAAATGAAAAATTGTTATCGATATGAAACTAAAGTTTAAAAAAACTTCTTATATTTATTTCAAAATGATTTTTTTAATTTTAAAAAATTAACTTTGTCAAATTTGTAGACTAATTAAATAAAAACATAAGTAACTAAAAATTTTAACGAAAATAAAAATTATTCTTACCTTTCACTTACAATTTATATAAGATATAAGGAGGGAGTATCTAACACCCTTTATACGTAAGCCAGCAACAGTATCCCAGATACACAAATAATTTACTTAGCGAGGTTATTTTGAAAACAAACTTAAGAAACAATAATCAATGATTGTTTAAAATTTTTTTACAAAACTTGATAAAAATATAGTCGAAATCACAGAAATTCAGGCAAAAACTTCCTTATCACCAATGCTACTTTTTTAAGACACAACATTGGGCGACAAAAGACGCTAAATTAGCAATAAATAGCTCTGATGACGCGATTCTGGTATTAATTTTAAGTATCAGTTATTTAAAACAGGTTTCGATTTTCGTCAATTTACGCATTTTCAGGGAAGTATTTCATAACTCTTAAATCATAGGTATCATCGCCAGACAAGATCAATAACCTCAATGATAGTTTCAAATTATAATGACAAATTAAATCAAAATTATGCAAATGTAAAATAAACAATTATAATACTCGGGGCTATATGATACTCATTTCTTTTACCTTATTAAGCAACACTAACACAGTTTAATTTACAATGGTAAATTGAAAATAAATCCACACGCTACTATTTGGACATAAATCCTATAAAATAAAAGATACTAGTAATAAATTAAAAGCCTACACATAACCCTAGATTTAATTTGAAAGCGAATTTTCTTCAATAATGTTCTGTTATATTAAATAAAAAAACTATATACTAATTATATAAACCAAATTGTGTTTCAATGTTTCAGATTTTATAACTAGAAAACAAAAACAAAGACATTTAAACATCTACCAACAGTGGGAAACAAAAATAAGGAATGTGTGTATTTTAGTTAAAAATATATAAATTAGATGAATAAAATATCTCTATTAAATAATTAAAATGCATGCATATAGACAAATAATGAAAAATTGCATATCAACACAGAACAGTAAATACAGTACATTTTATATACATTTCAGATTTTGTATTAAGGAAAAATTGTTGAGAAAAAATGGACCAGACACATAAGAGATCGCAAATAAAAATCGTCTTAACATATAACACACTTCAAAATGAATTCTTTTGTTCTATCTGAACTTTTGTGTAACGTTTTTCTTGAAATTTTGTGCTATAAATGAACTACACCTGTAAAAAGTTATATTTTTCTAACATTTAATTCATATTTACATATAGTTGAGGAGTAAAGTGAGAATCCTGAACTTTTAGCCTATTGAATCTTTCATACTAAGGAAGACCAATTTCTTAGTTAATTTAGATTCACAAGTTCATTAATTCTTACTGATGAGATAATAAAATCAGATAATTTAGCCGGTTTTAGTTTGAAAGTTCGTTCTCTAAGATGGAAGTTTTTTTTACCTAAACCCAAAATTACAAATAAATTAAAAATAGATTAATTAAAGATAGATTGAAGTCAGAAATAAAAACAAATTAACAAAATTATATCTACAGAGGTCAACTTAAGAGCATGCTATTTTATTTTTGAACTGTGCATGTTTTAATGCAATTTTCATCTGAAAGGGACATTACATTGCTTCAGCGAGAAAATATACGAATACAGTATATTTACCATAAGCGAAGATATTGTCTTATATGCTATGCATTAAAACAAAAAAAAGTTTTGAAAACATATTTTTAAAATGTAATTCTAATCTTCAAAATTTTTTTCTTTTATTTCATTGAAGTACGTTTTGTATTTTCGTACAGAAAATTATAATCCGAGAAAGTTGGCACGCCTGTAAACATATTTATTCTGAGTAGATTTTATTGTAGAACCACTCTACAAATCGCCAAGGCCAATCTTCTGAAATGGAAATAAACGAATAATTTTATTTATAAAATGAATAAATGAAAACATCGCCCGAATCCATAGTAATATAAAAGCTGCTATGTATTCGTTCATTCAATATTCGCAGGTCAATACGCTTTATATTGTCGGTCCCACAGACGAATCACATTTGACACATCTCATTAGACTAAAAATGCGATAATTCAAAAATAGCTATTCAAAAATGTGATGTTAACAAAAATTAGAGTGCAAAACGAATTGAGATATTCAAATGTCACACTTTAAAAATTGAAATCATTGAATTTGAACATTTTTATTAGTCTTTCGAATAATAATCGAAAAAATTATTAATTCAAAATTAATGTTTCTTCTTAAACTTCAATTGGGGCAGCTTATTGACACCTAACAAAGTTCACACAAAAATATAATTCAGTTACAGTTTTTAAGAAGGAATACTATTTAGATATACGTAGCTTATAATTGTCGGTGTTCACAGCCCTATTAAGTTTTTTTTCACTTTTATGCAAAAAGAAAACTTTGAGAAATAAATATCAGAATATTCTGATAGTTCAAATAATTTCTTAACACCTAATCGAATGATCTCATATTTTGATTATTAATAATGAACACATGTAACACAAAGATATAGTTATTAGAATTACAGCTAATTAAATCAATAATTACCAAGCAGATTTTTTTTTATCTGCTTGGTAATTATTGGTTTAGTTATTTTGATTATAGTTCAGTTTCGATTAAATATTTGATTATAGTTCAGTATCGATTAAAAGCATTTACCTGACATTATCAATGTGCATTGTTTATAATTATTTGTGTCCATAGAGGAATTTTACATCCTTCAGTAAAACATAATGTTTACATAAGGTAAGTAAAACTCGACTGAAATTTGAAAATAATTTAGAGAATTACAAAAGTAAATATTAACTTCCGGTAATCACTCATGTTATGTAAATATAATGTAATATCTCAGCAGTATCCACTTAGAAAGTAAGTCCTATTTTTCTTTTAAGTTATTTTTACTGAAAGATCAAGAAAGTCTTTCAAATATTGGGGATCTTATTCTTTCAAAAATTTATTCTTCCGATAGGTTAACTGATAAAGATTTTCAAAAATGTCAATGTATTTACGCAGATTCATGAAAAATCTAAAATTTCTTAATAATTATCTGTCTTTTCTACTCGTAACCACATTTAATCGTAATTAATAATTTAATTTATACACATTTTGAGATTTTAATTCTTATATTTTAAAAAACGGCATTGTTATACTAGTTGCATTTGATTCAGTCATCAAACATTAACAAAGGATTTTTAATATTTATTTAAATGTTAAGTTTTTTAATTGCTGTTATTTGTACATAAATTACATAAAAGTTATGAAAAGCTTGAAAGTTTAAATTCGAAAACATTTTAATCTTATTTATGTAACAAAAAAGTAATAAGTAGCTCAAAATTAATCAATAATATTTCGCCAAAAGTGACAAATATCATTTTATCAGAATTCTTTATAATTTTAACCAAAATATTCAGACCAATTTCAATTAATTGTTTAAGGAGCAATATTGAAACTCAACGCACAAAAAATATCACGTTTATGTTTTCATTAAACCACAACTAATTCACATGATCTTGTGAATGATAATACGTTTTATGCACTATATCTGTTGAAAGTTGTAATTTCATAATTTACTTCTTAAGATAAGAAGTGGTGATACATATTAAGATAGATTTTATCAAATAATGACTGAAATTTGATATAAATCAAGTGATTTTCTAACTAATAAGCAGTTTAAAAAAAGAACACAACGATGCCCCAACGAATATAAAATGCATTTTTTTGAAATTTAAACATAAATACTATGCCAAATATACTTGGATAATGCTTCGGAATGGAAGAGGGGGGGGGAACAAGCACAAATCCTTATTTCCCTTTTTTTAGTCTATTATATACTACATTGGATAATAATCCAATATAACATAGAAATACACATATTAAAATAAGGATTCAACGAATAAAAATAGTATTTTAAAATTGCAATGGAATTTATGTGAACAAGAATTGTAGTTCCACAATTTTTTAATTATCTATTCAGGATATAAAACTTGTATTTTCCCATTAGTACACTACTGGCCATTAAAATTGCTACACCAAGAAGGAATGCAAATAACAGAACGATATTTATTGGACACATACATTATAGTGGAAAGAACAAGTGATTAGATTTACAGGAAATTAGGATCTATAGATCTTGAGAAATCAGTACCCAGAGCAGCCACCTCTGGCTGCAATAACAGCATTTATCCGCCTAGGCATGGAGTCAAACAGAGATTGTATGGCATGTACGGGGATCTGAGATCACGCAGCTTCAACACTATGCCACAGTTCATAGACAGTAGTGGATAGTGAGTGATGGCGTGCCAATCGCTCGGCAACCATTGACCACACGTTCTCAATTGGTGACAGATCAGGAGAACGTGCTGGCCAGGGTAACAGTCGAACCTGTTCTGTATCAAGGAAGTTCAGAACAGTATGGGCAACATGCGTTCGTGCATTATCCTGTTGAAACAAAGCATTAGGGAGGCCTCGAAGATAGGGCAGAGCCACGGGCCTTAACACATCGGAAATGTAACGGTTGCTGTTCATAGTGCCGGTAATGCGAACAAGAGGTGATCGAGACGTGTATCCAATGGCACCCCATATCATCACTCCAGCAGATGGGCCAGTATGGCGATATCCAATGCAAGATGGCAATGCGCGTTCTCCACGATGCCTCCAAACACGGATGCGGCCATCATGGTCCTGTATACAGAACCGAGATTCATCTGTAAAGATGACGTGATGCCATTCCCGCGTCCAGGTTCGTCGCTGATCACACCATTGAAGGCGCTCCTGTCTGTGACGCAGCGTCAATGGTAGCCGAAGCCATGGTCGCCTTGCAGACAATCCATGCTGCTGCAAACGTCGTCGAACTGTTCGAGCAGAAACTTGTTGCCTTGCAAATGACTCCATTTCTCGACTCAGGGCTCGTGACGTGGCTGTACGATCCCTTGTGACCATGCGGATAAGATGTCTGTCTTCTCTGCTGTTAGTGATGGGGGTCGCTGAGATCCTGCATGACGTTCCGTATGATTGTCCTGAACCCATCGATTCCATATTCTGCTAACAGTCATGGGGTCTCGACCGACGCGCGCAGCAATATTGCGGCACGATAAACCACAATCCCGGTAGGCTATAATCCTTCCTCGATCAAAGTCAGACACGCGCTGATAGGCATTTCTTCTTCTTACACGAGACATTACAACAACTTTCTTTGCCGAAAACAACGTTGAAACGGAAATTGAGTATGAGAAAACTGCTGTCAAATCTCTGATTTTATACACATTGTAGATGTCGCTATTGTCGCCTGCTTTGTATGAGTGTGCTGAAAATCTAATCATTTGCATATCACAGCAAGTTCTACCTGTCATGCAAATTTAACGTGTGTGGTGTGCCGCTTTCCTGGAGTAGCAATTTTAATGGCCAGTAGTGTATATATACAGTAAGAGAATTTCGTCATAGTATATAATAAAGTTGTTTAAACGTATGTTCTCACCTCGAATTTTAAAAATTTATATTTTAGAATTGTTAAAAACAGCTATATATTAATATTTTATATCAACTTTTGCAAGTGTCTGAAAGATCGAAAATTTTTTCAAAAAAATACTTTCCAAATCAACTAAATTTTTCTTCACAATGTTATTTTAAACCACCTTATTAATTCATTTTACTTTAAGTTTTCTGACTTAAATTATTAATAAATAATTATTGCAAAAAGCACAATTTATTTAAGTTTGTAGTAAATTTAGTTTGAAAAGACATGAAACATAATTTTAAGTAATATGGCCATTTTTTGCATAATTACCACAAATTACGCTAAAAGTACTAACTTTAGACAAAATTCAGATTTGGATTTTTGTTCCTATGGTTACTTTTTTGCACATAAAACCACACACACAAATTCAACCGCGGTCATCATTTTTATTATTTCCTATAAATAAGCATTATTCTTACAAACTGATTTCTAAATTAGTTTAATTATCATTCCTATTTAAAGTCTTAAATGCTGGATATGCTTATAATACGAATCCTAAGTATTATCATCATCAAAGAAAATGTTACCTCTCAAAAACATTCTAATTATAAACCACAAGAAATTAAAATAAATTCCTCTCAATTAATTCCTGTCTAACCTTTTTAAATTATGTTTTGAATTTGTTTTCAAATTCCAGCAAAAGCCACTAGCTAGAATCTGCTGAAAGAAAAATCGCGCAAAACACCCAGTCACGAACAATCGACAATTGAAAAACATTTCAAACGGTATTCAAATTTGTGCACTTCCGCTCCCTCGAGCCACGATGTGACGTCACACAGTGATGCAACGCCAAAAGAAGTTTTCGTTTCCATGGTGATTCCGTTTAAAAAAGAGAATCCCCTTTTCAAAGCATTTGAGGTGAATGTCACATGCAACAGGTATAGGAGGAGAGATAAGCAGGCGTTTTATTCTAGTTTTCCATTGAATCATAAATTGAAATATGCGACGTTGTGTGTGTATGAAAAAAAAAATTTTTTTTATCCCTTACAGAACGGGGTAAGTAATTTTCAACAATGATTGTGTTGGAATTTTAAACTTAAATACATTTGCGCGTCATATGTTTGCTTTAGATTCCAAAATAGATGCTAAATTTAAACGATACAGTAGTATATTTAAGTGTAACTTGATAAAATTTTCTGTCAATATAAATAAAAAAATAATTTAAAATATTAGTAAAAATTAAAATATAAATTTTTATTTTGCAAAAATTATTTCAATATTTAATATAAAATTATTAAATAAATCAAACAATTTTTGTAAATCATTTCAATGAGAAACACGAAAAACAACCATAAAACACATAGGTTTACATAAATAGTTTAAATTATATATGGATTTGCGTCGCATGAAAATTCCATTAATTTTTTTGAAGATGCACTGAGACATGTTACCCAAAGTACATTGAAGACATTATGTAATACAGATGATCTAAAATTAGGCAGGGAGGTTTACATTTGCGCTTGCTTTTATTTTCTTCTAATCTTAAATCAAGCAGGGAATATTTGCAATACATAATTTAAGTAGGCAAAACCCATTAACAAATGATCACTAGTTATGTTGAATATCGAACCTTCTTTTTCAATCATACGTCAACAGGGTGATACGTCAACATTATGATCATTTAATATTTATTACAATTAGCATTTAAATTTTTATGAATAATTTAGCATAATGTACTATTTTTCCAAAATTTATATTTTGCGTGTGTTTTTTCCCGACCATTGCATATTAGCAACTATAGCTACATGGATGTCGCATGATTAGAATATATACTTTTCATAATAGGATGTCAACAAAAGCAAAAAATTAATAAAACAAAATCGTAAGTTTCAAATAAATAATAAGTTAAAGATAAAGTCACTATATATATATATATAATATATTTTTTGTGCCTTGTTATACATTTATAATGATTTACCTATATTTTTCTGACCAAAGAGTTTTAAACATTTACAGATTAATATTCAGCCAAAGAAACAATAAAAAATCCAATATAAAAAAATCGATCACTTTTTCGCATGTAAATTTTACATAGTTTAAAGATTATGAAAACAAAAGAAAGGAATTTTGGCTGCAAATTTTAAGCAAATAGCATGTCCTCATTAATACAATCAAGTGATACAAAACTTGAATTCTACTTTTTTTCCACAAAAATTCCATTTTTATTTTTATTTATTTATTTTTTGTAAAGGAACGCTACACTCCACAAAGAAAAAAAAAATTGGAGCTGATTATAAAACTGATTGTTGAGTTGGTAAGCGATACCTGGCTGGTAAGACATCCGGCCTCGCTTTTCCATGTTTACACCTTATGACCCAACATGGATTTCTCCTTTATTTTCTTCCGAGAAAAACTAAAGATAACGCGTTAACGGCTCCTCTTCAAAAACCTAGGAAGATTTTTTAATTTGTTTACCGCTTTCTTCTAATGAAAATTAACGCCATTTTCTTCGCCCACCCGTGCAGGATGTCGGGGAGTTTAAAATCCTTATCAATGCAGCGATGTGTTTGTTTTGCAAGATAAGAAGAGAGGAGAGCACCACGCAAGAGTCGTCCTTCGAAGTTCTCCTAAAATTAGAGCGACACCGCAAAAGAGAGCTTGAAATATGGTCTCATCCAATCAGTGACGCCGGTGTTATGAAGAGAACTACTTTGGAAAAGGTACTGTGGTTGACTCGGTTCCTGATGCGGAAATACCACATAAGTCACATTTAGAATTTAGACTTATGTGGACTTATGTGGAAATACCACATATGTCTAAATTCTAAATAAATATTTGATAAACATTTGACTTTTTGATAAAAATTTTTAAAGGATTTTGATTTTTAAAATAAAATTTAAAAATAATTAATAGTCTCGAATCTGAATTCTTAAAAGCTTCTTTTCTCAAATTCGAAATCAAAGCCAAGTTCTAATTTTAGAACCTTTCATGCAAAATAATAAAAGATCACAGTCGAAGCTGTACACGAGAAAATTGCATCGCATAAATGATATTATCTTCGAAAATAAATAAATTTTTTAAAGAAAATTTTAAAAAATTACAAAAACGAGACTGATATCAAATACTACTTATTGCAGTTAAGTTTTGGGTGAAAAAATAATATTAAGAATAATATCCTTTTTTTCATGTAATTATTCTGGTTTTATTAGATTAATTGTTTTCATTTCATTTTATCAAAAATACAATAGAAATTATTTTTATTTAACAGTCAGGATAAAGTAATTTTATATTAAGAACACATACACAATCATAAAAACAATACAATTGATATTTAATAAAATGATTATGTGCGAATAAATTAAAATTTATCAATATACTATTCAAATTTCCTCAAGAATTTTCAGATTCGAACATCTGGCATTGTTTTCTAAGCTTTTGAAAATATTATTCTAGGTTACTAATCAGTTTTAAGCAAAATTATAATATATCAGTAATATATGTGCATTTCATATGCTAATATTGTATGTATATTCTGTATGTGTATTCTGTGCGTACAATATATGTATTCCATATGCTAATAAGAAACTGAAAGTATATCAATCTAAACTTTAGCTTGAAGTTAATTAAAAACTGATGAATGTTACATTACTTACAAACATTAAATTTTTATTTTTTATGAATAATAATCACTGATGTTAAAAATACATATAACTAAAACTTTGAGTAAAACATTTAAAGAATTTTTAATGATATAAATGTTTTGAATGAAATTAATGGGATCGAATTTTTTGTACGAGTTTAATAAATTTTACTTTAAATATATTGTGAGGTATCTTCTTTCATAAAGGCCTAACAAAATTTAAGATTATAATTTCTTAAGAACGTAGCATATAATATTCTGGAGAAAAGTAGATTAGCAATTTTTTTAAGAATAATTTTAGTTAAATTCTCAAGTTGAATAAAATTTAATTTAAAAAACATTTTCATACGATTTTGATACTATAAAAACATTATACACATTTTTTTTTTTTTGCCTTTGATACTGATTTTAAATTTATTACCAAATTTGATATTTAAGTGGTTTTTTATCTCAAATTTATTGAAACAATTAGTCATTTTTACAAAATGTATAATAAAATATTAACTTGAATATTATTCTTATTAGCACACATATAACTCTTTTATATAAATATACTGACATTAATTATTATATTAGGATTTATTTGAAAACTAATAGAAGATTAGACAGTTTTCAAATCTTGAAATATTTCAAAGATTTGAAGAGAAATTTAGGCAACAGTAAAGACTCTTTTACATTAATATTTACTGTTACGTCAATAAATTAAAAAAAATAATAAGATTTTTGCATATTGCATGAATTTAAAACAAAATTTTGTCATTAAAAACAGAGGAACATACTTTTAATCTATATGATCCAAATCCTTATTCTGTTAGTACACCGAATTTTTGTCCCAGAGTGCATTGAGAATAGCTGAATGAATATAACATTACCATGTTGCATACCGCTAATTTAAAACAAGGCTATGCTTTATAATGGAATTTTGATTACTGCGTTTCTAATTAATTTAAACCGTAATTAACGTTGATTTAAGCTCACTGAAAAGTTGCTTTAACTGCAATGTAATTCATTCAAACCATGTAATACTGTTTTGGAATGTCCATACGCTTCGAAGGCAAAAGTCTTTTTCTTCCTTTAGACCTTTATAATAATGAGATCTATATATAACAGCTGGTGTAGAGAAAAGTGATATACAGCACCAGATTTCCCTTCTTACATTTCCAAAGAACTATTTAATTATTAAATAATTTTATTCTTGATTTTCGATTTCTACGAAAAGTCTTGTATTTATTCACTACAGCGGATATGCTTACTATTTTGCCAACACATTGTTGGAAATGCATCAGAAATTAGGTGAAAACAGTTCCTAACTTCCAGTGTTTAATAATTGGATAACTAAAGACAATT
Organism: Latrodectus hesperus; assembly: GCA_037975125.1. Taxonomy (NCBI): domain Eukaryota; kingdom Metazoa; phylum Arthropoda; class Arachnida; order Araneae; family Theridiidae; genus Latrodectus; species Latrodectus hesperus. The sequence continues at coordinate 93,499,386 of CM075852.1, read as the reverse complement.
TTCAATTCTCATTTCATTTGTTTTTTAGCTTGTCTAGGATAAGACCTCATTCCATGGTGCAAAACTGTATTTTGAACGATGCTAAATAAATAGTTTCACATTTTCTTAAATAACAATTTTTTTTATGTATATATAAAGACTTGCACATTTTTCACTGGAAGATGGAGTTAGCGAAAGCTAGAGGGTGCTTACCTCTAGTGAAAGATAAACTAATTCCAAAAAGTAAACATAACTTTTTCGTAATTAAATTTTATATTTAAAAATATTAGAGCCATATGTAAAGTATCGATCATTAAATGTTAAATAAGGAATTGTTGATTCCCCAAAAATGAATGTCGATGTAAAAAAATGACATTTAAACAAATAATTAATAACAAAATAAAGGATTCCATATGATATTCAGACTTTATGAAATATAAAAACCATGAAAACAGAAATCGTATGTTAATTTAAAAATTTTTAAAAATCTTCAAAAATCTTTAAAATATTTCGCATTTGGAAGCATACAATTGAGAACCTTAATTTGAAGCTCAATTATTAAATAATTTAAAAGTAATATACACATATCAAATTGTATTAATACAAAATTCACTGAATCAATGAAGAAATTCAAGTGAGCAAAGAAAAGGTGTTTAAAATTAAATATGTTTGAACACATTAACTAAAAAAATATAAGACACTCAAAGATAAATAGATCATGTTTTAACTATAGGCTTATTTTACTTGAACGCAACTCTGAGCTTATAAACATTTCGTTAGAATATAAAATAAAATTACAAAGCAAAGTAAAAAAGAGTGCGAAACTGAGATTAATTTAATATTTTTTTACTCGTAATCATTTTTTTTTGTATGAAATCAATTTATATTCTTCACTTCTTAAATTCATCAATTTAATAGTTTTAGAGCAGTAAAAATTTTTTATATATAAAAAGCATTAAGTATCAAATCAGACATGGCACATTCAATTAAAATTTTAATTAAAAGATTCCACAAAACATCTTAAAATTAAACAAAGCAATAAAAATGAAAAATCAAAGTAATAAATCTTCTTTTTCTTATTTTACAGGATAAAAAGCCTTATCAAAAGATATTCTCTAAATGGTGATTAGCATTAATTTAATAAATTCTGTTAAAAATAAAACACAGTTCATTCCAGTACATAGCCAGAGAAAAATAACAAGTGGTAAATCAAATGTGGTAAAGAAGGATAACATCAAAGAGAAAAATAAGCAGTATAGTTATCAGCATGTAAATATCTAATTAAAAATTCTTTTTAATACAATTTCAGTTTTTCTTAAATTACTTGCCATTGTAAATCAAAAGAACGATTAAAAAACAAAATTGAAACGTTCTAAAACATTTAATGTTCTAAAAAGCCAATTTTAATTGATATATTTTATTTTGGTTAATAATGTAAGACTGCTTTCCATTTAATTCATTTTTATATAATCGACATTTTAAGAAATCAGTAAACAAATGTACTGCATTTATATGCCATTATAAATAATCAGTTTTACAAAAAATCCTATTAAACGAACGATTAGCATTCGTTCGAATTTAATACAATTGGCAATTATATAATATATGCACAGCCAAATGTTGCACTGAAAGGTGTGGTCAACTGAGAAATCAATCTAGAATCGAGCTATGATTGAAAAATGACGCCACGTAATGACTATTGTTCACTTTCGGCGGAATCAAAATTGAATAATGAAATAAGGTTTCAATTAAGGAACGTGTCTCTTTCGCAGTTCAATTATCAGTTTAAAGTATCAAACCATTTATTAATTACTTGACACAAAAACAGTGTTATAGTTATTTCTCTTTACATGGTTTTAAAATCAGTTTAATATAATAAAATATTAATAAATAGAATAAGTAAAATAAATTTGCTTCCGAATCTAATATCAAGAGCAGGATGTGAAGGTAATTGTAATGGCGATGAATTGCATCTAATTATTAATAATATTATGTGGTTTAATTGAATTCAGAATGGAATCGGAAAAATTTGTTTAATATTATAAATTATCGCCACATGAGAATCATACAAAAGAAAACTATTAAAGATTTAAAATATCCATTTACTTAGTTATACCAGGAAAAACTTCATATATATATATATATATATATATATATATATATATATATATATATATATATATATATATATATATATATATATATATATATATATATATATATATATATATAATGTGACATACCCAAAACAATTATTCCAACAGATTTGTTACAAGAAAACAAATTTACAACAACCATCTTCATTACAGCTATATACAGTGAATAGAATTTATTTTTGAAAAATTTATGGATTAAATAGTCCATAGTGATAAACAAAAAATAAATCAGACATTTTTTGAAATACCACCTCATATGCAAGACAAGATATCAATTTTCTTCAGTAAAATGCTGAATAATCTAATCCTGCTATAGTTGTACGAAATGAGGATATCCACTTCACAGTGCGATTAGGCGGTTAACTTTCTCACTAACGATACATGCATATAGTTCATCGTTTGCACTGAAAACTGTAGTATCGATCATCAGTACTCCTATAGGATTAAATTTAAAATTTTTTCTTTTAAGAAGTGTGCCCTGCACTATTCTGTTATAGTAAATTAAATTGATGATAAATCTGCCACATCTTATTGAAGCAGAATCTCATATTTAGAGCAAAATATCTTTCCCCACTGTGAAAGATGGTAATACTATCATGCATAATACTACATCAAATACTGCCACTGTTTGACAATGTAAGGAAACTTAGTTTATATTGATACACTATCTAACAAAAAGAACGCGCATGGGCTTTTTTTCTAATTACGCATGCATACGGCGTAGAAATATTCCTCAAGAATGACTATACCGATCAGCTACATTCCTTAAGAATGGTTTGAATTTGGACTTTTCTTTTTCAAAATGTGTGGTCTAAATCATTATGTTGTGATAACAATGTTATTAATGAAACTGCCATATATTATTGAAACTAAGATGCATATAAAAAGAATATGATAACATCAATTTTCAGATTAATGACTAAATTCTACCGTTGCTAAACAAAATGATGATCTTAACTTTAAGCTGATATAGTATATTATATGAATAAACACATTTTTTTATTTTTGTCCAACGACATTTGCAGAAAATTTGGGGAAAAAATTATAGTAATGTAGAAGAAAAACGTCATTCATAAAGTCTCTATATTTAGAACTAAATAACTACAAAATTCTTGACATTTAGAAAATATTCATTTTAACATAAGATTAATTTGAACTTCAGATCAAGTAATACAGAAAGGAAAGAGAAAATTGCTCATGTTGTTAACATTGGCATCTTGTAAAAGTTATCTTGATTTTGCTACGATTATTTACATCAAAGCTTAAGCTATACTTACTCCTAAACATTTCGATGCATGAAATAATATCATACAGACATCAAAATGATCAGTCATGATGTTATCCCATAACAGTATTTCAGTACTTAAATATAAAAGAAATATAGAGCAATACACAAATCAGTACAATAATAAGTTTTATAATAAGAATATAAATATGAGGTTATTTTACAGCCGTCTTTATTTAATTTAAGCTGTTCATTATTATCGTATATTAACGTCAAACATTTAAAACCGATAGAAGAAATAGTTGATTTTTTTAATAAAAAAATAATGCTATTCGTTACAAGATATAATAATTATCATCACTGAAATAATTGTTTAAAAAACAAAGAAATTATTTTAAAATATAAATGAAATTATATGAAGAAAAGAAGATCAAAACCTGTTACCCTTATAATTAAACTTTTGAGACTGAACTAGCTGAAAAGCTTCGAAACAGAGCAATAGTGACACACATCCGCATTCAAATTAAATTAATTTTCTCTGTGAAAAGCAGTAATTACGGCGCATTAATAGTTTCCACTAAGTTAGCATCGCCTTCAAATTTCTTATTAGTTATCAGGCAAAAAAGAGAGTGGGAGTAGAAAAGGGGTGAGGGAATGCACAGGAAATTGCAAGACACAAAAGAGAAAGTTAGTTTCCATTTGAATGACGTCAGTTCCGTAGATTTGTTATTTTAATTAACTGGGCTTCTAAGATTGCGAAAGAAATGCTTAATGATAAGAGCGACCAAAGAAATTATTTAGCATTGAAACACATTTGTATCGATTTAATAGCAAAAGCAAATTAATAAAGCATCCTCTTTCGGCCCCTGCCTCCCTTCCATTTCTTTGAAAATCAAATAAATCAATTAAAAATATTGAATTCAATTCAACGAAAGCAGGTTTAAATTAGAAAGATGCTTAAAGTTAATATTGTATAATTTATTTGAATTAAGTGTTATTAAACTATTTCTAAAATAAAATGAGATGAAAACGAGTTTGGAAGGAATATTGAAATAATACGCTGTTAAATTAATTGAAGACTTAAGTCTAGAAATATAATCTATCACCAAAAATGATTAATTTAAAAATAGTTTAATCTTATTACCTTATTACTATATAATTATAAAAATTAGGTCAAATATATTTTAAGTTCATATTAATTTAAATTATATAAGAAAAATTGCTACTTCAAATTGATTCATTCTCCAATTCTGGAGTACAGAAATATGGGTTATAGTATTTGTTTCATATATTTTCATAATAAATAATATCAATAAAAACTATTACAGGACGGTAACCATATAGTCTAAAGATATCAAACAATTTATAACAAATAACATTAATTCTCCAAAGTTATATTTATGATTTTAAAAGCTAACCCAACCAATCGTAGTTTAAAGTTTGAATATAAGCTTTACTTTTTGCTAATCATAATTCCCTTCAGTTTTAGAAATTTTATTTGGTAATTTTTTTTTTCATATTTCATTATTTTTTCCCATCATACTTGGAAATGAAATCAAATGCTAATAAATCTCTTTGTATAAAATTTGTATAAAATCTTATGGAATGATGATTTATTAATAGTTTTCTTCCATTGTAAGTCAATAATTTATTAACGCACATGGATTATTTTAATTGTTCAAGTTAACTAATAACTCTCTTGAATAATTTAATTAAAAATTTAAATTAAAGCCGAATTTTTATACAGTCCGGGTTTAAAATAATCAATTTATAAGAATTCTCATCTAACAATTACTGAAAGTCTAGTTAAAACTTAATTATTACATTATTGAAAAAAATTACACCATAAATTCCCAATTATAATTAATAAACACAAAAAAATATTAAAACAAAATAAAATTATTTTTATTTTATTATTATTTTCTATAAAGTTTATATTTATTCACTATCAATAACAATACGGATTTAAAAAACAGAAACATGAAAAAAAAAAGAATTATGAGAAAACCATACTAAATTTATTTTAATTAAATAATTTTTTAATTAAATCTATCTTAGATTAAATTTGAGAAAAAAGTTATTTAAGCTCTTTTCCAAGCCCTTTTCCTTTTTAATGAATAACCATAAGCATGTATTTTCTCGTTTGCAGATGATGAGAAAAATAAATTAAACGAACAAAATAATCGGAGAAAAACAAACTTACCGGTTCTGTACATTCCAGAAAAATATAGTCTACTCACAATCTTTCCAAATATTTAGTCCACATAAAAAAGTCTATTCACTTCAAATAACAAAGAACAAATATTAATTTTCCGACTACGGCTCAAGAAACAAAAACCAAAACACACAACGGACGCAAAGAAAAAAACGGACTTGTTCCGTTTTTCTTTTCACACCAGCGATGTATGAGAATATAAAGGAAACGCGTGCAGCACTCTCCGAGCGCCACGCTAAAACTGAACGTTCCGGCGGCAAATCGCAGCACAAGTCATTAACAATGGTAGAATTAATGTTTCTGAGCCGCGTGCGCCATGGAAATGTGACACATGTGGGAGCAGTCAGACACTTCTACTATCGGCCCCCCTGAAAAAAATCAATAACCTCGAGTCACACAGCTGGTTTGGCAGCGGACGTGCAGAGGCTCTAGCTGAGAAGCTCACAGGAGCAACGGTCAGACACGGCACATAAGCATCCTGTCTCATCGGGCTAATGCCGGCGCCTAATTAACACGCGACAATCTGGCTAAAAATGGCCGAATGAGTCATCGGAGTGTTTTAACGTTGACGCCACGCAGATTTTTCTCGCCTCGAAGATCCCCGCAAATCGCCCAGTAATTTGGCTCGGAAAACCTTCCTTTGGCGCCGTGCGTACCCTTCTTTGGCCGCTGGTGTCACACCATCAGCTCGTCGTATGGGTTTCTAACTCACGGGCTAGCCGTGAAAATTGCCTTATTCACAGGAGAAGGTATTTTTACTCCGCTAATTAATTATTCAAAAAATTAATTGGATTGGACGACGCATGCGCGGACCGCATCTTCACGTGCAAGGCACTGTGGGTAATTAAAAAAAGTGTCATGGCGGGTTTGTTTTGGTTTTGACTTGTACCGCGTGATCATTGATTCCTGTTCGAATGGATGTACATAAACTTTAAAAATTCCAAAGAAACTCTCATGTTTATGTGACTGTATCACATTTATATAATGTAAGTACAATTTTTTTTTGTTTTCTTTTGATTTTATGCTTGAACTTCTGACTTTTCGCTACATTTGCTTTAAAAGTAGGCTTAAATGTGTTTTATTTTGTATGGATATACTTATTTCTCGATTTAGCATTAAATAATTCCTAACTATCAATAATCACCATTTAACGTTATTGGAAAATTATATTGTTTGATTGATTAATCATATACATCAAAATATATCCTTTGTAAACATTATTCTTGATTATTTACATTCAAAAATTTCCTCTGAGTAAGATCATGATTTTCTCTTCTCTTCATGTTTTATGTATTTTTGACTTATTTTCCAACTTCTGCTCATTAATTTATTTGTTGATTACTTGTGCGTAGTTAATCGCGTAGATTTTGATTTGCTTAAATCCGCAATAATTTTCTTAGTCTTTTTGTTTATAAATGATTAATGTAAACAAACCGATGTAAAAAGATTAGTGTTTATTGTTTCTTTTGAGCGGTTTTAAAATCAATTGATGTAGTTTTAATAATTAATAACACATGTATAATAAACAATGGTCTTAATTGAAATTCTATTAACTATTGAAACCTCCAACAAACGTAATATAATTCCCAAAGCTACAATACATATTTGCATGCTATCAAAGCAGATCAAACCATATCTTGGGAGTACCCGTAATTGTTTTGGAGCCAAATTAATCATTTTCATAAATACAAATCAATGTTAGCAATATTTGATCTTTTGTCATTTCTGAAGTAATTGATTCAACCATTTATGTCAGTTAAGCCATTCTGAATATTCAGTTGAGTACCATTTTTCAGATGATTGATCCATCCTATAATTCTGCATATTAGTTCAGTGACTTTTAAATTTTTATAATGTAGTAATTTTTTGTTCCACAAGTGAAAGCAAACTTTAGAAGTACCAACTCATCTTTCATATTTTTTGTAGTAAAAAAATTATAATAAAATTCTTACATTTTAATACTGTATTTAAAATTTGTGTTTTCAACAAAATTGTTGATATTCATAAATGAGTTACTTTTTGTTTGAAAGAGGTTTCCAGAATTATTATTCATGGGTATAATATCTCTGATGCATTGTTATAAATAATATGAGAAAAATAAGTGCACTCTTTTATACTATAATTTCAGAACTTAATTAGTAAATGATTCATATTAGAATAACAGCTCATGTTAACCTTTCCAGAGATGGCACACCTTTATCGAAGCTTTACCCTTGGGACAGAGTGGAGTAGAAAGGAACATTCCTACAGGATGGGTGTTTCCCATCGCAAAGCTCAACTTTAAGAAAAATTTCACAAATTATTTCAAATCCTAACTTTGCAATTTTTAGTATAACGTATGAGGACTGTATATAAACTATCATGCATATTAAATTACTAATTTTCCTTTGTTTAAATTTGAAAAATACTCAAAAAATCTGTATTGTAATAAGTAATTTTGGAAAATGTTATTTAAATAACTTCAGAGTTTGAAAAAATACATTAATTAATTTTTAAAGTAATAAAAAAATAACCAAAACAAATAATATAAAATGAAGATTGATTGGAAAAATCTTGAAGCACAATTATAAAATGCATTTTCTTGAAATTGTATATAACTAAAAATTTCACTTTCTAGCTTAAGAAATAAATTCATATTTTCATCTATGTAAATAAATGGTCCCTTAATTATGCAAGTTCATTTGATAATTAAACTTTCATAAGGATACGGTATCAATGCTTTTATAAATAAGAAAGGAGGCACACTGTATATATCAGAAAGTAATTCAAATTGTAAAAAATAAATAAATAATAGAGAAACCATTAAAGACCTCATAGTAGCAAAAATAAAATAAAAAAAAGTTTTCAAAAATCACTCCAAACAAAAAGAAAAAATAAAGTTGAGATTCAATCAAATTTCTTCCTTCTTGTCAGTCGTATCGAAGCAAGGGGAATGTGTTTTGAATTCATTTGTTTAAACTAATCTATATAATGAATTCAAATGTTGGAATTTGTGTAAAGAAAATCTAGTGTTCACACTAATCTAACACTATTTTTCTACACTCTGTCTGCCCATAAAATTTCATATCTTCCTCTATGCCTTGCATATTTGAGCTGACCGAAGAAATCTCTTTTTGTATGTTACCATTTGTAATAAATATAACATATCGACGTATAAAAAGTCAACTGGTCCCTTGTTTACTTATGCTATGATTTTCTCTCTCATCTGGTAATTAAAATGCCAAAATATTTCAATATGTGAAGAAACTGATGGTCAGTATCTTAAAATTCATTTTTAATATAATAGGCACAGAGTGCCATCTAGTAAATATTGAAAAATGTTTTATCTGACAGTGCATATTTGAACCTCTCCACTGTGGAAATGTCTTAGCATATTGAACTGCCTGTCTTAAAAAAGTTAAAACATATCTGTACTGGAAGACTTAATCTATTTATTAATTTAATATTGCTTGTAAAATTCATTGCACATTCTTTTACTGTAATCCTTTAACAACTGTACTTAAAAGCTTATAATGTGTAAAATCATTCTTGCTTAGACTTCTTAAAAAGTTTCCCTATATATTATGCTTATTTAATATATATACTCTCTGTGGCACGACAGCCCATGTGGGCCAGGTCCTACAACGCTCACCTGTTTTCTTGACCGAGAGTCCCTGGGGTGCAACTCATATGTCCTGATTAGGTGGTCAGCCTAATGTTAAACCCCCAGTGTTAAGTTCCTAAGCATGCTTGGTACTCAGTTTATCGACCCACTGAAGGGATGAAAGATTGAGTTGACCTTTCCCAGCCGGTGGATCGAACCTTGGACCTCTGCATTGGGAGCGTGAAACGCTACCATTAAGCCACCAGGCTTCCTACTTTAACGTTGTTCAATGTTCAAAGTCGCAACTTCGAATTCGGGAGAACATGTGGCCGCGGACACCCGCAACAACGGAGGGGTCCTCGTATATATATATTGTGCTGTTTTAATATTTTTATTCTTTCACTACTTTTAATACAGATTTTTCTTTGTATATATATTAACTTAAACATTTTATTCCTCTTGCAAATTTCACTACAGAAGTTGATAAGTATTTGTGATGTAAACACAAACAATTGTTTGACTGTAGTTGATTTCTTTTATTAGATATTCTAGGTATCTTTCCAATAAATGACTGAATTGCTTGCTGAATGGTTATTGCTGTAGCCTCATTTCAGTGATTTGTTATCAGATCCACTTGAGCTGTAAATATTTGGAATAGTTCAGAATCTACTGTAAATCAGTCCTAAATTTTCAAATTTGTAAGCATTTACTATCGAACAACAAACCAATCAACTTTCCCCCAAATGTACAAAGTTAACACTTCAATATCAATTGTATCCCTAGACAAGTATTGTCACATTTTTGTTTCCATCAGAAAATAATTAGTGTTTGTCTTTAGGTTGACATCAAGCATCTTATTATGCTAAACTTAACAAATAAAATCTTTATTGCACTGCATTTTTCACTTAATACATCAATTTATAAGAGTTAGATGCATAATTTTCTTGATGGCAAAAATTGGCATCCTAATTTTATTTTTATTTTATTTTTTTTATTTATATGCTATAATTCCACAAATTGCAAAGTTCCACTATTTTATTTTGAGGCAAATTCTAGAAATGCTTATGAATAAAAAATGATATAAAATTTCTTTAACTTAGTAAGCATTAATGTCTTAATTTTCTAATCCAAATGCATTAAATTGAATAATAATTTTCATTTCTCTAGAATTTCCTTCAAGCAATAGCATTTCAGATTGTATAAAAAAAAACACTTATAAAGTGTATCTAGATTTAAAAATTGCATCTTAAAGTAAAAAAAAAAAAAAAAAAAAAAAAAAAAAAATCTATTAAATTAAATATTCTTTTAAATTAAATAATATTCTTTCTCAATAGATCTTTTCTATTTATTAATTTAGAAAAGAAAATATGAAATTTAGCAGTATTTACTAAGTTTAATTTTGTATTTTGTTCATTAACATTAATGTATCCTGATAATATTAATTAAATATATGCATACTTAACTCTTTCTAATTTGAAATTTGAGGGAATTTACTTATTTCAAAAAATTTTCTTTGTAAAGAGAAGTTACAAAAGCAAACCTTATAGCAATTGATATTCAAGGATTTCCATCAGAAATAAGTCATATTTTTAAATGCTTCTGCAAAAATTTGATTCTGTGTCTGAAACAAATTTTAAGTGTTTTTACTTGATAAGCTGGTTAGAATGAGTGTAACATGGACAGAAAACAGTTTATATAAAAAGAGAGAAATCAAAAATAATTTAACTGCATAAAAACAGATATTTAGAACTCTATCTTAAATTGTAAGTTATGGGCTTGTCTTATATGTGCATCCATTAAACTTGCAAAATATATAAAAATAAATTTCATGATCTAAGGCATAATCAATGAATAGTACAAAATGTTGTACTTATAGTTTTATAGTTACAATTAAACCCTTCAGTGCATCAAAATTTGTGTTAAGTGCATGAAATTATTCCTCAATTTTTGTGGTTTTGCAAAACTGTTTTATTTAATAAACACCGGTTAAAATGTTTTTAAATTAGTTGCAATGTTTATTTTTAACATGTAAAATAAGAGTAATATTTTTATTACTCACATGATTGCATTCCTAAGTGTGTTGCATCAGTTCCAAAGTTTATTAAAAGCCTATGAAAGCAAATTCAGATCTATTTGAATGAACAAGTTAAGACTATTTAAATATAATAATTAAATGTCGGAAATAAATTTGAGTATTATAATATTTGATTTAGATTTCAGTGACTGTTTTGTTTTGAGATTTGTTGATATTCCATCAATGATCCAAATTTCCTGTAATAATATAATCTTGAAAGAATATTTCCTCATTTTAAGTTTGTCTTTTACAAGTGTTTGCCACCTCCCTACCAAATTGAAAAAGTAATTTTTTTGTTATACTGCTATTCATCAGAAATGATTTAAGAAAATATGCATATTACATGTATACATCATTATATTAGCTGTTCTATAATTCTTTTTATTTAGTATGTATTATATATTTATGTTCCCTCTTTAATTTATATGTGTATTTATATTTGAGTAATATATTACTTTTTATTAAAATAATATATTAATTTAAAAATGTTTATAAGTAAAAATTTCAACACCTTAAAATTTCTTTTTAGTCAAAACTTTCAAAACATAAAATTAATTTGTTTTAATATAAAAAAATTTATTAATATTTTACTTTCTGTTTTATATTAAAACAGTATCAGACTCAAAATTTCATACCTTCTTGTTAAAAAAGTTGTCTGAAAATTATAAAAATAAGCTAATATTTTTTATTATTTTTTTAATTGATTAAATAATTTTTGTTCAAAGAAAAGGAATTCTCTCTTTCAAAACATTAATATTTTACATGATACAAGGATTTTATGGTTTACTACAAAATATTGATTACTTTCTTTTTTTAAAATATTGAGTGCTATCTATTCAGTATTTCATTTGTTATTAAGAATGGAATGAAATATTGCTGGTTCTGTTGCTTTTAAAAGTTAAAGGATTTATTATGTTTTGAATTTTAAATAAGTTATTACAGAAAGATTCTAAAATGTGATTTGTATTAATTTTTCATCATTGGATATATATATATATATATATATATATATATGTGTGTGTGTGTGTGTGTGTGTTAATGAAAAATATTTATTAAATGTATGGATAGTATATAAATTACCAAAATACAGTTAAAATTCACAATGTTCTTATAATTTATGTTCATGCTTTTTTTCTCTGTAGTATCAGTATTTGTATAATTAAATTATTTATCATACATTATTTTTTCTTATATTCTTAGTAGTGATACTAAAATATTTCATAAATGGGTGCAAATATGATTTATACCCTATTTAGAAATATTTGAATATGGCTTTGACGTCCTTTTTGTAAGAAAAAGCAAAAAATCATTTCTAAAACTAAAGCTAATATCTGGTTAAAGCAAATATCTGTTTAAGTAAACTTTTATTATTAAAAAATCCTTCATATAACTAAATAAAAATACTTGTAGTCTAACCTTTGGGAATTAATAAATTTATTAATTTATGATGGAATGACTGTTTTTGTCAAAAAATCTAACTAAAATGTGTTTATTTTAGTTATTGTACTTTATTATAATTTTTAAAGTTTATAAAAATTCCCTTGAATTTCAAATGTTTACTTATTATTGAAACTAAGTTTAAGTGATTTTAAGGAATATAATAAAAGAAGTAATGTACATTCATCTTACATTTTCTTGACAATATATTGTGTAAACCCTCATTAATCCAGATCTTATTAAACTGGACTTTTATTAATTCAGATGATCTTATATCTTATTAGCCTGGTTAATGAAGTTTTACTGTACATTGAAAGTTTAAAACAAATCATAAATAGTAGCAGACACATTCATTAAACTTTTAAAATTTTTACATAATGAATTACAAAAGTTAAAGTTTCTCCTTTTTCAGATTGCTAGAATGCTATTTTAGTTTAGTTTTATTAGTTTTAAATATTTGTCTAAAGAGGGATAACTGTTATATCTGGCTTTTTATGAATGTGCTTTTTATTTCTGCAAGCTCTTCTGAAGTTTTTTCCACCAATATCAATTCTAAATTTTAATTTTTTGATACGAGTGCTCTATTTTAAAGCCTAGTTTCTTGAGTTATAGTTAACTCAAGTTAGTATTTTAAATGTGCACTTTCTTTTATGGGTGTTTGCACTTTCTATCATTTTATTCACTTAATTTCTACCACTTTATTTTTTAATATTTTGATACTATAATTTTTGTGCAAATCTTTAAACTTTTCCTTTGAAAATAATTATAGTTCTTAAGTAAAATTATTTTCTTTCTTCAAAAAAAGAAATTTTCAAAATTAATACTTAAAAGTTATATTGCATTAAAATATCATTTCTGTATTCACATAAATGTATCCTTGATTGAAAATATGATAATCTTAAAGTACATAACATCCTTGTTTTTGAAAGCTTTCTAAATTAAAACTGTATTAAAAAGTCATGTAAATAATCAAAATTGCTACTATCCAAGAATTGTGAACGATGTAAAAACTTAATATCTTTTAAAAAATTTTCCTGCAAGCTTTCACTGAATGTTTCTTTTTATTAGTTTATCCAAGACATGATCTTAAAAAAATCAAATCGTTTAATAATATACATTTAATTTTATTTAATTGTATTAAAAATTATAATTTAGCAAAATTTGTTCCTAAGGTGATTGTTTTTAATGAATTTGCTTATTAATGTAATTACTTATTGTTTTTATAATATGTTTATGTATTCATTAACTTTGTTGATTTCACATTAAAAATTTTCAGAATAGGATTATCTTCACAAATGCAACTGTTTTTATTCTTACTTCTCAGAATATAATATTAATCTAAAGTTAATAAAGCTTATATTCAAGCTTATCTGGTTATTAAGGTGTTAAAATACAATTGATACAATATATATATGGAGTACATTGTATGTATGTAAATTCAAATTATGTATATATGTATTTAAATTCAATGTTATTATATTTTCTCTTTTTAAAAAAAAAATTTCAATTCACATGCATACTATGTACTTTATATGTATACCATTATTTTGGTTTCAAACTCTCAAGATATTTCCAAAAATCTGATGGACTCTTTGAATCTGTTAGAGAGATTGATGATGGAATTCTCGGAACAAAGCAGTACTAAAAGAAAATAATATGTGGTTTGAAATAATGTGGGAACAACAGAAATAATTCGAAAAGGGCCATTAAATTCTTCATTGCTGCTAATTCTTTCGTGTAAAATCAGAATCGACTGTCTTTTCACCAGCTGTATCTACAACTCATATTTATTTACAATGAGCTTCATAGAAATTACCTCTCCCTTGACAATTTTAATGAGCATTGTGGTCCTTTAATGGATTTTTAATTACTTCCAAGTGCAGTACATTTCTAACCACCAAATAATGTTTTGAATTGGTCAATTGATCCAAAGCATACAGTCCAGAAGTGATATCAGGAGCATTCAAGAAGTTTCTTGAATTTCCTGATGATGGGGGAAGGCTATATAAATAAATGAATTAGTGTTAAGCTAGAGAGAGACTTCTGCCTGAGCTTTTTGGCATTGCTTCACCCATAGTGGTTGAGACTAAGAGTAAAAAAGATGCTCGAAAAATCAACCTGAGTGACTTATTGCTGATACCTGAAGAAGGTCTCTGCCTGTTGCAGTTCTAATACTCTGAGTAGCCATTATTTCCTGAGAAGATCACCAAGTATCCTCTCATGTTCAATTCATCGTTTATTATGTTTGATTAAGAACATAATTTTGAAGACTGCTGTTTTGGCCAGTTTTTTATCACTTGCTATCTGAATTGGTGAATAATTGGATTCATGAAACTTCCATGAGTGTGGAGCAGTGTCCATTTATGTAATGCCAATTGACATCTAAATATTTCAGGAATTGAAATCAGTTTTCCTATATCCCACTAGTGGATCAAGGATGTTTTATAAATAATCTCATCGACATTGTAATTATTCATAACTTGTGGATAATTAATTATTTAATTTAGATTTAACAATTAAAATGAGCTTGATTCCCTATCAACCTGGTATGTCTTTTGTCTCTGTACACTACAACATGCATACTTATGCATATAAATTATAATTTGAAAAATCACTGTACATCTTTCACTTTAAGTAAAGGAATTTTAATATAGTGTGAAACACTTTAATCCTATATTAGTGAAGATAAAAAATATCGTGACATCAAACATATTTTCGGTCACAATAAATCAAAGCAAAATTAAATGCTATATAAAAAAGGTTATTACAAGTGCTCATAAATCTGAATATACAGTCAGAAAAATTTCTCAGCAGTTAAATGTGCTCCAATCAATCATAATGTTTTTGTCAAATCAAAGTACTGTTGCAAATTATTGATTTCATTGAAGTGAAACTAAAATTTAAAAAATGGATAAATAAATATGATATTATATTTGAACTGAAGTAAAGAAAGGAATAGCATTGTTTGTCAACCTAGCAGGGAAATAAAATATAAATATTACAAAATTAGATGCAATATAGAAAAATGACAAAGGGGGACATAGAGATCTATAATGATAATACAAGGTTGTAATAATAATAAGCTCAAGAAACTGGTATTACAATGAACTTGCTTCTATTTAACCATTCATTGAATGTCCATTTAAATTTCTATGGTCATCAGTTTTAATAGTCGTATCATAACCAGTAAGCTTAAATAACATCCATTAATGCTTGAAAATATTTGCAGTGGTGCAGAGAGTATCAATTAAATTTTAAAACATTGGAAGGATGCCATGGAATGATAAATCTCAATATTTTTAAAGGTGTATGCAAATCCTTAGCGATTACATAGCAAACATTATTTATTAACATGCAATGTAAATTTTGATAAGAATACTTTCATGATTTGATGTGCCGACCAATGGTGGTTAGCGCTTCTGACACCTAGGCTGTTGGTCCCAGGCTTGAATCCCAGTTTGGGCATAGATATTTTCTCTGTCCTTTCTTCTTAGATGATGTATGAACGTGGGTAATGCTACTCGCCTCCGTGATGTGGTTCATATGTACCCACTAGGTAACGATAAATGAATAGCAGTATCTGGGCTTGTTGCGTTGAAGGGTTAGTCACCCAGTGTCTGCCATTATTTTTTTAAAAAATGATTTGATGTAATTTTTTTGTGGCCTGGGTTTGGCCTGTTAGTTTTAATTGGTAAATTAAAAATTTCCAATATGTATGGACATTTTTGGTAACAGTACGTTTCAAGTGCTATGGTTACAGTTGGACAGAATTTTTCAGTATTAATAATCATCATAGAGTAAGTGCCATTTCATTGTTTATATATTATAATTAGGTAGATGTATTTTCCTAGTTGGTTCAAAGCTTTGACCATACAGAATATTTAAGATGAGTTACAGCATACCTGATCCACTGAACCTAAAATCAAATTATTATGGAACATTGCAAATTTGATAATGGTGCACAATTCCACCACCAGTTTATTAACATTTAGAGGACTTACTGGTAATGATATAGGCTAATTAAAGCAACTAGGGATGGAACATTCTTATAGTTTTATATTTGGGGACTTTCAAATCAATACTAGTGTCTTATACATACAACATATTTAGATACAAACCAAATATTTTTTCAAAAGAATTAATAACATCCTCTACCGAATTGTCAAGTTTTTGATCAAAAGATAACTTTCTAAAAAAATCTTGTTTTAAATCTCTAAATTTATCATGTATGTCACTGAATACTATAACAAGCATGACATTTGAAAATAAAATTCAGAAAAATAAAGAATCCATCTAAAGCACATATTTTGTTTATTTACTTATTTATTAAATAACCAGTTAAACAAATATGCATTTGATAAAGGAGCAACAAAATCACTCAAAATTACCACAGAAATATTAATTTGCTTTCCCAGTTTTGCAATAACTGTTAAACAAATATTGAAATAGGCAAATTTAGTTTAAAACTGTAACTTAAATGTTGCTGCATATAGGAACTGATGAGTGCTGTCCAAAGAAATTCAGAATAACTGAACCAAATCAATGGCTCACATACTTCATAAGTTTAAAAAAGCATCCAGGATTGTTGTTTTGATAAATACTATCTACAACGAATCATATTTGCTTGGTTTCCACAATTGTGCTGCTGTCCATAAGGCTTCGATTTAAAAAATGAAACAGTTGTGCTTGGTTGAAGTGGTGTGAGGCACTTCAAAATTAGACTGTAGATAAGTGGAAACCAATATTCCGTAGTGATGAATCCAGGCTCTACCAGTTGGATGACTAAGAATCTAAATTTGACATATAATTGGAGAATCCCTTTTCATTGTGCCTACAGTAAAGTTTAGTAGAGGTAGAATTGAGTTCTGGGAATGTTTTTAGTGGTAAAGAGACTGGGACTCAATCCCAATTCAGGGTAGACTCAGTATTCACTCCTACTGTATTCTAAACAACACATTTTTGACACTGTTAAATCTATAGTTTGTGGCATTGTTACTTTCAAGATTATGCATGTCATTTTGTGACATGCATAATTATGGACATTATGGAGTGGTTACAGCTTTGATTTGAATCCTATAGAACAGCTCTAGGATGAGTTGGATCCCTAAATTAAGAGGTGGCGCAATTGTTCAAAATTGCTTAAAGAAATTATATTTCTTTTCTTAAGCTGAGTGGAAGAGAATACCATTGTCTCCATCATCTTAACACTTGTGGAAAGCATGCCCTGGATGGTTAAAGCTAATTGATCCACGTAGAGGCTCTATTAACCATTGAATATGAAAAGATTGTGTTCAATCTTGTCACAAGTGTTCAAATACTTATTGGTAGATAGTGTATTACAACTATATAAAATGTTTTATAATTACAGTTATAAAACAGTAAGAATTTTGACTTCTTTTTAATTCACTTCTCCCTAAGGCATTTTACATTTTCAATAATTGCTTTTCAGTTTTTTCTTCAATTCAACTTAATTATTAAATTATTCTAATTTTATTTTTCATCACTAAGAACTGATTTATATTCATGATTTAAAAAAATTAAGTTTCTTGATTTTTTTTTTAATTGGCTGCAAAATTTATGAGATTTGTAAAAGTCTTAATATTTGCTTAGTTTTAGACTACTTATATTCTCCAGTTTCATTAAATATAAAGGTATTTACTTCAATTGTTTAAGTAGACTTCCATTTTCAAAATCATAATTAAAAAATTTTCCAACATTGATGGTTTTATCCTTTGATGTATTATTGTTGAAGCAGGATTTAGCATATTTCAAAACTAGTAAACAAAGTAGTAATAATAAAGGTTGGATTTTTATTTTCCTACTGGAAGGTTCTTTTATGTGCATTCTGTAAACAATTTTTGAATTATTTCTAATATATTGGATTTATGGTCTGAGACTTATATATAATTATTGCGATATAAATATAAAAACATGGTAAAACTTATTTGAAGTTTACATATAGATAACTTGCAGAATGATAAGGACAATTTTATTGAAAGATGCTGTTTGTCTAAATGGGGACGATTGATAAATGTACCGTGGAAAATTATGCTAAAAAAAAGTTAAAATTGTGCTGTGATGAATTTAATATTAATTTAATGAAGGAGTTTTAATAAACAACAGTTTCTATTCCTGCCACTGTTGAACACAATGGAAGACGGATTTTACATGTCTGTTGGGTTTTTTCTCCTTTGTGATATGGGAACATAACCCTGTCTGAAAATTCCTCCTGGAAGGCAATTGATGCAATGTGTATTAAAATGCCTTATGCTTTTGGCTTTATTTGGCACACACTGTGCTATGTCTAAACACTGGTTCTACCTATAAGAATTCTTATGGCCTTATTTTTTAAATTAGTCTTTTTGATCACAATTTTATCTTAATGTTTTAACTACCATTTTAATTTGTGATGTCAAATATATTTTTAAGTAATGAACATTAATTTTGTTTTTTATACAAATCAATTAATTTTAAACTATTAGTTTTGATTAGCTGGATGAACATATTTTTAGAACTTTAATTTGCAACAAAACAGTCTTTATGTATATAATCTTTCATTTGATATATTATTAAAACCAAATTGCATTGGTTAATTTAAATTAAATTTTTTTGAAAAATCGCACCTGTCAGTTTCAACTTTAGACACCATTGACCAGTATAACATTCAAATAGAAAATATACCAGGATAACTCGTACCATAAATAATTTTTAACATATAAATAGAAAATAACTATATAGGATACTGAATTTTTTATATAAAAATATAACCAACTTCTTATTGCACCAACTGGTAGATTATTTTATAAATCTTGCAGAAATATAAAATTTGAATTATAATATTAGTAATTAATTTGAGAACAATATTCTATCACCAGTTAATTGATTATTATAAAGCTGTGAATATTTTATACGCATTAATGTGCTATGCTCAGATTTAAAATATTTGATTAGATTTCTTTATATACAACATAGGATTTTAAATTATGATATAATGAATATGTTAACAAAATTTTATTTTTGAAATAAATTATTAGTAATTATAGAATAAATAATCATAGAAAATCATTGCTAGTTTTATTTTAGATGAAGAATCACTGATTGTGAAATAATGAAATTTTTTTCAAGGTAAAAATTATAAAGTAACTAATTTACAGCAGTATGCCTTACAATTTAATAAAGCAATTCAGTAATCATTATCATTTGCTTCCTGTTTAATTTAAACAAAGAGTACTTGGGAAGCTATTCAATATATTCAGATTATTGTGTACTTCTTGAACAAACTGAAATATATTGCATAGCAAAAACTATACATACAAAGGAGTTGTATTAAATGATTCCAATTAAATTTCATTTGAAAAAAATATTTTCATTGAGCATTTAAATTATTGAAATTTGAAATATGATGAAGGAATAGGTATTCTAACCCACCAGAACAGTGCATTCACCTGATTTCAATCAAAAGTTTTTCCCAATTTTATGAGGAATTTCAATTTTAAATATTTTTAATTACTGTGATGATGCTTTTGTGTGCATTAATTTAGAATTTTAAAGCAGTTTTGTGTTATCAAATAGAATGAAAGTACTTAAATATTTTAAATGATTACACGACATATTTGATATATGGTTTGCTAAAATGTAGCAATTGCATAATATTAGCAAAAATGAGTAAACAATTACAAAAAACTATTTTATGAGGATAATAGTTTATTTAAAGTTAAATTTAGTTTTTCCATTCTAATATTCTTTTAAACTGATTTGTTATGAGCTATCGAAAGTGTGGCTTGTATACTTAAATTAATGATTCTAAAGATTTGCAAAATGCTCTAAATATTTGCAAATTGTAGTGTCTGTTCTATAGAAGAAAGCACAACTTGAAAAAATATAAATATTTATTTAAAAATTAAAATTAATAATTAATAGCATTGTATATTAAAATTATAATTAATAGAAATTTAATTATGGCCCTACACGGCCAACAGAACAAACACCCAAGAAGAACCAGTTAAACCTCCTCGTTCACTGGTCAAAGACAATCTCTCTCCGCCGGACCTGACTCCCTCCTCTCCTCTCTCCTAATGACTATAGCGCCATCATGTGAAGAGAATGAAGAGTATCCTAACTCCACACCCTTCCCAGAAGTTTTGGATTTATGTTCCACATAAACACATAACTGAATTAAATATGTTAGGATACAAAAGAATAATACAGGCTTAATAATATTTTTACAAACAATTAAATAAATATTAAACATAAAATAAATGTGAACTAGGAATTGGGAAATAATTATAGGTATTTATAGAAAAAATTATTTTCAAATGATTTACTTAAAATTTACAAGTATGTATAGAATAATCAATATTAATAATATGTATATAAAAAGACATAAAACAAAATTAAAATAAATCTATCCACTAAATATATGTAAATTGAAATTAATGTAAACAAACAATATACCAGTAAAATTAATGTAAACAAGCAATATACCACTACAATTGATATAAGCAAACAATATACCAAATACAAAGATACAAATAAGATATTTTCACTGAAATATATTTACATATAGAGTTTTTACACTAAGCACTAAGGTCAGTTTTTATCTGGTAAAAGTCTAGATAAAGCATCTGCATGAGTCATCTTAGCTCCTGCACATTGTCTGATAGTTATACGAAATCTATGAATTAATGAATAATTATATGAAATTATAAAAATTATATCTCTGAAGAGCAAACACCCACCTCTGAAGACGAGGTGATTGAGGTGCACACTTGGTCAAGTATAGTAAGGGATTGTGATCAGTATAAAATTCAATTTCTGAACCAAAAATTATTGATTCAAACCTTTTTATTGACCACACTATTGCATAAGCCTCACGTTCAATTGTAGACCAGGATTGTTGAGTTTTATTCAATTTGTGACTAGCATATGAAACTGGATAAATCTTATCATTGGCACGCTGGGACAGGCAAGCACCAACTCCTACCTGAAAAGCATCAGAGTAAATTATGAAAGGTTTACCTAGTGATGGAGTGTGAAGTGAAGGTGCCTTAACTAGGGCTTGTTTTAGAGATATAAACATTGTGCGGTGTACTTCAGTCCAGGCAATATTGTCAGGCACCATTTCTTAGTAAACTCAGTTAATGGATATATTTATTCAGAATATTTAGGAATGTACTCACGATAGAAGTTACACAACCCTAACACGCTTCTAAGATCCTTTTTGGTTGTTGGTCTTTAAAGTTGCTGTATAACTTGCACTTTTTCCGGATCAGGTTGATGTTCTTCAGAGCCAATAATATGTCCTAAGAACCTGATACGAGGCTTGGCAAAATCACACTTGTTTATATTGACAGTAAAGTTAAACTCCTTTAATTTTCCTAAAATAATATTTCGATGCAAGAAATGTTCTTCTAAATTATTCGAAAATGTAGCTATATCGTCAATGTAAGCACGTGAAAATCTTTATAGGAAGCTAGCGCTTTATTCATCACCCTTTGAAATATAGCGGCGGCATTTTTCAATCCAAACGGCATGACTTTGAAACAATTTTGAGATCGATGGGTTTTGAATGAGGTGAAATCACAACTAGCTTCTTCTACTGGAATAGCCCAGTAACCCTTCAGTAGATCCAATATGGAAATAATATTAGCCTTTCCAATAATGAATTCCTTGCACTGAATCTTCCATAGGAAAATCATCCGTTTTTGTCACAACATTAAGAGATCTGTAGTCTACACATCCTAATTCCTACATCCTTTTTGTTTACACATACCACTGGATGTGCTAATTCAGCCGAGCTCTCCTCTATGACATCTAATTCCAATAGTTCATCAATCTGATCATATATTTGGGATTTAAGAGCCTCTGGAATTCTGTAAATATAAGGTTTTTTACGTTCTTTCCCTTCTAATATCTTATGTTCATCAACTTTGGCTATTTTTACATTTCCAGTAAATGAAGTCTTATAATTATGTTAATAAACTCAAAATCTTTTCCCTGTCATCTCTAGATAAATGTTGCGTGTGTACATTTTGCAAAGGATCTTTGATATGTAATTTACTAGTAAGTCTTGGAGAAGCATGAATTTCACCAAATTCTTCATCATCTTCAAAGATAATTCCCACAGCATTGACCCTTGGACAATATTTTCTGATCTTGTTTACATGGCAATGTCTAATATTTCCATCTGGGAGTTTAACTTTATAGGAGTTAGGTAGGCAGTGTTCAATTACTTTACCAGGACCTGCCCATCTGGCATACAATTTGTTAGAAGAGTCCGGAATCTATAAATAAACCTGATCACCCACCTTAAATTCCTTAGGAACAGTCCGGCGATTGAAGTAGTCAGTGTAGGCTTGTTGATTTCCAGCAGCTATCAATGAGACTTGTTCGACGATTCTTTCAAATTTTACCTTCTGATCTTGTAAATAATCAACGACAGATTTACTCATATTTAATGGAATAGGGATTTCACCAGTTCAGCTTGATTTCAAAACACTTAAAGGTCCTTGCTTCTCTACTGTACAAAAGCTTGAAGGGAAAAACACTAGTAGTGCAATTTGGCACTTCTCTCTCTCTGTAAGCGAAGAGTAAATAAGGGATATATTTATCCCAATTGCTTGGGTCTGATCGTATGACATGATGAAGAGAGTTCTTCAGAACTTTATTATATCTTTTAATTAATCCATTTTTGGCAGCATATGCTGGCACTGAAAATATGGAAGAACATCCTAAGCGATTAATAAATTCTTGTGTTAATTTAGAAGTAAAATTAGCAAAAGTGTCACAGCAGCTGTAGGAGTATCCTATAACTTGATTCATCTCTGCAGCCAATCTCCTGTTTATATTTTGTTTTGAGGAACTTGCCTCGCACTGCTCCAGTCCTGGCTTCCTTTTCTGGTCTAACACCGATACAGTATCCGATCTTCTCTCAAGCAGCTGCACGCGCTCGGCCTCGGTCTGTCTCTCAAAATCTCAACTTTTCTCCTTCCTTGGCTGGTCCCAAAACCAGCTCCTGGTCATCTCCTTACTTCACTTCGCCATGCGCTCTCCACATGAACATACCTGGCGACCCCTCACAAATAAATCTGTTTGCCAACTACAGGAAAATTAAATTACATTCATTTGTGGTCAGCACAACTAGCAATATCACTTGGAATACCAGTCCTCATAAAAATCTCCAATAGCGCATGACAAGTTGCCTTTGCTGTTATAGAACGTAAAGGAATAACCTCTGGCCATCTCAAATGCTGATCCATCAGCACTAAAACATATTTGTGTTTACGTGCCGATGAAGGCTCAATCGGCCTGATAATATCCACGTTCACAGCTTCAAATGGCAGGTCTGATCTAAGCACTGGAGAAATAGGAATTTTATCGGAATACTTCCAAGGAGATCGTAATTGGCATTTTTTGCATGAATTGCAGAAATTTAAAATATCATTTGACATATTCGGCCAGTAAAAACTATATCTAATTCTCTCTTTTGTTTTCTTTAATCCCATATGACTTCCAAAAACAGATGTATGAGCCAAATCTATAACTTTCTGACAGTGACATTTCAGTAAAATTAACTGAGTTACAGTTTCACCACAAACTTTCTCTTTGTGGAATAAAATGCCATCTAATTCAAAATATTTACCCTTGCCTCGTGATAAAGAGGATCTCACTTCATCCAAAGAGGCACATTCTTGTTGTTCTAGCTTCTAGCACTTCCACGTCATCAGAAACAACCGGATTCGTGGCATCATTTGAACAGAGAACCTCACCCATATTTTTGGCGTGTGATAATTTAGCAGTCTCATTATGATATTCAACTTCTTGCGACACCAAAACAAAGCAGACGGCTGACTTCTTGTTTTCTTCTAGCACTACATTATCCAATAAATAAAAAACTTTCGTTGGTATTATACATTGCCCTTGGATTTTATTTGTAACAGCTGCAATTATTTTGAGAACATTTTATTATTTTCTATTTTTAACGCTACTTGTGAAAGCTCAGTAATTCAACTTCTATCTTCTCTCCAAAAGCACTGATTAAAATAGCTCTTCCTTTTTCTGTTTTTGATTTTGAAATAAAGTCATTATTTATGGCTGGAAGTTTGCATCCAGAGTCTACGAGAGCTTTCACTGAAGTATTATCCATGTAAGTATCCACATATTGAAGAGGATTTTTTTCAATTTCCATTCTTTTTTCTTTTAATAATTGGGAGTGAATTTCTGATGTTAAAACATCGCATTTATTATTATTTGCTCTAAATCTTTTTGGACATTCTCTCGCAAAATGGGAATCTCCACAAATCTAACATTCTTCCACGGTTCTTTTTTCAAAATTTTCTTCTTTCCGAAAATTTTTAAATTTTTGTTGTCTAACATACGGAGAAATATGTTTAGGCTCAGCCAAATATTTTTGTTCTTCTTGTTCGTTATAATTATATCTCTTGAAATATTCTTTGTGAGGAAATTCTTTCGGTTTGACACTAGTATTCATTCTGACATTTTCATAATCATCCAATTTACCTGTTATTTCTTCTGGAGTTTTAATATTTGACCAGACATCAATAAAATGTTCTTTAATTTCTAAAAGAACTTTGCGTTTTATTTGATCGCTTATTATTAGATCACGTAGCTCTTTAAATGTTCGTATTCCAAGTCCATTGATCCATTTGACGACGAAATAATTTTTCAGTTCATAAGCAAAATCTCGCCAGTTTATTTCTGGTTTCTTATGGTGCTTCATGATAAACTGTCTAACTTTATTGAGGTCATTTTATACCTTTTGAGAAGTAAAACTTTTTACTTTGTCGTAATCCTTGGTGACTTCTTCCTCTTCTCTTGCTATAGTTTGTACAACGTCATAAGGCAATAATCCGATTAAATGTGCAACCCAAAGTTCTTTATTAATTTCAATTCTTTTAGCTTGTCAAAATTTTTAGTTTTTAAAATTATTACTGCAGGTGATTTAAAAAACAGTTTATAGCATTGTATGAGCCAATTTCTACACCATTGAACATTTTGAATTATTAATTTTGAATACAACTTTGGTTAAGTGCTTTCAGTTTCTATTTTTGATATTTTATTCTATAATTTTTGATGTGGCATTGTTGCTTATTAATAAATTATTTTGATAAATTATGGGAAATGCTGATCAACTAATTCTTATTAAATTGCATATCTTTATCAATGTAAGAAATGCTAATTCTTGTAAATGCAAACTCTCCTACACTTTTTCATGTTATTTTTCTTTTATTTGATATTATTGAAAATTATTATGAAGTAGGATTTGTCGAAATACACATGATTTTATCATATTTATTGTCCTTATTCATTGTGATCATTAACAGTGGTAAATTTTATTATTTTCAGTCACAACTTATTGCTCTTAAGTTAATTTGTATGTGTAAAAAAGAGCAAACTTAACTATAGCAGGGTTTAATATAATGTGTTATATGATTTTAAATGATACAACTAATGTAATCTAACTGCTTTAAATTATTTTGTCAAGATTGCCTATGTAAATACTGTTGAAAAAAACTTTTAACCATCAGATGGTATCCTAAGAGATAGAAAGTACTTGGAATGTATCTGAATGTTTTTAAGTAATTAAAAATTATTTAAATATTTAGGTTTGATTTTTTTATAGTTATTAAAAAATCAACACAATATATTTTTACAAGCAATCTAATCAATCAGAACAAAAATTTGATGCCTCAAGCCATTAAATTTATCACAATCTGACAATTTGTTTATTTTAAGTTTAACAGTTGGTAATATTTTTCAGAGAATTAGATTGAATCAACATTTGACAATGCAGTTATAGGAATAAATCACTTTCTTCAGAAAGAGTTGTAAAAATTACACCAAATGCAATTCTAACCCTTGAACTAGAGCTAATAATGCTGTTTCTTTTTATAAAAAAATTATTTTTAAAATTATCTTTTCAACAGTTCTATTGTGGTTTTATATAACATTTTAATTTCAGATTTTTTAAAATTCTTATAGATTGTGTTAGGTAAGCCTAGATTTCAGTATTAATAAATTATCCTAAGTTTATCCCCTTATTTAAAGAGAAAAACTAGAATTTAGGAATATAATTATTTTTTAATATTAAATACTTTATTATTAATACATGTATAAATGTTATAACTTTTTAAATTTTAATAAATTGCTTATTAGGATTTTTCATGGCATTTATTATTTGTATTAATAATTACATTTTATATACTTTAATTAAATATGGTTTGAATTTAAAATAAGTTTGAATTCACGTTTTTTATGTTATTTGTTTTTTAATGTTAATATGCATGCCTTCAACAATTTGTCCTATTTTTTCTAATATTTTCTGATAAGAGGTATGCCATTTTGCTCATTATGTATGATATGTTTTGTTTGTTTTAATTGAATTACCAAATACCATTTGGAATGTGTTCTTAAAAAATGTAAAATTAAAATTAGAAATTCTTTTTACAAATTCAATTAATGGTAACAAAAGCAAGAATATTTTTTAGTTCTACTCAGAAAAACTTTATCATAATAGCATATTTTGAATAAAATCTTTTATTATATGAAAACTCTGCAATACCCATATCAGTTTGTTGTATGTTTATGTGGACATTTTATTTGATTTGATGTTATGTAATTAGTTTGATGAGTTATAAATCAAATATTCTTTGGGTATGCTATAGTTTTAAATTATTGAAAACATTTGGTTATTAAATTCAGGTTTTAAGAATTTCAAGTTATAGACATCAAAGATTTAAAATTTGCCTTTAAAATTTCTATTTTAATTATTCACAAAGGATTCTCAGCTTATAAGTTTATAAATCAGTTTCATCAGTGTTTTATGCTTTTGCCTCTTTAATTATGCATTTATTTTTTAATTACTTGACAACATATTTTGCTGTTTCATCTTTTAACTTTTTTGTGCAGGAAAAGCAGAAAATATTTTTTTATTTGTAAATTTAGTTCAAAATGGAAGAAAAAAACCAAGTAAAATTTTCATTGATAACATTCAAATAAATAATCCCATATCTGGCATGTCATTTATATGCTCTGAATCATCTTGAAAATGTAATGATATTTTTTGCAATTCTTTTATTGTACTGATGAATGAAAAGACAAAAATTTATGTGATTAATCTCTCTCTCACATTCTTTTGATTTTGTTGTGTTTTAACCATATAAGGTATGCTGTAATTTGAAATGCATTTAAATTTTTTGTAAATGTGTGTGTTGTGATTTAAAATATTTAATCTTTTTATGTTTTTACTTTTTATTTTATTAAAATTATAATATTATGTATGCACAATTTTAAGATATACATTTCTTTCTAGAATTTATTTTATAAATTGCTTTTATGTTAGAGTATATTGCATATATGTGAAAAAATGCCATTTCTAGGTGTTTTTTTAATTTCAAATTAGTTCATATTTAAGAATGTATAAAATGAATTAAATCAGAATGAATCTCATGTGAGTAAATAAATCATAATAATCGTTTAAATTTAATAATCAGGCTAAATAAAATTATTAAGATTACTGCCATTGGAAATTAAAACTTATGTCAGATTGTTTTATGTATTGCATTTATTTTCTGGAAAAATTCTGATTGCTTACAATTTAAAAAGTTATGTAGCATTACTAAGTTTCATTCTTATATGTGTTTGATTTGAAAACTGAAGAAAAACTTAAATGCAACATTTTAAGGATTAAATTTTTAAAATAAAACTTATTTGTAAAAGTCTTTCTGTTCAATTAGATTTTTATATCTGGGCATGCTGATAATTAATGTTATGCACAATTTAATCTGATTTGTAATGCTAACTCTAAAAATTATTTTACAGATGAAAGATTATTATCAAATATTAGGAGCATCTAGAACAGCTTCTCGTGAAGAATTGAAACAGTGTTATCATAACTTAATACGCAAATATCATCCAGACAAAAACACTGATCAGACTAGTAAAGACTTCCACTTAATAGATGAGGCTTGGAAAATTCTTAGTGATGAAATTCTAAGGCGAAACTATGATGTTGAAGTACAAACTAGAGAAAATATGTCCACATTCCCAGTGCATAATGAAATCAAATTGTCTACCATACCATTTGATTCAGTTCAGAGACAGTATAAAATGCATTGTAGATGTGGTGGCTATTATATTTTAGATAAAAGTGATATTTCTGATTGTCTACTTTTAGTATCTTGTGATAATTGCTCATTGACTGTTGAAGTAGATTGTTGTACATAATGTATAAATAAAAAAATATTTATTTATGTTTCTGTTAGAATCATTACTTTTTTATTAAAAAGGTCAAATATATATTTTTATTAAAAAATCTCCTTAGATATAAAATTTAAGTAAGCTTTTATGTCCAATACACACCTAAGAAATTAAAAGTCTAAATCCACTTTTCAATTTCTTTCTTTATTATTTTATTTATTTAATTTTTTTAGACAAATTTTTTTTCACTAAAGTTACAATTTGTTTGAAATTTTCGATAATTTGCGCTTTATCACTTTTATTTCTGCTAAAGATATTCTTTTGTTAATTTTCCTTCTCTGAACATTTTATAACCGTTGAAATGGAGAAAATATTGGAAAATGCAGAAATATAAGATGCAAAAATATTTTAATTTTTACTGTTGTTGAACTTGTATAAAGTAATAAAAAATGCATAAATTATAATAATGGAGAAATTCTATAAAAAGTGTTTTACATAATTTATTATCTTGTTTCATTTGAGACAAATGCTTACATTTTTTAACATTTATATTAATATTTAATATCTTCATGTGAAATTAAATTTTATACAGTTCAAATAAAAGCATTTTCTCTCTATATGCCTTTCCAGCATACAAATAAATGATGTCTGATTCGTAGCAAACATTCTTAAATAGGTGTAGGACCATCCCTGTAGAAGATTCATTGACAATTCATACCAGCAAGCAGATCATTGATAGTGCTTTTTGGAATATGTACCCATTTTTGAAGACATCGTCAAGTCATTAAAATTAGGTTCAGCATGTCCTAATCGTAAAACAGCTTCTAAGTGAAAGCTCTCTTAATTGATTTAAGCTACTTGACCATACAAACTGGTGTGAAGGTGGCCAGAACTGTATACCAGAAGCTTATCAAATTATGTTCCCACATTTCACTATTGAACAATGGGAAATGGATGCTGTACTTCTGCATGTACTTTTATCTAAGTAAGTATTTCCCTTTAGGCAAGTGAATATCAATCGCTATTGAAAGTCCTCTCGGAAGACAAATTATGTGCATGATATTAACATGCGTAACAACATTGTTAAGTTGTCCACTATGTGTGGTAACAGTCATTAAAACATTGGGGAGGATTGCACTGGGCTGAAGGAAACCTCTAAATAAAAGGTTCGCAACCTTTTTGGAACTGGTGCAACCTCTTTTCAGTGAATAATTCAATACCGAACCCTCCCCTTCCAGAGAAATATAAGCTTAGATAATGCATGGTGAAAACAAGAATTGAATGGGGAAAAAATTGCCAATACATAGATTATTAGTAGAAAGCTTAATCTTACACATAATTACCACAAATTACATCCTATTATAAATCTTTTATAACTGATCTTTTCTGCAAAAGCGATTATTTAGCTAAGTTTAAAATTCTGGTATTTTATAATATTTCATCTTTTACTTTTTTTTAATTAGAAGTTATCATAGGAATTTTGTGTGTGTGATATTGGTAAAGTACAAAATTTATATGCATGTTTCTAAAAATGTAAAGTACCATTTCAATCACAACCCTTTTATCCCTACCGTCGCTCATTCATAAAAAAGTTCATTATTCATGTCATTGCCTCCAGTATGCCAAAGAGCAGGTTTCAGAACATTTTATCATTTCATTGTGAAGTTAGAACATTATTCTATTCGAAAAAAAAAAAAAAGAATTTACGTGATTCCAAAGATTATGGGATGACAAGTGGGAAACATCATTTGAAGTGAAACTTCAGATCTTTTATTTACATTATAATTTCAAAAAATTAAAAGTAAAAAAATGGATCCAGACACTTCCAAATTTATTTGAAAAAATGAATTTCTTAAAAATTAAAAATAACTATCATTTGAATAAATTTAAAATCTGTGCAAGAAGCAGAAATTAATAAAAGAAAAACTATACATTTTTGGCACTAAAAAATCCAAAGCAAACGAAATTATAACTATGCAGCATTTTCATTTATTTAAAGTTAAAATACTTCAATGGACGTAGTTTCTTAAGATCTATAAAAGAACATAATAAAGTCTCTCTCTTTATTTTCTACTTATATTTTAGAATATTTAGAGCGTTTTCTGCAATTTTATGTTTACAGAAATATGTTTAGTAAAGATGTGTATTCAATCAACTCAATCAATGTTTTTATGATGTCCCAAATTTTCAGTTGCGGAATTCTTAAGCTTTATGAAAATAAATTTAAAATATTTAAAACAAACTTAAAACTATTGGTTCCTTCTGTATAAATAAATAAATCTTAATTGGCATTTATTTGACGAATCTCTAAATGTTAACTACCACAACTTTGTTATAGTAAAATATTTTTTCCGTAATTCTTAAACTTATTGAAAATATTTGATGAATTTGGTTGTTTCACATTTCAAGATACTTACAATTATAAATAATTTACTGCATGAAAATATACTTTTTAACTTCGAGTACCTTCTAAATTTTTCACTCTCGCACAAGTTATGTTGTGTCAGCTCGTATTCTATTTCAAATGCCAACATTTGCTCAAGAATTTCACATCTGACTATATGACTCCTAAACCTTATTGTGTTTGCTACGTTATTAATAATCAATAAATATATTTTATCAACAAAATAATAGCTTCTCATGAGCACATATTAAATTAATTACAATAGCATTTGTTAAATTAGTTAAAATATTTGTCAGCTTTTTGAAATTTCTATGAGAAGTTAATTGAATTATATAGTTAAAAACGATTCATACAATTTTACATATGGTACTGTGCTTCCACTCTTTTTCACGTGCAGTTATTGATTATTTTTATATTAAAATTTAATTTGTCTAGTTTTCTTGATCTTGATAATTTGCCATCTTTGATTTCTTTTTCATTGGTAAAGCATGTATATGTGCTATATGCTTGATTCCTATTTTTTTTAAGTATGACAAGTAAAGAATTATTGTTTTGTAATATGCACATATAATGTTAATGGAAAAGGAATTTTGTAAAACTTGTATCGCGCGTTAATCTACATCATGTTTATATTATCTAAGTAATATTATTTTGACGTTTAAAGTTTTAAGCTTATATGAAATATAAGCTGAATTTTACATTATTAATGAAACACGTGTAATGTGTTTTCGAATATAATACATATTCTTTATTGGTAATTATAATTTCATGTTTCCTTCATGTCACAGAATCACTTAACTACTTAATAATTTAGATTCACCACATCAAATAATATTTGATGTAATTTAATTATGAAGTTCAAAACTATAGTTGTACATTTTATCAATCTGCTTTTTATCTATATATTAGAGTAAATAATCAACATTTTGTAGAATTCGAAATAGTGTAAGAAAATTATAAATCAAATATGTGTGTGTAATGCAAAACTTTTTTTTTTTTGGAAGGGATGTTTAACTTTTATATAATATGATTTGATGACGTATCTCATCCAATAAAATGAAGTCTCAGTTCCATAGTACACTTGTGTCCATAAATTATATAAGGATAATGCAAGTTCAGGCAAAGAAAGTGGCAGAAGCAAAACAAATGTGTGACTTACTTGTAAAGTCTATTTATTAAATAAAAGGTAAAGAGCAAAAAAGATGCTATATGTTTGACATCATTAATAAAAGTTGCGATTTTTACTCCCTGGAGCAAATTTCAAAAAAGAACCTATTTACAAAAACCAATATAACATGGTTGGTATGGTGGTTAATACATAGTATGCCCCCCCCGCAGACGATGCAATACAGGCCGTACAACGCCTAGGCATGCTGAGTATCAAATTATCGATCTGATCTTGGGGAATATTACACCACTCACATCAAGCAATGCTCTCCGAAGTTCCGGTAGACATGTGAGAGGGGGTTGACTTGCTGCAATTTGTCGGCCAAGCATGTCCCACGCATGGTGTATTGGATTCAAGTCC
This sequence comes from Latrodectus hesperus, assembly GCA_037975125.1. NCBI lineage: Eukaryota > Metazoa > Arthropoda > Arachnida > Araneae > Theridiidae > Latrodectus > Latrodectus hesperus. The sequence continues at coordinate 93,466,567 of CM075852.1, read as the reverse complement.
GATGAGTGTGCAGCATAGTCCATACGGGTGATATCTTCCAATTGAAGGCATTCGTCTACAATGTTTGCACGGTGAGGACGGGCGTTGTCATCCATAAACAGAAACTCCGTACCCATGCCGCCCCGAAACAAACATATATGTTGCTCCAGAATGATATCCAAATAGATGTGGCCTGTCATGGTTACATTCTGAACATCCAGGTTAGTTCTGGAACTCAGAATAATTCTTTGCCAAATTCTCTTGGTGGTAACGGATACCTGACCCTCTCCATATGAAAGTCCGGCGAGAATCAAACTGAAAGCTAAACCTGGACTCGTCGGAAAACATCACACATGACCACTGTTGCAGTGTTCACAATGCACACATGCTCTCTCATCCATTTTTCAAGATTTGCTCTTCCTGACCTTGCAATCAATCTCTCATTTCACAGAAATATCAGTGCTCTATATATAATTTTCATATAAATTTATAAAAATAATGTATTTTATTATATCATTTTACGATATATAAATATTTTATTTCTATAAAATGCAAGTAAATAAAATGTTATATTTATAAACATTTAAAGATAATCATTATTTTATGAGAAATTCTCAAAATATTTATTGAGATTTGTTTTTTATGATTTCTTTAAAATATGACTTATTCGGTTACCATGTTAGGTGTGTGAAAATATTGAATGTTCGTATTATCTACCATAGTTAACTGTAAAATAATATGTTTTTTTTTAATGGATTAGATTTAAAAGTAAACTTTAAAAAGATGTAGTGGTGGGGAAAATGTTGACGAAAATAAATAAAAAAAGAATCCTCTTACATTTAATAAGAAAAACAAATGTATTGAAATCCTATATGTAAAGAATTACAATGTTTTACATTAAGAAATTTTAACTTTTCAATTAATTATACGATAAAAATTGTTTTATCTCGTTATCTTATCACTGAAACCATTTATTTAATTTATTGCCATATTTTTAATAATTTTTTTTGTTAAAATAAGAAATTATAATATTATATATTTAATTTATTTTTATGTCTATTAAATAAAATTCTTTATAGTGTATACGGATGAGACGCAGAATTAAGTTATTAAATTTAAATGGTAAATTTTTTCTTATATTTAAAATATAGAAAAATAATGTTACATTTCTTTCTATTCCTGTGTAATATATATCGTTCCGCTCTTTATAAAAAATGTTCTCTATATAAATATGTGGTCATGCGTATTTTTGTTAGGATATTAATTTTTTTTTTAAATTTCAGTTGATTCTGAGATTTTTGATGGATTCTTCCGTTGTAATTTTCTAGCTTTGATTTCATTGAAAATAATTTTCATTAGTTAAAGGAATAAATTCAAAATCAAAATGATTAAAAAGTTTTTAAGCTAGACAATGAAGCACTGGTTCGAGTTGTAAGAAACTAAAATGTGGAGTTTCATCTGGAATCTGTACAATACTTAAAAAAGTTAGATTTTTTTTCATCTTTTTAACTTATAGATGCAAATATAAATTTGTATTTTAAAATCAGTCAGTATACAAGAAGCGGATTCATTAGACGAATTTTTGATTACGATTATTTCCAATATATTATGCACATTGAAATGAATCTAACATAACATTGTATCATATATCATTCCATACTCGAATATTTCAAGTGGTTTCATTTACACTTTTTACCAAGTATTCTTTATTTCTGAAATATATGTTTTAGGAGATCTTTTTCGGAATGCCATTACTATCGCTTAAGATATATATATATATATACAGTATGTCCACTAAAGTCCCTTGCCACCCTCTTAACTTCGGAACTGCTGCTACTATATTTATAAAAGTGGTGTCTAGGTATAAGCACAATTTCGGCTGGCTGCGCCGTCTTCTCGAGGTACCTAGGTCCGTAGGACCTCACCCTTGTCTGGAGCTGGAATGGACTGGTTAGCTACAGGGCTAGGGAAAACATATTCTCTAGCCTTCCCCTATATAAACTCTTCCCCTAGCCCTGGGTTAGCTATAACTGTAAATGAACTGGCATATCATTGGTTGTTAGTTCTTGAATGGGCGGGGCTTATTTAAGAATTTTAGTTGTTTAAAGATTTAGCTTATTTTTATTAAGTTTTAATATTAAAGGAGAGAAATAGTATTAGATTTATAAGAAATATAGTGGGAATTAATTATTTAGTTATTATTATTTTATTTTATTAATGTCTAGGTACAGTAAAGTAGACATGCGCTACTGAATGAAACAGACTACTGCGCCACCTGGTGGAAAACTGCGGAGTTAGCATTTTTATTTCGAAAACGGAACGAGATAGAGAGAAAAAGTGATTTACAAAGTTGTAGAGTATCCTCGATTTAGTACGAAAAGATACCTTGTAGGCATTAATGTGAAGAATACAAAGGTTAAAATGCGCATTTGTTATTTCGTGCTGTGACGTGTCAAAACGATCTAAGAAAGGAATAAAAAATAATTATAACAATATACTTTATTTAAGATGTTCAAACTTCTCACCGTCAGCTGCAATGCACATTTGGATCCTCACTTGAAGATTACGTTTCACACGTTGAAACACGTGACCATAATGTGTCGTTTAAGGTCCTGCATTTTTTGTGAAGAAGTCGCATACACCTGCTGTTTCAAGTATCCCCACAGGAAAAAGTCTAGTGGAGTCAGATCAGGAGAACGTGGAGGCCACTCTTCGAAACCGCCATTCCCTAGTATTTGGTTGCAAAATTCCTTGACGAGATACTGCTTCACTGGAGATGTCTAGTGAGCAGGCGTATCGTCATGTTGAAACCATAGATTCTTAATATTAAACAATGGCAGGCTCTCCACAAAATCGGGTATTACCAAGAAGATGTCTCTTTTATAACTGTTTCAGGTGAACAAGCAAGACGTTTCTTACGTATTTGCATACTGCATACAAATTGTGGGAATTATTTTTAAAACTTCGGTTCTTCCCATTTCGAAATAAAAGTGAAAAATGTAATCACGAAAATGTAAATATTTTTCTTTCACGGCTAGCGGTGAAAGAAAACGAGTTTTTGTTTTTTCAAATATGCACTTGTACGATGTGCCACGTCACAGCACGAAACAAAAAATGCGCGTTTTAACCGTTGTATTCTTCACATTAATGCGTACAAGGTATCTTTTTGTACTAAACTGAGAATGCTCTACAACTTTGTAAATCACTTTTTTTATTTATTTCGTTCCGTTTTCGAGATACGAATGCTAACTCCACAGTTTTCCACCAGGTGGCGTGGTGGGTGGTTTCATTCAGTAGCGCATGGCTACTTTACTATACCTAGACATCAGTTTTATGAATATAGCAGCAGCCGTTCCACAGTTAAGAGGGTGGCAAGGGACTTTAGTGGACATACTGTATATATATATATATATATATATATATATATATATATATATATATATATATATATATATATATATATATATATATATATATGCATGCATGTATCTCAAACTTATATTTTTCCTCTAAAATATTAATTTACTGTTAGTAAAATTTAAGTTTGATGAACTTTTAAATTGTTGAAGTAATTGGAGCATTTATATGTGTAATGTTATTGATATCAAGTTAATGTCTTTATACTGAATGCGTGCTGTATAGAGTAATTTGTGGACCATAATGTTAAGAGCTTCTTCGAGGCTTTGGATTAATGATATACAATTTATTTAAATTACACTGAGATTGAATATTATGCTATTTATGTTTCTGCCAATTTTCCTACGCTATCTTGGCACTATGACATATCCAAGTGAAAGTGAAATTATAACGGTATTGATTTAATAAAATTTCTGTTGGGGGGGGATAATAATTTTAAAATGAATAAACGTGATGATACCGTTTATAATTCTTTTTTAATTTATAATTATAGATTGTTGTCCTTGATTGAAGAAGTGTTTACTAATTTCTGATTTGAAATATGTTACATAAATATTTTTTAAAATTTTTTTGCTGAAAGAATATTTTAATTACTTACATCACATATTAATTGAATGAAGACTTTGAATTCTGGATGTTTCTTCCAGCAGTCAAACACGAACAAATATTTTGTTTTTTAAGAGATGTGTATTTAATAAAATTTTTATCCGTAATAAAAATAATTTTACTAATTTTTTTTGTGAAATCAATGTTTAATAGCGATATTATACCAAAAATTAGATTAAAGTGTCACATTTTACAAATATATATAAAAAAAATAAAATAAAAAACAAAAAACCTGAGAAGTTAGTAAAATATTTTCAATAAATAATGTGATATTATTTTCTTCTATAATAATTAATGTGATATTTATAATATATAAATAATATGTAAATTATTATATAATGTATATTGATAAATAATAATAATCATTTTTTAACCTAAATAAACAAAATATATTATAAATGTTAACATTAGGATAATTTGGCTTAGGTATCAGTGGAAAGAAATCGAATGCAAAAATGTTATGCAGGATTTTATCATAAATTAATTAAGATGCGATAGAAAACTTCTGACCCCTCTCACTTTAGAGGATGTGAAATTATTAGTTTCATAAATTACCATTCAAATTATTTTCATCGCAAGCAAGATTTATAAGTTACTTTAACTTAAAATACAACAAAAATTATCATACAATCGAAACTGAAAAAAATATTTTTACTATCCCACAAGCTTCATATGAAAATTAAACAATTTTCATTAACCAAAGACTGACATCATGCTGTAAATTTTGAGCAAAGTGAAAAACTAAGAAATGCTATGAGATGCTTCTCTTAAATGGGAAATTCTGAAAGATGAATTTTATGTAAAGAGTTAAAATTTAATTTTAATGTAACATTATAAATCATATCGGTATAAATTAACTAACTAAACTTTCTGTGGTTAATTGCTTTTAAATTTTGTCTTGAAAAGCTTTGCATACATAAACGTCTATATGTATGTATGTATATATATATATATATATATATATATATATATATATATATATATATATATATATATATATATATAGTGTGTGTGTGTGTGTGTATGTGTGTGTGTGTGTGTGTGTGTGTGTGTGTGTGTGTGTGTGTGTGAGTGTATGTGTAGCCTCTATTTATACAAATCTTTTTTTCATTCAGCAAGGGCTTTCTATTAAGACAGATCCTTGGACGTAAGTCTGCGATTTACACTGAAGTATACGTTTAAAATTATAATTAGTAATACAATAATTTCACGATGAATGAGAGTTACCTAATTCTCAGGGATATGGTGAGATTTCTCATCATATTCACAGTCATGGACTACCATACTCGACAATCTTTAGGTTCTAGAGCAAATAAAAACCTTTGTGTAATATTTCATTTTTATATTTCGAGCTGACTTTTGATGCTGGCTCAAAGACTTTGTAAAAGTCTGTTTATGGTCTTTGAGTGTCTCTTCCAATCGATCTTTAAATATGGTATATATGTAGATGATGAAATGTGTATTTTTGAATCAGAATTTAGACATTTACCACTCTAAATATAATAACAGATTTGAAGTGTATAATTGAAATTTTGTTACTTACAATTTATTATTATTTACAATTTAATTGTTTGAAGGTAACTTAAATTGTAAATACTTCGAATTTAATTTATCTTGTATATAAAAATATATGTATTAATACAGCTGTAATACAGTTCAGAAGAATATTTCTGACCTTCTGAAATAAAATTTAAAGAAAGCACTTTAAACAGCTCTTAGAAATGATTGGATTTATTAAATGCTGTTTAGTAATCATTCAATTCGAGATTGGAACACAGACAGAATGAAGAAAAAAACTAAATACTTACAATTTACAACGAAGTTTCATTATGATAAGTTAAAATACCAGACAATGAAGTACATATTGGCTCCTTAAAAAAGAAAAATAATATAACATTTTTTAATCTTATTTTCAAATAAATAATACCTAAAGAAATATTAATAATTTATTCTTAATATAATCGATTATATTTATAATGAGGGGCTATCAAATGAAAATCAAACACTTTTTACAATGTTATAATAACTTGTTTTATTTTATAAATAATTGGTTCATTTGTTGATATCTTCATTTCACTGGAAAATGAGATGATCAAATCTAAACTTGTAGAATGTGGCAGGTTGTTGATGGACCCACAACCTCGTTTACTTTTGAATTGCTTCAATCGAATGAAATGGTGTTTATGAATATCTTTCTTCCGATTAACAAAATACAGAAGTCTTAATAGAGAAATAGTTGGTTATGTGAAAGATATTCAAATGATTTCTCAGGCAAATTTCTGCAATGTATTCTTTGGCAATTTGCCAAGATTAAGAAGGGTATTTCATTGCAGACATTGTAGGAAATTTAGAATTTATGATGTACTACAGTTCATACAGTGCTCACCATGCACTAAGCTCGTACAACGAGGAATTTCGTGTATTTTAGCATCTTTAATTACCGAAAGAAGAATTGTACTTTTTTGTTAGACGGCATTTCTACTTTTGAGTGAATACATACTTCATTGTGCTTTATTCTAGAGCACTAACCATCCAATCGTGTAGACTTATGCACTCTCAGTGTGTATTCCCTTCAATCGTCAGATGACAGCATCAATACATAGCAACAGCATTGCAAATTTTTACCAGCAATATGCTTTATGATGAGTATTCGGCTTGCGCCTCGTAATTTATAAAATCATAAAATGATCAAAATTTCATATAAACATATGTTCGTATATATGAAAGTAGTTCCAATAATACAAAAATATAAGTTCAGTTCTCGACAAAATGTTAATTCCAATATTAATATATATTTTTAACACATATGAACATATATGACTTATATAAACATATTACATTCATATTTAAAGATAGCACATATGCAATGAGAAAATAAGAAAACATTTGAACAAATGAAATAAATAAATGTTACTATAAATTAAAATCATAAAAAGCATGAAAAAGATGTTTAGCCTTTTCATTCTTTTTAATTTGAGTTAAATGGGAATGACTAATTTATAAATACAATTTTTAAGAACTATTAACCTATCTATGTTTCATAGAATGAATTTCACTTTTTTTACGACTTAATCATTTTCACGCGCTTTTTGAAATCGTTTCTAATATCTCTATAAATAATTTTCATTCAAAATATTTCTATCTCTTATGGACAGTGTTCATTTCATAGAGAAAATGGTAGCTTCTTTGAAGGGCAGATGGTTCCTAAAATGCAATTGGGTTTTTAAACTCTATGCATGGTAATCATGAATATCATTTAATGTGTGGAGGGAAAGTTTAGATAGGAGAGTGCCAACTCAAGTATAATTTCGTTATTTGATAGTGATCTAAAATGACTATATCGTTTATTTTATTTTGCGGATTTGATGTAAAACAAATAATGCTAGTAATTCAACGATTATGAAAGAAATAAAAAATTTTCCATTCTCAATTTCTCATGACTCTGAATCAATTTTTCTACTTCTAATCTATTTTCTTAAGCAGTTCTTTAAAAATTTTAAATTTCACTTACTTTACAATTATTGACGCAATTCATTCAAATTTTTATTCAATTTCTATAAAAAAAAATTACGAATGTTTGGTATATCTCATGAGGCATTCTAAATCAACGCAATACTCTGCGAATTATCGGAACTTGGTAACCCGATGGCACACTTTGCTTGAGAACGAGGGCCTCTTCCATCCGCACCATCCCGTTGCACACCTATTAAATCAAAATTAAAAACTGCCCATCAAATGAATGTCATGACAGACTTCTATCAAGAATGTGGCAGACATCCTCTTCACATTTTGTTCTACGTAAACCGGTTCCTGGAGACGAAAGCTCAACGAAGAAATACGAGTAATAACAGGTAACAGCTTACTAGCAATTATGACGAGGGGAAAACTGCAAATTAGTATTTCATTTTGTATTGCAATGAAGGCTGCTCCTACAGCTCCCAACTGTGCTATTCAAGGACTTCAATTAACAGAACTGATTGTTTGTTTCTTTTAATTTTTTTGCTGTACTTTCATCGTAGTTGTTATAATTCTAATGAAAATTACGTTCGAGACAGTCAAGGTTGGTCGCTTGAATGAATTTTTTACCGTCATTAAGCTTCTTTCAAGTCAATGTCAAAAGTACAAATAATTTCTTTTTATCGGGGAATAAATTTGATTTAGATTAATAAGCAGAAACTATGGACTGTGCTAGAAATTTATTTTGAGTTTACTTTATGAGTATGAAATACCTAATTAAATCTCAAGATATTATTTTTTACATAAGTAAAAAGGCTTTGTATTTATAAACATTTATTGCGTTTTATTACATATGTTTACTGTATATTATATTGCATTTTATTACATATGTTTATTGTATATTATTTTGTCTAATTCCATTATATAGTTTAATTGTTAATGTATTTGTATTTATTTGAATCTATATTATTATTCCATCTCCTCACATTTGATTGATTTTTCTTAAAAAATAACTATTATAACTAACAACATTTTAAGGCCTATTCGCATTCAAACTTTAGAAATCTGACGACAAAAATATCTGTCTGCTGTAAATATTTGGAAAGTAACCACTCTTTTTTTTCTCTTCCTTTCTATATGTATTTTACTTATATATTATTTGCATTTCTTCTGTTTGTTTGAGTAAATATTTTCTAAAACTAACCGAATATGCTTTTTCGAATTTTAAGATCTTGTATTTTTTAATTCTGATTCCTGATTCAAAATATAAATTTATTTTCGAAAAGTCTTGATCTGATGAGAATGTTTTACAAGCTATTACTCTAAGAACATATTTCGAACTGATCATTTTTATACCCTAAAAATTGCTTGATTTTTATAAAACTAAAAATAGAATTGCATCGAATAGAGTTGCAAGATGGAGATCTTTAATATATGATTATATTTAGATATCAAATATCAAGAAATCCCTGTAAATCAAAATGTTATACCTCAATAAATTAAATTAAAATGTATTAAAATGCAGTTTCTAAATAGTTCTTTGGTATTTTTAACCAAAAATCAGCTATCACAAAATGAGTCATGATTCCATTTGACAACAATTCTAATGACAGCTATGTTCTGATGATACCTAATGCTTTGAAAATCAAAAATCCGCTTTATTTTTGTTAGAGCTTTTACTAGCTTATAATAGTATGATTAATATGAGGATGACGTTTTTGAATTTCTTTTGAAACTTTTTCAAAAAACCTGTAATTAAGATTTATTTTTATTATGATGTGAAAACACATAAGATCAATTTATACATTTTTTATTAGTGACGATGTTTGTAACTTGATATAAACCAAAAATAATCACACTATTTGTTAGAAAAATTATTTCAGTATATTTATATTAATTCTTCTTCTTCTTCTTCAGCACGACAGCCCAGGGTGGGCCAAGGCTTTCCTCAGAACACTCCTCCATTGTGTTCTACGGGAGGCTATAGTTCTCCAATTTGTCACTTTCAGCACTTTAAAGTCCTCCTCTACACAATCAGTCCATCTAAGTTTGGGCCGACCCTAGATCTGTTTGCAGTGGGCCTATAATACTATTAAAAATTCTTGAAGTTAAAGACGAGGGGTCCATTCGACACATATGGCCCACAAATCTCAAGCGACATATTTTAATATAATTGACGATGTCAGCTTCCTTAAAAAGTCTGTAGAGCTCGAAATTGTATCTGTGCCTCCAAACCTCATTCTCATTTACAGCACCAAAAACCTTTTTAAGACTTTTCGTTCAAATATTACAATTTGATTTGACTGAGTCTTTGTTAGAGTCCAGGTTTCGCATACATAAGTGAGAACAGGTCTTATGATGGTTTTGTATAGCTTGATTTTTGTAGATCTTTTGATCAGTTTCGATTTTAAGAAAGTTCCCAGTCCATATAAGCAGCGATTAGCAGCAAGAATTTAAATTTATTACTTATGGATAACATGTGTAGTCCTCTTTTTCATAACACTATTACTAGTGATAAATGAATTAATATCCATAAAATTTCTTTTAAAAGAATAGATATCAATATTGATTGATTGTTGATTTGAGTTGATTTTATAAATTCTGTAACAATCAACTGGAAGCTTTTGGAGATCAATGTCATTAAATATGTGATTGGCATAAATTTCAAACTATTGGATGCATTTTCAGTTTATTAAACAATTTTCAGCTATCAAAATGTTACTTGGAAAATAGGAAGAAAATTGGTGCTGCTTATTCAGTCACACTTAGTTAATTTGAAAACAGAAGCTTATAGTAAAGAAAACTGTTTAGTTAGAAAACAGTTTTTTTATTTAGACTCAATTGTGTATGTATGTGTATGTGTGTGTGGGTGATTAGAGCTCGATATGTTGCTTATTTTCACCTCTGCTAAAAAATTGATTCTCAGATTAGTATGTTCTTATCACTCGTTGAAATTTATTTATTCTTAGCACATTGATAAATTGTCATCATGTCCTTAACACAAGAAATTATTTAAATAATTCTGCAATCAAAAGCCATTGGTCGTGAGATCTTGAGAGCGAGCTGGCTATACAGTATCAAGTCCTTTATACGTGATTCAGTCCTCTTTAAGTTTCCCTGTGTCAAAAGACATATTCTTGTTACTTGTAATCTCACTGCAATACAAAAGCTGTCATGTCTTGATTCAGCTGTTTCAAGATTTAAGAAATTGTATCACTGAGTTGCAGTTCACTGTTATCACAGTGCATTAACTAAACATGTCACTGATCCCTCTAATTTGATTTCTCGAAAAAGTACAGTTTAATGATAAATATGATTCGATGTTAATGTGATAAGAAGGACACAAAACTACATTGCATCATATTGCTTAACGAGAACATAAGGACTGTTGTTGAAACATTTGTGGCTGTTCAGAAGTCTTATTGGATAATTTTGTGTATTAACAATGCCGTCTAATAAATTGTAAATCACAACTTCGTAGGATGATTCAGAGCCACGTTTCTTTTTCCACTCTTCTCTATATTAAGAAAGTATGTAATCTATATTAAGAAAATATCGATAAAGTATAATTTAGTTTACATTTCTTTTGTCAGTTATTTCTGGAAAAAGTTAATTTTAAAAACTAAAAACTAACTATATCTTTCAAAGGATTTTCTCCATTGTTGAATATTGCAATAAATAGTCATACATTTCACAATAAAATTTAATCCTTTTTAGTGTTAGTTTCTATTGTATCTGCAATAAGTTTTTGGTTTTCACTTATTAGAGCTTTGTATGCTGCTGCACTTCTATTTGTCCAGTATTTTCGAAGCTTAAAATTCTGTTTCTCAAGTTGGTAATTGTTACCACAGCATTTTTCATCTTAAATATTTAGTTGTGGAATAATCTGAAGCATCATCGTTGCTTTAATTGTCAAAATTTAATAAAAAATCTTAATGAGCATAGTACAATCTTTTAAAAAGGAAACTGAATTAATAAACCAACAATATCGACATCGAATATAAAGTGCAACTACAGTGTCTCATTTAACCACTTTATAGTAATGAATCCAATCATGCTACGTGTAACTGAGAGTTTCACATTTCCTCTTAAATATATGAATTTGTTGAATGTTGTACCAATTTCACTTCTAGAGCATTTTTAGGAATTAATTATTTTTTCATCGGAAATGAATTTTTGGAGTCTGATTCACATATACAAAACAAATTTGATGCCATATATTCTTTCGCAATTGATTTCTTGTGATGCGATTCCAAACAACTTATTTTAGTTTTAGTCATTTAACATTTTTATTCTATTTTATATGCATATTTTTATTTCGAGAATTAAATACCATCAGGTGAATCAGGCATAAATATTTGAGGCATAATTTGAGTCAAAAGAGAGTTGGTGTTTAATAATATCTAAAATATTACATAGATCATTTTTAAAAACTTAAGTACCAGCATAAGCATAAAGAGGAAATTAAAATAAATTATGGAAATAATTGCTTTAATTTTCTTAATTAATTGTTTCATGACTAGATATTAAAGGTTTGTTGTTAATAGTTAATCGCAAACATATTTTCAAAAACGTTAAAATCTGGTACGCCAACACACACACACACAAAATTCAGCAACATCAAATATAATGTTGCATGTCTTTTTGCAGTTTAAATATAAAGTTACACAGCCTTTTGAGATTGTTTCAAAAATAACGATTTTTTAGATTTACTTTAACTGTTTCTAAAGTTTCACTTCTGGTATTTTTCCTTTATAGAATTCAAAAATACTAATTGACTTAGTTTTTTGAAATAATTATCAAGGAAATAAAAGGAAGTTTTTTAAAGGAAGAAGGGGATGGATTAATATGTCAATCAATATTCGTTAATTTTTAAGAAATCCTTTTTAAGGTACTTATGTAGCAGTATTTTAAAATAATTATTCGAAGTACATTTTTTTAAATTTAAAAACTATAATAGTATAAAAACATTCTATACTTGCAATATAGCAAGCATTAAGTCTTTGCAAAATAAAATTCTATTTTACTTTTTTGTGATAGTAACATTTTTATATATTTCGTAAATTCCATGTAGTTAATTTAATATATAAAGTCATGACTTTTCAATAAGTCTAAATTGAATTGAATCTGGGTCCGAAAAGAGAAAATAAAAGTTTAAGGAATTAATTGATTTATTCTCGAATTCATTTTTAATCATTTCTTAGCATTTATTTTAAATTATCGCATTCAAGTTAAATCTTGCAATTTTATAAATCTTGTTTTTTTCTTAAATTAATTGAGTGTATGCTGTTGTTTATTATCAGTTTAATTCTCTATTGATCAATAACTACGCAAACATTATTCTTAAATACTTTACCTAAAATGCTCTTCTTTTATTTTACCTTTTTACTTTTAACAATCCAAACAACACATACATATATATCGTAATTAAATACCATAACACATTCAAACTTATTGTTTCTACCAGAGTAATGGGTGGTGCTGAAAAAATTACCAAACAAAAAGTAAACTTAAGAACATTAGATATACAAACCGAAATACTATATAATGGTAGCTATACATTTCTGGCCATATTTCGGCTTCCTACAAAATGTCCGATGGATTTTCACTTGTAACATAAAATATATATTCATCTCTCTATCTATCTCAATTCATATGCTTGCATACATATAAAAAATTTAAATGAAATAATCCACCTTAACTATTTCAGCAGTTAGGATTTATTTGACTGAAAAACGTTTTTGTTCATTTATATTCTCACAAACAACCTCATTTATTTAAATTTTCTCTTATAACTAGGAATAAAATCAAACAATTTGTTTTAATCAGAAATATCTATAAAACCATTCATTATAATAGTTTAAAATTATCATCAATAAATACGTATTTTATATGCCATTTAATTAAATATGTATTTACGATTGTCTTACATGAAGGATAAGTTATGATTACTGGCTTTGCTAATCCGGAAATATTACTAAAGATATAATGACGACCATCAACAAATCTGATACAGCTGTCTGAATGTCAGGACATAGCTGGTTTGGGTATAATTACCAATTTTCTCTTTACAGAATTAGTTTTCCCCACGGGAAAAGAAAAATAATAATTGACATCAGGACATGTCACACGAATCAAAGGTGTTGCCTTTCGAAGAGGTTTTTAATATAAAAGCATTAATTCCAGTCACATCAGCGGACTGCTTCAGTAAAAGAGTTAATCCCCTAATGACAGGAAATGACTGTTCTGATTGTCATTGTTACCATCCTTGGTTTTGAACACTTTTAATGCCTCGGCCGACGTGAACATTTATCTGAAGTTGATAACCATCACTGTGCCACGTAGGCAGATACAACCATAATGCGAGTTAATTAACCTATATCAGATGAAAAATGAAACTCTTTTCATGAAAGCGCAGCGAAATGTGACTGCTATTGTCGTGTAGGTGTCACCCTCTGCTTACCGAGTCAAAGGTCATGGGATCACTAGGGTCTTCTGCATTTGTTATAAATTTCTCATCTTTGTTTAATGAGTCTGTTTAGTAAAACACAATAGTAATGGGAAATTTATGGGAATAAATTGATGATGTTGATTATGTGATATTTCTTCTATTCTAATTTAGAACTTTTTTGGGGGAAAATTTTTCAATTAGAAAAATGGAGTAGTCATTAGTTTTATGAGTCTAAATTTTGGAAGCATCACATAATACATCTGGTATGCATCAGAATGTCGGCAGAACAAATATGAATATTAATCAACTATTTCTCTGTTTCCTTACTTACTGCGGTGTATTTCCAGCTGTCTATTTCTTTGACTCTTAGCCATTAACTTCATCAATGCTTCATATATTCTTGCAATACCATCACGTGATATGACTAACACCTGAAATGGAAATCTTTTCTTTTTAAAGAATATGTCTGCATTATAATGTTATTTTTTCACAATTTTTCTGGCATTAAATAAAATTTCAATACTTTATTAAATTTATCTATTAATACACCCTTGTATACAGAAGGTAACATATCTATTGTAATCAAATATATAGGAAAAAACAATTAAATTTATATAAATATGAAAATATGTAGCATTTATTAAGCTCATTATCATTATCTGTAGTTTTTTTTTAGTTTGCGTAAAATACATTCTGAATTATAAATCATATTTTAATAATCTATCAATTTTCAACACACACATGTGTCTTCAAATTCTTAAAATTCATTCTAGTTTCTTTTCTAACCATTTTTGTGTATAGATTTTCGTTGTATTCAACTCCGTTTAATCTGAAAGCTAATTAAGGAGAGATAATGTCCGAATTAAATTTGAAGTATGACGAGTTGCAATGTCTTTCTAAAAGTCTGTATCTGAGTACATTGCATTTCAAATATTTAGATGACTTTTATGAGTTAAGTCAAAATTCAAGCATTTTGTTACAAGAGGTTAATGGAGTCTTAACGCTTGAATTAAACAATTACACGGCCACCACCTGCTTAATGTTTGGAGCTGTTAAAGTTCCTTATTTGAAAGCTATGTCAACAGAGTAGCATATTTCTTTGTTACCTGTATTAAATTTATTGAACTCATTATATATTTTATCCTATTTCGATATTAATACATATTATTTGTATTTAAAGTTTTTTTTTCGCATATTTAAAATATTTTGACGGTTTTTCGATATCTTGTACTTGATTCTTGTTTAATAATTGAAAGTGAATTGCACCAAATTCTTTAATTAATTATTTTTAATGAAGATTGATTTGGTTAAAAATTTTGAAGAAGTTGTTTAGTTGAATAATTTTCCTATAATTTGAAAAAAAAATATGATGGTCTATTTTTCTTGCAATACTTCGCATCAACTCATCAAGTATGCAAAATAGTGAATATTTAAATATGAATGACGTATTAATTAATTTTACGGTGCTCTGATATTTTTAATCACTTATTTCAAATCATTGTTGAGTAATTGAGTTGTAAAAATTCCATACAAATCTTCCTGTTCGAAAATATGAGTTGTAAATATCATGTGATAAATAATAATAAACTTCAGAGATTTCAACAATAATAAATTATTTCTGTGTTCTTATTAATTTAGGAAACATCTGAAAAGAGCATTTTACGTTAAAAATATTACTTTTTTTATATTATACTATTAAAAATATTACTCGTATTAAAAATATTTTTAATTTGTTTGCAAAATATATTTCGTTACTTAACTAATAACCTTGGTAAAAAAAGTATCATTAAAAGAAAATTCGTATTAATAACGAATTCATTATAACTCCAATCACTAAATAAGGTACATATTTAAGTGGTAATCCTTCTTAGCGATTGGTCATCCTTGTAACCAAAAACGTGTCCTCTACTTTTTCATATTACTCATTAAAATCTCTGCCATAAAACGCGCAGAGAACTATCTTCCTTAAATTACATAACAGATGTATTTTTAAAAATTTGTTGCTTATCTTATATTAATCATTTTTATATTTTCTAGAAACTATGATAACATTTGTCCAACAGTCCAATGTGCTTTGCTGATACATTTCAATTTTATGCGGATATTTTTTTATTTTTTGTCTCTCTCTTTTCATTAGATCAGTTCATAATAATGAACATCTGTGTACGCGTAATCTGCTAAGATTTAAAGTATTAATTTTTTCCATTGTGGCTTTATAGATCGTTCAAAATCATATATTATTGTATATAAAAGACTATTAGATATAATTATTAGAGAAGCACATATGTCAAATTAAAAGCAGATACTATATTTTTAGCAGTAGATTAATTAAAAAATCAATTTTAATTTAACAACAATATTAATAACAGACAGGCTCAATATTAACAGTATTAAATATTTTTTATACTTAAAAATTTTCAAATTGTAAATAAAGCAATAAAAAGCAGAATCAATTATATAAAATTTAACATCATTTGTATCGTTGATGAGATTTGAATTTGTTATTAGCAAATACAATAGGATTTCAATTCGACATCAAATATATTTTCTAAATCTGGTGATTGTTTTATTACATGTAACATACTTGTGAATTTAAAATATCAATACATACATATTTTGAAAAAAATTATGCATGTTAATTTCAATAAGTATGAAATGATGATGTTTCTGCAAAAATTTAAAAAAATGAGATAATATTATTAATCAACATTAATTGCATAAAAATCTATTTGTAAATTAAAATGCAAAACTGAATTTTAAAAATGTACTTTCAAAAGCACTTCCACCCTGTTGTTAAGAACTGACTTAATTATTATTAATTAAGAAGAGATTTTTAACCACAAAGAAAGCATAAATTTAGTATTTATAGAATAAATAGCGTTAAATACTATGCAAATGTTAAAAACAGCTTTTATGAAAGTTAAACCTTAATTTTTAATTTTAAAGTCATATCTATTACATCTGCATTTCATCAATTGATATTTGTATGCTTTACTGGTTTTCTGAATTACTAAAACTTAATCACTTTAAATGATCAACCATATATAACACACACACACACACACACACACACACACACACACACACACACACACACACACACACACACACACACACACACACACACACACACACACACACACACACACACACTTTCTATAAAATAAATACTTAATTAAAAAAATTGGAAGACTGTGTTTTCCTTTAAAAGACTAGGTACAAAAACCAAAATATTTTCTTAAAAAAAAACCGAATATTATTTTTAAGTTTGCATACATTAAAATCATAACATATTTTGGTTTCGTATTTATCTTTCATGAAAACTGTTAGACTTTTATCATCAAAGTCATCATTACTAGGATAAAGGAAATTTTAACACTAAAGTCTCGTTAAAAATTACCTAATGATATCAGAATATTTAGCAACACAGCTTAAATAGATTTTTTAGTATGCAAGATTAAATCATGCCAGCAAGATTAAGAAGCATTTAAAGCTACGTTAAATTAAATTTTATATTTTTTCTTAAATTTTTTTAAATTAAATGTTTTTGCAACAGAATGGTTCCTTACTATGCTACAGTTTATAATTCTTATTAATTAGAGATCTTGTGTGTGTGTGTTAGTTCTGTTTAAGGGGAGATTTGTTTCCAAACAAAAATTAAAAGTTTTATGTTTGAGAACATATTAGTCATAATTTTTACTTCGAACTAAAGATTTTTTTATGTCTTCCATATTTTGAAACATTTTATTTTGCTATTGTGTTCCACTGGAACTGTTTTTATGTGAAATTTCGAATTCCTACTACTTTTACTGTCGATTGATTCGTTCATCTTTTTTATCTGAAAAATTTTTCTACGTAATTCATTTTGATTCATTTATGACGACCAGAAATTGTAATTTATGTTTAATATGGAAGAGGTGTGGGACAGAATAAAAAAAAAACAAATATTTTGTCAATCTTCCATTGTCATTTCGTCTTTCAATCACCAAAATGAGAAATCGCAACTGGTAAAGAACTGAAGCCAAAAGAAAAATTATTAACAACCTTTTGTTCTTTTATGCAGTGAAACACTTTTAATTTTGTTTTTTCGTTAGCTTTTTATCGTTAAACTTCTTTGTCTTTGTTACTAAGAAAAAGAAAAGTGAAATTGAATTTTTCTCAATTTTGCGCGTGCGACCAATTCGTGTGATTTTACGACCTTGCATTTCGAGAAAAGTATTCCACTCTTTATTATTTTTCCGAAAATCAAGGCCTGCACGCGGGCTCAAAAGAGGGGAAGCACATTATCGAAATTGCTTGATTTATGGAACGAAATGCTTAACTCCATAACCTTTCTTGCTGATAAGTGAGTTTTTGACTTGATTCCTCATTCCGAAGATTTGTCAGAGAATTTCCAGTTATATTGAAGGACATAAAAAAAACTGATAATGGTCTGAATGCATAAGCAATTATTAAATAATTGTTACACGCTAAGAAATCGTTAAAATAATTGTAACTATATTATTTTAAACTGTGTGAATGATTCGATGAAATTGATGCTTTGCAAACACACGAAAGAAAACGCAAAATAATATATTTCTTAGGCAAAAGATTTTTGAAACACAACCGAATATGAAAATCTTGAAAAACATGCGATATTTGAATGAATAAGAAGTGCAGTGGCGTTGTGGTATCGATTCGTATATTTCCAAGGCTCTAATTTCGGGTTGGGCCTTTAGTGGGTTGGTAAAACGAATTACCAAGCGCTTTGGAGCTAAACACTGAGGTTTCGGATTAAGTTGACCACTTAAGCGAGACATATGCTTTGCACTCCAGGGCCCTTGGTCAAGAAAACAATATGGGCACTGCAACCCTTGGTTCTCTAGGGCTGTCATGTCATTGAGAACAGTTTTTTAATGGAACAAATAAATTTTAGATTCTTTTTTTATTGAGTCACACACACATATTTTTGAATCAGTAATTAAATTTTTTAAGTACCACCGGTACAACTTAAATATTACTAATTTTTGCATCCTCTAATGAAATAAATATTCATAAAAGTATATCTAGTTGTTTCTAATTGATGTAATTGTCATTAGTATAAATGAAAATTTAAACTTATTTGGCATTGATTAGTTGCAGAATATTAATTTATTCATATTGCATTTTCGCATAATAGATATAACCAACTATTGATAATTTCCTTTCCTATAGCTGAGTCTTCAGTTTAACAGTACGTGGCTTTTCTTCCATTTTGCCCATAAGATATTTGTAGTGATTCAATATCCACTTTAAGCTAATACTTTCAATCAAATTAGCTCATGCGTTCAAAAAGTGACTGCACATCAACAACTGTTTTCCCTTTTCAACTTTTTTTCTACTTTCCTAATACCAAAAATATTGTTTTATTTCATATTAATTAAATAAAAATAACTTGGTCTTTAATGACAACCTATTTTCAAACATTTTTCTTTTAAATGAAATTATTGTCAGTTTAATTATGTGCTACTGAATTTAATTTTTCGTACATTTAATTTAAAATAATATGGTATTAAATTGATTTACATCTCTAAAAATGTATTTATATTTGTAATTAATTGAATATTTTCTTTTAAAAATATTAAATTAAAATTCATAACAGAACATTTTCAGAACTTTAGATTCGGGAAATATTTAAACACATCTTTAAATAAATTAGGAAACTTCAAGTTCATTTTCCAGTTCTTACGAAAATAAACTCAAAATTTTCTTAGTTGTTTTTCAATAATTTGTTTTTAATATTTTGGCATAGATTTTGTTTCAAAATAGAATATTTATGAAACTATTTTTAATATCCATCAACATTTTTAATTTTGATTTAAAATAATGCAAATTTTTAATGAAATGTAGATCTAGAGATTATGCAGAATTTTATGGTAAATTTTCTGTATGCTATTTTTAAAACGATGTGTTGCATCTTCTGATAATACCATTTAACTCCTTTTTATTTTGTTCCACTTATAATTTCTTTAATTAAGATGAACTTGCTTTAATAAGAATAGTTCTGTTTAGACTAACAACCTAGAATTTTACTTGAATTCCACCCTCTTAATTTCCAATTACAAAGCCCATTTTCTATGTGTTATTACCTTTTCATTCATGTTTTCTCTTATTTTATCAACACTGCGATATTTTTAAGTATATCATTTCCTAAAAATTTTGTAATAATAGTTTATTTATCTAACTGATTTATATTCCTCAGCTAATAAAACATTAATTGATTTTCATTATTACAAAAGCTATTGGTTTTTTAATCTTAATTAAATACCTAATATGGAAATGATTAATAAATGAATAGTTCAGAAATAAATTTGGTTACATTTATTTTGTAGTATTTTTTGAATTTAGTAAATTTCAATGGAATATGTCTTTTTTAGTTATTAAAATATTTTCTAGTTGCTCCTTTTTTTTCTTTGTCGGACCGCTCTTTTTCATGGATTCTGAATATTTTGTTATAATTTCAAAGTTAATGAATAAAAAATATAATTTTTCCCCTTTTTTTTTTTGGACTTTACGGATTGACTTCTGAGCAATTTAGTTAACTGGAAAATGAACTTTTTAAACTTAATAATTCTTTTAAGTGAGGTTTTCTCACAATTTTTCTCGTGTCATATTTTTGTCGATAATTTTTATTAATTACATTTAAGTATAATGATTTCATGATTTTAGCAAAGTAAAACTCATTTACAAATTTTAAATTTTTCGATTTTTTTTGATGAGACAAATTTAAGTATATTTGATTTAATTTTAAATATATACTAATGACTGATACTGATAGCCCAAAAAAGTCAAGAACTTAAAAAGTTTTTTCGAACATCATCAAGAAGTTTCCTTTAAAGAGTTTATTTATAACAGATTTCCTTCGTGGGTGCCAATTCTCAAAAATCACCAAAACCCTAATTTCGATCTTCAGCTTTAATTAGAAATCATCAGATGGGAATGCAAAAGACAAAAATATACTACATTTCTCTCTCATTATTCAATAGTTGTAGAATTGAACCTTTCTATACCAAGGCATCATCTCAATGGGAGGAATTTTAAAACAAAAAATAAAATCTATCTTTCTATTGTAAACATATCAAATCAGTAAATTAATGATTAGTGCTATGTTCTCCTATTCAGTCCGAATATTAACAATAACTTTGTTGTTTATAATGACTCGGAATGCTCAAATTTAATTGGTCCTCTTGTGTAGAATAATTTTATCAGCAATCTGAAATACAGTGCTAATAAATGTTTAATATTGATATCATTATATAAGATACCATGAATTTATGTTATGTTGAATAAATGCGATTAATATTTATTCTTAAGCTTACAATTAAATGTCAATGGCCTAGACACTACCATATGAAAGTTTTAAAGTTAATTTAAATTTTATTAAAAACAAAGAGATATGATAACACATTTAATTTGTGATAAAATTCTTATAGATTACCCGAAGCAATATCAAATTTAACACAATCACAATTTTTTTTGTCTTCCTTTGTATATTTTACTTTCAACTTTAACCGTTGTTTCTCATTATAGATTATTTTGTTATCAGTTTCGTAGTTTTACTTTTCATCTGTGCAAATTATGAGACTTATATCTTTAATACCATAATAGTGGCGCTTAATATTAAAGATCTGGACAGGCAAGCGTTACAATCACAGTTAACTTTCTCCTGTGTTTGTCCATTGTAAAGAAATAATATTCTTTCGTCTATCTATGAAAGAGCAAGCTCGCTTTCTTCCACATTTTTTACGCTTGGGTAATGGTGCGAACTACATGTAGAACTCTCATTCTAGTTTGTTAGGCTTGTTATTGTTATTATTATTGCCTATAAAAGAATACATAAATGAGTTTTCCATTTCCGAGAACTGTAGAATTAGAATACATTTTTATACCCACGTAGGGTGGAATTGTACTTAGCGACATTAAAAAAATATTTTTCTCTTATGCTTCAAAATGATTGTGTCATTATATCCACATTTGTGGGTTTAAATTATTGTTGCTCATAATTAAAGATAAGCTTGACTTAAGAAAGAAATTGAGATTTGTTTTAATAATTTCTATTTTGTTTAAAGTAAATACTCAGAACCAACTGGAAAGTTTAAAGAGAGAAAATTGGGAGAGCAACCAAGAAGTGGTTTAAAAACATATTAAAATGTAATCATTCCGAAGTAATTAGAAATATGAGTACAAGTTTATTCTTCTTCTAAAAGACCACAATGAGTAATTTTGGAAGAAGAATTATTACAAAGTTTGTATTTTAAACAATTGAAAATTCTTAGAATTGATGAATTTTCTGCGAAACATTTTTCAATAATCGTTAAAAAATAGAGATAGGTTAAACGAAAAATAAATTTTTTATTTAATGTTTGCAAATTCTTTTCTGAAATCAAAAATTTTGTATTTCTGAAAATTAAAAAAATAAAATCCCAGAACTTTTTGTAAATATTTATATAAAAGAGACGATATTATATCTTTCTTCTACATAGAATACAAAATGTTTATAATATCATAAATACCTTCTATTAAGACTTGTAGAATCAAATACAAATCATTGAATGGAAACTCTGAAATGATTTTTATATTAAAAATAAAATTTAGACCGTTTTTAGGGTTTATCTTTTTTAAACTAACTCTCTCTTTCTATTATATTTACTGAACTAAAGATTAAATAGAATTGTTCATTATTATTAAGCTATATATTTGTAATTAAATAGTTATTTTTCTCTGGCTGCTATGGGTTTAAAAGTTGGATTGAAAATTTTAAATTTAATTTTTAAAATTGGAAAATGGTAATAAAGGCCCTTCAAACTTCTTAATATCGAAATTTTATGCATTAAAATATTTATATAATTTGAATTTAGTGTAAGTTTTTTAAAGTAAGGCATATAACGAGGAATATTTTAAAATTAGAATTTTCGAAAGGAATTTGACTTATTGACATTTTCTTAAGAAATTTAATAAATTAGTGCTTAAATGCATTTAAAAAGATTGTGTTAGACGCATATAGGCCAAAGGTTTAGTGCATGTTTAGCTCAGAGGATTTCTTGGTAAATTTGAAAATTGTCAGAAAAAAAAATTATTTTTTGAGTGATAACTCATTGCATAAACTTAATTGAAGAAAATAAAGTTTTAAATTTACCAAGAGCTATTTGTTTTATAAATATATTTATCAATAAATATTCATTAAAAATGAAATTTTATTAGCACATTTTTAGAAATGATTTACAATCATGATTGTGAGAAAATATAGAAAACACATAGTTACTAATTCCCAATTTAGATTATTATTTAGAAATTACTTATTTATATGATTGTAATTATCATTAAATATCATTTTCGAAATTTTTATTAAATATTTGTACAACTCTCTCATTTTATGTTTAAATATCAAATATGCGGATTCAAATTTTTCATTGAATAAATTAATCAAAGAAAATATTTAAATGATCTTATGATTAATCTATTAAAGTTTCAATTACAATTTTTCTTTTGTGATACACTTAAAAATAATTGATTGGTTAAAAATTTTTTTAGACTTAAGAATTATTTTGAAAACACCAATGCATTAATTTTAATGCCATTATGCATCTAAGAAAATAATATTTTTTCGCTAGGTAAACTAAAACTTCGCTTATTTTGAACAAAGGTTTTTACCTTCATTTCTTACAATTATTCCTTCACTTAACAAATATTGGTTCTTTGAAATCTGAAAATTTAAAATTATTACTTAAGGTAAATTACATAATTTTCCTCATAAAAGACCTTTCGAAAAAAGTTGTTGTAATTTATTAAACGCGAATAGGATTTAAAAACAACTCTTACCCAATTTTAAAAAACGTTATTTTTTTTATTAAATGCAGCATTATTATGGCGCTTCAATAGGAATTAATTTAAGTGTAAATAATGAAAGAATAAAATAAAAATTATCTTTGAATTTTATTAATGCATGATACGAATTATTATTAAATTAATAATAATAATAAACTTTGACAATTGCATAAATTCCTTTCTAAAACAAGAAAACATAAATATACCGGCAATTCAATTTTAATGTGCTTCGAAATTAGTTTTTCAATCGAAAATAAAAAATAGACATAAAAATAATATCATTTTAACCTACTCTGAAAGTAATCTGTCAAGCAGTTTAATTCTAGCATGAATATTTACTGTTATGTTATGTAGACGCATATTTGTTATACAAACGATATTTTAAAAATAGAAACGAAATTTGAATCTTTGAATAGAAAACCACAGCGAAAAATCTTGGAAACGTAATAGATTCCGCTTTTTCTATTTATCTCCACCCTCATCCTACTTCTTTTTTGCTTATTTATCACCTGTCAAATGTTTTGGAAAACGTCTTTTCTAAATCTCGAACAATCGCATTCGAAAAACTTTCTTTATGGGATTCGAATTTGAATATTCAGTTGTGTCAACTGAATAAGTACTTGATATTTGATGGTTTCTGCGGTGATGGGGAATTTTTTCCCTCTCGTGTTTTATGCTGTTCCCCACATTTCCTTTTCAGTTTTTTATCGTTCTTATTTTTATTTTTTGTTAGTCGTGTGCAATCGTACATTAGGATAATCAAATGAATAAAAAATTGTGAAGAGGAGATGAAGTTGTCAGATTTTCATTATATTTAAATGGAATTCGGCGAGTTTATCTTGCTTGATCGAGTTTGAATGATGCTTAAAAATGTTCATGCTAACATTTCATCGTTGGCAATACTGGTGAAATATTTATTTGCCGTTTATGTCTTTGTATTCATTACTTTTGAATATTTGTAGAATAAATGTTTTGGAATGCAAAACAAATGTTTTTAGTTTAGATGTTTAATTTGTTAAACAAAGGATAAATATTATTTTTCTACTGAAAATGAGATATTTGACTACCTTAATTTATTTGATGATATTACAAATTAAATTCACAATTCTAATGGAGTTATGTAATATGAATCATAAAGTATGATTAAGTTAAAGTTTATAAATTACCTTTAACTGAATAAATAATATTTGAATTACATAATATAAAGTATTACTTTTTTGCAAAAATACATTTTGACAAATATAATATAAGTTTTGCTCACTTAATTTTTTTATCTGGAATCATCATTTTTCATCCACTGTTTTATTAAAAGTTTCGTAAAATTTTGCGCTTGCACTGAAGAAAATCTTTGCCTAACGAAAAAGAATTAATGTTCAAATTTAGTAAAAGTATTTACGTTGAAATGGAATAAAAGAAATAATGTATGAAAATCAAAATGGATTATATTTTAAATTCTCTCTGAAATTTTTATGTATGATAATTTAATAAATTAAAGCTCTTTGAATTTTCATTTTTAACATGTATCTAATGGTTATACAACTTTATTTCGTGTTTTTTACGAATGATCTTGTATGCATAGCTTGATAATAAAAATTTATACATTAAAACTATAAGCATATTGCTCATTTTTAAAATAAATGTCATGGGAGTTTCATTTATTATCTAACAGCTGCAACATTATCATACGTTTATTTAAGGATATTGATATATTTTTAAGGAAAATAAGGAACTGTGTGTGTATTTGTGTATTTAAATAGGTTAATTTTTATTGTACTTGTAAAAGTATTTTGTAACGAACTTTAATTATAATGTAAACACATTCATATTTTAATGATATTTTGGATAATTATAAAAAACACATTTTTGAGTTTTATTTAAACTTTCACACCTCATTTTTTAAAACATATTTAATACTACATAAATCAATGGACACTTCGATCTTTTAAAATATTGATGATTAAGTAACGAAATTTATCTCATAATTATGAAAGTTATGCTGTAATATTGTGATAATTTTACATAGTATTAAACTTACTATTAAATTTAAGAATTATATCTTGGTATTGTTATGGTTTTGTGTGTGTGTGCACATAATATTAGACTTCAGTCATGTCTTGATATTTGTTATGGTTTTGTACATCATATTAGATTTTAGTAATACCTTGATATTGTTATGATTGTGTAATGTAACAAATCTTTAATTATATTTTACTAATCTTTTTCTGAAAGCTGAATTATGTTAATCATTTGAAATAGGGAATGTTCTGAGTTAATTTCGCTGTGGAGAAATGATTTTCCAATAACATTAACGTATGTAATACATAAATAACTATGTCAAAGGTCACTAAAAGAGTACTTATCATTTGAAGGATAATATCCTCATTAAATACTTCTTTTTAAGTCATGATCAGGTGAAGATGTCAATATTTTAGATGGAATTCATTTTTCTAGACCACTCTAGAGAGTGTACATCAGCCGCAATGTGTATTTAATAAATATAGTTTACTTCCTTACAATGATTTTTGATTGGGTCAAACTAGATCAAATGAGATATATATCTTCGCCAATTAAGCTTCCAAAACTCAGGCCACAACTAATGCAGCAAAGAAATAGTTGATCATCATACAATTACTGTTCACAGGCCGTATAAGTACTTTCACTTTATTAAATTTTTAAATGTAACTAGTACCACTTATATAGGTCACTTCCTGATTATACCATATGTAAATATCATATTGTATGTAAACAAAATATAAAACAATAACATAGTAATTACAAATAACATAAAACAATAAAATTACAATACATGTAGCACTTCTTATTTATTTACAATTCTTAGATTTATGACTAATTTTCTTTCCTTTATGGCAGTACA